>OZ053310.1:22137747-23337747 GCA_964056655.1 Arabis hirsuta
GTTCATACAATACATGACAAGACAAGTCATAGGGCTATGAAGGGAGTTTTCATGGGCTATCCATTTGGTATAAAAGGATACATCGTCTGGTTAAATGATGAAAGAAAGTGCACTACTAGCAGAAATGTTGTGTTTAATGAAATGGAGCTCTACAAACACACATTGACTAATCCTAAGGAATCTGATTTAGAGATTGCAAACTCTGGATCTAATACTAAGGGAAAACAAAAGAAGAAGGTTTTTTTTTAGTGCACAATTAATCAGAGGACCTACATCAACTACTACTAAAGCAGGAGAGTCTTGAGGTCAAGGTGGAGTAACTGACAGTGGTGAAAACTCAGAGAGCTCTGAATCTGTAACAGAGTCAGAAGCTACTACAGAAGTAGAAGATACAGGAGCAAGAGTATTCTCCATCAGATCCAGATAGTGAAGATTCTGTGGATGATGGAGAGATAAACTTAGGAGAGTTTATACTGGCTCAAGACAGAGATAGAAGAAAGGATGTTAAATGTCCTTCAAGATATGAAGATGGTAGCTATGTTGCTTATGCTCTTGCGGTTGCTGAAGAGATAGAGATTATGGAACCAAAAACATTTGCAGAAGCCATGAGAGGTAGAGAAAGGAAGTTATGGAGTGGTGCAACTGATGAAGAGATGGACTCTTTAATCACAAATCAGACTTGGGTTCTGATTGAAAGGCCACTTAACCAAAAGACTGTGGGCTGTAAATGGATACTCAGGCTGAAACCAGACATCCCAGGGGTTGAAGATAAAAGGCACAAGGCCAGGTTGGTTGCTCAAGGTCTTTCTCAAAAGGAAGGGATTGACTACAATGAAATTTTCTCTCCAGTGGTTAAACATGTATCCATACGGATAATGTTATCTTTGGTAGTCAATATGAATTGGGAATTGGAGCAGCTAGATGTGAAAACGGCTTTTCTTCATGGGAGTTTAGATGAGAGAATTCTGATGGAGCAGCCTGAAGGATATATTAAAAAGGGCGATGAAAATAAAGTGTGTCTTCTGAAAAAATCTCTTTATGGGCTAAAACAGTCTCCTAGACAGTGGAATAAGAGATTTGACACTTTAATGAAGAAAGAAAGGTTTATCAGAAATAGTAAGGATATGTGTGTTTACATGAGGAATGTAAACACAGATAAAGTTATCTATCTACTTCTCTATGTAGATGATATGGTAATAGCTTCGGGAAACAAAGCTGAGATTAAGCTAATGAAAGAAAGCTTAAACAGGGAGTTTGAAATGAAGGATCTGGGTAAGGCTTCTCATATCCTAGGCATGGATATCATTAGAGACAGAGAGAAAGGAACTCTCATACTGTCTCAGGAAAGCTATATAGAGAAAGTGTTGAAGGTTTTTGGAATGATTGACTCCAAACCTGTTACAACACCTATAGCTACACACTTTAAGCACAAGAGCTTAAGTGATGCAGAAAGAGAAGAAGAGGCTAGATTTATGGATGAAATTCCCTATGCTAGTGCAGTTGGAAGTCTGATGTATGCCATGATAGGATCAAGGCCAGACTTGGGTTTTGAAGTTGGTGTGATTAATAGATTTATGTCAGCTCCAGGGAGACAACATTAGGAAGTTATTAAGTGGGTTTTAAGGTATCTTAAAGGTACATTAAAGACCAGACTTACATTCACTAAACAAGACAAGTTCAGCATTGAGGGTTTTAGTGATTCAGATTATGCCACTGACCTTGACAAAAGAAGGTCAGTGACGGGTTACGTGTTCAAGGTTTGGGGAAACACAGTGAGTTGGCGATCTACGTTACAATCAGTTGTTGCGTTATCAACCACAGAAGTAGAATACATGGCACTATCTACTGCAACAAAGGAAGCTATATGGATGCAAGATTTCTGTGAAGAGCTAGATTTCAAAGAAAAGAGTGTGACAATGCATTGTGATTCTCAAAGTGCAATTGCCTTAGCTAAAAATGCAGTACATCATGAAAGAGCTAAGCATATTGCAACTAAATGGCATCACATTAGAGATTCCGTGGACCAAGGAACTATCAACCTAGCTAAGATACACACAAGCAGGAATCTAGCAGATTTCTTGACTAAAACTTTACCTAGACCAAAGTTTAGTCTCTGCTGCGATCTCCTGAACATCGTCTAAGACAGCTTCAGCTCTAGGTAACTCCATTATCAGCAGAAGACTCTCGCAACATCAGAAAAGAGTAATGGTCAGGGTCCATTTGATTCTATGTTTAGCTGATACTAAAGAAGAAGAAACGGTTCAAGGAGTTACCTGTAGAAGCTAGAGGAGCCGAGTATAGTGGTCATCGGTTCCAGGTGGAGAAGATTCTGAATCAGAAATCGAAATTTCAAGGGTTTCAGGTCAGAGAAGTCGAGAGGTTTCATTATCACTCAAGATAAAACGGGATAAAGAGTTCGATAGAAGAAGAGTACCTGCAATTGTTTGGTGAAGAAGAGAAGTCACAGGAAGACGAGTCGTCATGGCGTCGAGGCTGGGTTATTTGTGATATGGATAAAGAGTCATCGGGAAAGGCTGATTCTCTAATCTACTTGAGCCAAACATCGGAATAGAAGTAATCGTCAGATTTGATAGATCAGATATCTCATCCAAATCGCAACCATAGAGAGTCGAATTTGAGGAAGCAAAGGGGTTATGAAGCTTATTATGGTCGGATTGTAGCGGAAGATCGAAGAGGCAGAAATGGGCTTGAGGAAGATCGAAAGTGGAAGGACTCATCGCGAAGAGAAATTTCAGACCCGATGACAAAGGGAAGATGGGTCCACGGCGAGCCGAGAAGGACTTGTGGAAAACAACCCCGGCGGGAGGAAGAAGCCGGGCAATCGGAGTTGAGAGGTTCTCCTCCGCCCACATTCTTACTATGATCGAAATCGAGGCCTTCGCTTGATCTTATCGGGAAATGAAGGGGAAATCGGCGGAGCACAAAGCCGGCGGAGGTGACGGAGTCGCGTAAGGACGACCACTAGGTTTTGCGTCGCCAGAGAACAAAAGGGGAGAGTTAGGGTTTGTGTTTTGTGTCTCGTGGAAGAAGAGAGGAGAAATAATTGGGCTCAAGGTGGAAATTGTAAAATGATGGGCCTCAATCATTTCAGCCCAAATTCATCTGTTATGTACATGGGCTTCTATGGCCCAATTTTTTTTTATGTCCAAACAAAAGAAAAAAAAAACCGAGAACAAAAGGAAAAACGTAGGAAGGCAAAGTCTTCAAGGAAAAGGAAATCGTGAAGCAGGTTGAGTTCTATATAAGGAGCAGAACTCTCTCTTGATAGGTGAACTTGGTGATTTAGCTCCTGTGTGTCTCCTCTTTAGGCTAAAGCAAAGAACCCTGTAATAGAGAAAAAGCACAAGGTTACAAGTGGTTGAGTTGTAAAACAATCTTTTATAGTGGAAGTTTTTTGAGAGAATTCTTGTGTTCTTATATTGATTGTTTACTAGCTTAGATTCTCAAAGTTACTAGAGATAGAATCAGATATATTTCTTAACACCTTGAAAAACGATCATATCTCAATATAGAGGATGAAATCTGGGAAAACAAAGGTCAAAAGTGCACTAATCAAAATTGTATGATATATATCAGAACAAAAATTTTAAACAACATTAAGAAGAATTACCTTATTGAAAAAGCCAAAATCTGAAAAAAAAAACATAAAATAAAGAAGAACTAAGAGTCAAAATCTGGAAAAAACATAAAGACGAATCGTTATAATAGCAAGAAGAAAAAGAGTAGTAGATCCAAACCCCTATTTATGAAATATTGAGAAACGAAAATACATATACTGTGTCATGGCCCCAACCCACCCATTACCTCCACCACTTCACCAACCCACTACCTCCACCACTTCACCAACCCACTACCTCCACCACTTCACCCAACCCACTACCTCCACTACTCAATCAATGATCTGAATCACGTTGGTTTTGTGCCTATATAAAGACATTTGCTCTTCTTATGGATGCCTTGCAAAAAAACAAAAGAAAATAAAAGTAAAGAAAAGGGGTTCCGAGTAGTGATATTGCGGGGCTGATTGCTGGCGGCTCAGAAGGAATTAGATCGTGATTCTTATATCCCTGGAAAGATCACGGATTCTAGTTTGTGGAGCTTCTTTCGGATTCGCGATACGAGGTACAGTTTGCCCGCAAATCGTGTTTGAATATCAGGAAAAATCACTGTTTTCTGAACCTCCATTTTTCCGACTAGTGAACTTTCGGGGCGATTTTTCGGCGATCCGTGAGGATTTAGGTGACGAGTAATATACCTTTGGAAAGAGGATTCTTCTAAGATTCTGGGGCTCTTTTCCGATTTGGATTCCGATGTAAGATGAATCCGAAATTTACGTTTTAAGTTTGCCCTAGTTATCTGACCAAAATCTGTTCTCGGGTTTCACAGTGCTAACTTTGGAGGAAGGTGCATGCTGCTACAGAACGAGTTAGAGTACGATTTTGGTACTGTTGGAAAGCTGACGTTACAAGGATTTCAGATCAACTTTTGGCTTTCCAATCCGATATAAATTCGGTGAGTTACTGACGTTTCTTTCTGGTCAAGAAACACTGATTCTGTCAAAAACCAGAAACGCTATTTTTGACTTGAATCGCTATTTTCCAGAATCCAACCGCCCAGAACGCACATTCACATCCTTCTAGGATCACTCCTTTGTTTTTGATCATCCAAAAGGCTAAGGTGAGGGTGTTGGCTAGATAACTTTAATACTAGTTAACGGTAGTTGTTCTTATACGTTAGGCTAGGAATGTAATGTGACGTTGTGGTTATATATGCTAAGTCTAGGAATGTTTGATGCTTGCTGAATGATAGTAGTTATTCTTGATGTTGCAAACGGTTTGGATAAGAGAGAATGTTAGGATTAAAATTATTCTTTGAGATTGTAGAATAGATTATAGTTCTGGGAACGATCGCGTACGTAAGCCCGTTACAGAACTTTGCGTGTTGGACTACGAACGATCGCGTATGTAAGCCCGTTGTAGTCCATTAAGGCCATAAAAGGCCGACGGGGAGGACAAACCCAAAACGGTAGAAAGGGGTTGGCTCCGCCGTCGTACGTAATATATTAAGTAAAGGAAGGAAAAGTAATGTATGTGAAAAGGAAAGAATGTAATAAGTAAAGAATGTGAAAGGTGAAATGTTTAAGTATGATAATGTATAAGTGAAAGAGATTATGGTCTAGAAATGTTAGGTATGAAGATTATGTTACTAGTAATAGGTTGAATGATACATGTTCTATTTCTGGTTTAATGTGTTTGAATGCTTATTGTCATCAAGTATTAGAGTGGTTGTGGGTAACAATCTCACTGAGTAATTTCTTCCGGAATTACTCACCCTTCTTTTTTTTCCCTTTCAGGTAATGATGAGTAGCGGCTCAAGGTGGTTGTTGTCCGGGTGCTGGTTTTAGCGGGGTTATGTTTGTATTTCGTTTGAAATAATTTACCTAATATTTTTTACATTGGTTTCACGTGAAGTATTTTTAAGTTGGAATTATGGTTTTTGTGGAATGATTTAAGACGTGTTTTATGGAATAAAAGTATGGATTTGCATAAAAGTATCTATTGGAATTGATAGATTATTTTCATGACTGCCGTCTCGGCTAAGTTAACGAGGCGGGTGTCACAATTTGGTATCAGAGCCTAGGCTAGCCAAGCCGGTTCTGACCTGGAAGGCTGTCCTAGGTGACCATTGTTCCAAAAAAAAAAAAAAAAATGTTTTCGAAATTTGGGATGGGTTTTTATAAAAGTGAAAGAGCACCGGCAACACTACTCTTGAGCAAGTAAGTTGAGTTTCCTTTAGAATATTCTAAATTTTGATTGTCTGCACAGAATGGTTCGTGGAGGAGCACGTGCTGGAAGAGGGAGAGGAAGAGGAAGAGGACGTGGTCGTAATGGGCCTAATTCAGTTGAGACTGCATCAGATTCAGCAAGCACACACAGCAGTGGTCAGGCGGCAATACATGGAGTGGATCCTGAAATGCTGAGGAATCTCGTGAGGGACTCACTCAAAGAGGTATTGGCGCAGACACAAGGGGTAGGTCAGACTGGTGTACCACCTCCACCTCCTCCGCCTCCTCCACCGCCCCCTCAGGAGGATTTAAGGCAGGACTATTGGAGGATTCTAAAATTGATGAGGGATTTGGGTACTGTATCCTTCAGTGGTGGCACAGATCCGATGGCTGCAGACAATTGGAGAAAGCAATTGGAAAGAAACTTCGGTACGGTTCGTTGTATGATAGGGTACCAGGTGGATATAGCTTCAAGTTTTCTGCTGGATGAAGCTCAAGTTTGGTGGGAGGGAGTAGAGAGAGAAGCCCCTCATGGTTATGTGATCCTGTGGAGTACCTTTCGTGAGGAGTTTACCAGGAAGTACTTTCCCCAGGAGACCATAAATGAGCTAAAGATGGAGTTTCTGACTCTGAGCTAAGATAATAAGACGGTGAGGGAGTATGACCGGGAGTTTACAAGGCTGAGAAGGTTTGCTGTGGGGGTAACAGATGAGCAATCTATGATTCAGAAGTTCATGATGGGTTTGCGGCTGGATATCCGTAAGATTTGTCAGATTCGTGATTATGGGAGTCTCATCGAGCTTGTGGAGAGAGCTTCTATGACAGAAAAGACAAATGAGGCTGAGAGCAAGTTAGTCAAGAATGCTCCCCAGAGGACCACCAGAGCACCAGATCCGCCAAGACAGCAGCATGGTAATCAGGGTAGACAGCAGCATGGTAATCAAGGTAATCAGGCAAATGTCCCAATGTGTGGTAAGTGTGGCAAGAATCACAATGGAGTTTGTTTGTACCAATCAGGAGCATGTTTTAAGTGTGGAAGAATGGGACATAGTGCGCGGGATTGCAATGGTTTTGGAGGAACTTGCCATACTTGCGGTAAGTATGGGCATCGTGCTAGAGACTGCAGAGTACGAATAGGAGGGCCAGAACCATCAAACCGAGCCAGAGAGCAGTTGCCGCCGCCTCCAAAGAGAGCAGCTATTGTGCCTCGCGCATATGTTGCTGGAGATCACGAGGGTGCAGAGCCGATCGCTGGTAAGTCACAGTTAATATTTCTTAAGTTTTATACTTGGGTGATGTTAGAATTGAACTTTTGGTTGTTGAATTCAAATTGCTTAGACTAGTAAATCGTGTAAGATCGGTTTGTATTGGAGAGGTTTCAGCTTACACTTTGTTTGATTCGGGGGCTTCACATAGTTTTGTGAGCCCAGCATTAACCAAGTATTGGCACTTCAAAGGGGAAGTCGTGGAGAGACCTTGGCAGATTGAGACTGCAGGAGCAGAAAAGTTGAAATCACAGCGGTACTTCAAGGATGTTCCGCTTATAATAGAAGGAGTGGAGTTACCTGCAACTCTTGTGGAGATGGAGTTACACCGCTACGATGTAATATTGGGCATGGGTTGGTTGACTCGTCATAAGGCTGTATTGGATTGCCCGAGGACCCAAGTAACATTTGAAAGACCTGAGGGTAGGCTCGTCTATAAAGGAGTGAAGACACAGAGCAGAATTCCTATCATTTCCATGATTCAGGCAGAGGAGTTAATAAGCCGAGGAAATGAGGCATACCTCGCTGTGATCTCAATGGAAGGAGGAGAATCAGGAGTTGAGTTGCACTCAATTCCAGTGGTGGCAGAATTTGCAGATGTATTCGAACCGCTTATAAGACCGCCACCAA
This sequence comes from Arabis hirsuta, assembly GCA_964056655.1. NCBI lineage: Eukaryota > Viridiplantae > Streptophyta > Magnoliopsida > Brassicales > Brassicaceae > Arabis > Arabis hirsuta. Next base: position 22,145,449 of record OZ053310.1, read on the forward strand.
CACGAGGAGATGCGTTTACTATCGAGTTAGAGTCAGGGACTGCTCCCGTTTCTAGAGCACCGTATCGGTTGGCACCAGCAGAAATGGCTGAACTAAAGAAGCAGTTAGAGGATCTCACTGATAAAGGGTTTATCAGACCTAGTAGCTCACCATGGGGTGCACCAGTGCTATTTGTTAAGAAGAAAGATGGCAGTTTCAGACTTTGCATCGATTATCGGGGACTCAACAAGGTGACTATTAAGAATAAGTACCCGTTGCCGCGTATTGACGAGTTACTAGATCAACTACAAGGGGCATCATGGTTCTCAAAAATTGATCTCGCGTCTGGATATCATCAGATTCCAATAGCTGAAGGAGACATAAGAAAAACAGCTTTTCGGACTCGGTATGGACACTACGAGTTCGTAGTAATGCCATTCGGATTGACTAATGCACCGGCAGCGTTTATGAAGTTGATGAATAATATATTCCGAGAGTATTTGGATAAGTTTGTGATCGTGTTCATAGATGACATTTTGATATACTCTCGTAACCGTGAGGAGCATGAGGAACACTTAAGAGTTGTGTTAACCAAGCTCCGGGAGCAGGAATTGTTTGCAAAAGAGAGCAAGTGTAGTTTCTGGAAGAGACAGATTGGATTCTTGGGCCATATAGTTTCAGAAGCAGGGGTAGCAGTGGATCCGCAGAAAATTTTGTCTATCACTAATTGGCCTACACCCACTACTCCCACTGAAGTTCGTAGTTTTCTTGGGTTGGCTGGTTATTACAGGAAGTTTGTAAAAGGTTTTGCTAGTGTGCCTAAACCAATGACTCAGCTCACGGGAAAGGGAGTAAAGTTTGTGTGGTCAAAAGAATGTGAGGAAAGTTTCAAAAAGTTGAAGGAGCAGTTGACTCAAGCACCGATTTTAGTACTTCCACGGACAGGAGTACCATTTAGCGTTTATACCGACGCATCAGGAACAGGGTTGGGATGTGTGTTGATGCAAGAGGGAAAAGTTATTGCTTATGCATCAAGGCAGCTGGGTAACCATGAAGCTAATTATCCTACGCATGATTTGGAGCTAGCTGCAGTAGTCTTCGCCTTAAAGATTTGGCGTGCTTACCTGTATGGAGAAAAGGTTCAAGTATTCACGGATCATAAAAGTTTAAAGCACATCTTCAGCCAAAGTGACTTAAATGTAAGACAGCGAAGATGGATAGAGTTACTTGCAGATTATGATTTGGATATTGCTTATCATCCCGGGAAGGCTAACCTAGTGGCAGATGCTCTAAGTAGAAGGAAAGTCGAGGTGTCTGAGTGCAAGGAAGTTCAAGAACTCACGGGAATCCTGGCTAGTCTAAAACTGCGTGCTGTAACAGTCGAAGATGATACCGTAGGATTGGAAGTAGTGAATCAAGCAGATTTGTTATGGAGGGTTAGAGCAGCCCAGAAAGAAGACGTCTCCCTGATTAAGGCATTGGAAATTGGTGTGATTGGATATCGCACGACATCTAATGGAACAATCTTATACAGAAATCGAGTGTCTGTGCCTCCAGTCAAAGATCTAAGAGACAAGATCTTGCAACTTGCCCACGAGTCTCGATTTTCGATACACCCAGGGAGCAACAAAATGTATCAGGATCTAAAAAGGTACTACCACTGGAATGGGATGAAACGGGATGTTGCGGAGTATGTGGCCCAATGTTCAATATGTCAGATGGTTAAGGCAGAACGTGGACTTCCAAGTGGGTTGCTACAGAGCTTACCGCTACCTCAATGGAAGTGGGACATGATCACTATGGACTTCGTTACTGGACTTCCGAAGACAACAGGTGGAAAGGATGCCATCTGGGTGATTGTGGACCGACTTACCAAGTCCGCCCATTTCTTGGCTATTAAGAAAACGGACGGAGTGGAAGTGTTAGCAGAGTTGTATTTAAAAGAGATAGTCAAGTTGCATGGTATTCCAGTGAGCATTGTTTCAGATAGAGATCCAAGATTCACCGCTAAGTTCTGGACGGCCTTTCAGAAGGCATTGGGGACTAAGGTACATTTGAGCACTGCATATCACCCTCAAACAGACGGGCAATCAGAACGCACTATTCAGACATTGGAAGATATGCTGAGGGCGTGTATGCTGGATTGGGAAATGAGTTGGTTGCGCTATTTACCTTTGGTAGAATTCGCTTATAATAATAGCTACCACTCGAGTATTGGGATGGCACCCTATGAGGCCCTTTATGGACGGCCATGTCGCACACCCCTGTGTTGGACCAAAGTGGGGGAGCAACGGGACCTGGAATTAGAACTCGTTCAGGAGTCGGAGGAGCAAGTAGCTTTAATTCGGGATAAACTTAAGGAAGCTCATGATCGTCATAAAAGCTATGCCGACAAAAGAAGAAAGGACTTGGAATTCAATGTTGGAGATGCAGTGTATTTAAAAATGAGACCATTTAGGGGAACTAATAAGTGGAGAAAGTTGAAGAAGCTCAAATCGCGGTACATTGGTCCATATATTAAAACCGAAAGAATTGGAGCAGTGGCCTATCGACTAGACTTGCCGGATGAGCTATCCGACTTTCACGACGTGTTTCACATATCAGTATTGCGCAAGGTGGTTAAGAAACCAGAATTAATTATTCCACATCCACCGTCCGACTTGGGAAAGAATTTGACAATACCAGCAATACCCATACGGATTTTGGACCGTAAGGAAGAGACATCGAAGGGAAAAAGCAAATGGAAAGTGCAAGTTTGTTGGGAAAGAGATGGGATACGAGAGACGACTTGGGAGTTGGAAGACCGGATGAAGGCAGACCATCCGGAGCTCTTCCAGGCCTAGATCGGGCAGCACTAGCCATGCAATTCGAGGACGAATTCTTTCTAAGTGGGGGAGAATTGTCATGGCCCCAACCCACCCATTACCTCCACCACTTCACCAACCCACTACCTCCACCACTTCACCAACCCACTACCTCCACTACTTCACCCAACCCACTACCTCCACTACTCAATCAATGATCTGAATCACGTTGGTTTTGTGCCTATATAAAGACATTTGCTCTTCTTATGGATGTCTTGCAAAAAAACAAAAGAAAAGAAGAGTAAAGAAAAGGGGTTCCGAGTAGTGATATTGCGGGGCTGATTGCCGGCGGCTCAGAAGGAATTAGATCGTGCTTCTTATATCCCTGGAAAGATCACGGATTTTAGTTTCTGGAGCTTCTTTCGGATTCGCGATACGAGGTACAGTTTGCTCGCAAATCGTGTTTGAATATCAGGAAAAATTACTGTTTTCTGAACCTCCATTTTTCTGACCAGTGAACTTTCGGGGCGATTTTCTGGCGATCCGTGAGGATTTAGGTGACGAGTAATATACCTTTGGAAAGAGGATTCTTCTAAGATTCTGGGGCTCTTTTCCGATTTGGATTCCGATGTAAGATGAATCCGGAATTTACGTTTTAAGTTTGCCATAGTTATCTGACCAAAATCTGTTCTCGGGTTTCACAGTGCTAACTTTGGAGGAAGGTGCATGCTGCTACAGAACGAGTTGTTCTTATACGTTAGGCTAGGAATGTAATGTGACGTTGTGGTTATATATGCTAAGTCTAGGAATGTTTGATGCTTGCTGAATGATAGTAGTGATTCTTGATGTTGCAAACGGTTTGGATAAGAGAGAATGTTAGGATTAAAATTAGTCTTTGAGATTGTAGAATAGATTATAGTTCTGGGAACGATCGCGTACGTAAGCCCGTTACAGAACTTTGCGTGTTGGACTACGAACGATCGCGTATGTAAGCCCGTTGTAGTTCCATTAAGGCCATAAAAGGCCGACGGGGAGGACAAACCCAAAACGGTAGAAAGGGGTTGGCTCCGCCGTCGTACGTAATATATTAAGTAAAGGAAGGAAAAGTAATGTATGTGAAAAGGAAAGAATGTAATAAGTAAAGAATGTGAAAGGTGAAATGTTTAAGTATGATAATGTATAAGTGAAAGAGATTATGGTCTAGAAATGTTAGGTATGAAGATTATGTTACTAGTAATAGGTTGAATGATACATGTTCTATTTCTGGTTTAATGTGTTTGAATGCTTATTGTCATCAAGTATTAGAGTGGTTGTGGGTAACAATCTCACTGAGTAATTTTTTCCGGAATTACTCACCCTTCTTTTTTTTCCCTTTCAGGTAATGATGAGTAGCGGCTCAAGGTGGTTGTTGTCCGGGTGCTGGTTTTAGCGGGGTTATGTTTGTATTTCGTTTGAAATAATTTACCTAATATTTTTTACATTGGTTTCACGTGAAGTATTTTTAAGTTGGAATTATGGTTTTTGTGGAATGATTTAAGACGTGTTTTATGGAATAAAAATATGGATTTTCATAAAAGTATCTATTGGAATTGATAGATTATTTTCATGACTGCCGTCTCGGCTAAGTTAACGAGGCGGGTGTCACATACTGCGTCAAATATTTGATATATATATATATATATAAGAAATTTTAGAATTAGTTGCTAGCGTTGATTTTTTGAATGGTTAATTTTTTGAAACCAACCATGGCTCATGCGCCACGTAAAAAAAAGAGTTTAACAAATTATTTCGATGGATTAATTCAACAAAACGTAAATATAGCTTTTAGGCATTAAAAAAAAACTCATGGGCCACGTAAATATAGTTTAACAAATCAATTTTTATATATAATTTTGTTGGATTGATTAATATATTTTAGTAAAAAGAAAAATCGATGGCAAAGCATGTAATTTACGTATTTTTTAGAGGGTATCCTTGTAATCAACCATTCTCAAATTCATGAGTTTTAGCCACAAAAAAATCGATAGCAAAGCATGTAATTTATGTATTTTTTTAGAGGATATCCTTATAATCAACCATCTTCAAATTCATGAGAAGCCGCCACATAGGATAACTTATTTCACATATAAAAGAATAGATACCACCAAGTGGTTGGTGGCCTAATGATCTTGAGAGTAAATTCTCAAGTTCAAGGTCACTAGTTTAACACCACTTGGGAGAGATGATTTACGCTTTAAATGCAGTATTATCAACGGCTGGTCCCGGGCACCGAAGAAGATTATGGATCAAAGATCTGGAATTTCTAAAGTCTTTCAAAAAAAAAAAACTACCTGCAATACCTTACTCAACTATCTCGATGAAAATAATACATGCTCAAAAGTTTAGAGTTTTAGAAAAAAATTGTTATCATTATTTTAGTGTTGATAATGAAATTGAAGACGATGTTACTAGGAAAAGTTACAAAAATGCCACTTTTTATTTGGATATTTGCAAAAATGCCATTTAGGAGTGTTCATTTGCAAAATACCACTAATTATATATTTTTAAACACTATATCTTAAAATTCTAAACACTAAAAAATGTTTTGACCCCTAAACCCCCATAAACCTTCATAACTAAACCCTAATAGAATATAATTAACCCAAACATAAATAATATAAAAAAATTTTTTTTTTTAAAAATTAGCATTTTTGTAAAAATTTCAAAAATGTGGCATTTTTGTAAAATAGCACTTGAAAAGTGGCATTTTTTGAAATTTCTCATGCTTTAATACCATTGAAAAGAAGCAACTATGCTTATAGAATTTTTTTTTTTTTTTTAGAAAAGCTATCTATAACTATGCTTATAGAATTCTTCACAATCGTTTATAGAATTCTTCACAATTTTTTATGCAAGATGGAGAAGGCAACAATTTTCTTTACCACCGACATAATTAGTTGAAATAGCGTCATGTGAAAGTCAATATACAACCACCATGTTTCATGCATGTGAGAATGGGTTCTAGTGTTCTATCAATTTGAGTATGGATTAAGACTTCATTCGGAAAATGGTAAAAGCTGCAAAAATATTTGCATGTTGTGTACATTACATGCTACTGTTTACATCAATTCACTTTTTCCAAACAACAAAAAATTTGTGTATCTATATACTATTTGTTTACCTATTATAGTAACAGATTTAATAAATTTTAATATGTATTCAGTTCATCACAATTCTATTGCTAATGCCATATGATTTTGTTTTCCTTTTTTATGGTACCGAACTTTATTTTTCATACGGACAAACTCTTAAATCTAAAACAATACATATACATTTTGAACATTTGTTTACATGTGTTTTCTATTCATTCGATCCATGCCCATCCGGTTTTTTTTTTGTCTCTTGCGCCATAATTTTTTAGTCATAAACCGTCACAACATATCTCTTGATCATCTTTTATCGATGTCAATATTATAATAATAATTATATGAATAATTTCTTATCAAAGCAAACTTCATTCGGTGTGTTGCTTGAATTTTTTTAAATTAAATAACTTGTTCGCTAACTCATTTTCATTTTCATAACTTGCGGCATATAACAAAAACAAAAACAAAACTTGCGGCATATTTGATTTAACGACAGTTTTCGATTTTTTTTAGAAAACAAAACTTTCTAGCTTCTCCACATAATATATACAAAAACTTAAATTAGTATAGTTTTAGTTTTAATTAAAAATCAATCTTACTGAATGCGAGAATTATTATTCGAAATCGATAGTTTTAGTTTAAAATAAAATTTAATTAATGTGAAAATTATTATACGAAATTTGAGATTCGTTTGTCTATATTCGAATTTGTGATTATTTTATATAAGAATGTATTTCACCAAATGATAGACACAATATTTGAATCGAACCATCAAATCAAAATTCACCAATCCAAATTCGAATCGAATTATATAATGTCTAAATTGGTATAACAATTTCTGTATTAAGTTATCCGGACCAAACTCGAATTATACAAAATCGAACTAAACTAATCGAAATTGTTATATTTGTTGTTGAGATCCATTATAATTTTTAGTTGCTCACGCATATTTTTAGAGCAAAAAAAGTAAATAATGTATTGATCTTAAACATGTATAATTGTAATATTTTTAAATACATGTTCATTTAATTCTCGTCTATATTTTAATAGTAATATTTAAGATATAGAAATTTTTTGAAATTATTGCTTTTGGTAAGTTTGGAAATATTCAAATGTATTTGGAAATTGGAATTAGAGTAATATTTGTCAATAATTGTGTTTGGTAATGAATATAGAAGAATTAAATAAATTAAAAAAAAAAAATATAAAAAATTGTGGTGATAACACATCATCAAAAATAGCTTCCAATGCTTCTTCTTTAATATAGAGGAGATTGAATTAGATATTTCATTATCTAATCATTTTTTTCTTTTTCCTATTCTCAGTGTGTAGTTAAAAGAATTTCAAGTTATTAGTATATATGTAATAAGAACCACTTTGAAAGATAAAACTCCAAGATATATATATGATCTATATAGAAGATATGTTTTGATGTGGTTTTCTTATAACAAATACTAGGTGACTCTCCACGCGTACACGCAGATAATTTATTTATAATTTTTATTTTTTTACTTTTACAATTTTAGCTTTTTTTTTTAATTTAGAGGCTTGTATTTATTAGAGACATTGTTGTTGATATTTTGTTGTAATTTGTTTTTGTTAATAATATAAATTTTTGGAAGTTTAGTTTCACCATTTCACTATTTTATATACGTAATCGTATCGAATAAAATATATAATAATTTAATATATTAGAGTGCACAATTTATTATAAAAAGTTGAGATTCATCTCATTAAAGATTGAATCCTCTATTTGATCATCTTTTTTTTTTAAATATCATTTTCTTCACATTGAATTTTGAATGAAAACTGAATTCAACATCGAAATATGAAAAAATTAAGAAACTTTTTATAAACAAAGAAAAATTAATAAATTTTTCATACAACATAAATCAAGTACAGTACGTTTTCTTCTTCTTCTTCTGTTTTCCAAACTTTTTTTGTTTTCTATTTTTATTATGGTTAACATCTCTTACACTTTTCATATTTTGTTAAAGAAAAATGATTTAGAGATCAATTTCATTTATTGAATGATTTTCTATGGTATGATCTTTTTTATTTCATATTGAACTTTTAATAGTGTTTTTTTACTAAATATTAAATATAATATGACAATGTTTAACTGGTTTTCTTAAAATATAAAAGTTGAATATTAGCTTTTTAAATATTGGCATGTAAAATATGTAACCTTTGATTTTTTAAAAAGTATATTTAATATAAAGATATACAAATTTATATACAATTTATATTTAATGATTTTGTTATTTTCAAATTGTCTTGTGTTAGAAATATATTTTTTTAAGAATACGTATATTTGTTTTTGTAAATTTGAAAAGTTTTTGTCACAAAACATAATAAAATCTCTTTAAAAAACTTGTTAAGTCTTTATTATAAATTTCAGTAAAATATATTTATATGAAAAAGTGTTCTGAAATTTTATTGTGACAAAAAATAATTTTAAAATGTTTTCTTAATGAAAAACGTAAATATTAGTATAAAATATTATTTAAAATTTTTTTTGATTTATTTATGGAAAGAAATGTAAACATAGTTAAAGAAAATTTTGTTAAAGATGTTGTTTTGATTCATTTTTTTGAAATCATGTCATAATAACATTGGTTATAGTGATTATTGTAGTGACACATAGGCAAATTTGAGAAAAATACTTCTCAATTAATTTATAAAAGATCTGAAACGATGCAAAATATATACTCCCTCTGTATCACAATAGATGATTTTTAAGGTTTTATCACATAAATTAAGAAAACTTTAAATTTTTAAGTTTTTCCAAATTAAAACATCATTTATCATCAATTCAACCAATAGAAAATCAATCTGCAGAATATAAATACTCAAATTAAATAAAAACACATTTAATTTTGTATTGAAATGTGAAAAAATCATATAATTGAAACAAAAAAAGTTCTCTAAAAAATCATCTAATTTAGTATAGAGTATATATATATATATATATATATTCAAGCGCCAATATATTTCCATGGATACTTATCTTTTTTTTTGTCAACTGCATTTTTATGGATTATGAAGTTTCTTCTCCTGCTAAAACTCATATCCTAAATAAAAACTCTGCTTCTTCTAAAGAAATCCTTACTCAACCAAACGAGATGCTCGAGACCACAGTTTCTTAATTAGATGTGTCCAGGTCGATACTTCAATACGTGGGCTTAAATTTTTGTAGACAAGATGATATCACCAATTTATTACAACATTACGCGTTTGTCTCCTTTTTCTCTTTTTCTTTTCGATTTATTGAGGTTTTATTGGAATGTGGGCTACCAAAATATTGATGTGAATTTTACAAAATGTACCATTATTTCCAAAATTCTTTTCAAAATATGCCATTATTTTGAATAATTTCATCAATTGCCACAATTTGTCTTTTAGTGAATGCAAAATGATCCTATTACCTCTTTTCCACACGTAAAAAAATTCACATCAAGACAATTTTACACCAAATGTCAATTCTCCACAATTTCTTTCTACATTTGTTATTTGTTTTAATTTTTTTCTCCAATTACCACAATTCACTATTAATCCCATATATTGATGATTGTTCTATCCTTTCTATTTACATATCTTTATACTATCATGACATTAGTATATGTTTCTGTCCACCATCACCACCACTCGTCCACCGTCTCTGGCTGTGTCTGTACACAACCACCATCTCTTCCACCATCTCTAGATATGTCCACCGCTGTCTCCGTTTACTGTCGACCACTTTTTCGTATACAGTATCTAGATATGTCCACACCGTCTCTGTTTACCGTCGACTATCGTCTCCATTACTATTTATATTTTACCATTTATATTCATCGTTTTCATCCACAGTTATCTTTACCATCTCCGATTTCAACCACCGGTCATAGTCTCCGTCTCTATTTTCGTCCACATTCGACCACCGTCTCAAACACCGTCACTGTTTTCGTCTACCGTTCGCAGTTTTCGTTTTTGTCCACAGTCTTCGTTACCATCTTTGTTTTCGTCCACAGTCTTCGTCGCAGTCTCCTTTTTCGTCCACAATTTGCATCACCATCTTCATCACCGTCTCGTTTCCATCAACGGCCACTACCATCCACCATATTCAATTTGAACCAATTTGGTTTGATTGGATATTGAGAATTAATGTTTATAGGAACATTAATTCGAATCCAGTGTATTAAAAAAAATAGGTCGGGTTGTTTCAAAACACAATAAGTAATCCTATGTATATTAATTGAGAAGACATAGTGCAAGCCATCCTAGATATCGTTTAATATTTTAGGAAACACATCATTTAATTTATTTTAATTAATACTATATGCCATATGGTCGAAATCTGTAACGCTCGGGAACCAAAAAAATGGATTTTTGGTGGCGTCGAGCGACGCTAGTGTGGTGCGTCGATCGATGCAGGCGTTGGACTTGTGAGAAGTCGGGCTCGGGAGCTTGCGCCGAGCGACGCAAGAGGCTTGCGTCGAGCGACGCAGCTGTCGGCTGTGGCGTCGATCGACGCAAGTGTCGGCAGGCTGGCTATTTAAGTCAAAAATCGGATTTCTGGGCAGAATAACTGAGTTTTTGAGAGAAAAAGTGAGAGGATTGAGAGGAGAGGTTGTTGTTGTTGTTTCCTTCGTGTTTCTCAATCTTATTAGGCTTGTGTTGGAGTGTGAGAGGTTGTGAGAGTGAGTAGGGATCATGCGGGGAAGGAATTCGGTTTTGGGGAATCCGTCTTCGTCGTGGTCTTCGTGTTCCTCGTCGATACAGCCTTTTCTAGCCGAAATCGAGGTGAGTGCGTGACCATGGCTTATCTGGGTAAAGGTTTTGATAGGATACGAATGATTGTTGCTTGTGTTTGGTTTCACGTGGATTGGTAGATTCTATGCGGTTTATTGTTGTTTGCGGGTGTATTTCATGATGTTTGGGTGGGCTTTGTGCCGGAGATCGATGGAAACGAGTTCCGAGAATCGATCCGTAAGAGGATAGGTTCGATTCCGGTTTCTGCGTTTCGTGCATCGAGCGACGCAAGGGGCCTACATCGAGCGACGCAGGAGTGCATCGATCGAGGCCATGGTTGTGCGTCGATCGACGCGTGTTGGTGCATCGAGCGACGCAAGGAGGTTGCGTCGATCGACGCACGGACGAATGTGATGATTTACGGTTGATTGTTTGTCATGTCTTGCGTGTTGCTTGATAACCCTGATATTGTATCATTGTCTTATGCCTGTGTGTATAGCCAAGTATATGGGATGACCGTCTCACTGGGTATTTATGATAACCATGTGATGCAGGTAAAGATAGTCAGTGATCGTGGAATCATGGCCGGGACGAGGGGAATGATCTAGTGGCTCGTTTTCGTGTAATAAGTTAGAATTGCCAGGGTGTTAGCAATTTCTGAACTATGTGTATTGCCGAATTGAACTAGAATTAATAAGTATGGGCTTGTTAAACTATAATTGTAATTGATTGTTTGAATCATTGTTTCCGCGCTGTTTGTTTATTGGGCCGTTGAGGATCATTATTTATGATAATAGTGATCCGGGTCGAAATTTTTTTTATTTGACGGGCTGGGTCGTCACTGTTTGGTATCAGAGCCCTAGCGGTTCTAGGGCTAGTTAGTCAATTGATTGTTGTGTGGGTATGGAGTCCTAGATCATCCCTTCCGAGCCTTCAATGAGATTCCACGGAATGTGTTTTGTGATTTCTGTTTTCTAGTACTTAGTATTCTGCGGTTGAGTGCAGAGTGATGGCTAGGGTGACTAGAGGCAGAGGTCGCGGGGGCCGTAGAGGTCGTGGTAGTCGTGCTGGGTATGGACGTGGGCAGGGACTTGGGAATGAGTCTGCTGCCACGTGGGTGTCCCAGGAGACTACGCAGGAGCGAGTAGCTGACTCGCAGGCGTTTCAGGAGGGGTCCATGGGTGTGACAGCTATGGATTCCAGTGAGAGGGCTGGAAGGGCTGGTGCGGGTCTTAATGTAGCTGGCGGTGCGGTGGGCCCTGGTGGGGGTGCTGCCGTAGGCGTTGCCCTGGATCGAGATGATCGACTGGCGGGTCTACTACAGATGATTTTGGAGAGGTTACCGGGAAGGGTGCCTGCTCCGGGTCATGCTCCCGGGGTGCAGCCGGGTATGGCTAGGGTGCAGCCGGGTATGGCTGGGGTACAGCCGGGTATGGCTGGGGTGCAGCCGGGGTTGGCTGGGGTACAGCTGGGTATGGCTGGGGTTGAGGAGCTTCCATCATATTTGAGGATGATGGAGCAGATGCAGCGGATTGGTACTGCATTTTTCTCGGGCGGTGTTAAGCCTGAGGAGGCTGATGGGTGGCGGATGAGGTTAGAGCGTAACTTTCGCTCCATCAGGTGTCCAGAGGGATACATAGTGGATATGGCGGTACATTACCTAGAGGGTGATGCGTATCTCTGGTGGAGAGGTGTTGAGGCCAGGAGGGTGCAGGCCGAGATGGTCTGGGAGGATTTCTTGGCAAAGTTTAATGCCAAGTATTTCCCGCAGGAGGCGGTGGACCGTTTGGAGTCTAGGTTTCTGGACCTGACTCTGGGAGATCGGTCAGTAAGGGAGTTCGATGATGAGTTCAGTCGACTCCTGGTACATGCAGGGAGAGGCATGGAGGGCGAGGATGCCCAGGTTAGGAGGTTCTTGCGAGGACTTCGTCTAGATTTGAGGATTCGCTGCAGGGCGAGTAGATTCGCCACGAGGGCGGAGCTGGTTGAGATGGCTGCTACAATCGAGGAGGATCTCGAGGAGCAGGTTGTGGTGGTTAGTCCACCAGTGCAACAGCAGCAGCCGAGGAGATCTCAGCAGTAGATGAGTTCGGGCAGGGGCGGCAAGCCTGCTCAGGGACAGAAGAGGAAGTGGGAGAGCACTTCAGGGGTCAGTCAGGGTGGTTCGGGATGCTTCGGGTGTGGGAGCATGTTCTATCGTATGGCGAGCTGTCTAAAGAGGACCAGGACTCGGGATGTGCGGGTCGGGGTCCAGGATACGCGGGTGTGTTACCACTGTAGAGAGACGGGGCATATTAAGTCCAAGTGTCCGAAGCTGCAACAGTTGGCGGTGGCCGTAGAGCAGCCATTGGCAGTGCAGCCGTTGTCTCAGATTGCAGCAGCACCGCGAGTGTTCACGTCTGCGGAGGTGGGTGGATCTAGCACCAGACCGATCACAGGTATTTCCGAACTTGACTTTGTAAAATTCGTGATTGTGTGAATTTTTGTCTGTTGGGAAAATGTGGGTCTGTGCTAGGATGTTAAGGTTCTCAGGCATATGGAATTGTGTAGGGACCTTAGTTGTGGGCGGGTATGAGTCCCACGTGTTGTTTGATTCGGGAGCTAAAAAATAGCTTTATTACGCCAGAGTGTGCGGAGAGTAGCGGAATCCAGAGCGATTCCGGGGAGCAGACGGGAGTAGTCAAGGTTGCTGGTGGTAGGACGTTGGCTACTTTCGGGCGGGCTCGTGGTGTGGATGTTCTAATGGCGGGAGAGTTGATGCCAGCAGATCTGATCATCAGTCCGGTGGAGCTGTATGATGTTATCCTGGGTATGGATTAGTTGGATCGTTACAGGGTCCATCTGGATTGTCACCGAGGGCGAGTTGTGTTTGAACGAGAAGCGGAGAGGTTGGTTTATTAGGGTGTGAGACCGACTTCCAAGAGTCTCGTGATTTTCACGATACAGGCCAAGCAGTTGCTTCTCAAGGGCTGCGAGGCGTATCTGGTGACGATAGTGATGCCTGAGTCTGTTGGAGGGGTTGCAATTGAGGATATTCGAGTTGTTCGGGATTTCCAGGATATGTTCCAGTCGTTGGAGGGATCACCGCCATCGCGGTCGGATCTATTTGTTATTGAGTTGGAACCCGGGACTACTCCGATATCTAAGGCACCTTACCGTATGGCTCCAGTAGAGATGGCAGAGTTGAAGAAGCACCTGGATGATTTGTTGGATAAGGGTTTTATTCAGCCTAGTGTTTCACTGTGGGGAGCACCGGTGTTGTTTGTGAAGAAGAAGGATGGTAGTTTCTGGTTGTGCATCGATTATCGGGGACTTAACCGAGTCACCGTGAAGAACAGGTATCCTCTGCCGCGCATTGATGAGTTGTTGGATCAATTACGAGGGGCTACCTGGTTCTCCAAGATTGACTTGGCTTCAGAATACCATCAGATTTCAATTGATGAGGCAGATGTGAGGAAGACTGCTTTTAGGACGAGGTATGGGAATTTTGAGTTCGTGGTGATGCATTTTGGTTTAACGAATGCACCAGCAGCGTTCATGCGGTTGATGAACGTGGTATTCCAGGAGTATCTGGATGTGTTTGTGATCATCTTTATTGATGATATTCTTGTGTATTCGAAGAGTCCTGAGGAGCATGAGTTGCATCTGAGAGTAGTTCTGGGGAAGCTGCGGGAGCAGAAGTTGTTTGAGAAGTTGAACAAGTGCAGTTTCTTGCAGCAAGAGATGAGTTTCCTTGGCCATGTGGTGTTTGCAGAGGGAGTTTCTGTGGATCCGGCTAAGATTGAGGCTATCAGAGGGTGGTCTAGACCGAGGAATGCCACTGAGATCAGGAGTTTTCTTGGGTTGGCAGGTTATTATCGGAGATTCATCGCGGGATTTGCGAGTATGGCTAAGTCGATGACCAAGTTGACAGGGAAGGATGTTCCTTTTGTGTGGTCTTCTGCGTGCGAGGAGAGTTTTAGCAAGCTGAAGGAGATGTTGACAAGTACACCTGTGTTGGCGTTACCCGAGCCAGGGGAGCCTTACGTGGTGTATACTGATGCTTCGGGTGTTGGTCTGGGTTGTGTCCTTATGCAGCAGGGAAAGGTTATTGCGTATGCTTCGAGGCAGTTGAGGAAGCATGAGTGCAACTACCCTACCCATGATTTGGAGTTGGCTACGGTGATTTTCGCCCTAAAGATTTGGAGATCTAATCTTTACGGCGGAAAGGTTCAGGTGTTCACAGACCAAAAGAGTTTGAAGTATTTCTTCACTCAGCCGGAGCTGAACCAGAGGCAGAGGCGCTAGATGGAGTTGGTAGCGGATTACGATTTGGAGATCGGATACCATCTAGGTAAGGCTAATCTGGTTGCAGATACGTTGAGTCGGATGAGGATTGCTTCGACTCAGGAGCGCGATATGGAAGCTCTGGTGAGCGAGATTAGTACATTGAGGTTATGTGTGATCTCACAGGAGCCGTTGGGGTTAGAGGTAGCTAACCAGGCAGTTTTGCTGAGTCGTATTCGAGCAGCTCAGGAGTTGGATCCGATACTGATTGATGTTGCTAGGGTTACAGGTTCAGAGTATATGGTCTCGGCAAATGGGACGATACTGGTGAACGGACGGGTATTTGTACCCAAGGATGAGGATCTGAGGCAAGAGATCTTGCGTGAGGCTCATGCGAGCATGTTATCGATTCATCCGGGGGCGACCAAGATGTATCGTGATCTGAAATGGTATTATCATTGGGTCGGGACGAAGAGGGATGTAGCTAACTGGGTTGCAGCGTGCAACGTCTGTCAGCTGGTGAAGGCTGAGCATCTGGTTCCGAGTGGTATGTTGCAGAGTTTGCCCATTCCGGAGTGGAAGTAGGATATGGTTACCATGCGATTTGGGTGGTTGTGGATCGTCTGACCAAGTTAGCACATTTTCTTACCATCAAAAAGACCGATGGAACGGTGGTGTTGGCTAAGAAGTATGTGCGTGAGATAGTGAGGCTGTACGGGGTGCCAGCGAGTATTGTGTCAGACAGGGATCCGAGGTTTACGTCTGAGTTCTGGAGGGCGTTTCAGGTGGAGATGGGCACTAAGGTGCACATGAGCACGGCTTATCATCCTCAGACAGATGGGTTGTCGGAGAGGACTATTCAGACTTTAGAGGACCTGTTGAGGATGTGCGTGCTGGATTATGGTGGTCATTGGGAGGATCATCTGAACCTGGTTGAGTTTGCGTACAATAACTCATACCAGGCGAGTATTGGGATGGCTCCATATGAGGCTCTGTATGGGAGGCCGTGTAGGACACCATTATGCTGGACTCAAGTGGGGGAGAGGAGCATGTTTGGTGCGGATTTTGTTCAGGAGACGACGGAGAAGATCCGTGTCTTGAGGCTGAACATGAGAGAGGCTCAGGATCGGCAGAAGAGTTATGCCGATAAGAGGAGGAAAGAGCTGGAGTTTGAGCTGGGAGATCTGGTGTATCTCAAGGCAGCGATGTTGAGGGGTCCTAACAGATCCATTTCAGAGAATAAGCTAAGTCCGAGGTTTATGGGTCCGTTCCGGGTGGTGGAGCGGGTTGGACCAGTGGCTTATCGGTTGGAGTTACCTCAGAGTATGAGAGCGTTTCATAAGGTATTTCATGTATCGATGCTGCGGAAGTGTCTACATGAGTCTGAGGAGGTGTTAGATCCCGGAGGATCTTCAGCCCAAAATGACATTAGAGGCGAGACCTGTACGGATTCTCGAGCGGAGAGTCAAGGTGCTGCGCCGGAAGAGGATACCATTGGTGAGAGTCGTGTGGGACTGTGATGGTGTCGAGGAGGAGACATGGGAACCAGAGGCAAGTATGAAGACGAAGTTCTCGAAGTGGTTCGAGAAGCAAGCGGAGGCTTGAGTGTCTTACTGGTTTTCAGTGGATGTATTAGCTTATTGCTATGAGTTGTATGTATTTTCGTTTGGGTTGTAACGATATACATTGTTGAGATTTAATAAGATGGGGTTTCCTCATTATCTTTTGTTATAAGGCGGATGTCCTTATGGTATGACTGGAAGGTCATGGGTTGATGACTGGGTTAGGTCATGTGTGGGATGACTGGGAGGTCATTTGAGGGGCTAGGATAGAAGCTCTATGAGAGTTAGGGCTTGTCTAGGTATCTAGGGATGGGGGTCCTAAGGGGTTAGGACGGGTAGATCCCTAGATGGCGCTGGAAAATAGAGGTTTTATGTGAGTTAGAACGTGTCTATTTTCTAGGGGGAGTCTGGAACAGAAGTCTTATGTGAGTTAGGGCTGTCTTTTCCAGGGACTCCAATGGAAACACCCTGGTGTTTGGGTTGTTTCAGATGACCTGGGGATTGGTCATGAGTGATATTCCGGGTTAGGGAATATCGGGGTAGGAAACACCCTGGCGATTGGGTTATTTCAGATGACCGGGGGATTGGTCATGGATGATATTCCGGGATAGAGAATATCGGGATGGGAACCACGGAAGTAAATCGGTCGACAGGTGCTTATGATGCACATTACAGTGTTACTGCTCCAGGGGATGGTGATATTCTCCTGCATATACTTTGAGGGACTGCGATCTCTCCAGAGGATGTGTGATTCCTCTGCAGCCGAGAGCTGATGGACTGTGTGTCCTGAAGCGGAGGGGCTGGGGCATACCGAGAGCCGGTATGGTATACATCGAGATCTCGATGGGTGATGACCCTGCGAGTGGGAGTGGTGTATAGAGAAATGAGTTTGAGCAATAGTACCTGTAGTGTGATTATAAGTATGAGAATGGATGAACTTCAGGGATCGGGAATGATCTCTGGTGGTATGTGGATATCTAATCTGGGGTTTATACTCGAGTTTGGAGCCTTAGTTCAGACGACCTTGGTAGACATATGTATCCTCTTTGGTCGTACATGTTCTTGTTTGATTGTTGTGCGACCAATTGATCCAAGGTCTGGGTCTACGGTGGGTCGGGCATGTTCTTGTTTGATTGTTGCGCGATCTATCGGACAACCCTGATTCGGATCAGCGAGTGTTGCATCGTGGATGTTTCCTGGGGGAATTTGGGCGGGTTTTGGATGAGAGTGTCAACCTTAGTGAGACGGGGTTAGGTGATTGAGATCGGGTGATGATCTCTGATCGTGGGCTGACGGGTTTGGTCAGGATTGTATCCATGGAGATGGTGCAATGAGGCTAGTGTGAGCCTAGTAGGACTCGGGGATCAGGTGTGATCGCGAGTGGTGCTGGCTGAGGGCCAGGGGTTTTGTGTTGTGTACGTCGAGTTTAGGATTATTATTCGAGTCTGGAATTCGGTTCGGACAATCTTGGTAGCATATGTTACGCCGATGGTCGTATATTTTCTTGTTTGATTGTTGTACAATCATTTGGTCCAATGCGGGGTCAACGGTTGATCAGACATGTTCTTGTTTGATTGTTGGACGGTCAATCAGGCAGCTCTAATCCGGACCATGGGGTGTGCATCGTGGGTGCTCCGGGGGAATCTGGGCGAATTTTAGGCGAGAGTGTAGCCTTAGCAGGACGGATTAGGGAATTCGAGCGTTATCTCGAAGGATACTAGCCGCGTTCGGGTCAGGTGGTGGAGACCGTAGTGTGGCGGTGTCGCGTGATTCGAGGACAAATCCGTGTTAGTAGGGGAGAATTGTAACGCCCGGGAACCAAAAAAATGGATTTTTGGTGGCGTCGAGCGGCGCTAGTGTGGTGCGTCGTTCGATGCAGGCATTGGACTTGCGAGAAGTCGAGCTCGGGAGCTTGCACCGAGTGACGCAAGAAGCTTGCGTCGAGCGATGCAGCTGTCGGCTGTGGCGTCGAGCGACGCAGGTGCCTTGCGTCGATCGACGCAAGTGTCGGCAGGCTGGCTATTCAAGCCAGAAATTAGATTTCTGGGCAAAATAACCGAGTTTTTGAGAGAGAAAGTGAGAGGATTGAGAGGAGAGGTTGTTGTTGTTGTTTCCTTCCTGTTTCTCAATCTTATTAGGCTTGTGTTGGAGTGTGAGAGGTTGTGAGAGTGAGTAGGGATCGTGCGGGGAAGGAATTCGGTTTTGGGGAATCCGTGTTCTTCGTGTTCTTCGTCGATTTCAGAGCCTTTTCTAGCCGAAATCGAGGTGAGTGCGTGACCATAGCTTATCTGGATAAAGGTTTTGATAGGATACGATTGATTGTTGCTTGTGTTTGGTTTCACGTGGATTGGTAGATTCTATGCGGTTTATTGTTGTTTGCGGGTGTATTTCATGATGTTTGGGTGGGTTTTGTGCCGGAGATCGATGGAAACGAGTTCCGGGAATCGATCCGTGAGAGGATAGGTTCGATTCCGATTTCTGCGTTTCGTGCGTCGAGCGACGCAAGGGGCCTGCGTCGAGCGACGCAGGAGTGCATCGATCGAGGCCATGGTTGTGCGTCGATCGACGCGTGTTGGTGCATCGAGCGACGCAAGGAGGTTGGGTCGACCGACGCACGGGCGAATGTGATGATTCGCGGTTGATTGTTTGTCATGGCTTGCGTGTTGCTTGATAACCCTGGTATTGTATCATTGTCTTATGCCTGTGTGTATAGCCAAGTAGGTGAGATGACCGTCTCACTGGGTATTTATGATAATACTCACGCATCTCTTATAACCATGTGATGCAGGTAAAGACAGTCAGTGATCGTGGAATCATGGCCGGGACGAGGGGAATGATCTAGTGGCTCGTTTTCGTATAATAAGTTATAATTGCTAGGGTGTTAGCAATTTCAGAACTATGTGTATTGCCGAATTGATTTAATAATTAATAAGTATGGGCTTGTTAAATGATAATGGTAATTGATTGTTTTAATTATTGTTTCTGCGCTGTTTGTTTATTGGACCGTTGAGGAATACTATTTATGATAATAGTGATCCGGGTCGAAATTTTTTTTATTTGACGGGTTGTCGTCACAAAATCTCTATATATTCTCATTAATTTTATAAAATAAATATATTAATACATGTTTTACAAATTTAAACTCAACTAATTGTAATTTAGATTTATCATATCATCTATTTTTTTCAAAAATCTCATATGCTCGTTATGTTTAGTTATAAGTGATGATTAAGGTTATTGCACACCAATTAAAAAATCATTTAATATTTATTGCTTATCAAATAAAACATCAATTATTAAAAAATAATTTACTGAATTCAGACATTAAAAATAATAAAAAACATTTATTATTCGTGTAATAACATAAACATCACTTAATTTGGAAAAAAAGAAATCCCAATAAACCATCATTTAAAAGCAAATAGAAATAAGACTCGATTCTAACTCAACCCACACGCTTGTTTACATGCCTGAACCAAACTTATTATCCGCTATACCACCAAACCGAGCCCGTCCCAAAATTCACTTCGGTTTGGAGCTTCACGTCAGCTCATGTCGGTTCACATCGATCACATCAGTTATAGGCTTGGCATCGGGCTAGACCGAACCCGTTGGTTGTCGAACCGACATGAGCTCATTTTCTCATCATGGGCTCGACACTTAATTGCTTCTTCAGGCTCATCCCACTTCATACTTAGCCAGTTTTACTTGTTGAACTCGTTGGGAGTGAAAACCGACCCGAACACTCAGGTTTGAACAACGGATCACAATCTTAATTCAACAATAGGAGGAAAATTTTAAGTGCATGGTCGTACAACTGCGTTTGTGGTTACGATCTTGGAGAAACACTTTTACTTGTGGGAAAAAGAAAAAAAACATAAATTGTATATGTCGCATGAGCCCTCGAATTAGTCTCGAACAACGGAGGAAAAATTTTTGGGGACAAAATCATTTTCTTGGGTGAAACGAATCGCCTAATGTCTCGTATTCCACGGTTTGGTGGAGATCCTTAACTTTATTCGTGGAGCTTATCTTTCGATAAAAGCCTTGATAAGTTTGGATTTGAATCTACAATGGCTTCAACAAACAGGTAAAGCCACTTAGAACTGAACCCCATCTTGGGTAGCTTACCCGTAACCCGGAGTGATCGGGGTCCGAAACTGAGTGGCCCGACAAGTATGTACCCCGTATGAACATCCAGAGACGGAGCAAAGAGTCCGAGTTCTCGTATCGGTAACTTGGGCTGGCTATATAATGTTTTTCTATAAGGCGCTAAGTTTAATTCATTCAGAGAGATGATTCAGAGAGAGCACACTAACGTTTGATCTATAGTGTCATACGCTGCCAACGGTACGAGGGATCATGTGCAGCGTAGCAAAGACGTGTGGTTGGCCACGTGGTGCAAGAAAAATAAGGAAAGTAGGTGAAAGTCAATCGAATGAATAAATTGGGTCGAGCCCGAAAGTCTATACCCAACCCAACTAAAGATACGAAGTCTAGTATCTGAGCCCGGGCAGCTAAAAGTCTACAAATACTACTCTATTTACTTCATAAAATAGATCTGATCTTTTGGCTAAAAATACTCATTATTCGCTCATTTCTTTGGAGACTAAAGCCTATTCTCTTGAGTTTTAGTCTTAATCTGGTTGTTTATGACCATTATCTCCAGAATTCTTTCTTTTTTTGTTTTCCGGTCATTCCTTGACCAGAACTCCTCAAATACTACATATGTTTTTCTCTTCGGTCTTACCACCAAATTTCTCTTTTACACAAGTATAGATACTTCGCGAACCATCCATTATTTGGCTCGGAATTACCATTTTTCTTTCTTTTTTCGTTTTCCAATTTCTTTTCTCTCGCTTTCCATGTCTCCCAGTTATGTTAATGAAAGAATGTTTAGAAACATCTATAAATATTATTATAAACATTTTATTTAGCATATAAATACTTAAACATCTATAAATATTATTATAAACATGGTAAAAGTTAGCATATAAATACTTAAAAATATTGTTTTGAATTTTATTTAGTTTTTTATATGATTTTATAGAACTGTATAGAAAGAATATTTTTGAAAATGTTTTCAGACATGAATGGTATTAAAAAAAAGTACCACAAAAAGAGTGTTTCTAAAAAATTTCTCTAAATAATCGTATATATACTTTTAATTTATTTCAATATGTTTTATAAATAATTTGTCGTTACGAAAGTGGTAGTTTTTAGGGTACAGAACTACAGATCCACTGATCACATCATGCATGGACAAATCTCTGTGTGACTCGCACACCAACGTATTGTGTATTACAAGCGAATTTATTTGCAAGACTCGAAATTATTTAAAAGGTTTAAATTATTCAACATCAAAACATGTTTTAATTAGAGAAATTAGCCTCTATATTAGTTATTGGCTTTATATTTAATTATCTAATAAAACATAAAATGAAATTTAATAACTAATATTCTAATTACTTGAGATACCAATTTTACTCTTAATGTATTTATGGTAATTAATTTAATACCCTAGAGATAAATAATATTTTTATTTGTTTGTATTATTAAGAAAAAAATAACTAACAGCATAAACGTTTAGACTTTGTTATTTTTATTAATTATATATTTATACATGTAGTTAACTTTTTTTTGGACAAACCTAACTTCATTAACTTAAAATTTGAAGATACATGTAGAAGAGGGGACATCATCCTCTTTGGTTGCTACAATAAAACAAACTAAAAAATGAAAACAGATAATTTTTCATAGAAGATTGACAGCAAATTTGAGGCAAAACTCGAATGCGTCGGTAGAAAATTCACGACATAGCCGTAATGTTGAAACTTAGTCACTTTAAAGTGTGACGTTATACTTATATTTCTAGTTAAATTTCTAGCCGGAATGTAGTTAACTATGTATCGAAATATGGATGTAGTTAGTTTTCTAGCCGAAATGTAGTTAACTATGTAACGAAATTTTTTATTTTTATTAATTTTATAGTTAACTGTGTATCCAAATATACTTATATTTCTAGTTAATTTTTTTCACAAACAGTCAATTATACTTGTTATATTTACGAATAGTTTACTCTTAACTACTCATTTTTCTTTGTGTATAATTGAGTATATAGTTAGATATATACTAACTATTTTAAAATATAATTACTTATAAATTTTTATATGTAGTCAACTATATACCCACATGTAGTTATCTATATAGTTAACTTTTTTTACAAACAGTTAACTATACTAACTAGTTACATTCATGAATAGTTCACTATTATCTATATATTTAGAAATATGAATAACTATATTTAAATATAGTTAATTATATATAAACATATAGTTGTCTATTAATTAACTTTATTCATAAGCAAACAACTATATTTGCTATATTCACAAATAGTTTACTATTCAATTATACTTGTTATATTTTACAACTAGTCCACTTTTTATGTTAATAATATCTAATTTTTGATATAATTCACTATATATTCAAATTTTTAAAAAATAATCATTTACTAGAAAAAGAAAAAAACGAAGATAAAAACGAAAATATATATATATATACATATATATTATATATGTCAAATTCAATATTATTTTTGGAAAGATTATTAACTCTTTTAAAAAAAAAAATAATTTGCATTAAATATGCATTTAAAATGTCAACTTTAATTGAATTGATTAAAGGGTAAAATAGTTAAGTTTTATTTCTCTTTGTTACTTACTCAATGTCTAAACTACACATGTTATTTTATTAATTTATATGCTCAAACATGTTATTTCACTAATTAACCTTTTTAATTATGGGTTAATTATCTCAATATTATGTTTTGAGGAAATTAAAAAACTAACATGTTCATAAAAAAATACTTGGACAAATTTGTTCTTGTTAAATGTAGTAATTACTGCTCGTAATAAAGATCCATAAAAATCAGTGGTGGAGAATATGGAAAGTAGGGTTGGCGGTGGATCTCAAAAAGGAAGGACAAATACGTATAATTGACTATATTCGATTTTATTTTATTTTGTTATAGTTAGCTATAATTCTAATATCGTAGTTAACTATTTGTTTCAGATGGCAAATACTTGTTCGAAATTTCATGAAACAACCCGACCCGTATTTTTTTTTTTTAAACAATTAATATTAGACTCGAATTAGCATTCTTATAAATACTAAATCTCAACGTCCAATCAACATCAACATTCACTAAACAACAACCAGCGAAAATAAATTCAATTAAACCAACAAATCATTCCACAAATCCCATAATTCATTGAATCAACATAACCAATTCAACTCGATTCATAAATCAACTTATCAATTCTAAGTTCACAACCAAAATCAACAACTTAAAAGTTCTAACAATAACATAAAGCCAATCAACCGAGACACTAGATCATCTCCTTTTCTTCGCCCTGATTCCACGATCACATTTTTCTCTTTACCTGCATCACATTGCAAAAAGAGATGCGTGAGTATTATCCTAAATACTTAGTGAGACGGTCATCCCATCTACATATTATACACACAGGCATAAGAAAGAGATACAATACTAGGATGAACAATCAACAATACATAAACGAAACAATCAGACGCGAATCATCAGACAGACCCTGCGTAAAACTCAACAATACAACACGAATCCAACCAAACAAACACAAACAACGCATTTTGTCCAATTCTTCACCCATATAAGTCTATGGTCACGCACCCACCTTAGCCAATCAATTGCCTCAGACCTCAACCTCTGGCAACGCTCCGCTGACTTCTGGGCCTTAGCCTGATGAAGACTGCAAACCAAACCAATCAGTTAACCCAAACCGAACCAGTCGATTAAACTAACCAACCAAACCAATCTGATTAACCAAACCGAACCAACTCAAAATGGTTAACCAAACTAACTGGAGTTTCTCCTAAACCGGATTAAGGTTCCTGAAAACAGAAACAACCAGCCGACTTCGAAAGCACGTTGAAAACGGAAAGTACCTCGGAATCATGATCGGAAATATGATCTGGAATTGTCAGACCGAGATCTTTCCAACTCTATATACATTGCCTCCTAATTCCTTCAGGTTCGATAGGAAAACTCCCACGAAGTGGACTTATCGCAGATCTAATTCTGCACGAATCTCTCTCGGAAAAACAATCATAACTCTCAGAATACTAATCCAATTGACAAAATGATTTCGCCTAAAGCTAGATATGAGAGTGGAGAACTTATCCTAGAAGTTTCACTCTAATCCGACCTAATTAGCCTATCGTTTCCTCTATTCTTCAAGAACGGCCAAAACAGTCATCCTCTCCTTTATAGACATGGCGGTTGATCTCCTTCTTTTTCTCTCCTCTTCCAATTTCTCAGCCTTTTTCACGTTATCTCTACACAAAACAGAGGCTGCTCCCTTTTAAACACGAGCCGTAGGGTTCTCTTAACCCAAACCAGCCAAACCGGTGATTAAATCGAACCAACCGGTTCAAATCAACCTTCCAAAATTCTTAATTTTGGTTCACGGGCATTACAATTCTCCCCCACTAACCAAGATTCGTCCTCGAATCTCGCGATACCGTTCACTACGGTCTCAACCACCTAGCTCACTCAGCCAACAACACTCGAGATCAACATCTCGAAACATACAACACCATCTCATTAAGGTTAACACTCCCGTCCAAAACCCAATCAGATTCGCCCGGAAACATCAACAATGTGACGTTCCCTGATCCAGATTAGGTCTGCCCGATTGATCGCGCAACAATCAAACAAGAACATGCACAACCAACTATAGAACCAGAATTCGATCAATCGATTGCGCAACAATCAAACAAGTACATGCACGACCAAAGATGCTACATCCGTTACCATGGTCATCTGAACCGAGGTTCCAAACGCAATATCAACCCTAGACTCGACGCCTACATACACAGCCCTATCAACATTCCTAACCCACCCGGCCAGCACCACCTGAGATCACTCTCGATCCCCGAGGCTCATCTAGTCTCATACTTACGACCACGCTCAGATGCTACTGCTCATAACTCATTCTCATAACTCATACACATATACACCACACCTACTCGCAGGATCGTCACCCCTTGAGCTACGGTATGCATGGAACCCACTATCCCCTAGAGAGACCCACTATCCCTCAAAGTACATGTAGGGAACCCACCATCCCCCAAAGAGAACCACCATCTCTCGAGTATATGCAGGGAACCCACTATCCCCTGGAGAGACCCACTATCCCTCAAGTATGCAGGAAACCCACCGTCTCCTGGAGCAATGCTTCACAACGTGCATCATAAGCACCTATCGACCAACAATCGCCTCCGTGTTTCACCATGACATTCCCTCATCCAGAATATCATCACATATGTGCCCCTCACTAGGCCACCCGAAACAACCCAACCACCATGGGTATTTCTCAGAGTCCTTGGAAAAGACAGTTCTAACTCACATAAAACCTCTTTTCCAGACTCTCCCTACGAAATAGACGGATCCTAACTCACATAAGACCTCTATTTCCCAGGGTTATCTAGAGAACAGACAAGTCCTAACTCTCATAGAACTGTCATTCCTAGATACTCCTAGAACATGGACAAACTTTAACTCACATAGAACTTCCATTTCATGCCATCACATTCACACATGACCCCACTAGTCATGAAACATAAAAACCCACATCTTATAACACATTTAATAAGGAACCACTCATCTTATTAAATCTCCAAAAATGTAAATCGTTACAACACTAAACAAAATACATAACAAAATATAGCACCAAGCTATCACGAAACTGGAAACCAGAAAAGAAAGACAACTCAAGCCACCACTTGCTTCTCGAACCACTTCGAGAACTTTGTCTTCATCTTTGCTTCCGGTTCCCAAGTCTCCTCCTCGACACCGTCACAGTCCCACACGACTCTCACTAATGGTATTCTCTTCCGGCGCAGAACCTTGACTCTCCTCTCGAGAATCCTCACAGGCCTAACCTCCAACGTCATATTGGGCTGAAGATCCTCCGGAATCTTAGCCAACACCTCCTCAGACTTATATAGACACTTCCGCAGCATCGAAACATGGAAAACCTTATGAAAAGCCTTCATATTCTGAGGTAACTCCAACCGATAAGCTACTGGTCCAACCCGTTCCACAACCTTGAACGGACCCATAAACCTCGAACTTAGCTTATTCTCCGAAATAGATCTGTTATGACCCCTCAACATCGCTGCCTTGAGATACACCAGATCTCCCAGCTCAAACTCCAGCTATTTTCTCCTCTTATCGGCATAACTCTTCTGCCGATCCTGAGCCTCCTTCATGTTCAGCCTCAAAACACGGATCTTCTCCGTCGTCTCCTGAACAAAATCTGCACCAAACATACTCCTCTCCCCACTTGAGTCCAGCATAATGGTGTCCGACATGGCCTCCCATACAAAGCCTCATATGGAGTCATCCCAATACTCGCCTGCTAGCTGTTGTTATAAGCAAACTCTACCAGGTTCAGATGATCCGTCCAATGACCACCATAATCCAGGACACACATCCTCAGCAAATCCTCTAGTGTCTGAATCGTCCTCTCAGACAGCCCATCTATCTGAGGATGATACGTCGTACTCATATGCATCTTAGTGTCCACCTCAGCCTGAAATGCCCTCCAGAACTCTGAAGTAAACCTTGGATCCCTGTCTGACACAATACTCGCTGGCCCCCCATGCAGCCTCACAATCTTGCGCACATACTTCTTGGCCAATACTGCCGCTCCATCGGTCTTGTTGATGGCAAGAAAATGTTCTGACTTGGTCAGATGATCCACAATCACCTAAATACCATCATAGGTCCGCGACACCGGCAACCCTGTCACAAAGTCCATGCTAATCATGTCCCACTTCCACTCCAGAATAGGTAACTCTGCAACAAACAACTCGGAACCTGATGCTCAGCCTTCACTAGCTGACACACGTTGCATGCTGTAACCCAGTTAGCCACATCCTTCTTCATCCCGACCCAGTGATAATACCGATTTAGATCCTAATATATCTTAGTCGCTCCCGGATGAATAGACAATATGCTCGAATGAGCCTCTCTCAGAATCTCCTGCCGCAGATCCTCATCCTTGGGTACACAAACCCGCCCATTCACAAGTATCATCCCGCTCGCTGAGACCTAAAACTCAGAACCAACCACCCCAGAAGCATCAACCAAAACATGATCCTTCTCCTGAACTACTCGAACTTTGCTAAGCAAATCCATCTGATTACCTGTCTCTAATCCCAACGGCTCCTATGAGATAACACACGACCTCAAGGAGCTATTCTCACTCATCAGATCCTCCATATCCAGCTCCTGAGCCGAAACAACCCTCTTCCGACTCAACGCATCCGTATACACCACGTAAGGTTTACCTGGATCTGGCAATGCCAACACTAGTGTACTCGTCAACATCTCCTTCAGTTTCCCGAAACTCTCCTCGTAAGCTGAAGACCACACACAAAATAAACATCTTTCCCTGTCAATTTCGTCATCGACTGCGCCATACTCGCAAAGCCCTTGACGAATCTCCTGTAATAACCCACCAAACTGAGAAAACTCTTAATCTCAGTGGCATTCCTTGGTCAAGGCCACCCTCTGATACCAAACTGTGACGACCCAACCCGTCAAATAAAAAAAAAATTTCGACCCGGATCACTATTATCACAATTAGTGATCCTCAACGGTCCAATCTAATAATAATGCGGAACAACGATTAAACAATCAAACAACAAAAATCATTTAATAATAATAATATCATTTAATAATCCCATAATCCCATAATTATTAAATATAACACAATAAATATCGGTTAAAAATTCAGTTCGATAATTATTAAATATAATTTAATAATAATATCATTTAATAATCCCATAATTATTAAATATAACACAATAATATTCGGTTAGATATTCAGTTCGATAATTATTAAATATAATCCTAGAATTGCTAACACCCTAACAATTCTAACTTATCATCACGAAAACGAGCACTAGATCATCTCCTTTTCCCGGCCATGATTCCACGATCACAATTTCCCTTTACCTGCAACACATGGCAAAAAGAGTTGCGTGAGTATTATCACAAATACTCAGTGAGACGGTCATCCCGTCTACAGGTTATACACACAGGCATAAAAGACAAACCACGACACCAAACAACACATAACATTCATAACACGTGAATCAACCACCAAATCATCAAACAATGCATTGGGATCAATCCCTTTACCCAGATAAACCTACGGTCACGCACTCACCTCGAAGAATCGAAAAGAGAATGGGACCAACGGTTACAAAAAGACTTGTACACGACGAACCACTGGTCCAAAACCAAAACGGATGACTGTTCTGGAAACTAGACAGACACAGCTACGCGTTGGTATAAGGATAGCCTCCAGATTCCTTCTGGTTCGTTCGCAAATCAACCCCAAAGCCAACTGATCGCAGATAACTAATCTGCACAAACCCATCGAGTTCAAACAGCCATAACTCGATGAATAATCAACGAAATGATGAACCGTTTTCGCCCACATCAAGAAAAAGGCTTGAAGAACTTACCCACAATTTTTCACCCTGTTCCGATCTGATTTGCCTAGCCGTTCGTCTCCTCTACAAATCACCTAAAGCGAATTAGGATTTCATAAGACAGGAACGATACACTGACTTTGAAAGCACACCGAGAACGGATAATACCTCAGAATCAGGATCAGAAACCTGATATAGAAACTAGACATAGATAGCTTTCCAACCGTATAAAGATCGTCCCTTGGTTCCCAACGGTTCGACGAGAAAACAACTCGCAAGTTCAATGATCTGAACTGGAACAGAAATAACCCGTTTAACAAGAAAGCACACTGGGAACGGAAAACACAACGGAATCAAGATCAGAAACCCTAAATGAAAAGTAGACAGAGAGGGATTTCTAACCGTATATAGATCGCTCTCTGGGTCCTTCTGGTTCGACGGCAGTTAAGCCCGCAAACTCGATGATCGGTAATGATCGGAACTGGAAACAGCACAACGAACCCAACTTTAAACGACCATAAATAACAATCTAACCGTCCGATTGACAAACGGATTTTTCCTACGACAAGAACAATGACAGGAGTACTTACCCTCCAAATTTCACTCCGATCCGCTATGATCTTGACCTCCGTTTGTCTCCTCCAAAACACGAACAGACGTTGTTCTTACCCTCCAAAAACCCAACTCGAAATCACTTGATTTCCTCACTCAAATCCCCACAAAACTGATATTTTCTCTCTGAACAACTGAGCTCACAAGCCCTGCCGACACTCTGTCTTGTAAAGAGAAATTTTTTTTTTTTCTTTTTTTTTTTATTTCGTGTCGATCGACACACACTCCCTGTGTCGATCGACACACGACCAAATATTCCGTAATTTAGTTCGCGGTCGTTACAATTCTCCCCCACTAACACAGATTCGTCCTCGAATCACGCAAAACCATCACCTTACGGTCAAACACAACTGTAAGCAGCCCTCTGGCCCAACTGTGCCAGCATCCTAACCCCGTCTCACTAAAGTTGACACTCATGTCTGAATCTCGACCAGATTTTCCCGGGAAACATCTACAATGCAGCACTCGCTGATCCGAATCAGGGTTGTCCGACTGATTACGCAACAATCAAACAAGAACATGCCCGACCAATCGTAAACCCAGAATTTAGACCAATTGATCGCACAACAATCAAACAAGAACATGCCCGACCAAGGAGGCTACGTATGTTTACCAAGATCGTCTGAACCGAGGTTCCAGACTCGAGTAAAAACCTTATATTAGACAACCTTCCTGACCAAAATCCGGTCAACTCCACCTGAGATCATTCCCGATCTCTGAAGTTCATACAGTCTCGTACCTATAATCACACTTACATGCACTGATGCTCAAAATCATATCTCTATACACCACTCGCACTCGGAGGATCGTCACCCTACGAGCTCTCGATGTATAACATACCGGCTCTCGGTACGCTCCAGCCCCTCCCACTCTCAGGACACACAGTCCGTCGAGCTATCGGCTGCAGAGGAATCACACATCCTCTGGAGAGATCTCCGTCTCTCAAAGTATATGTAGAGGAATCACACATCCTCTGGAGCAGTCACACTGTAATGCGTATTATAAGTTCCCGACATCTGAATTACTTTCCGTGGTTCCCTCATAATATTCCTTATTCCAGAATATTATCCCATGACCCATCCCCCGGTCATCCGAAATAACTCAACCACTAGTCATCAAAGGCATAACACCCATCTTATAACACAATAATAAGAAAAACACATCTTATTATATCACATCAATGTATATCGTTACAACACAACGAAAAATACATACAAAATGTAGCACATGCTATTACAAACTCTGAAAAACCAGAAAATACTCAAGCTTCCGCTTGCTTCTCAAACCACTTTGAGAACTTTGTCTTGATCCTTGCTTCTGGTTCCCAAGTCTCCTCCTCGACACCGTCAAAGTCCCACACAACTCGAACCAATGGTATCCTCTTTCGGCGCAGTACCTTGACTCTCCGCTCGAGAATCCTCACAGGTCTCGCCTCCAACGTCATGTTGGGCTGAACTTCCTTCGGAATCCTAGCCAACACCTCCTCAGACTCATGTAGACACTTCCGTAGCATCGATACATGGAATACCTTATGAAAGGCTCTCATACTCTGAGGTAACTCCAACCGATAAGCCACTGGTCCAACCCGCTCCACAACCTTGAACGGACCCATAAACCTCGGACTTAGCTTATTCTCCGAAATAGATCTGTTATGACCCCTCAACATCGCTGCCTTAAGATACACCTGATCTCCCAGCTCAAACTCCAGCTCTTTCCGTCTCTTATCAGCATAACTCTTTTGCCGATCCTGAGCTTCTCTCATGTTCAGTCTCAAGACACGAATCTTCTCCGTCGTCTCCTGAACAAAATCCGCACCAAACATGCTCCTCTCCCCCACTTGAGTCCAGCATAATGGTGTCCGACATGGCCTCCCATACAGAGCCTCATATGGAGCCATCCCAATACTCGCCTGGTAACTATTGTTGTAAGCAAACTCAACCAGGTTCAGGTGATCCGCCCAATGACCACCATAATCCAGCACACACATCCTCAACAAGTCTTCCAATGTCTGAATCGTTCTCTCAGACTGACCATCCGTCTGAGGATGATACGCTGTGCTCATGTGCACCTTAGTGCCCATCTCAGCCTGGAATGCCCTCCAGAACTCAGAAGTAAATCTCGGATCTCTATCTGACACAATACTTGTTGGCACTCCATGCAACCTCACTATCTCCCGCACATACTTCTTAGCCAAAACTGCCACTCCATCGGTGTTCCTGATGGCAAGAAAATGTGCTGACTTAGTCAAACGATCCACAATCACCCAAATCGCATCAAAGGTCCGTGACACAGGTAACCCGTCACAAAATCCATGGTAATCATATCCCACTTCCACTCCGGAATAGGCAAACTCTGCAACATACCACTTGGCACCTGATGCTCAGCCTTCACTAACTGACACACGTTGCACGCAGCCCGACCCAGTGATAATACCTCTTCAGATCACGATACATCTTAGTCGCACCCGGATGAATCGACAACATGCTCGCATGAGCCTCCCTCAGGATCTCCTGCCTCAGATCCTCATCCTTGGGTACACAAACCCGCCCGTTCACTAATATCGTCCCATTTGCCGAGACCACATACTCTGAACCTGCAACACTAGAAACATCAATCAAGATCGGATCCAACTCTTGAGCTGCTCGAATACGACTCAGCAAATCTGCCTGGTTAGCTGCCTCTAACCCCAACGGCTCCTGTGAGATCACACACAACCTCAATGTACTAATCTCGCTCACCAGAGCCTCCATATCACGCTCCTGAGCCGAAGCAACCCTCATCCGACTCAACGCATCTGCAACCAGATTAGCCTTACCCGGATGGTACCTGATCTCCAAATCGTAATCCGCTACCAACTCCATCCAGCGCCTCTGTCTCTGGTTCAGCTCTGGCTGAGTAAAGAAATACTTCAGACTCTTATGGTCTGTGAACACCTGAACCTTTCCGCTATAAAGATAAGATCTCCAAATCTTTAGAGCGAAAATCACTGCAGCTAACTCCAAATCGTGGGTAGGATAGTTGCACTCGTGCTTCCTCAACTGCCTCGAGGCATATGCAATAACCTTTCCCTACTGCATTAGGACACAACCCAGACCAACTCCCGAAGCATCTGTATACACCACGTAAGGCTCACCCGGCTTGGGTAACGCCAACACCGGTGCACTCATCAACATCTTCTTCAGCTTGCCAAAACTCTCCTCGCAAGCTGAAGACCAAACAAAAGGGACATCTTTCCCCGTCAACTTAGTCATCGACTTTGCCATACTTGCAAAACCCTTGACAAACCTCCGATAATAACCTGCCAACCCAAGAAAACTCCTAATCTCGGTGGCGTTCCTCGGTCTAGGCCACCCTCTGATTGCCTCAATCTTAGCCGGATCCACAGAAACTCCCTCTGCAGACACTACATGGCCAAGGAAACTCATCTCACGCTGCCAGAAACTGCACTTACTCAGCTTCGCATACAGCTTCTGCTCCTGAAGCCTCTCCAGAACTATTCTCAGATGCACCTCGTGCTCCTCAGGATTCCTCGAATACACCAAAATATCATCAATGAAGATGATCACAAACACATCCAGATACTCCTGGAATATCCCGTTCATCAACCGCATGAACACTGCTGGTGCATTTGTCAACCCGAAAGGCATCACCACGAACTCGAAGTGCCCATACCTCGTCCTGAAAGCAGTCTTCCTAATGTCTGCTTCATTGATAGGAATCTGATGGTAACCCGAAGCCAAATCGATCTTGGAGAACCAAGTAGCCCCTCGTAACTGATCCAACAACTCATCAATCCGCGGAAACGGATACCTGTTCTTCACGGTGACTCGGTTAAGCCCCCGATAATCAATGCACAAACGGAAACTACCATCTTTCTTCTTAACAAATAACACTGGCGCTCCCCATGGTGAAACACTTGGTCGAATAAAACCCTTAACCAACAAATCGTCCAGCTGTTTCTTCAGCTCTGCCATCTCTGCTGGAGCCATACGATAAGGTGTCTTAGATACTGGAGTCGTCCCAGGTTCCAACTCAATCACAAACGGATCCGACCGTGATGGCGGTAATCCCTGCAATGACTGAAAAACATCCTGGAAATCCCGAACAACTCGAATATCCCCAACTGCAACCTCTCCAACAGACTCAGGCGTCACTATCGTCACTAGATACGCCTCGCAGCCCTTGACAAGCAACTGCTCGGCCTGTATCGCAGAAATCACGAGACTTCCAGAAGTCGGTCTCACGCCCTGATAAACCAACCTCCCCACCTCTCGTTCGAACACCACTCGACCACGATGGCAATCCAGATGGACCCTGTACCGATCCAACCAATCCATACCGAGGATAACATCGTACAGCTCCACCAGACTGATGATCAGATCTGCTGACATCAACTCACCCGCCACCAGAACATCCATGCCACGAGCCCGCCCGAAAGTAGCTAATGACCTACCACCCGCAACCTTAACTACCCCGAGTTGTTCCCCGGGATCACTCTGGATTCCGCTACCCTCCACACACTCCGGTGTAATGAAGCTATTCGTAGCTCCAGAATCAAACAACACGTGGGACTCACACCCGCCCACAACTAAGGTCCTTGCACAAATCTCATGTGCTTAAGAACCCTAACACTCTAGCACAGGCTCACACATTTTTTTTTTAACAGACTAAAATTTGAAAGTCTTAAGAATTTAAAAAAAAAAAATCAAGTCTGGAAATTACCTGTGATCGGCCTGGTGCTAGATCCGCCTGCCTCCGCTGACGTGAACACACGTGGTACCGCTGCAATCTGAGACAACGGCTGCACTGCCAATGGCTGCACAACTGCCGCCGCCAACTGCTGCAGCTTAGGACACTTCGGCTTAATATGCCCTGTCTCTCTGCAGTGGTAACACACCCGCGTATCTGGAACCCCGACCCGCGTATCCTGAGTCCCAGTCTTCTTCGGACAGCTTGCCACACGATGATCCATGCTCTCACACCCGTAGCAACCCGAACCACCCTGACTGGTCCCGGAAGTGCCATCCCACTTCCTCTTCTGTCCCTGAACAGGCTTGCCGCCCCTACCTGAACTCGCCTGTTGCTGAGATCTCCTCGGCTGCTGCTGCTGCACCTGTGGACTACCCGCCACAGCCTGTTCCCCGAGATCCTCCTCGATCGCAGCAGCCATCTCAACCAGCTCCGCCCTCGTGGCGAACCTACTCGCCCTGCAGCGAATCCTAAAATCTGGACGAAGTCCTTTCAAGAACCTCCTAACTTGGGCTTCCTCGCCCTCCATGCCTCTCCCTTCATGTACCAGAAGTCGACAGAACTCAGCATCGAACTCCCTCACTGACCGATCTCCCTGAGTCAGGTCCAAAAACCTAGACTCCAAACGGTCCACCGCCTCCTGCGGAAAATATTTGGCGTTAAACTCCGCCAAGAAATCCTCCCAGACCATCTCGGCCTGCACCCTCCTGGCCTCTACACCTCTCCACCAGAGATGCGCATCACCCTCTAGGTAATGTACCGCCAGATCCACTCTGTATCCCTCTGGACACCTGATGGAGCGAAAGTTACGCTCTAACCTCATCCGCCACCCATCAGCCTCCTCAGGCTTAGCACCGCCCGAGAAAAATACAGTACCAATCCGCTGCATCTGCTCCATCATCCGCAGATAAGATGGAAGCTCCTCTACCCCAGCCATACCCGGCTGCACCCCAGCCAACCCCGGCTGCACCCCAGCCATACCCGGCTGCACCCCAGCCATACCCGGCTGCACCCCAGGAGCAGGCACCCTTCCCGGTAACCTCTCCAGAATTATATGTAGTAGACCCGCCAGACGATCATCTCGATCCGGGACAACGCCTACGGAAGCACCCCCACCAGGGCCCACCGCACCGCCAGCTACATCAGGACCCGCACCAGCCCCTCCAGCTCTCTCACTGGAACCCATAGCTGTCACAGCCACGGACCCCTCCTGAAACGCCTGCGAGTCAGCTACTCGCTCCTGCGTAGTCTCCTGGGACACCCACGTGGCAGCAAACTCACTCGCAAGTCTCCGCCCACGTCCACGACCACCACGACCTCTACGGCCCCCACGACCTCTGCCTCTAGTCCCTCTAGCCATCACTCTCCACTAACCAACAGAATACTAAGTAATAGAAAAAAACAGAACTCACAAAAAAAAATACATACCATGGAATCTCATTGAAGGCTCAGAAGATATGATCTAGGACTCCATACCCACACAACAATCAATTGACTAACTCACATAATCAATTAAATATTCTAACCCTAGAACCGCTAGAACGCTCTGATACCAAACTGTGACGACCCAACCCGTCAAATAAAAAAAAAATTTCGACCCGGATCACTATTATCACAATTAGTGATCCTCAACGGTCCAATCTAATAATAATGCGGAACAACGATTAAACAATCAAACAACAAAAATCATTTAATAATAATAATATCATTTAATAATCCCATAATCCCATAATTATTAAATATAACACAATAAATATCGGTTAAAATTTCAGTTCGATAATTATTAAATATAATTTAATAATAATATCATTTAATAATCCCATAATTATTAAATATAACACAATAATATTCGGTTAGATATTCAGTTCGATAATTATTAAATATAATCCTAGAATTGCTAACACCCTAACAATTCTAACTTATCATCACGAAAACGAGCACTAGATCATCTCCTCTTCCCGGCCATGATTCCACGATCACATTTTCCCTTTACCTGCAACACATGGCAAAAAGAGTTGTGTGAGTATTATCACAAATACTCAGTGAGACGGTCATCCCGTCTACAGGTTATACACACAGGCATAAAAGACAAACCACGACACCAAACAACACATAACATTCATAACACGTGAATCAACCACCAAATCATCAAACAATGCATTGGGATCAATCCCTTTACCCAGATAAACCTACGGTCACGCACTCACCTCGAAGAATCGAAAAGAGAATGGGACCAACGGTTACAAAAAGACTTGTACACGACGAACCACTGGTCCAAAACCAAAACGGACGACTGTTCTGGAAACTAGACAGACACAGCTACGCGTTGGTATAAGGATAGCCTCCAGATTCCTTCTGGTTCGTTCGTAAATCAACCCCAAAGCCAACTGATCGCAGATAACTAATCTGCACAAACCCATCGAGTTCAAACAGCCATAACTCGATGAATAATCAACGAAATGATGAACCGTTTTCGTCCACATCAAGAAAAAGGCTTGAAGAACTTACCCACAATTTTTCACCCTGTTCCGATCTGATTTGCCTAGCCGTTCGTCTCCTCTACAAATCACCTAAAGCGAATTAGGATTTCATAAGATAGGAACGATACACTGACTTTGAAAGTACACCGAGAACGGATAATACCTCAGAATCAGGATCAGAAACCTGATATAGAAACTAGACACAGATAGCTTTCCAACCGTATAAAGATCGTCCCTTGGTTCCCAACGGTTCGACGAGAAAACAACTCGCAAGTTCGATGATCCGAACTGGAACAGAAATAACCCGTTTAACAAGAAAGCACACTGGGAACGGAAAACACAATGGAATCAAGATCGGAAACCCGAACAGAAAAGTAGACAGAGATGGCTTTCTAACCGTATATAGATCGCTCTCTGGGTCCTTCTGGTTCGACGGCAGTTAAGCCCGCAAACTCGATGATCGGTAATGATCGGAACTGGAAACAACACAACGAACCCAACTTTAAACGACCATAAATAACAATCTAACCGTCCGATTGACAAACGGATTTTTCCTACGACAAGAACAACGACAGGAGTACTTATCCTCCAAATTTCACTCCGATCCGCCGTGATCTTGACCTCCGTTTGTCTCCTCCAAAACACGAACAGAAGTTGTTCTTACCCTCCAAAAACCCAACTCGAAATCACTTGATTTCCTCACTCAAATCCCCACAAAACTGATATTTCCTCTCTGAACAACTGAGCTCACAAGCCCTGCCGACACTCTGTCTTTTAAAGAGAAATTTTTTTTTTTTTTTTTTTTTTTTTTTTTTTTTTTTTTTTTAATTTCGTGTCGATCGACACACACTCCCTGTGTAGATCGACACACGACCAAATATTCCGTAATTTGGTTCGCGGTCGTTACAGCCTCAATCCTCACCGGATCCACAGATACTCCATCTGCAGAAACCACATGACCGAGAAAACCCATCTCTCGCTGCCAAAAACTGCACTTGCTCAACTTTGCATACAGCTTCGGTTCCCGCAAGTTCTCCAGAACCTTCCTCGATCAGCTGCTCAATCTGAATCGTCGAAATCAAGAGACTTCCAGAAGTCGGTCTCATTCCCTGATACACAAACCTCCCAACCTCTCGCTCGAACACAACTCATCCCGATCAGAATCTAGATGCACGCTGTACCGATCCAGCCAATCCATCCTCAGAATGACATCATACAACTCCAACGGACTGATAATCAAATCTGCTGGCATTAACTCTCCCGCCATCAGAATATCCACACCTCGAGCCTGCCCGAAGTGTTTAACAAACATTAATTTAACTTAAAACATTACCTTAACTCTTTCATTTTTCAGCCTATTAGAAAGACTAATGTTTAAAATATAGTGTCTTAAAATCTCAAATATTTTTTTTCGATGAACAAAAATCAAAAAAATATATATGAAAACTTATGAGACGAAGATAGATGACAAAAAAAATGAGAAATAACCATATTATAATCATACTATAAAGATAGATTAGAAAATGATTGATAAATTTTATCTTAAAAATCTTAATAGGTTATTTAGATAACATGATTTTTCTAATCGTAATATATATGTATGTTGTAACGTCCGTGATCCAAAAAGTAATTTTTGGATGGGTGTCGATCGACACAAGGTTTGTGTGTCGATCGACACGGCTGTTTTGACTCATGAGGAGTCGAGCAGGGAGGGCTGTGTCGATCGACACAGTTGGGGTGTGTCGATCGACACGGGTTTTCGATTGCCGTCAGTTTGACGTATTGATTGGTCATGCATCGATCGACACAAGTTGTGTGTGTCGATCGACACAATGTCGGCAGACGGGCTATTTAAGTCAAAAATCGGATTTTCTGGACAGAAAAACCGATTTTTGAGAAAGAAAGTGAGAGGATTGAGAGGAGAGGTTGTTGGTGTTGTTTCCTTCGTGTTCCTCAATCTTATTAGGCTTGTGGGAGTGTTTGTGAGGTTGTGGAAGCATGGGAGGATCGTACGGTGAAGGATTTCGGATTTGTTCTTCGTGTTCTTCGTCGGATTCTTATCTTCTTCTATCCGAATTCGAGGTGAGTGCGTGACCATAGGCTTATCTGGGTAAAGGAATTGATAGGATGCGATTGTGTGTTGTTTGGGTCGATTCTCGTATGTTTGTTTTGGTGGATTTTTGTGCAGACGGTTGTTTTGACTCAAGAGGAGTCGAGCAGAAAGGGCTGTGTCGATCGACACGGGTTTTCGATTGCCGTCAGTTTGACGTATTGATTGGTCATGCGTCGATCGACACAAGTTGTGTATGTCGATCGACACAGGTTTTTGATTACCGTCAGTTTGACATATTGAACGTGTTGTTCTCGTTTGGTTGTTGTGTGATGCATTATTGTTTGTTCATCCTGGTATTGTATCTTTTGCTTATGCCTGTGTGTATAGCCTGTAGATGGGATGACCGTCTCACTGGGTATTTATGATAATACTCACGCATCTCTTATAACCATATGATGCAGGTAAAGACAGTCTGTGATCGTGGAATCATGGCCGGGACGAGGGGAATGATCTAGTGGCTCGTTTTCGTGTAATAAGTTAGAATTGCTAGGGTGTTAGCAATTTCAGAACTATGTGTATTACCGAATTGAACTAGAATTAATAAGTATGGGCTTGTTAAACGATAATTGTAATTGATTGTTGAATCTTTGTTTCCGCGCTGTTTGTTTATTGGACCGTTGAGGATTATTGTTTATGATAATAGTGATACGGGTCAAAAAAATTTTTATTTGACGGGTTTGGTCCTCACAGTTTGGTATCAGAGCCCTAGCGGTTCTAGGGCTAACTAGTTAATTGATTATGTGCGTTAGTCAATTGATTGTGGTGTGGGTATGGAGTCCTAGATTATCCCTTCCGAGCCTTCAATGAGATTCCACGGTATGTGTTTGGTGATTTCTGTTTTCTAGTATTTAGCAGTCTGCGGTTGAGTGCAGAGTGATGACTAGGGGGACTAGAGGCAGAGGTCGCGGGGGCCATAGAGGTCGTGGTAGTCGTGTTGGGCGTGGGCGTGGGCGGGGACTTGGGAGTGAGTCTGCTGCCACGTGGGTGTCCCAGGAGACTACACAGGAGCGGGTAGCTGACTCGCAGGCGTTTCAGGAGGGGTCCGTGGGTGTGACAGCTACGCGTTCCAGTGTGAGAGCTGGAGGGGCTGGTGCGGGTCCTGATGTAGCTGGCGGTGCGGTGGGCCCTGGTGGGGGTGCTGCCGTAGGCGTTGCCCCGGATCGAGATGATCGTCTAGCGGGTTTACTACAGATGATTCTGGAGAGGTTACCAGGAGGGGTGCCTGCTCCGGGTCATGCTCCTGGGGTACAGCCGGGTTTGGCTGAGGTGCAGCCGGGTATGGCTGGGGTGCAGCCGGGTTTGGCTGGGGTGCAGCCGGGTATGGCTGAGGTGCAGCCGGGTATGGCTGGGGTGCAGCCGGGTTTGGCTGGGGTTAAGGAGCTTCCATCTTATCTGCGGATGATGGAGCAGATGCAGCGGATTGGTACTGCATTTTTCTCGGGCGGTGCTAAGCCTGAGGAGGCTGATGGGTGGCGGATGAGGTTAGAGCGTAACTTTCGCTCCATCAGGTGTGCAGAGGGATACAGAGTGGATCTAGCGGTACATTACCTAGAGGGTGATGCGCATCTCTGGTGGAGAGGTGTTGAGGCCAGGAGGGTGCAGGCCGAGATGGTCTAGGAGGATTTCTTAGCGGAGTTCAACGCCAAGTATTTCCCGCAGGAGGCAGTGGACCGTTTGGAGTCTAGGTTTCTGGACCTAACTCAGGGAGATCAGTCAGTGAGGGAGTTCGATGTTGAGTTCAGTCGACTCTTGGTACATGCAGGAAGAGGCATGGAGGGCGAGGATGCCCAGGGCGAGTAGGTTCGCCACGAGGGCGGAGCTGGTTGAGATGGCTACTGCGATCGAGGAGGATCTCGGGGAGCAGGTTGTGGTGGTTAGCCCACCGGTGCAGCAGCAGCAGCCGAGGAGATCTCAGCAACAGATGAGTTCAGGCAGGGGCGGCAAACTTGCTCAGGGACAGAAAAGGAAGTGGGAGAGCACTTCAGGGGTCAGTCAAGGCGGTTCGGGATGCTTCGGGTGTGGGAGTATGTCCCATCGTGTGGCGAGCTGTCCGAAGAGGATCGGGACCGGGACTCGGGATGTGCGGGTCGGGGTCCAGGATACACGGGTGTGTTACCACTGCAGAGAGACGGGGCATATTAAGCCCAAGTGTCCGAAGCTGCAGCAGTTGGCGGTGGCCGTAGTGCAGCCATTGGCAGTGCAGCCGTTGTCTCAGATTGCAGCAGCACCGCGTGTGTTCACGTCTGCGGAGGCGGGTGGATCTAGCACCAGACCGATCACAGGTATTTCCGGACTTGACTTTGTAAATTCGTGGTTGTTTGAGTTTTTGTCTGTTGGGAAATTGTGAGTCTGTGCTAGAATGGTAGGGTTCTGAGGCACATGGGATTGTGCAGGGACCTTAGTTATGGGCGGTTATGAGTCCCACGTGTTGTTTGATTCGGGAGCTACGAATAGCTTTATTACGCCGGAGTGTGCGGAGAGCAGCGGAATCCAGAGTGATTCCGGGGAACAGGCGGGAGTAGTCAAGGTTGCTGGTGGTAGGACGTTGGCTACTTTCGGGCGGGCTCGTGGTGTGGATGTTCTGGTGGCAGGAGAGTTGATGCCAGCAGATCTGATCATCAGCCTGGTGGAGCTGTACGATGTTATCCTAGGTATGGATTGGTTGGATCATTACAGGGTCCATCTGGATTGCCACCGAGGGCGAGTTGTGTTTGAGCGAGAGGCAGGGAGGTTGGTTTATCAGGGTGTGAGACCGACTTCCGGGAGTCTTGTGATTTCCACGATACAGGCCGAACAGATGCTTCTCAAGGGCTGCGAGGCGTATCTGGTAACGATAGTGATGCCTAAGTCTGTTGGAGGGGTTGCAGTTGAGGATATTCGAGTTGTTCGGGATTTCCAGGATGTGTTCCAGTCATTGGAGGGATTACCGCCATCGCGGTCGGATCCGTTTGTTATTGAGTTGGAACCCGGGACTACTCCGATATCTAAGGCACCTTACCGTATGGCTCCAGCAGAGATGGCAGAGCTGAAGAAGCAGCTGGATGATTTATTGGATAAGGGTTTTATTCGGCCTAGTGTTTCACCGTGGGGAGCACCGGTGTTGTTTGTAAAGAAGAAAGATGGTAGTTTCCGATTGTGCATCGATTATTGGGGACTTAACCGAGTCACCGTGAAGAACAGGTACCCTCTGCCGCGCATTGATGAGTTGTTGGATCAGTTGCGAGGGGCTACCTGGTTCTCCAAGATCGACTTGGCTTCGGGATACCATCAGATTCCGATGGAGGAGGCAGATGTGAGGAAGACTGCTTTCAGGATGAGGTATGGGCATTTTGAGTTCGTGGTGATGCCTTTTGGTTTGACGAATGCACCAGCAGCGTTCATGCAGTTGATGAACGGGGTATTCTAGGAATATCTGGATGTGTTTGTGATCATCTTTATCGATGATATTTTGGTGTATTCGAAGAGTCCTGAGGAGCATGAGTTGCATCTGAGAGTAGTTTTGGGGAAGCTGCGGGAGCAGAAGCTATTTACGAAGTTGAGCAAGTGAAGTTTCTGGCAGAGGGAGATGAGTTTTCTTGGCCATGTGGTGTCTGCAGAGGGAGTTTCCGTAGATCCGGCTAAGATTGAGGCTATTAGAGGGTGGCCTAGACCGAGGAATGCTACTGAGATCAGGAGTTTTCTTGGGTTGGCAGGTTATTATCGGAGATTCATTGCGGGATTTGCAAGTTTGGCTAAGTCGATGACCAAGTTGATAGGGAAGGATGTTCCTTTTGTGTGGTCTTCTACTTGCGAGGAGAGTTTCGGGAAGCTGAAGGAGATGTTGACGAGTACACCGGTGTTGGCGTTACCTGAGCTGGGTGAGCCTTACGTGGTGTATACCGACGCTTCGGGTGTTGGTTTGGGTTGTGTCCTGATGCAGCAGGGAAAGGTTATTGCGTATGCTTCGAGGCAGTTGAGGAAGCATGAGTGCAACTACCCTACCCATGATTTGGAGATCTTACCTTTATGGCGGAAAGGTTCAGGTGTTCACAGACCATAAGAGTTTGAAGTATTTTTTCACTCAGCCAGAGCTGAACCAGAGACAGAGGCGCTGGATGGAGTTGGTAGCGGATTACGATTTGGAGATCGGATACCATCCGGGTAAGGCTAATCTGGTTGCAGATGCGTTGAGTCGGATGAGTGTTGCTTCGGCTCAGGAGCGTGATATGGAAGCTTTGGTGAGCGAGATTAGTACGTTGAGGTTGTGTGTGATCTCACAGGAGCCGTTGGGGTTAGAGGTAGCTAACCAAGCAGATTTGCTGAGTCGTATTCGAGCAGCTCAGGAGTTGGATCCGATGTTGATTGATGCTGCTAGGGTTGCAGGTTCAGAGTATATGGTCTCGGCAAATGGGACGATACTGGTAAACGGACGGGTTTGTGTACCCAAGGATGAGGATCTGAGGCAAGAGATCTTGCGTGAGGCTCATGCGAGCATGTTATCGATTCATCCGGGGGTGACCTAGATGTATCGTGATCTGAAGCGGTATTATCACTGGGTCGGGATGAAGAGGGATGTAGCTAATTGGATTGCAGCGTGCAACGTGTGTCAGCTGGTGAAGGCTGAGCATCAGGTTCCGAGTGGTATGTTGCAGAGTTTGCCCATTCCAAAGTGGAAGTGGGATATGATTACCATGGACTTCGTGACGGGGTTGCCGTTGTCACGGACGTATGATGCGATCTGTGTGATTGTGGATCGTCTGACCAAGTCAGCACACTTTCTTGCCATCAAAAAGACTGATGGGACGGTGGTGTTGGCTAAGAAGTATGTGCGTGAGATAGTGAGGCTGCACGGGGTGCCAGCGAGTATTGTGTCAGACAGGGATCCGAGGTTTACGTCTGAGTTCTGGAAGGCGTTTCAGGCAGAGATGGGCACTAAGGTGCACATGAGCACGGCGTATCATTCTTAGACAGATGGGCAGTCGGAGAGGACTATTCAGACTTTAGAGGACCTGTTGAGGATGTACGTGCTGGATTATGGTGGTCATTGAACGGATCATCTGAACCTGGTTGAGTTTGCATACAACAACTCATACCAGGCGAGTATTGGGATGGCTCCATATGAGGCTCTGTATGGGAGGCCATGTAGGACACCGTTGTGCTGGACTCAAGTGGGGGAGAGGAGCATGTTTGGTGCGGATTTTGTTCAGGAGACGACAGAGAAGATCCGTGTCTTGAGGCTGAACATGAGGGAGGCTCAGGATCGGCAGAAGAGTTATGCTGATAAGAGACGGAAAGAGCTGGAGTTTGAGCTGGGAGATCTGGTGTATCTCAAGGCAGCGATGTTGAGGGGTCCTAACAGATCCATTTCGGAGAATAAGCTAAGTCCGAGGTTTATGGGTCCGTTCTGGGTGGTGGAGCGGGTTGGACCAGTGGCTTATCGGTTGGAGTTACCTCAGAGTATGAGAGCGTTTCATAAGGTATTTCAGGTATCGATGCTGCGGAAGTGTCTACATGAGTCTGAGGAGGTGTTGGCTAGGATTCCGGAGGATCTTCAGCCCAACATGACGTTGGAGGCGAGACCTGTGAGGATTCTCGAGAGGAGAGTCAAGGTTCTGCGCCAGAAGAGGATACCATTGGTGAGAGTCGTGTGGGACTGTGATGGTGTCGAGGAGGAGACTTGGGAACCAGAGGCAAGTATGAAGGCAAGGTTCTCGAAGTGGTTCGAGAAGCAAGCGGAGGTT
This sequence comes from Arabis hirsuta, assembly GCA_964056655.1. Classification (NCBI taxonomy): domain Eukaryota; kingdom Viridiplantae; phylum Streptophyta; class Magnoliopsida; order Brassicales; family Brassicaceae; genus Arabis; species Arabis hirsuta. The sequence goes on from OZ053310.1 coordinate 22,190,139, forward strand.
GAGTGTCTTTCTGGTTTTCAGTGGTTGTTTTAGCTTGTGGCTATGAGTTGTATGTATTTCGTTTGGGTTGTAATGATATACATTGTTAAGATTTAATAAGATGGAGTTTTTCTTATTATCTTGGGTTATAAGACGGATGTTCTTATGGTATGACGGGGAGGTCATGGGTTTGATGACTGGGTTAGGTCATGTGTGTGATGACGGGGAGGTCATTTGAGGGGCTAGGATAGAAGCTCTATGGGAGTTAGGGCTTGTCCAGGTATCTAGGGATAGGGGCTCCTAAGATATTAGGACGGGTAGATCCCTAGATGGCGCTGGAAAATAGAGGTTTTATGTGAGTTAGAACCTGTCTATTTTCTAGGGAGAGTCTGGAACAGAAGTCTTATGTGAGTTAGGACTGTCTTTTCCAGGGACTCCGATGGGAACACCCTGGTGATTGGGATGTTTCAGATAACCTGGGGATTGGTCATGAGTGATATTCTGGGTTAGGGAATATCGGGGTAGGAAACACCCTGGTGATTGGGTTGTTTCCGATGACCTGGGGATTGGTCATGAGGGATATTCCGGGTTAGGGAGTATCAGGATAGGAACCACAGAAATAAATCGGTCGACAGGTGCTTATGATGCACGTTACAGTGTTACTGCTCCAGGGGATGGTGATATTCTCCTGCATATACTTAGAGGGATTGCGATTTCTCCAGAGGATGTATGATTCCTCTGCAGCCGAGAGCTGATGGACTGTGTGTCCTGAAGCGGAGGGGCTGGGACATACCGAGAGCCGGTATGGTATACATCGAGAGCTCGATGGGTGACGACCCTGCGAGTGGGAGTGGTGTATAGAGATATGAGTTTGAGCAAGAGTACCTGTAGTGTGATTATAAGTATGAGATTCGATGAACTTCAGGGATCGTGAATGATCTCAGGTGGTTTGTGGATGTCTAATCTAGGGTTTTTACTCGAGTTTGGAACCTTAGTTCAGACGACCCTGGTAAACATATATAGCCTCTTTGGTCGTACATGTTCTTGTTTGATTGTTGTGCGACCAATTGATCCAAGGTTTGGGTCTACGGTGGGTCGGGCATGTTCTTGTTTGATTGTTACGCGATCTATCGGACAACCCTGATCCGGATCAGCGAGTGCTGCATCGTGGATGTTTCCTATGGGAATTTGGGCGGGTTTTGGATGAGAGTGTCAACCTTAGTGAGACGGGGTTAGGTGATTGAGATCGGGTGGTGATCTCTGATCATGGACTGACCGGGTTTGGTCAGGATTGTATCCATAGATATGGTGCAATGAGGCTAGTGTGAGCCTAGTAGAACTCGGGGATCAGGTGTGATAGCGAGTGGTGCTGGCTGAGGGCCAGGGGTTTTGTGTTGTGTACGTCGAGTCTAGGGTTATTATTGGAGTCTGGAATTCGGATCGGACAATCTTGGTAGCATATGTTACGCCGATGGTCATACATGTTCTTGTTTGATTGTTGTACGATCATTTGGTCCAGTGCGGGGTCAACAGTTGATCGGACATGTTCTTGTTTGATTGTTGGACGGTCAATCGGGCAGCTCTAATCCGGACCATGGGGCATGCATCGTGGGTGCTCCGGGGGAATCTGGGCGTATTTTGGGCGAGAGTGTAGCCTTAGCAGGACGGATTAGAGGATTCAAGCGTAATCTCGAAGGTTAATGGCCGCGTTCAGGTCAGGTAGTGGAGACCGTAGTGAGACGGTGTTGCGTGATTCGAGGTCGAATCCGTGTTACTGGGGGAGAATTGTAACGCCCGTAATCCAAAAAGTAATTTTTGGATGGGTGTCGATCGACACAAGGTTTGTGTGTTGATCGACACGGCTGTTTTAACTCATGAGGAGTCGAGCAGGGAGGGCTGTGTCGATCGACACAGTTGGGGTGTGTCGATCGACACGGGTTTTCGATTGCCGTCAGTTTGACGTATTGATTGGTCATGCGTCGATCGACACAAATTGTGTGTGTCGATCGACACAGTGTCGGCAGACGGGCTATTTAAGTCAAAAATCGGATTTTCTGGACAGAAAAACCGATTTTTGAGAAAGAAAGTGAGAGGATTGAGAGGAGAGGTTGTTGGTGTTGTTTCCTTCGTGTTCCTCAATCTTATTAGGCTTGTGGGAGTGTTTGTGAGGTTGTGGAAGCGTGGGAGGATCGTACGGTGAAGGATTTCGGATTTGTTCTTCGTGTTCTTCGTCGGATTCTTATCCTCTTCTATCCGAATTCGAGGTGAGTGCGTGACCATAGGCTTATCTGGGTAAAGGAATTGATAGGATGCGATTGTGTGTTGTTTGGGTCGATTCTCGTATGTTTGTTTTGGTAGATTTTTGTGCAGACGGTTGTTTTGACTCAAGAGGAGTCGAGCAAAGAGGGCTGTGTCGATCGACACAGTTGGGGTGTGTCGATCGACACGGGTTTTCGATTGCCGTCAGTTTGACGTATTGATTGGTCATGCGTCGATCGACACAAGTTATGTATGTCGATCGACACAGTGTCGATCGACACAAGGAGGTTGTGTCGATCGACACGGGTTTTTGATTACCGTCAGTTTGACATATTGAACGTGTTATTCTCGTTTGGTTGTTGTGTGATGCATTATTGTTTGTTCATCCTGGTATTGTATCTTTTGCTTATGCCTGTGTGTATAGCCTGTAGATGGGATGACCGTCTCATTGGGTATTTATGATAATACTCACGCTTCTCTTATAACCATATGATGCAGGTAAAGACAATCTGTGATCGTGGAATCATGGCCGGGACGAGGAGAATGATCTAGTGGCTCGTTTTCGTGTAATAAGTTAGAATTGCTAGAGTGTTAGCAATTTCAGAACTATGTGTATTACCGAATTGAATTAGAATTAATTAGTATGGGCTAGTTAAACGATAATTGTAATTGATTGTTGAATCTTTGTTTCCGCGCTGTTTGTTTATTGGACCGTTGAGGATTATTATTTATGATAATAGTGATCCGGGTCAAAAAAATTTTTATTTGACGGGTTTGGTCCTCACATATGTAACAAAGTTTTAAGCAAATATATTTTCAATGGTAACTATCGATAATCACTTCAAATTTTCAAGCAATATTAATACTAAATCAGAAAAGTAATTAATTTTATTTTATTTTATCAAAATTCAAATATTATTTTGTATTTACAAAGAATTGGTTGTTTTATCATACCTAAATACTAAATTACTAAATAAAAAAAAAATTTGATAAAATTGTATAACAAAAACTCGCGTGATGCTATATCAAGCTAAAGAGTATATGTCTCTTGTGATTTATTTATTGTTTTGAAAGGATTGAAATGATGCTATATCAAGATTAGTAGAAATAAAACTCGTGAGATAAATATTTTAAACAAACAACTCGACAATTCGAAACTGAAAGATAATTTCACTCTACAAATACGACCATAAACACCATCCTTAAAACCTTTATTGGATCTGAAACCACAAGGTTTGTGATGTTGACGGAAACCGCTAAACGCGTCGAAAACTTCTTTTATGTTTGTCCTCACTTTGTATAGGTAGACTTCTGAAAATTATAGAACAATGTCTTTTTACTTCGGCTTGATGGAGCCTCGTTCTTGAAGCTTTGGAACCATCATTCACACGGCGACTTCACTAGAGTTGAGGTATACACAACAAATGATCGATTGAGTGAATGCAAAACACAAGTTTTAGTTATCGTTTTTAATTGTTTGAATTATGTAGATGTTTAGGTTGAAGGACTGAGAAAAAAAAAAAGAAGATAGCAAGACCGCACTGGCCACAAATAGAGATCAAAAGAATCTGTCATGGCCACAACCCATTACCTCCACCACTTCACCAACCCACTACCTCCACCACTTCACCCACCCATTACCTCCACCACTTCACCCAACCCACTACCTCCATCACTTCACCCAACCCACTACCTCCACTACTCAATCAATGATCTGAATCACTTTGGTTTTGTGCCTATATAAGGACATTTGCTCTTCTTATGGATGTCTTGCAAAAAAAAAAAAAAACAAAAAAAAAGAAGAGTAAAGAAAAGGGGTTCCGAGTAGAGATATTGCGGGGCTGATTGCCGGCGGCTCAGAAGGAATTGGATCGTGATTCTTATATCTCTGGAAAGATCACTGATTCTAGTTTCTGGAACTTCTTTCGGATTCGCGATACGAAGTACAGTTTGCTCGCAAATCGTGTTTGAATATCAGGAAAAATCACTGTTTTATGAACCTCCATTTTTCCGACCAGTGAACTTTCGGGGCGATTTTCCGGCGATCCGTGAAGATTTAGGTGACGAGTAATATACCTTTGGAAAGAGGATTCTTCCAAGATTCTGAGGCTCTTTTCCCATTTGGATTCCGATGTAAGATGAATCCGGAATTTACGTTTTAAGTTTGCCCTAGTTATCTGACCAAAATCTGTTCTCGGGTTTCACAGTGCTAACTTTGGAGGAAGGTGCATGCTGCTACAGAACGAGTTAGAGTACGATTTTGGTACTGTTGGAAAGCTGACGTTACAAGGATTTCAGATCAACTTTTGGCTTTCCAATCCAATATAAATTCGGTGAGTTACTGACGTTTCTTTCTGGTCAAGAAACACTGATTCTGTCAAAAACCAGAAACGCTATTTTTGACTTGAATCGCTATTTTCTAGAATCCAACCGCCCAGAACGCACATTCACATCCTTCTAGGATCACTCCTTTGTTTTTGATCATCCAAAAGGCTAAGGTGAGGGTGTTGGCTAGATAACTTTAATACTAGTTAACTGTAGTTGTTCTTATACGTTAGGCTAGGAATGTAATGTGACGTTGTGGTTATATATGGTAAGTCTAGGAATGTTTGATGCTTGCTGAATGATAGTAGTGATTCTTGATGTTCCAAACGGTTTGGATAAGAGAGAATGTTAGGATTAAAATTATTCTTTGAGATTGTAGAATAGATTATAATTCTGGGAACGATCGCGTACATAAGCCCGTTACAGAACTTTGCGTGTTGGACTACGAACGATCGCGTATGTAAGCCCGTTGTAGTCCATTAAGACCATAAAAGGCCGACGGGGAGGACAAACCCAAAACGGTAGAAAGGGGTTGGCTCCGCCGTCGTACGTAATATATTAAGTAAAGGAAGGAAAAGTAATGTATGTGAAAAAGAAAGAAAGTAAAGAATGTAATAAGTAAAGAATGTGAAAGGTGAAATGTTTAAGTATGATAATGTATGAGTGAAAGAGATTATGGACTAGAAATGTTAGGTATGAAGATTATGTTACTAGTAATAGGTTGAATGAAACATGTTCTATTTCTGGTTTAATGTGTTTGAATGCTTATTGTCATCAAGTATTAGAGTGGTCGTGGGTAACAATCTCACTGAGTAATTTCTTTCCGGAATTACTCACCCCTCTTTTTTTTCCCCCTTTTAGGTAATGATGAGTAGCGGCTCAAGGTGGTTGTTGTCCGGGTGCTGGTTTTAGCGGGGTTATGTTTGTATTTCGTTTGAAACAATTTACTTAATATTTTCTACATTGGTTTCACGTGAAGTATTTTTAAGTTGGAATTATGGTTTTTGTGGAATGATTTAAGACGTGTTTTATGGAATAAAAGTATGGATTTTCATAAAAGTATCTATTGGAATTGATAGATTATTTTCATGACTGCCGTCTCGGCTAAGTTAGCGAGTCGGGTGTTACAATTTGGTATCAGAGCCTAGGCTAGCCAAGCCGGTTCTGACCCGGAAGGCTGTCCTAGGTGACCATTGTTTCCGAAAAAAAAAAAAAAAAAAAAAAATGTTTTCGAAATTTGGGATGGGTTTTTGTAAAAGTAAAAGAGCACCGGCAACACTACTCTTGAGCAAGTAAGTTCAGTTTCCTTTAGAATATTCTAAATTTTGATTGTCTGCACAAAATGGTTCGTGGAGGAGCACGTGCTGGAAGAGGGAGAGGAAGAGGAAGAGGACGTGGTCGTAATGGGCCTAATTCAGTTGAGACTGCATCAGATTCAGCAAGCATACACAGCAGTGGTCAGGCGGCAATACATGGAGTGGATCCTGAAATGCTGAGGAATCTCGTGAGGGACTCAGCTCACGGGAAAGGGAGTAAAGTTTGTGTGGTCAAAAGAATGTGAGGAAAGTTTCAAAAAGTTGAAGGAGCAGTTGACTCAAGCACCGATTTTAGTACTTCCACGGACAGGAGTACCATTTAGCGTTTATACCGACGCATCAGGAACAGGGTTGGGATGTGTGTTGATGCAAGAGGAAAAAGTTATTGCTTATGCATCAAGGCAGTTGCGTAACCATGAAGCTAATTATCCTACGCATGATTTGGAGCTAGCTGCAGTAGTCTTCGCCTTAAAGATTTGGCGTGCTTACCTGTATGGAGAAAAGGTCAAGTATTCACGGATCATAAAAGTTTAAAGCACATCTTCAGCCAAAGTGACTTAAATGTAAGACAGCGAAGATGGATAGAGTTACTTGCAGATTATGATTTGGATATTTCTTATCATCCCGAGAAGGCTAACCTAGTGGCAGACGCTCTAAGTAGAAGGAAAGTCGAGGTGTCTGAGTGCAAGGAAGTTCAAGAACTCACGGGAATCATGGCTAGTCTAAAACTGCGTGCTGTAACAGTCGAAGATGATACCGTAGGATTAGAAGCAGTGAATCAAGCAGATTTGTTATGGAGGGTTAGAGCAGCCCAGAAAGAAGACGTCTCCCTGATTAAGGCATTGGAAATTGGTGTGATTGGATATCGCACGACATCTAATGGAACAATCTTATACAGAAATCGAGTGTCTGTGCCTCCAGTCAAAGATCTAAGAGACGAGATCTTGCAACTTGCCCACGAGTCTCGATTTTCGATACACCCAGGGAGCAACAAAATGTATCAGGATCTAAAAAGGTACTACCACTGGAATGTGATGAAACGGGATGTTGCGGAGTATGTGGCCCAATGTTCAATATGTCAGATGGTTAAGGCAGAACGTGGACTTCCAAGTGGGTTGCTACAGAGCTTACCGCTACCTCAATGGAAGTGGGACATGATCACTATGGACTTCGTTACTGGACTTCCGAAGACAACAGGTGGAAAGGATGCCATCTGGGTGATTGTGGACCGACTTACCAAGTCCGCCCATTTCTTGGCTATTAAGAAAACGGACGGAGTGGAAGTGTTAGCAGAGTTGTATTTAAAAGAGATAGTCAAGTTGCATGGTATTCCAGTGAGCATTCTTTCAGATAGAGATCCAAGATTCACCGCTAAGTTCTGGACGGCCTTTCAGAAGGCATTGGGGACTAAGGTACATTTGAGCACTGCATATCACCCTCAAACAGACGGGCAATCAGAACGCACTATTCAGATATTGGAAGATATGCGGAGGGCGTGTATGCTGGATTGGGAAATGAGTTGGTTGCGCTATTTACCTTTGGTAGAATTCGCTTATACTAATAGCTACCACTCGAGTATTGGGATGGCACCCTATGAGGCCCTTTATGGACGGCCATGTCGCACACCCCTGTGTTGGACCGAAGTGGGGGAGCAACGGGACCTGGAATTAGAACTCGTTCAGGAGTCGGAGGAGCAAGTAGCTTTAATTCGGGATAAACTTAAGGAAGCTCATGATCGTCATAAAAGCTATGCCAACAAAAGAAGAAAGGACTTGGAATTCAATGTTGGAGATGCAGTGTATTTAAAAATGAGACCATTTAGGGGAACTGATAAGTGGAGAAAGTTGAAGAAGCTCAAATCGCGGTACATTGGTCCTTATATTATAACCGAAAGAATTGGAGCAGTGGCCTATCGACTAGACTTGCCGGATGAGCTATCCGACTTTCACGACGTGTTTCACATATCAGTATTGCGCAAGGTGGTTAAGAAACCAGAATTAATTATTCCACATCCACCGTCTGACTTGGGAAGGAATTTGACAATACCAGCAATACCCATACGGATTTTGGACCGTAAGGAAGAGACATCGAAGGGAAAAAACAAATGGAAAGTGCAAGTTTGTTGGGAAAGAGATGGGATACGAGAGACGACTTGGGAGTTGGAAGACCGGATGAAGGCAGACCATCCGACGCTCTTCCAGGCCTAGATCGGGCAGCACTAGCCATGCAATTCGGGGACGAATTCTTTCTAAGTGGGGGAGAATTGTCATGGCCACAACCCATTACCTCCACCACTTCACCAACCCACTACCTCCACCACTTCACCCACCCATTACCTCCACCACTTCACCCAACCCACTACCTCCATCACTTCACCCAACCCACTACCTCCACTACTCAATCAATGATCTGAATCACTTTGGTTTTGTGCCTATATAAGGACATTTGCTCTTCTTATGGATGTCTTGCAAAAAAAAAAAAACAAAAGAAAAGAAGAGTAAAGAAAAGGGGTTCCGAGTAGTGATATTGCGGGGCTGATTGCCGGCGGCTCAGAAGGAATTAGATCGTGATTCTTATATCTCTGGAAAGATCACTGATTCTAGTTTCTGGAGCTTCTTTCGGATTCGCGATACTAGGTACAGTTTGCTCGCAAATCGTGTTTGAATATCAGGAAAAATCACTGTTTTCTGAACCTCCATTTTTCCGACCAGTGAACTTTCGGGGCGATTTTCCGGCGATCCGTGAGGAGTTAGGTGACGAGTAATATACCTTTGGAAAGAGGATTCTTCTAAGATTCTGAGGCTCTTTTCCGATTTGGATTCCGATGTAAGATGAATCCGGAATTTACGTTTTAAGTTTGCCCTAGTTATCTGATCAAAATCTGTTCTCGAGTTTCACAGTGCTAACTTTGGAGGAAGGTGCATGCTGCTATAGAACGAGTTAGAGTACGATTTTGGTACTGTTGGAAAGCTGACGTTACAAGGATTTCAGATCAACTTTTGGCTTTCCAATCCGATATAAATTCGGTGAGTTACTGACGTTTCTTTCTGGTCAAGAAACACTGATTCTGTCAAAAACCAGAAACGCTATTTTTGACTTGAATCGCTATTTTCTAGAATCCAACCGCCCAGAACGCACATTCACATCCTTCTAGGATCACTCCTTTGTTTTTGATCATCCAAAAGGCTAAGGTGAGGGTGTTGGCTAGATAACTTTAATACTAGTTAACGGTAGTTGTTCTTATACGTTAGGCTAGGAATGTAATGTGACGTTGTGGTTATATATGCTAAGTCTAGGAATGTTTGATGCTTGCTGAATGATAGTAGTGATTCTTGATGTTGCAAACGGTTTGGATAAGAGAGAATGTTAGGATTAAAATTATTCTTTGAGATTGTAGAATAGATTATAGTTCTGGGAACGATCGCGTACGTAAGCCCGTTACAGAACTTTGCGTGTTGGACTACGAACGATCGCGTATGTAAGCCCGTTGTAGTCCATTAAGGCCATAAAAGGCCGACGGGGAGGACAAACCCAAAACGGTAGAAAGGGGTTGGCTCCGCCGTCGTACGTAATATATTAAGTAAAGGAAGGAAAAGTAATGTATGTGAAAAAGAAAGAAAGTAAAGAATGTAATAAGTAAAGAATGTGAAAGGTGAAATGTTTAAGTATGATAATGTATGAGTGAAAGAGATTATGGACTAGAAATGTTAGGTATGAAGATTATGTTACTAGTAATAGGTTGAATGAAACATGTTCTATTTCTGGTTTAATGTGTTTGAATGCTTATTGTCATCAAGTATTAGAGTGGTCGTGGGTAACAATCTCACTGAGTAATTTCTTTCCGGAATTACTCACCCCTCTTTTTTTTTCCCCTTTTAGGTAATGATGAGTAGCGGCTCAAGGTGGTTGTTGTCCGGGTGCTGGTTTTAGCGGGGTTATGTTTGTATTTCGTTTGAAACAATTTACTTAATATTTTCTACATTGGTTTCACGTGAAGTATTTTTAAGTTGGAATTATGGTTTTTGTGGAATGATTTAAGACGTGTTTTATGGAATAAAAGTATGGATTTTCATAAAAGTATCTATTGGAATTGATAGATTATTTTCATGACTGCCGTCTCGACTAAGTTAGCGAGTCGGGTGTTACAGAATCAACCGGCTTTGAAACAGTGATGACAAGCCCAAGACAAACCATAAAAATAGAGAACTATATATGACATTTGTGGGTAATTGGAGACTCCAACAAGGACTAAGAACCACTTGTCCATATATGTATGGTGATAGCAGACCGGCTTCTCCGTCGTCCATAAATAATTTTTTAAGACCTTTGGTGATCTTTCATATCATCGGTCATCTTAAAATTTTTTTTATCTTTACGTATTCAAAAAAATTATGCAGAAATTTTTTTAAAAAGACATAATACTTTATTAATATTAAAAAGGTCTTTAAAGCTATAATTTCCTCAAATTTTGTTAGGTTTACCTAAATTTTAAGTTCTTATGTTCCTACTTTTATATCAATACAAAAGTTCTTTTGACATTTTTTACTTGTTTTAATAATAAAATAAATCTTCTTTTAAATTTTTTAATAAATTCATAAAGTAGAGTCTCTGAACTTTTCTTTGTATGATTTTGTTTGAGCATATATGTACATTTAGTTAAATATTATATATAAGTAAGTGAAATTTTAAAATTGTCCATTTTCAATATTATCATTTATTAAAAAAAAATTAAACCTTAAATCATAAAATCCTAAACCTTAAAAAAAAATTAGACCCCTAACAAACTATAAACTGTAAAAACTAAAACTAAATAATATTTTAAATAACTGATGTAGTTTTAGTAGCCTTTTGATTTTTTCTAAGAATATTATATTTTTTAAAAATGTCATTTTCCGATTTTTTTTTTTTCTATAAACAGCTGTAAACCATTTTTGTCCAATGAAATATCTACTGTTTTATCAAAAGTGCCAACCGTTCATCACTTCTTCTGCCTATCAAATACAATGTAGCTCCAGATTTCAACAAATTAAGAAAAACAAGTAATTACACCCAGACATATCTTAAATAGAAAAAAACACATCTAGACATACAAATAGAAAAAATATACAGACATGTACCAAAAAATATTACAAATAACTCTGACTTTAATTTTTTCCCCGGATAATATTATTTAATGACCTCTATATTGACTGTCTCAAACACTCAAACCCGCATAATTTATGAATTTGAATGCTATCCAAATCGTGTCTCTGTATGATTACTTTCTCACCTTTAAAATAATCAATACTTCTATATATAAAAAAAAAAAATCTATCATGTTACAGTATCACCATCACATCTACTAATTTCTGATACGCATTTACTTCATTTGTTGAGTGCCCTTTACGATAGACTCCAACTCATTTTGACAAATTTTTCTTTGATCCAACTCTTTCATTGACATTCACCTCTCCTTTTTCTTTTTCGTCGGTCCTATTATCTTTTATTTTATTTTATTTTTAAATAGTTTTTTCAAATAGTTAAAGCCTAAATTTTTTTAAAATTAACAGAGTATAATGAAGATCAAGAACGTGTTGAATGGACCCAGATTGATTCATTACCGCTAAAACTTTGTCTGACTCCTCCTCCCTATTTAAATGACTCTCTTCTTCTTCCCCAGTTTCATCACACACCAAACTTCCACATTCTAAATATCTCTTTGCTTCTCTTACTTTTTTTCTCCCTTGCATGTTGTAATTGTAATTGCTTCATCATGGGCGTTTTAGTAATCTCGGTTCTCCTGCTGCATGTCCTAGCGTTTTCCGTCTGCGTTCAAGCCGTTTACCGTCGTGGCGGCCACCATCATGGCGGTCTTGCGGGACCTTGGACCAACGCTCATGCCACTTTCTACGGCGGTGGTGATGCTTCCGGCACTATGGGTAACTTTAACGATATCTCCAAGAAAACCCATTTAATGTTTTCACTTACATCAATCAAATTTAGTGACAAAAGGGTAGTTTAGTCATTTCATTTTAGCTTCATCTCACGTTTTCAGATCCCCTCGTAACATGCAAACAATTTCAAAGGCTAATCATTAACATATTTTAAAGATCCTAATAAAACATGAATAAATCGGTTATTAACATTGTCCTAATGAACTAAATTAGGTGGAGCATGCGGCTATGGGAATCTGTACAGCCAAGGTTACGGAACGGAGACGGCGGCGCTGAGCACGGCGTTATTCGATAACGGACTTTCATGTGGTGCTTGCTTCCAGCTCATGTGTGTAAACGATCCTCAGTGGTGCATTCAAGGCCGCTCCATTGTGGTCACTGCAACTAACTTTTGTCCTCCTGGTGGTGCATGCGATCCTCCCAACCACCATTTTGATCTTTCTCAACCTATCTATGAGCACATAGCTCGGTACAAGTCCGGTATCATTCCGGTTATGTACAGAAGGTACTTACTTGTTAACCCATTTTAATTTTGACCCTCCCAATATGGGGCTAGTTAATTTCAAACACTGTTACACTTGTTTACAAATATTACTCGCACCATTGATATTTCTCACACTTTTAAGTAAATCTCTTTTTTTATCTGAGAGGGATAGTCAAATTTTGAAGTCAAATATTTACTTTAAACTATTCGTAAAGACAAATAAGTAAGTCTAAAGTTGTACATATATTTAGAAACATATGGATTTTTGCATGTCTCTGGTTATCTCTTGTCTCATTTAAGAAGGAAAAAAAATCAAAATCTATTCTCTTTATTTTTAAACAAATTTTTCTGTTTGTTTTTAAGGGGAAAAACTAGTGAAAAGGCAAAGTAAGAACTATTCATTTAGTTTTCTTAATTTTGTTTCTGAATTTCCATAGTACCCAGTTGATTAATTTATACGACATATTAATTGGTTAAAAACATTATGCATACTAGAATTGTCGAAGAGCACAAAAGAAACGTATCCACCTAATTTAAAGAAACTTAGACCTATAAAAAGCATTTAAGACTTTTGGACCAGCTGATAAATGTAGTAGATATTGGGTACCAAATTATTAATAGACCGAAAACTGTATAAAGTGACAGTTTAATCGACAGCGAACTTGCATGTGGTGCATTTTTTCAGAGTTTTCCCCGTGAACCCTATTACATATTTAAACTCACATAATAGCATTATAATTTAAACCGAATGATTTCACTTTGTTGAATATTTACCATGTTTGTCTAATCTAATCAGGAACGAATTATCTCGAACATAGAACTATCTTACTGTTCTGTTTGGTCACGAGTAGACAGCTTAAATTGCAATAATACCTGAATGTCTAGGGGAGTTTTGGCTTAGATCTAACCCAAGTCATATAAAAACAATAGTATTAATATGAATAATTCTGATGAATAGGGTTCGGTGCAAGAGAAGCGGTGGGATAAGGTTCACGATCAACGGCCACTCGTACTTTAACTTGGTGCTGGTTACAAACGTGGGTGGAGCCGGGGATGTACACTCGGTGTCAATGAAAGGGTCGAGGACAAGATGGCAATTAATGTCAAGAAACTGGGGGCAAAATTGGCAAAGCAACTCTTATCTGAATGGTCAAAGTCTGTCGTTTGTTGTCACCACAAGTGATCGTCGAAGTGTCGTCTCGTACAATGTTGCGCCTCCAAGTTGGTCCTTTGGCCAAACCTACGCCGGAGGGCAGTTTCGGTATTAATTTCAGAATAAGTGGTTATATAGAGCGGTTTGGTATCGGTTATGTATTTGTTCTTCTTTTTTCGGATCCAAGTTGGGGACTTTTTTTTGGTAACCAAAATTGGACTGATGGTGTGAGAGAGAAAGAGAGAGAGAGGAGAGAGAGAGAGAGAGAGAAAGAGAGAGAATTCTCGTTTTATATAAGAAAACGATAGTGATACTGATATGTATTGGCTTTTAATTAAGTCGTGTTTTATCATGAGTTTCTTTTATTATCGGTGAAAAAACACTATGTTATGGATTTTTCTTTTTCTGCCAATCAAGTTAGTTTTCAAGAAAAAATTGCAAATAGTTCGTGTTTAACTGAAAAGATAGCTGAATTAATTTTCAAGTATAAGAAATTACTTTATCAAAAAAAAAAAAAGTATAAGAAATTAATCAACTACATCTTGAATTTTGTTGGGTTTGGCCTATATTTTTTAACCCATCAAAAAAATGTTGAAAGATGTTACTATCGTTGTCTATGTTGAAAAATATACTCTTCGTAAAAAAAAAAAAAAAAAGTTACTATCGCTGTAAAACGTCTTTGAAAAACTAGTACGATGTAAGGAAGATTTGGATTATAAATAATATAAAACGGTAGAACACTAATCAAGAGATCTAAAACTAAAGATATTCTGACGGGTTGGTTCGGCACTATGCCTTACCGGGCCGATTTTATAAGAATCATTTTAGAATAGAGTTTAGGTCCAGTGTGATTCTATGGCCATAGAGACCTGTCGACCATCAAATACAAAGTAAAAGAAATCTGTTGGATGGATCCAAACCCAACATAATCCAACTTTTGTAAGGATTGATTCTATAGAAATAGTTCAACATATATTGAGTGGGACTAATATTTTAAGGTTCGTGTCCGTCCGTCATATCTTTGCGGCCTTGCGGATCATTTTACAATTAACCGCTAGATACAAAACAAAATTATATGTTTGACGGGTTCAGCTTGGCTTGACGCTAGCAAGACTAATTCGAATAAGTGACAATAGTATACACAAAATAAAACGATATGTTTGACGGATCCTACCGGTTCGCAATAGTATAGTGTTATAAAATACGGTCATACCAAATAAAACAGTACTAGATTCTCACGGCACTATGTACGGAAACATTTGTTATATATATTGTAAACTATATTTGATTTTTTTATTAAGTTGTATATAATATGTTTTAATTTTAGATACGTACGTTTTAGCTTCTAGGTGGAATTGATTAGTTGGAAATAATATGACGGTTTTTGATTTTAGCTTGTAGGTAGTAACAAAATAGTTTGAAGTATTGTATTTATTATAGAGACAATCACTAAGAGTATAAATAGTTGACAGTGTTGTATTAAAATATATAGACAAAAATCGAGTAGTTTTAAATAAGTTTATTGTTTTTGTTTAAATGTTTTTCACTTTACATTCCGTTTAGTCAATATTTTCGTTTTTATTTTATCTAAACTAATTTAGTTTATTTGTCTAATTGGATTTATTTGTTTCGTAAAGTGTTTTGTTAATATAAATAGTTATGGTATTTATATTACTCATATTTATCACTTTAAATATATTATTTTAATAATTTCGTAAACTTTGTGCTTTTCTATTTGGAATGTAATAAATATATCAAATTTCAAAGCAAAATCCGCATTTAAAAAAAAATTATTAAAAACCAGTGAATTCTATGAATTTACAAATTAATAGTCGTTTATATAATTTTCAAAGAATTATTATATTTACAAATATTAAAATTTATAATAGTCTAACTTTTGACCAAATTAAAATATTTTAAGATTTTTATATTATGTGGTATAATTATTTGGTTTAATAGAATAACTGAATTAAACCAAATAAAATTTTCAAAATGCATATAAAATTAGGTTTTCTACTCTTACTATTTTTATTATTTTTGTCTTTTTATAATATGAATGACTTGTGTAATGACATACTGATACAGTCCATGTATAAAACACTATCTTAGTTCGATTTGTGTGTATATTTATAAACACATAACTAAAGAAGTAAAGAGGTACGTAGTAAGTTGCATACCGGTTCATCTTTAAAGACTAGCTTGTAATAAATTCTTCTGCAACATTGAGTCGACGTTTCATTCCACCATTATAATTTCATGCTCTAACTTTCGCCGCTCGTGTCATTTCTAACATACTAGTAACTTTTACAAAAAATAAAATTTGTAAGTAAAACAAAATATGCAATTGATTTTGCTTTTAATATAGTTAAGATATATATGGTTTAACCCGTTAATGACTTTGAAAATGTATGTATTTCTCTAAAAAAAAAATATCAATGGCTCGTTGCTTTCTTTGACCTTTGTATAATGTTCCACACATGTTTCCTAGTGATAGAGTTCATGTCTATTGTGTTCAATCCATGTATTAAAACATCAACTTATGAATTCAAAAAAAATATTGCTCATGTTTTAACTCTTCTTATCGTCAGTATATTAACATTTAAAACTCTAAATATTTGTGTTTGCTTGGTATTGGTAATTGCACTTGATACAGAAAATTTTCCAAGAATCACTGCTCTTGCTTTATTCTTTATCACGTAATAAAGTTTGACTCTCTATTAGTGAGAACAAATCTTATAGTAACTAAATCATTCGGCTCCTAGTTTAAACAACTGAAGTGTCAACATCATGATGTATATAACTGAAAATTTAGATTTTTAAGACGAAAGTGTACTGTTTTGCAAGGGAAAACGATTATGTTTGATTAGAAAATCCAATTAGAAAAAGTAAATGAAGGATATACTTGAGCAATATTCAAGAATTGGTTCAGACATGAAAAACGTTTGATATAATGTCTCCCAAAATTGGGTCATGTCTTCATTCGGGTTACAATTTCAAAGAATGTTTCAATAGGTTCTACAATTTCATGTCTTTATCTCTCTATCTTTACTTCATTTTATCTTCTCGGCCTCGTCTACAGTGATTTTTGTCTCTTGTGATCACTAATAAGTGGTTCTGTAACATTGAGTCGCTTGTATCAGTTTTAATCTGATAATATCTTTTCAGTACCAAAAAAATAAAATTTGTAAGCAAAAGAGAATATGCAAGTGATTTTCTTTCTAATATAATTTAGATATGTATGGTTAACCCGTAAAAAACTTTTAAAGTGTATTTACTTCTCTAAAAAAAATATCAATGGTTCGTTGTTTTCTTTGAGTCTTGTATAATGTCCCACACATGTTTGCTAGTGATAGAGTTCATGTCCGTTGTGTTCAATCCGTGTATTAAAACACAAGTTTATGAATTTGAAAAAATCTTTGCTCATGCTTTAACCGAATCTACGTTTACCTGAACGATATTCTCCGTGACAATTTATATTGTTGGTTACGTATGTTGTGTTAAATTGTGTAGACAAAAATTTAGTTTAAGATCAATTTACTGTTTTTGGAAATGTTTTCCTTTTTTCATTTCTTTTGGTAAATAGTTTTATTTCGTGCCAGTTATTTATGGTATACAATGACTTTTTTTAACAAAACTAATTATGGTGTAGGTTCTTATAATTATTATTTTTGGTTTAAAGGTCCTTATGTTTTTTTTTTGACAAAAATGGAATAGTTTCAAGTAAAACCCGCATCTTTAAAAACTCTTTACTAAAAATTGACAAAATTAAGAATTTACAAATTAATAGTTGTTTGTATAGTTTGCAACTATTTATATAATGAGAATCTTATTATTCTTTTGAATGGAAATAAAATTTTCGGATTTTCAAGTAAAATTTAGTCTATTAAACAAAATTTAATAATGTGCGATGATCTTATGTGCAAATAAAATTTTCAAATTTGGACGCCTATTAAATTACTTTTCATACTCTTACCGTTTTTAATTATTTTGGTTTTTTTATAATATAAAACTATCAGACGTGAAATTTTTAACTCACAATTTTTAAACCTAAAAAATGGGCTTTGGATCAATATTAAAAAGTTGGTCAAACAGATTCGAATAAAATAGTTTTTCCATTATTATTTCTCCATACTAAGTAAAATAATTGTTGCATTAAAAACTGATAAAAATTTCTACAAATAATATAATTTTAAAAGAAATTATAAGGTTGTTAAGAAAACCACAATTATCGTGATTTTTTTATACAATTTTGATTGTATTTTTTGATAAACTTGCAGCCAATGATTTTAATCTTTTTAAAATATTAAACAATTAAATCACTTTCGAGATTTAATGTAATCAAAGATAGTCATTAACTAATTTCCAATCTTGGGTTTTATTCCTTTTTGGGCTAATTATATGAAACATTTAAACCGCACGTTTGTTATTGGATTTAAATAATTCTTAACAATAAATTGTAATACATACTATCCTAAAAATATTTATGAGATTATCTTTACATTATTATCCATTTATTGTTATAATTAGTTTAAAAAATTGTAATAACACTATTTATGTGACACCCGTCATATATATATATATATATATATATATATATATATTTTTATATAGCACCGAATTAGCATCCCCATAAATGATAATCCTCAACATGTTAAAATTCTCAATACAACAAACATTCAGCGGAATAAATAAACATTCAATAAGTCTCATACATATTGAATTAAATATCTCAATTCTAACATTAACACCTAGCATGCTAACATCAGAAACCACTCAATCGAGACACTAGATCATCTCCTCTTCCTCGCCTTGATTCCACGATCACAACCTGTCTTTGCCTGCATCACATGGTTATAAGAGATGCGTGAGTATTATCATAAATACCCAGTGAGACGTTCATCCCATCTACTTGGCTATACACACAGACATAAGAAAATGATACAATACTAGGGTGAGCACTTAACAATGTAGCACACAAACAGCTCAACAGCTCGTGCGTCGATCGACGCAACCTCCTTGCGTCGCTCGATGCACCACCTGCGTCGATCGACGCACAACCTCGGCGTCGATCGATGCAGCATCTGCATCGCTCGACGCACATCAATTGCGTCGATCGACGCACGAAACGTAGGAACCGGAATCGAACCTATCCTCTCACGGATCGATTCCCAGAACTCTTTTTCATCGATCTCCGGCACAAAGCCCATCAATACAACGTGGAACACCACCACAAACAACAATCAATCGCATAAACGACCAATATCACAAGAAATCAAACCACAAACAACAATCAACCGTATTCTATCAAATCTTTTACCCATATAAGCCATGGTCACGCACTCACCTCGATTTCGGACAGAAAAGGCTAAGAATTCGACGAAGAACACGAAGAACACGAAGAGCAAATCCGAAATCCTTCACAGTACGATCCTCCCACGCTTCCACTACCTCACTAACACCCACACAAGCCTTAAAAGATTGAGAAACACGAAGGAAACAACAACAGCAACCTCTCCTCTCAATCCTCTCACTTTTTCTCTCAAAAACCGATGATTTTCTGCCCAAAAATACGATTTTCGACTTAAATAGGCAACCTGCCGACACTTGCGTCGATCGACGCCAAGAGCCTGCGTCGCTCGACGCAACACCCAGAACCCGACTTCTCGCAAGTCCAAACACGTGCATCGCTCGACGCACAACACTTGCGTCTCTCGACGCACACCAAAAACTACTTTTTGGTTCACGGGCGTTACAATTCTCCCCCACTAACACGGATTCGACCTCGAATCACGCAACACCGTCTCACTACGATTTCCACTACCTGATCCGAACGCGGCTAGTAACCTTCGAGATAACACTCGAATCCCTTAACCCGTCCTGCTAAGGCTAACACTCACGCCTAAAATTCGCCCTGATTCCTCCGGAACATCAACGATGCACGCCCCATGGTCCGGATTAGGGCTGTCCGATTGACCGTCCAACAATCAAACAAGAACATGTCTGACCAACCGTTGACCCTGCCTTGGACCAAATGATCGTACAACAATCAAGCGAGAACATGTACGACCATCGGCGTAACATATGCTACCAGAATTGTCCGAACCGAATTCCAGACCCAGTAATAACCTCAGACTCGACGTCCACAACACAACCCTGGCCCTTAGCCAGCACCACTCGTGATCATACCCGATCCCCGAGTTCTACTAGGCTCACACTAGTCTCATTGCACCGTCACACCACGGCTGCAATCCTGACCCCACCCGGTCAGCACCACCTGAGATCTACTCCCGATCCCCGAAGTTCATCATATCTCATACTCACAACCACGCTCAAATGCTACCGCTCATATCTCTATACACCACTCCACTCGCAGGGTCGTCACCCATCGAGCTCTCGATGTATACCATACCGGCTCTCGGTATGCTCCAGCCCCTCAGCTCTCAGGACACACAGTCCATCAGCTCTCGGCTGCAGAGGAATCACACATCCTCTGGAGAGGTCTCTATCCCTCAAGTATATGCAGGGGAATCTCACCATCCCCTGGAGCAGTAACACTGTAACGTGCATCATAAGCACCTGTCGACCGGAATCGCCTCTGGGGCTACCTCATGACATCCCCTACCCGGAATATCATCAAATCCGTGACCCCACTAGGCCACTCGAAACAACCCAACCACCATGGGTTTTTCCCACAGAGTCCCTGGAAAAGACAGTTCTAACGCACATAGAACCTCCTTCCCGACTCTTCCTAGGAATAGACAGATCTAACTCGCATAAAGCTTTCGTTTCTAGCCACTCCTAGAACACGAATTTCATTTCTAGCCACTCCTAGAACATGAACAAGCTCATCATTAGCCACTCCTAGCACATGAACTAGCTTTATGCCGAATAGAACTTCTAATCCCAGCCATCATATGACCTACCAGTCATCACAACCCATGACTCCCCAGGTCATACATATAAGGACACACAGAGTCCCTGGAAAAGATAATTCTAACTCACATAGAACCTCTTTTCCCGACTCTCCCTAGGAAATAGACGGATCTAAGTCGCATAAAGCTTTCGTTTCTAGCCACTCCTAGAACACGAATTTCATTTCTAGCCACTCCTAGAACATGAACAAGCTCATTACTAGCCACTCCTAGCACATGAACTAGCTTTATGTCGAATAGAACTTCTAAACGATTATACGTTTTGATGAGTAATAAGATGTGGTATTCTTATTTCTTGTGTTATAAGATGTGAGATCTTATAGGGTATGATCGGTGGGTCATGGATGTATGGTGTCTAGAATGGAAGTTCTATGGGAGTTAGAGCTTGTCCATGTCTAGGGACTCTAGAGGCGGCCATCCTATGGGTATTTAGGCTGTCCGTTTGCTAGAGGGGCTGAGTAATAGAGGTTTTATGTGAGTTAGAACCCGTCTATTTCCTAGGTAGAGTCTGGAAAAGAAGTTCTATGTGAGTTAGAAATGTCGTTTTCCAGGAGTGGCTGGGATTAGAAGTTCTATTCGACATAAGGCTAGTTCATGTGCTAGGAGTGGCTAGTGATGAGCTTGTTCATGTTCTAGGAGTGGCTAGAAATGAAATTCGTGTTCTAGGAGTGGCTAGAAACGAAAGCTTTATGCGAGTTTGATCCGTCTATTTCCTAGGTAGAGTCGGGAAAAGAGGTTCTATGTGAGTTAGAATTATATTTTCCAGGGATTCTGTGTGTTCTTATATGTATAACCTGGAGAGTCATGGGTTGTGATGACTAGTAGGTCATATGATGGCCATGGACCCAAAAACTTGATATGCTCAGGTTTTAACCCTATCAAATTACTGCAAGTGCACAGCAACGAAGTAGTATTTTAGGGATCGAATCCATAGAGACCAAGTGTTACACTACGAAAGTATGAGATTGAAATTAAGCTAAGATGGTAAAATGTGATTGGTTGCAATATTGAAACGAAAATAGCAATTATAAACGTGTAAACTTATGGAATTAAAAGCGTTAGGCTTAAGGGATATTCTCGGGAAATCATAGATTATGAATCAGACATTTATTCAGAGAACAATTCAGCGCGATCTTAAACTCAAACATAATTGTATAACCAATCCACTGTCGTGGCATCAGAGACATTATCTAACAATCTAGAATTCTAAACTGTCGTTTGAACCTAGAATTGTACACAAGCATTAACGAACTGGTTTGATATGTTCACAAATCGCCTTAACATCAGCTTTCGTTGGCTAAGGACAATTTGCTCATCTACGTTCTTTCGGGCGTTTAATCCAACACTTTTGGTGTGCTAAACATCCTAACATCAAGAACTAGGTGATCAAGCTAATTCAAGCATTAAGAACAACAATAGATGAAGACAAGTACAAATCCCTATTTATGTCTAATTCAATGATCCATGAATTCTTTTGAATACCCACAAGCCTAACTAATGATCTACTCACACATATTCAAAAGAAATTCACAAAAAGATGATATAACAACCATAACTAAATCAAAGAAAAAGATAAAAGAGTTGAGAAATCTTCTCTATGATACAAGGTTGGAGAGTTCTCCTCCAAAGTTTACAAACTTCCAAGAACAAAAATTACAAGACTAAGAACAAGAAAAGATCAAGGTTTTGATCTTTGAATCAAGAAAAGAAAATTCTCTAAAAGCAAAAGTGAACTAGAAAAATGATAAGATATGTAAATGATGGGAGAAAACCAACTTTTAAGGCCTCAAACACGTTTTTGGAACACTAAAACACGTTTTGATTAAAGAAAACAAAGTTAGAAAAAGTGATTTTTGGGCAGTTCTGGGGCATGGATCGATCGATCCACTTGTAGATCGATCGATCCACTTATAGTACTTCAAACTGGGTCGATCCGCAGGTCATCCGTAAAAACTGGATAATCAGATCGATCGATCTAGTTACTAAAGTTCTGCACTTGCTTCTTTTGCTCGCCAGACGGACATATCTTCACTAAACCTTTCATAACTTTTGATCGCATCGTTATAATGCCCTCAAATTTCTTCCAAATGAAAGCTAACTTGATGCCCTCAAATTTCAGCTCGATCCATCGGTGGAAATGGCATCGACGAGCACCTAACTTCTGACCATTTTTTGTATCTTTGCTTCCATTCTTTTCTCCTTTGGTTTTTGGCCTCCAAAGTACCTATAAATGACTCAAGGACTATGCAAATGCAATGAAATGTAATCTAAAACTCTAAAACTCAACTTATTCTATATGAGACTTAAAATAATGAGAAATATGCAAAATGAAAGTATAATAACTATAAAAACTACATAAAATGTATGATAAAGATGCCAAAATATGAATGCATCAACTCCCCCGGACTTGCCTTTTGCTCGCCCTCGAGCAAACAAAGAGAACAAACCGGTGAAGAAGTTTGAAAAGGAGAACTCATAGCCAAGAGATTTTTTTCCAAAGATATCATTGTCAATTCAAGATAATACAAGTCAATGCTAAAGATAAACTATCTACTCAACCACACCAGCATCGCAACTCTAATATTTTGCCTCTAAATTCAATGTCTAGTGATCAATTGTATCCTATCCACCAACTCCTTGCATTCATTATGAGTTCAAAACCGTGTAGTCTCACAAATGGGAATTTGACCTAATCCAATCGGCTTGGTAAGAGAATAGGTTTAATGTGAAGTAAAAGATGGTTTAAAACATTTTGGTGACTACTCTCAAACATAAGGCAAAAGTCAATATACAAAAGCAATGGAGAAGGGAAACAATTGATACATACAAGATATTTTCTTCCATTCTACCCATCTCATACTCTTTATACTTGACTCAACCTTACTAAAAAAATTTTTATTTCACTCAAAGTCACTCTTGTTCTTAACACCAATTCTTCAACTTTTCTTTCTTTTAGGAATGAAACTAAGGAGTTCTCTCTTTTACTTAGACATTTACTCTTGCTTTCTTATTTCTACTCCTTTTGATTCTTTATTTTTCTTTTTTTTTTTATTAGGAGCTTATTGTTTAGACATTTTAGCTTAAGAGTAGTGTTTTCTTTCCCTAGATATCCTACTTTCTTTCTCTAAACCTTTTTCGTTTCACTTCTTTCTTTCCCTTTCTCTCCAAATTCCCTACATAAGCTCACACTCTTACTCACCCTCACCAATTCCCTAAAGCGTAATTCAAACCAATGAGACTCCAAAATTCTCTCAACCCACCTAGAATAGCCAATGAGACTACTCGTATTGGAAGAAAAGAACTTGTCGTTTCCATCTCTAAAGATTTTATGCATGAGGTGCAATTAGAAAAATGCCTCACTCAACAAATTAATGGTGGTTTCAAAGAAAGGCTAGGTGTAATCAAGGTGTGGTACCATCCTCATTCAAATCGTGTACTTGAATCGGGATGGCCATTCAAACCATTAGAGAGTGGTAAAAGGGGGGAAAAATGGTTGAATGTGTACAAGTGAACCATGGTTAAGGTCTAAAATCCATAAGCAAGAGAATTAAAATTCAAATTATGGTCTAATAAGGTGGAGTTGGTTCAATTCAAACAAGTAATCAACAAGACTTAGAGAATCTAGAGCGAAGAGATAAAAGATATGGAGAAGCATGCTTTTCGCGGTTTATGAAGCCTAAAAGAGCATTATCAAGACATTCACAAAGAAAGCTATGTACTAAAAATCTCTATAAGGCATTTAAATCATTGTTCTCCATATGAATGATGCAACCTAAATGATCATACAAGTGTATGAAATGCAACTAAATGAAAAGAAAAAACTATTTGTATATTTTTTTTCAAATTTTTATGGTTTTTATATTTTTAAAACATGCACAATGCAATGCAAAAAAGAAAACAAAACAACTCAAATCTAACATTAGCAACAATGTTCCTCCCTCGGACTTACTTTTTATCGTCTCGGTGAGAAAGTAAATTCAAGGAAAGGGACAACACGCAAAGAAGAAAAATATGAAATAAAAATGGTATTTACAATGGAAAAATATAGTACCTTGGAGAGCTAGTAATGTGGGAAGCTCGTGGAGAGAGTGCCAAAATGGTTCATGATCCTCTTTATTTAGGCTTGTTTAGTGTCACTAGCTTGACAAATGATAGACTTGGGAGGTCCCAAGAGGCGCGTTTAACGTCGCTAGCTTGACGAAGTTTCAACAACTCAAATACACAAAAGAAAAACCAAAGAAAATTGAAAATAACAAAAAATATGTACAAGAGATACATTTGGGAATGCCTCCCAAGAGCGCTTGTTTTAAGTCATGAGCTTGACTTATGAACACATAGGTTAATCATGAGAATCAAAAGGTTGAGCCAATGCATCTTTTGTCCTTCTCCTATTAGTAAGATGAACAAAATATGCAAGATGACACATCCATGACAAAAAGATAAAACTCAAATTAAGGGACTTTACTACCAGTGTAGCATATATCTTTGAATCGTCCTTGGTTAGATGCTCATGAGAATCAAATGCACTTGATGGAAAGATAAAGTCAACTTCAGGGTTAAACGAGTTCATCAAATAATAGTTAACTTCATCCCCATCAATCATGTAAAACACAGTATTCTCATTCTCATAATCTATCTCAACCTTAGGATCTTCTACCTCATTCAAGAGCTCATCTACATTAACTACATCTCCTAGCCAAGAACTATCAAGAAGAGAACTAGTTTTTTCAAGCATTAAAAACTTAAACTCGAGATCATAAACAATTAAAGCACACAGATGATTGATATCAAAGCATACTTCATGATAATCCCTAGCAAGTTTTTCTACTCTTAAAGTATCTGGTCTTTCAGTTTCACATATCAAATCAAAACATTCATCAATAAGCACGGGAGCATGCAAACTAGAAACTACATCTTCAATGCAAGGCATGTCACTATCCTCATTATCATGAAATTCAAAGGATAAGTCATATGTACCTTCTAGGTGGCATGGTGGTATCCAATATATTACCTCTTCAAGTGCATGAGCTACCATTATTTCAGAAAGCGTGAGCTCTCTTCCTTCAAGTGCTGCCCGGTGTGAGATGAGATTCAACCGGATCATAGCTGCTAGGTCTCTCCTTGTCAAGGTTGGGTTTTCCTTGTAAAGCTCATCCAATTCTACTTTTTGCTCTAGTGTAAGTACACTCTCATCAAATGGAGGCTCATCTTTGAATGTGTTTTCCTCCTCTTCTGGTTCATCATTGTAGTCCATGGCCATCACTAAAAAAAACTATACAAAAAAAGCAAAACAAAAATTAGTGTCTTAGACTAAATTTCAAACTGAAATTCGAAGGTAACGCTATTGGTCCCCGACAACAGCGCCAAAAACTTGATATGCTCAGGTTTTAACCCTATCAAACTACTGCAAGTGCACAGCAACGAAGTAGTATTTTAAGGATCGAATCCACAGAGACCAAGTGTTACACTACGAAAGTATGAGATTGAAATTAAGCTAAGATGGTAAAATGTGATTGGTTGCAATATTAAAACGAAAATAGCAATTATAAACGTGTAAACTTATGGAATTAAAAGCGTTAGGCTTAAGGGATATTCTCGGGAAATCATAGATTATGAATCAGACATTTATTCAGAGAACAATTCAGCGCGATCTTAAACTCAAACATAATTGTATAACCAATCCACTGTCGTGGCATCAGAGACTTTATCTAACAATCTAGAATTCTAAACTGTCGTTTGAACCTAGAATTGTACACAAGCATTAACGAACTGGTTTGATATGTTCACAAATCGCCTTAACATCAGCTTTCGTTGGCTAAGGACAATTTGCTCATCTACGTTCTTTCGGGCGTTTAATCCTGTGACGACCCAACCCGTCAAATAAAAAAAATTTCAACCCGGATCACTATTATCATAAATAATGATCCTCAACGGTCGAATAAACAAACAGCGCGGAAACAATGATTCAAACAATCAAATACAATTATCGTTCAACAAGTCCATACTTATTAATTCTAGTTCAATTCGGTAATACACATAGTTCTGAAATTGCTAACACCCTAGCAACTCTAACTTATTATACGAAAACGAGCCACTAGATCATTCCCCTCGTCCCGGCCATGATTCCACGATCACTGACTGTCTTTACCTGCATCACATGGTTATAAGAGATGTGATGTAAGAATGTCCTCATCAAGATGCGTGAGTATTATCATAAATACCCAGTGAGATGGTCATCCCATCTACAGGCTATAAACACAGGCATAAGCAAAAGATACAATACCAGGATGAACAAACAATAATGCATCACACAACAACCAAACGAGAACAACACGTTCAATATGTCAAACTGACGGTAATCAAAAACCCGTGTCGATCGACACAACCTCCTTGTGTCGATCGACACACCCGGCCGACACTATGTCGATCGACATACACAACTTGTGTCGATCGACGCATGACCAATCAATACGTCAAACTGACGGCAATCAAAAACCCGTGTCGATCGACACACCCCAACTGTGTCGATCGACACAGCCCTCTCTGCTCGACTCCTCTTGAGTCAAAACAACATACGAGAATCGACCCAAACAACACACAATCGCATCCTATCAATTCCTTTACCCAGATAAGCCTATGGTCACGCACTCACTTCGAATTCGGATAGAAGAGGATAAGAATCCGACGAAGAACACGAAGAACAAATCCAAAATCCTTCACCGTACGATCCTCCCACGCTTCCACAACCTCACAAACACTCCCACAAGCCTAATAAGATTGAGGAACACGAAGGAAACAACACCAACAACCTCTCCTCTCAATCCTTTCACTTTCTTTCTCAAAAATCGGTTTTTCTGGTCCAGAAAATCCGATTTTTGACTTAAATAGCCCGTCTGCCGACACTGTGTCGATCGACACACACAACTTGTGTCGATCAACGCATGACCAATCAATACGTCAAACTGACGGCAATCGAAAACCCGTGTCGATCGACACACCCCAACTGTGTCGATCGACACAGCCCTCCCTGCTCGACTCCTCTTGAGTCAAAACAGCCGTGTCGATCGACACACAAACCTTGTGTCGATCGACACCCATCCAAAAATTACTTTTTGGATCACGGGCGTTACAATTCTCCCCCAGTAACACGGATTCGACCTCGAATCACGCAACACCGTCTCACTACGGTCTCCACTACCTGACCCGAACGCGGCCATTAACATTCGAGATTACGCTTGAATCCTCTAACCCGTCCTGTTAAGGCTACACTCTCGCCCAAAATTCGCCCAGATTCCCCCGGAGCACCCACGATGCACGCCCCATGGTCCGGATTAGAGCTGCCCGATTGACCGTCCAACAATCAAACAAGAACATGTCCGATCAACCGTTGACCCCGCACTGGACCAAATGATCTTACAACAATCAAACAAGAACATGTACGACCATCGGCGTAACATATGCTACCAAGATTGTCCGACCCGAATTCCAGACTCCAATAATAACCCTAGACTAGACGTACACAACACAAAACCCCTGGCCCTCAGCCAGCACCACTCGCTATCACACCTGATCCCCGAGTTCTACTAGGCTCCCACTAGCCTCATTGCACCATATCTATGGATACAATCCTGACCAAACCCAGTCAGTCCACGATCAGAGATCACCACCCGATCTCAATCACCTAATCCCGTCTCACTAAGGTTGACACTCTCATCCAAAACCCGCCCAAATTCCCCCAGGAAACATCCACGATACAGCACTCGCTGATCCGGATCAGGGTTGTCCGATAGATCGCGCAACAATCAAACAAGAACATGCCCGACCCACCGTAGACCCAAACCTTGGATCAATTGGTCGCACAACAATCAAACAAGAACATGTACGACCAAAGAGGCTACATATGTTTACCAGGGTCGTCTGAACTAAGGTTCCAAACTCGAGTAAAAACCCTAGATTAGACATCCACAAACCACCTGAGATCATTCCCGATCCCTGAAGTTCATCGAATCTCATACTTATAATCACACTACCGGTACCATTGCTCAAACTCATATCTCTATACACCACTCCCACTCGCAGGGTCGTCACCCATCAAGCTCTCGATGTATACCATACCGGCTCTCTGTATGCCCCAGCCCTCCGCTTCAGGACACACAGTCCATCAGCTCTCTACTGCAGAGGAATCACACATCCTCTGGAGAAATCTCAATCCCTCAAAGTATATGCAGGAGAATATCACCATCCCCTGGAGCAGTAACACTGTAACGTGCATCATAAGCACCTGTCGACCGATTTACTTCTGTGGTTCCTATCCTGATATTCCCTAACCCGGAATATCCCTCATGACCAATCCCCAGGTCATCGGAAACAACCCAATCACCAGGGTGTTTCCTACCCCGATATTCCCTAACCCAGAATATCACTCATGACCAATCCCCAGGTCATCTGAAACAACCCAATCGCCAGGGTGTTTCCATCGGAGTCCCTAGAAAAGACAGTCCTAACTCACATAAGACTTCTGTTCCCGACTCCCCCTAGAAAATAGACAGGTTCTAACTCACATAAAACCTCTATTTTCCAGCGCCATCTAGGGATCTACCCGTCCTAACCCCTTAGGACCCCCCATCCCTAGATACCTAGACAAGCCCTAACTCCCATAGAGCTTCTATCCTAGCCCCTCAAATGACCTCCCCGTCATCACATACATGACCTAACCCAGTCATCATACTCATAAAAACATCCGTCTTATAACCCAAGATAATAAGAAAAACTCCATCTTATTAAATCTTAACAATGTATATCGTTACAACCCAAACGAAATACATACAACTTATAGCCACAAGTTAAAACAACCACTGAAAACCAAAAAGACACTCAAGCCTCCGCTTGGTTCTCGAACCACTTCGAGAACCTTGCCTTCATACTTGCCTCTGGTTCCCAAGTCTCCTCCTCAACACCATCACATTCCCACACGACTCTCACCAATGGTATCCTCTTCCGGCGCAGAACCTTGACTCTCCTCTCGAGAATCCTCACAGGTCTCGCCGCCAACGTCAAGTTGGACTGAAGATCCTCCGGAATCCTAGCCAACACCACCTCAGACTCATGTAGACACTTCCGCAGCATCGATACATGAAATACCTTATGAAACGCTCTCATACTCTGAGGTAACTCCAACCGATAAGCCACTAGTCCAACCCGCTCCACCACCCGGAACGGACCCATAAACCTCGGACTTAGCTTATTCTCCGAAATGGATCTGTTAGGACCCCTCAACATCGCTACCTTGAGATACACCAGATCTCCCAGCTCAAACTCCAGCTCTTTCCGTCTCTTATCAGCATAACTCTTCTGCCAATCCTGAGCCTCTCTCATGATCAGCCTAACGACACGGATCTTCTCTGTCGTCTCCTGAACAAAATCCGCACCAAACATGCTCCTCTCCCCCACTTGAGTCCAGCACAACGGTGTCCTACATGGCCTCCCATACAGAGCCTCATATGGAGCCATCCCAATACTCGCCTGGTATGAGTTGTTGTATGCAAACTCAACCAGGTTCAGATGATCCGCCCAATGACCACCATAATCCAGCACGCACATCCTCAACAGGTCCTCTAAAGTCTGAATAGTCCTCTCCGACTGCCCATCTGTCTGAGGATGATACGCCGTGCTCATGTGCACCTTAGTGCCCATCTCTGCCTGAAACGCCTTCCAGAACTCAGACGTAAACCTCGGATCCCTGTCTGACACAATACTCGCTGGCACCCCGTGCAGCCTCACTATCTCACGCACATACTTCTTAGCCAACACCACCGTCCCATCGGTCTTTTTGATGGCAAGAAAGTGTGCTGACTTGGTCAGACGATCCACAATCACCCAGATCACATCATACGTCCGTGACAACGGCAACCCCGTCACGAAGTCCATGGTAATCATATCTCACTTCCACTCTGGAATGGGCAAACTCTGCAACATACCACTCGGAACCTGATGCTCAGCCTTCACCAGCTGACACACGTTGCACGCTGCAACCAAATTAGCTACATCCCTCTTCATCACGACCCAGTGATAATACCGCCTCAGATCACGATGCATCTTGGTCGCCCCCGGATGAATCGATAACATGCTCGCATGAGCCTCACGCAAGATCACTTGCCTCAGATCCTCATCCTTGGGTACACAAACCCGTCCGTTCACCAGTATCGTCCCATTTGCCGAGACCATATACTCTGAACCTGCAACCCTAGCAGCATCAATCAACATCGGATCCAACTCCTGAGCTGCTCGAATACGACTCAGCAAATCTGCTTGGTTAGCTACCTCTAACCCCAATGGCTCCTGTGAGATCACACACAACCTCAACGTACTAATCTCGCTCACCAGAGCTTCCATATCACGCTCCTGAGCCGAAGCAACCCTCATCCGACTCAACGCACCTGCAACCAGATTAGCCTTACCCGGATGGTATCCGATCTCTAAATCGTAATCCGCTACCAACTCCATCCAGCGCCTCTGTCTCTAGTTCAGCTCCGGCTGAGTGAAGAAATACTTCAAACTCTTATGGTCTGTGAACACCTGAACCTTTCTGCCATAAAGGTAAGATCTCCAAATCTTTAGAGCGAAGATTACCGCAGCCAACTCCAAATCATGGGTAGGGTAGTTGCACTCATGCTTCCTCAACTGCCTCGAAGCATACGCAATAACCTTTCCCTGCTGCATTAGGACACAACCCAAACCAACACCCGAAGCATCGGTATACACCACGTAAGGCTCACCCGGCTCAGGTAACGCCAACACCGGTGTACTCGTCAACATCTCCTTCAGCTTGCTAAAACTCTCTTCGCACGCAGAAGACCACACAAAAGGAACATCCTTCCCTGTCAACTTGGTCATCGACTTAGCCAAACTTGCAAATCCCGCGATGAATCTCCGATAATAACCTGCCAACCCAAGAAAACTCCTGATCTCAGTGGCATTCCTCGGTCTAGGCCACCCTCTGATAGCCTCAATCTTAGCCGGATCTACGGAAACTCCCTCTGCAGACACCACATGGCCAAGAAAACTCATCTCCCTCTGCCAGAAACTGCACTTGCTCAACTTCGCAAATAGCTTCTGCTCCTGCAGCTTCCCCAAAACTACTCTCAGATGCAACTCATGCTCCTCAGGACTCTTCGAATACACCAAAATACCATCGATAAAGATGATCACAAACACATCCAGATACTCCTGGAATACCCCGTTCATCAACCGCATGAACGCTGCTGGTGCATTCGTCAAACCAAAAGGCATCACCACGAACTCAAAATGCCCATACCTCGTCCTGAAAGCAGTCTTCCTCACATCTGCCTCCTCCATCGGAATCTGATGGTATCCCGAAGCCAAGTCGATCTTGGAGAACCAGGTAGCCCCTCGCAACTGATCCAACAACTCATCAATGCGCGGCAGAGGGTACCTGTTCTTCACGGTGACTCGGTTAAGTCCCCGATAATCGATGCACAACCGGAAACTACCATCTTTCTTCTTCACAAACAACACCGGCGCTCCCCACGGTGAAACACTAGGCCGAATAAAACCCTTATCCAACAAATCATCCAGCTGCTTCTTCAGTTCTGCCATCTCTGCTGGAGCCATACGGTAAGGTGCCTTAGATATCGGAGTAGTCCCGGGTTCCAACTCAATAACAAACGGATCCGACCGCGATGGCGATAATCCTTCCAATGACTGGAACACATCCTGGAAATCCCGAACAACTCGAATATCCTCAACTGCAACCCCTCCAACAGACTCAGGCATCACTATCGTTACCAGATACGCCTCGCAGCCCTTGAGAAGCATCTGTTCGGCCTATATCGTGGAAATCACAAGACTCCCGGAAGTCGGTCTCACACCCTGATAAACCAACCTCCCTGCCTCTCGCTCAAACACAACTCGCCCTCGGTGGCAATCCAGATGGACCCTGTAACGATCCAACCAATCCATACCCAGGATAACATCGTACAGCTCCACCGGACTGATGATCAGATCTGCTGGCATCAACTATCCTGCCACCAGAACATCCACACCACGAGCCCGCCCGAAAGTAGCCAACGTCCTACCACCAGCAACCTTGACTACTCCCGCCTGTTCCCCGGAATCACTCTGGATTCCGCTGCTCTCCGCACACTCCGGCGTAATAAAGCTATTCGTAGCTCCCGAATCAAACAACACGTGGGACTCATAACCGCCCACAACTAAGGTCCCTGCACAATCCCATGTACCTCAGAACCCTACCATTCTAGCACAGACTCTCAATTTCCCAACAGACAAAAACTCAAACAACCACGAATTTACAAAGTCAAGTCCGGAAATACCTGTGATCGGTCTGGTGCTAGATCCACCCGCCTCCGCAGACGTGAACACACGCGGTGCTGCTGCAATCTGAGACAATGGCTGCACTGCCAATGGCTGCACTACGGCCACCGCCAACTGCTGCAGCTTCGGACACTTGGGCTTAATATGCCCCGTCTCTCTGCAGTGGTAACACACCCGTGTATCCTGGACCCCGACCCGCACATCTCGAGTCCCGGTCCCGGTCCTCTTCGGACAGCTCGCCACACGATGGGACATACTCCCACACCCGAAGCATCCCGAACCGCCCTGACTGACCCCTGAACTGCTCTCCCACTTCCTTTTCTGTCCCTGAGCAAGTTTGCCGCCCCTGCCTGAACTCATCTGCTGCTGAGATCTCGGTATGCTGCTGCTGCACGGGTGGACTAACCACCACAACCTGCTCCCCGAGATCCTCCTCGATCGCAGCAGCCATCTCAACCAGCTCCGCCCTCGTGGCGAACCTACTCGCCCTGCAGCGAGTCCTCAAATCTGGTCGAAGTCCTCGCAAGAACCTCCTAACCTGGGCATCCTCGCCCTCCATGCCTCTCCCTGCATGTACCAGGAGTCGACTGAACTCAACATCGAACTCCCTCACTGACCGATCTCCCTGAGTTAGGTCCAGAAACCTAGACTCCAAACGGTCCACTGCCTCCTGCGGAAAATACTTGGCGTTGAACTCCGCCAAGAAATCCTCCCAGACCATCTCGGCCTGCACCCTCCTGGCCTCAACACCTCTCCACCAGAGATGCGCATCACCCTCTAGGTAATGTACCGCCAGATCCACTCTGTATCCCTCTGGACACCTGATGGAGCGAAAGTTACGCTCTAACCTCATCCGCCACCCATCAGCCTCCTCAGGCTTAGCACCGCCCGAGAAAAATGCAGTACTAATCCGCTGCATCTGCTCCATCATCCGCAGATAAGATGGAAGCTCCTCAACCCCAGCCAAACCCGGCTGCACCCCAGCCATACCCGGCTGCACCCCAGCCATACCCGACTGCACCCTAGCCAAACCCGGCTGCACCCCAGCCATACCCGGCTGTACCCCAGGAGCATGACCCGGAGCAGGCACCCCTCCTGGTAACCTCTCCAGAATCATCTGTAATAGGCCCCCAGACGATCATCTCGATCCGGGGCAACGCCTACGGCAGCACCCCCACCAGGGCCCACCGCACCGCCAGCTACATCAGGACCCGCACCAGTCCCTCCAGCCCTCTCACTGGAACCCGTAGCTGTCACACCCACGGACCCCTCCTGAAACGCCTGCGAGTTAGCTACCCGCTCCTGTGTAGTCTCCTGGGACACCCACGTGGCAGCAGACTCACTCCCAAGTCCCCGTCCACGCCCACGCCCAGCACGACTACCACGACCTCTACGGCCCCCGCGACCTCTGTCTCTAGTCCCCCTAGTCATCACTCTCCACTCAACAGCAGAATGCTAAGTACTAGAAAACAGAAATCACAAAACACATACCGTGGAATCTCATTGAAGGCTCGGAAGGGATGATCTAGGACTCCATACCCACACAACAATCAATTGACTAACACACATAATCAATTAACTAGCTAGCCCTAGAACCGCTAGGGCTCTGATACCAAACTATGACGACCCAACCCGTCAAATAAAAAAAATTTCAACCCGGATCACTATTATCATAAATAATGATCCTCAACGGTCCAATAAACAAACAGCGCGGAAACAATGATTCAAACAATCAAATACAATTATCGTTCAACAAGCCCATACTTATTAATTCTAGTTCAATTCGATAATACACATAGTTCTGAAATTGCTAACACCCTAGCAATTCTAACTTATTACACGAAAACGAGCCACTAGATCATTCCCCTCGTCCCGGCCATGATTCCACGATCACTGACTGTCTTTACCTGCATCACATGGTTATAAGAGATGCGTGAGTATTATCATAAATACCCAGTGAGACGGTCATCCCATATACAGGCTATACACACAGGCATAAGCAAAAGATACAATACCAGGATGAACAAACAATAATGCATCACACAACAACCAAATGAGAACAACACGTTCAATATGTCAAACTGACGGTAATCAAAAACCCGTGTCGATCGACACACCCGGCCGACACTATGTCGATCAACATACACAACTTGTGTCGATCGACGCATGACCAATCAATACGTCAAACTGACGGCAATCAAAAACCCGTGTCGATCGACACACCCCAACTGTGTCGATCGACACAGCCCTCTCTGCTCGACTCCTCTTGAGTCAAAACAACATACGAGAATTGACCCAAACAACACACAATGGCATCCTATCAATTCCTTTACCTAGATAAGCCTATGGTCACGCACTCACCTCGAATTCGGATAGAAGAGGATAAGAATCCGACGAAGAACACGAAGAACACGAAGAACAAATCCGAAATCCTTCACCGTACGATCCTCCCACGCTTCCACAACCTCACAAACACTCCCACAAGCCTAATAAGATTGAGGAACACGAAGGAAACAACACCAACAACCTCTCCTCTCAATCCTCTCACTTTCTTTCTCAAAAATCGATTTTTCTGGTCCAGAAAATCTGATTTTTGACTTAAATAGCCCGTCTGCCGACACTGTGTCGATCGACACACACAACTTGTGTCGATCGACGCATGACCAATCAATACGTCAAACTGACGGCAATCGAAAACCCGTGTCGATCGACACACCCCAACTGTGTCGATCGACACAGCCCTCCCTGCTCGACTCCTCTTGAGTCAAAACAGCCGTGTCGATCGACACACAAACCTTGTGTCGATCGACACCCATCCAAAAATTACTTTTTGGATCACGGGCGTTACAAATCCAACACTTTTGGTGTGCTAAACATCCTAACATCAAGAACTAGGTGATCAAGCTAATTCAAGCATTAAGAACAACAATAGATGAAGACAAGTACAAATCCCTATTTATGTCTAATTCAATGATCCATGAATTCTTTTGAATACCCACAAGCCTAACTAATGATCTACGCACACATATTCAAAAGAAATTCACAAAAACATGATATAACAACCATAACTAAATCAAAGAAAAAGATAAAAGAGTTGAGAAATCTTCTCTATGATACAAGGTTGGAGAGTTCTCCTCCAAAGCTTACAAACTTCCAAAAACAAAAATTACAAGACTAAGAACAAGAAAAGATCAAGGTTTTGATCCTTGAATCAAGAAAATATGGACTGTGTGATTCCTCTGCAGCCGAGAGCTGATGGACTGTGTATCCTGAGAGCTGAGGGGCTGGAGCATACCGAGAGCCGGTATGGTATACATCGAGAGCTCGATGGGTGACGACCCTGCGAGTGGAGTGGTGTATAGAGATATGAGCGGTAGCATTTGAGCGTGGTTGTGAGTATGAGATAGGATGAACTTCGGGGATCGGGAGTAGATCTCAGGTGGTGCTGACCGGGTGGGGTCAGGATTGCAGCCATGGTGTGACGGTGCAATGAGGCTAGTGTGAGCCTAGTAGAGCTCGGGGATCGGGTATGATCACGAGTGGTGCTGGCTGAGGGCCAGGGTTGTGTTGTGGACGTCGAGTCTGAGGTTATTACTGGGGTCTGGAATTCGGTTCGGACAATTCTGGTACCATATGTTACGCCGATGGTCGTACATGTTCTCGTTTGATTGTTGTACGATCATTTGGTCCAAGGCAGGGTCAACGGTTGGTCGGACATGTTCTTGCTTGATTGTTGGACGGTCAATCGGACAGCCCTAATCCGGACCATGGGGCGTGCATCGTTGATGTTCCAGAGGAATCAGGGCAAATTTTAGGCGTGAGTGTTAGCCTTAGCAGGACGGGTTAAGGGATTCGAGGGTTATCTCGAAGGTTACTAGCCGCGTTCGAGTTAGGTAGTGGAAACCGTAGGGAGACGGTGTTGCGTGATTCGAGGTCGAATCTGTGTTAGTGGGGGAGAATTGTAACGCCCGTGAACCAAAAAGTAGTTTTTGGTGTGCGTCGAGCGGCGCAAGTGTTGTGCGTCGAGCGATGCACGTGTTTGGACTTGCGAGAAGTTGGGTTCTGGGTGTTGCATCGAGCGACGCAGGCTCTTGGCGTCGATCGACGCAAGTGTCGGCAGTGGCGTCGAGCGACGCAGGCTCTTGGCGTAGATCGACGCCGATGTCGGCAGGTTGGCTATTTAAGTCGAAAATCGGATTTTTTGGGGAGAAAAACAAAGAAAATCGGTTTTTAGAGAGAGATTTGGGGAATTTGTGTTGTTTCCCTTCTACTTCTCTGTTGTATAGCTTGTTTTGGTGATTGTGAGGTTGTGGAAGCGAGTGTGAATGGTACGTGGAAGGATTTCGGATTTGGGATTCGTGTTCTTCGCGTTCTTCGTCGGTTTAATAGTGTTTTTTATCCGAAATCGAGGTGAGTGCATGACCATGGCTTATCTGGGTAAAGGTTTTGATAGAATACAGTTGATTGTTGTTTGGGTTGGATTTCTTGTGTATTGGTCGTTTTAGGCGATTGATTGTTGTTTGTGGTGGTGTTCCACGTTGTATCTGTGGGCTTTGTGCCGGAGATCGATGGAAACGAGTTCCGAGAATTGATCCGTGAGAGGATAGGTTCGATTCCGGTTTCTGCGTTTCATGCGTCGATCGGCGCAAGTGATTTGCGTCGACCGACGCAGGTGCTGCATCGATCGACGCCGAGGTTGTGCGTCGATCGACGCATCTGTGGTGCATCGAGCGACGCATGGTGGTTGCGTCGATCGACGCACAAGCTGATGAGGTGTTTTGTGTTTGATTGTTTGTGTGTTGCATTGTTGAGTGCTCACCTTGGTATTGTATCATTTTCTTATGCCTGTGTGTATATCAAAGTAGATGGGATGACCGTCTCACTGGGTATTTATGATAATACTCACGCATCTCTTATAACCATGTGATGCAGGCAAAGACAGGTTGTGATCGTGGAATCAAGGCGAGGAAGAGGAGATGATCTTGTGTCTCGATTGAGTGGTTTCTGATGTTAGCATTGCTAGGTGTTAATGTTAGAATTGAGATGTTTAGTTCAATATGTATGGGACTTATTGAATGTTTTATTTATTCCGCTGAATGTTTGTTGTATTGAGAATTTTAGCATGTTGAGGATTAACATTTATGGGGATGCTAATTCGGTGCTAATATATATATATATATATATATATATATATATATATATATATATATATAAAATATATGACGGGTTGTCACAGTACCCAATCTCCATGTCATAGTCCGCGACTAACTCCATCCAGCGCCTCTGTCTCTGGTTCAGGTCTGGCTGAGTGAAGAAATACTTCAAGCTCTTGTGGTCCGTGAATACCTGCACCTTCCCGCCGTACAGATAAGATCTCCAAATCTTAAGTGCAAAAATCACTGCAGCCAACTCCAAATCATGGGTAGGGTAGTTGCACTCATGCTTCCTTAACTGCCTCGAAGCATAGGCGATAACCTTTCCCTGCTGCATCACCACACATCCCAGACCAACTCTTGAAGCATCTGTATACACCACATATGGCTCACCCAGCTCGGGTAACGCCAACACAGGTGTACTCGTCAGCATCCCCTTCAGCTTCCCGAAATTCTCCTCGCAAGCTGAAGACCAAACAAAAGGAACATCCTTCCCTGTCAACCTCGTCATCGACTTAGCCATACTCGCAAACCCCTTGATGAACCTCCGGTAATAACCCGCCAATCCGAGAAAACTCCTGATCTCAGTGGCATTCCTCGGTCTAGGCCAACCTCTGATAGCCTCAATCTTAGCCGGATCCACAGACACTCCGTCTGCAGGCACAACGTGGCCAAGAAAGCTAATCTCCCTCTGCCAGAAGCTGCACTTGCTCAACTTTGCGTACAGCTTGTGCTTCCGCAGCTTCTCCAGAACTACTCTCAGATGCGACTCCTGCTCCTCAGGACTCTTCGAATACACCAGAATATCATCAATAAAGATTATCACAAACACATCCAGATACTCCTGGAATACCCCGTTCATCAACCGCATGAACGCTGCTGGTGCATTCGTCAAACCAAAAGGCATCACCACGAACTCAAAATGCCCATACCTCGTCCTGAAAGCAGTCTTCCTAACATCTGCCTCATTAATCGGAATCTGATGGTAACATGAAGCCAAATCGATCTTGGAGAACCAGGTAGCCCCTCGCAACTGATCCAACAACTCATCAATGCGCGGCAGAGGGTACCTGTTCTTCACGGTGACTCGGTTAAGTCCCCGATAATCGATGCACAACCGGAAACTACCATCCTTCTTTTTCACAAACAACACCGGCGCTCTCCACGGTGAAACACTAGGCTGAATAAAACCCTTATCCAACAAATCATCCAGCTGCTTCTTCAGCTCTGCCATCTCTGCTGGAGCCATACGGTAAGGTGCCTTAGATATCGGAGTAGTCCCGGGTTCCAACTCAATAACAAATGGATCCGACCGCGATGGCGGTAATCCTTCCAATGACTGAAACACGTCCTGAAAATCCCGAACAGCTCGAATATCACCAACTGCAACCCCTCCAACAGACTCAGGCATCACTATCGTCACCAGATACGCCTCGCAGCCCTTGAGAAGCAACTGCTCGGCCTGTATCGTGGAAAACACGAGACTCCTGGAAGTCGATCTCACACCCTAAAACACTAACCTTCCCGTCTCCAGCTCGAACACCACTCGTCCCCGACGACAGTCCAGATGGACCCTGTACCGATCCAACCAATCCATCCCCAAGATGACATCGTACAGCTCCACCGGACTGATGATCAGATCTGCTGGCATCGACTCTCCCGCTACCAGCACATCCACACCACGAGCCTGCCCGAAAGTAGCCAACGTCCTACCACCAACAACCTTAACTACTCCCGGCTGCTCCCCGGAATCGCTCCGGATCCCGCTGCCCTCCGCACACTCCGAAGTAATGAAGCTATTCGTAGCTCCTGAATCGAAAAACACGTGGGACTCACACCCACCCACAACTAAGGTCCCTGCACAAACCCATGTGCTTAAGACCCGACACTCTAATGCAGACTCAAAATTTCCAACCAGACAAAAAAATTCAAACACCCACGAATTTTAAAAGTCAAGTTTGGAAATACCTGTGATCGATCTGGCGCTAGAACCGCCCGCCTCTGCCGAAGTGAAGACCCGCGGCGTCGCCGCACTCTGGGCCAAAGACTGGACCATCAACGGCTGCACCGCTGCTACCGCCATCTGCTGCAGCTTAGGACACCTGGGCTTGATGTGCCCTGGCTCCCTGCAGTGGTAGCACACCTAAGCCGCCCGATCCCCTCAACTCTTCGGACAGTCCGCCACCTTGTGGCCCATGCCACCGCACCCGAAGCATCTCAGATCACCCTGAGCCCTCTGACTCGGTCCCAAGGTGCTCTCCCACTTCCTCTTCTGTCCTTGCGCAGGCCCACCGCCCTTGCTCAGACCCGACTGCTGCCTCCTTTGCTGCTGCACCGGTGGGTTAACCACCACAGCATGCTCTCTGAGATCCTCCTCGATCACAGCAGCCGTCTCTACCAACTCCGTCCTCTTGGCAAACTTACTTGCCCTGCAGCGAGTCCTCAAATCTGCTCGAAATTCCCCGAGGAACCTCCTCACCTAGGCCTGCTCGCCCTCTATGCTCCTCCCAACATGTACCAACAGCCGACCGAACTCTAAATCGAACTCTCTCACAGTCCGATCTCCCTGAGTCAGGTTCAGAAACCTAGACTCCAAGCGGTCCACCGCCTCCTACGGGAAATACTTGGCGTCAAACTCTGCCAAGAAATCCTCCCAGACCATCTCGGCCTGTACCCTCCTGGTCTCGACGCCTCTCCGCCAGAGATGCGCGTCACCATCCAGATAATGAACCGCAAGGTTCACTCTGTATCCCTCTGGACACCTGATCGAGCGAAAGTTACGCTCCAATCTCCGCCGCCACTCATCGGCCTCCTCAGGCTTGGCACTGTCCGAGAAAAACTCGGTGCCAATCCTCTGCATCTGCCCAGAGCCTGTGTAACGCCCGTGATCCAAAAAGTAATTTTTTTGGATGGGTGTCGATCGACACAAGGTTTGTGTGTCGATCGACACGGCTGTTTTGACTCAAGAGGAGTCGAGCAGCGAGTGGTGTGTCGATCGACACAGTTGGAGTGTGTCGATCGACACGGATTTTCGATTGCCGTCAGAATGACGTATTGATTGGTCATGTGTCGATTGACACAAGTGGGTGTGTCGATCGACAGAGTGTGCTGGTCTAGCTATTTAAGTCAAAAATCGGATTTCTGGGCAGAAACTTCAAGTTTTTGGGAGAGAAAGTGAGAGGATTGAGAGGAGAGGTTGTTGTTGTTGTTTCCTTCGTGTTTCTCAATCTTATTAGGCTTGTGGGAGTGTTTGTGAGGTTGTGGAAGCGTGGGAGGACCGTACGGTGAAGGATCTCGAATTTGTTCTTCGTGTTCTTCGTCGGATTCTTCTCATTTTCTATCTGAATTCGAGGTGAGTGCGTGACCATAGACTTATCTGGGTAAAGGAATTGATAGGATACGATTGTGTGTTGTTTGGATCGATTTTTGTATGGATTTTGGTGGATTTTTTGTGCAGAAAATCGGTTTGATGAGTTTCTGGGTTGGTTGTGTCGATCGACACGGGGAGGTGTGTCGATCGACACGGGTTTGATAGTGTCGGCAGGTTGTGTCGATCGACACGGGGAGGTGTGTCGATCGACACGGGATTGATGTGTGTCGATCGACACAAGGAGGTGTGTCGATCGACAGGGGTTTTTGATT
Organism: Arabis hirsuta; assembly: GCA_964056655.1. NCBI lineage: Eukaryota > Viridiplantae > Streptophyta > Magnoliopsida > Brassicales > Brassicaceae > Arabis > Arabis hirsuta. Next base: position 22,231,666 of record OZ053310.1, read on the forward strand.
ACCGTCAGTTTGACATATTGAACGTGTTGTTCTCGTTTGGTTGTTGTGTGATGCATTATTGTTTGTTCATCCTGGTATTGTATCTTTTGCTTATGCCTGTGTGTATAGTCTGTAGATGGGATGACCGTCTCACTCGGTATTTATGATAATACTCACGCATCTCTTATAACCATGCGATGCAGGTAAAGACAGTCAGTGATCGTGGAATCATGGCCGGGACGAGGGGAATGATCTAGTGGCTCGTTTTCGTGTAATAAGTTAGAATTGCTAGGGTGTTAGCAATTTCAGAACTATGTGTATTACCTAATTGAACTAGAATTAATAAGTATGGGCTTGTTAAACGATAATTGTATTTGATTGTTTGAATCATTGTTTCCGCGCTGTTTGTTTATTGGACCGTTAAGGATCATTATTTATGATAATAGTGATCCGGGTTGAAATTTTTTTTTTATTTGACGGGTTGGGTCGTCACAGCCTGACCCGGAGCCGGTACCCCACCTAGTAACCGCTCCAGAATCAACTGCAGCAAACCCGCCAAATGATCATCTCGGTCCTGGGCCAAACCTACGGGAGCACGCACATCCGGGTCCCCCGCAACACCAACTACCCCGGGACCCTCACTTCCCCCACCAGTCCTCACACTGGTACCCGTAGCTGCCACACCCACGGACCCCTCCTGAAACGTCTGCGAGTCAGCTACTCGCTACCTCGTAGTCTCCTGGGACACCCACGTGGCAGCAGACTCACTCCCAAGTCTCCACCCACGTCCACGCCCAGCACGACCACCACGACCTCTACGGCCCCCGCGACCTCTGCCTCTAGCCACATTAGCCATCACTCTGCACTAACCCGCAGAATACTAAGTACTAGAAAAACAGAAATCACATAAACACATACCGTGGAATCTCATTGAAGGCTCGGAGAAGATGATCTAGGACTCCAAACCCACACAGCAATCAATTGACTAACTCACATAATCAATCAATTAAACACACGCAATCAACTACGTTCTCCCGCCCTAGAACCATAAGGGCTCTGATACCAAACTGTGACAACCCGTCATATATATATATATATTTTTTTTATATAGCACCGAATTAGCATCCCCATAAATGCTAATCCTCAACATGTTAAAATTCTCAATACAACAAACATTCAGCGGAATAAATAAACATTCAATAAGTCTCATACATATTGAATTAAACATCTCAATTCTAACATTAACACCTAGCAATGCTAACATAAGAAACCACTCAATCGAGACACTAGATCATCTCCTCTTCCTCGCCTTGATTCCACGATCACAACCTGTCTTTGCCTGCATCACATGGTTATAAGAGATGCGTGAGTATTATCATAAATACCCAGTGAGACGGTCATCCCATCTACTTGGCTATACACACAGGCATAAGAAAATGATACAATACCAGGGTGAGCACTCAACAATGCAGCACACAAACAATCAATACGAAACAACTCAACAGCTCGTGCGTCGATCGACGCACAACCTCGGCGTCGATCGATGCAGCACCTGCGTCGCTCGACGCACATCAATTGCGTCGATCGACGCACGAAACGTAGGAACCGGAATCGAACCTATCCTCTCACGGATCGATTCCCAGAACTCGTTTCCATCGATCTCTGGCACAAAGCCCATCAATACAACGTGGAACACCACCACAAACAACAATCAATCGCATAAACGACCAATATCACAAGAAATCAAACCACAAAAAACAATCAACCGTATTCTATCAAATCCTTTACCCAGATAAGCCATGGTCACGCACTCACCTCGATTTCGGACAGAAAAGGCTAAGAATTCGACGAAGAACACGAAGAGCAAATCCGAAATCCTTCACAGTACGATCCTCCCACTCTTCCACAACCTCACTAACACCCACACAAGAGCCTGCGTCGCTCGACGCAACACCCAGAACCCGACTTCTCACAAGTCCAAACACGTGCATCGCTCGACGCTAAGAGCCTGTGTCGCTCGACGCAACACCCAGAACCCGACTTCTCACAAGTCCAAACACGTGCATCGCTCGACGCACAACACCTGCGTCGCTCGACGCACACCAAAAACCACTTTTTTGGTTCACGGGCGTTACAATTTAAGTCATTGAATTAAATAAAATATAGATACTAAGAAAGACAGAAAGATAAGGTAAAAACTATATCAATAAATCAAATGTATTCTTTATAATTAAAAGGATAATTTGGTTTTGAAAGATAAAAACTGATAGTCAATTCATTATTGTGCCATAAACCTATTTAAAACCATCAATTAAGACAATGGACATACAAATATGAAAGGTAAATAGAAATTGAAAAGACGTAGATGATGATTCTTGGAGTCCCTGATAGGCCATAACGTCAAACAAACTTTTGCTATCTTTGTTATGGTGAAAGCTTCTTTGGTGGTGGAACTCGAGCAATTTCTTGCCAATTCTAGTGGAAATATAAATAAAGCCATGTGTAAATCTCTCTACCGTTAATCAACATCATCGACAATGGCATCCTTAGCTTCAGCACGAACTCCAGTTTTAGCTTTTGTGTTATATCATTTAAAAGCATTTTGTCGTATGCTTCCTAGAATCTTTATCAACTCACCAATTTTATGACTATGAGTCATTATTCATAGGGACACATTGTAGCCTTCTGTTTGCACATCTTCATCAGTTTTTCATTTTTCACACCAGACATGGCCACCTAAGATCTAACGCTGGAAGAATGGACAATAAATCAAGGTTTTGGCTCATGAAAGATTAGATTAGGTAGAAAAAATTCTACAAACGACTTGCTCTTTCTATTTGAAATGTTTTGTCACCAAGATTTTGCGATTTATCTTCCTCTGTTTCACAACTGGATTTTTGTTGCTTTAATCCCACCTGGACCACATGTAGAAAGATAAATTTAATAAAATTAAAGATTAACTGAAAGAAAACACAAAGAATATCCCGTTAGTTTGTTGAAAAAGTAATATCCATCGACTTCATATTAAAAACAACAAAACTAGAATATCCACGAACAATTATTCTTTTGGGTCGAAAAACAACCAAATTTTTGTAATACTTTTCTCATGAAACTCTAGCTTTAAAATTAATTTTTATAATCACGAAAAAAACTCAGATTTCTGAATAAAAAATACTGTAATTTCCGAAAAAATTAATATATTTGTGATGTAAATCATTATACTACATCTTATACAAATGTATACTGTATATTCTAATCCTAATAGTCAAACAAAGTAGATTAAAAAATGGTTCGTTTGATGTCTTGGGAGGTGTTATTGAATGAATGTTTTTAATGTATTTTATTGTAATTGTATTTAGAGGTATTTTTTTGGGTTTTGATGAATTTACAGTGACCCATCACAATTCTATTAGTATTTTTATGGATTTTATTGTAACTGTATTTGGAAGTATTTTGTTGGATTTTAATAATTTATAATGACCCATGTAATCTGTTTTGAGTTTGTTTTAATAATTGGTTTGAATTTCAAAAAATCATTTTTCTTCTAACTATAATTTTTTAGAAACTAAAGAAAAATATTTCTCCACTTCGACAAATTCTTTAACAAAGTTTTGCACATGAATCCATGAAGAAATCGTTATATATATATGAAAAAAAAACAAAAGTTACAATCCATGTTTATTTTCTTCGTATTTCTAGTTTTGAAAAAGTTTCGGAGCTTTTGGTGAGAAATTTTATTTTGAAAATTTTTATTTATTTTATGTTTTATATGAAATCCACCAAAAGAAGAGGTGGAAAGCACGTATTAGGTTTACTCATGTTTTAGACAAAAAAATACTTTAAAATCCATTATAACTAAAATCTCCTACAATCAAGGACATATTGAATAACACAATTTTTATTGTATTTTAGAATCAACTAGTGTATTACCTGTGTCCTGCGCGGGACTTTAATTTTAGATAATGATCTTTTAAAAAAATAACGGATTTTATTTTTATATAATGATCTTTAAAAAAAATAAATGATAGTGTTCACCTAAAAATTATCTTATTAAAACTATATGTGAAGGAAACAATCATATTCAAAACTCAATATTAATAGAAGATAGAAAACCAAAGTAAAAAATCTTATAGAAACTACATGTCAAAGAAACTAAGAATATTCCAAACCATGACATTTTAAGATACGGCGAGGCAAACGCGGGATAGTATTCAAGTGACATATCAATTCAGTTATTCAAATGACAGAAGTTAACTGCTTAACATATTGCTAATCAAGTTTAAAACTATATATTTGTTAGGGTAATGAATTATCATAATCTATATATCAGAAAAAAATAAATTAGAGATAATAACATTCTGATTCTTGTGTTCGTCTCCCTTTTCTCCCTCGAATATTTTCTTCCTATCTTTCTTATTTTTTATGAGTAATTATAGAAGAATGACACACTCAGCCAATACTTTTTGTCTAGTCACATCGTCCATATCTTCCCTAGAGTGGTTGGTGTTACTTTGACGGCATATGATTATAAAGCTAGCTTAGTTTGTCAGGGACACTCCGAGAAACAACATACTCTGTTGTTCTCACAGTTGAAAATTTTAAACAAATTTGGCACAAACATTAATATTACGAAATATGATTTGAAGTATAATTTAAACTTTTGCATAATAGAGCTTGATAAAATACACAATTGTATTTTATAAAATATAAAAAAACTAACTACATATAAATTATTTAATTACTATTTTATACTACTGTGTATTTGATTTGTTTTAATAAAAACCTGAGGCACTTAGAAAAAGACATGCTTCCCATGTTAAAAGACTTCTAATAAAAAGTTCTAAGAATCTCTCGTTTGAAAATCCATTCTCATCGTTTTTCTTTAAAACAATACTTTTATCTTTTGTTATTTTTTATTTGTTGAGATTTAGTGATATGAGATAGCTCAATCAGAATCATAAAACGCAGAAGTCAAAATTTTGTTACTCAAACTCAACATAATGACACTTTTAGGACGTAAGAGTAAGATTATATGATTTCGTCTGTAACAATTTATTTATTTCCGTCAGTGGGAAATCATCCATGGAAGCCATGGGGCCATGAGAACGACCTCACCGCCGGGAGTAGAAGGTGAAACTCGATGTTGGGGTTATGGCTGAAGGTTTGGCTTCCAAGTTTTCTTCTGAAAATTTCCAACAAAGTTTTCTTCGAAGTTTGTTCAGTCTTATGAGAGATTTGTTGCAAGAAAACTTAATAAGAATTGTTCTAACTTTTTCATGTGGTTCGTAAAAAAGATAATTTGTTATCGGAGTTTTCAACTATATTTCGTATGGGCTTTAGACCGATCACCCATAAACATCCAAACTTTACAAATGCTATTTCAACTACATTACAGTTTATTACACAAACATTATTTAACAATATTAAATGACAACTACTTACCAAGGAAAATGAAACCTAACAGTTATGTATTATTACGTTGTACGTACAATTTGATTTTTTATGTTTTCTAAGTTTCAAGAGTCTTAACTTTGGATTAATTGATTAACACCAAGACTATAAAATACAAAGCCAAATCCACAAAAGTCACAAACTTTGACTTTTTAAAACAGTAAACGAAGAATAAAAGACTTCATAAAAGCTTTCACACTTCTCTCTGAACAATCGAGAAGAAAATTTTGTCAGGTACCGATTTTGTTTCTCGCCATGTTATTCTTCTTCAAACCCATATTTATACCCAAACAACTCAAAAATATTTATAACATAAAAGACATGCGGCTCTGAACAGCGACAATAGAACAAATGCAACTGTGTCTAGCTAGCGGCGGAGAGAGATATGCCCATTATGCTGGTGGTCAATTATGTTTGTTGTGTCGGTGACCTGGAAGTTGTAAGAATGCACTCTTTCAATAGATTAGAAGTGTAACAAATTCGAGTTGACAAATGAGTGTCAAATTTTCTGCATTAACATCTGAGATCCTAAAGAACAATTTCAAAACAGTCCACATTTTAATACAAAATACAAGAATGATCATAGCCAACAAAAAAGAATAATAGAAAACCTAATTGATACAAAGAAAACCCGAATAAGAAAAAACTAAAGAGAAGTGCATAAAATTCATTACTTAGAACAAAAGTTATACTATCCGCAAAACTAATAATATAGCAAATTAAAAGGAAAAGGACTAAATATTTATATGAATCTAATAACATAAAAGTAGAAAAAATAGAAATTCACATTCTTACCTCTCTACATAATTGGCAAATCTCTTCTTTTCATCGTTAGAAAAAATCTTCTATAAGATTAACATTAGAAACATGATCATTTTTTTCTCGAGATGAGAAATCTAAACATAAACCTTGAATTGTTTATATGAAACAGAGAGTGATATGTGGAGTCTGAGGAGAGAAAGAAGACTAAATTAAATTGTAAAAACCTAAAAAAAAATAGCTGAATTATTCATTGAAACGTGTTACAATGGTGCCCTCTTAAACAGTCTATTAAAAATTCTTCCTTGCATGTTGCATAAGTTTCAAGCCTAGACTGCAAATTTTATTCCCTATAATCACAAAGAGACCAATTACGTTTGGATTTCACAACCATTTCTGCCAAATGTTTGATCTAGAGGGAAGAATCGTTTGTCATTCCATCTGTAATCGATAATACATCATTCATTAGCAATAATAAGATGATCACTAATTACCTCCAAAGACCATCCTTGCTTGCAGGCTTTGTACTGCAAATCAAGTCAACATGAATATGGTTAAGCTTTTACTCAATTAAGAACCTAACCTACAAAAGTCAAGAACTCAGTTCCTAAGAGCTTCTATGACGACCAGCCAAACAAATAATAATAATCAAGAAAAAAATGTGAAAATTTTCACCTCAAGTTGTGTTTATTATTTTTTTTCTATTCTCCTTATGATGAACCCCAAGAGTACCAATGTACCATATAACACAATTTTGAATCTCGTAAAAACTCATGAAAAAACTTTTTTTTCAAATCAATATTCTATTAAACAGAAACTCATGCTTAATCAAAAACCCTAAGTTTAGTAAGTAACGCACATCAAAATCCATGAGAAGATTTTCATATTAGAAGTGTTTAAGATAAAAGAAAATAAAAATGATTAAGCTAAAAAGAAGGTGGTGAAGATGTACCTATGGCCATCAGAAGTTTAATGATTCTCTTATCTCTATCTCTAGTAGAAGAATTTAGAGAATACTACCGTAATAGCCATTTTTGGGCTCTACTAAACCCATAAAAATCACCTAAGCACATGATTAATAAAAAAAAGTAACGTAATTATAATTTATTAGGTGTTTATATTTGAATATGCAACAAATTTATTAGAGATAGAGCCGCAGAGCAAGATATTTGTTTGCGGCCCAAGTCAACAAACCCTTATTAATTTCACTTATCCGTAGCTTTAAAAACCAACTATAAATCTAATTTCTCTTATCCACAGCCACATTTCTATGCTCAATAAATAATCTCTAATCGATCGCTAATTAACGTACCTTATTGTTTGAGTGGTTGTTTTTTGTTGTAACCTTTTACATCTTCACTTAACTTCTTTTTTCGGATAGTGTCATTAATACTATTATTTATTATAAGATCATTCGTGATTCCTTTTATGATCTTTTGAGACTCTGAACTCCCACACCAAAACTAAATCTCATGTTGGTACTGAACCCAGAGAAATCTTCGATATTAGCATTTACATTGCAAATCCTTACCCGAGCGTCGAACTCCCCAAGACTCCGAGTATATGTGAAACAACCCAACCCTTTTTTTTTAATTAACATTGGACTCGAATTAGTATTCCCATAAATACTAATTCTCAATATCCAATCAGGCACACACAATCAACGAATCACCAGCGGAAAGCCACATAAACCAACAAACCAACAATTAAACCAGGAAATTGCTAAACCAACAGTTCAATTCCAATACAACAACCAGCAACTTAGCATTTCTAACAACATAAATGCAATCAAAACGAGATACTAGATCATCTCCTCTTCCGGGCCATGATTCCACGATCACACTTTATCTTTACCTGCATCACATGGTTAAAAGAGATGCGTGAGTATTATCACAAATACTCAGTGAGACGGTCATTCCATCTACTTGGCTATACACACATGCATAAGAAAATATCACAATACCAAGCGATCAACAACAATGCATAACACAATAATCAACAAGAGAATCACACATCAATCCAAACATCAATCAAACGCATTCTGACATTCTCTTTACCCAGATAAGCCATGGTCACACACTCACCTCGATTCCGGATTGAAAAAGAGGATGAACTTGAACAACACACAACTCCAAATCGTCCAGCCTCTGATTTCACTCTCCCAAACCCGAAATTAACCAATATACGATCCTTTCGCAAAAAAAAATCACCTAAACCGAATTAGGGTTTCAGAAAATAGGAACGATACGCTAACTTCAAAAGCACACCAAGAACAGAGATTACCTCGGAAACAGGATCGAAAACATGATCTAGAAACTAAACCGAGAGAGCTTTCCAAATATAGGTGGATCGTCTCCTAAGTCTGGTTCGATGGAAATCCTCCTTCAAAATGGACTGATCGCAGACCCAAAACTTCATAAACATCTCTTAGAAAAAGAATAATAACTCTCGGAATACTAATCCAATTGACAAACCAATTTCGCCTAAACTAGATATGAGAGTGGAGAACTTACACATGAATTTTCACTCCAATCCGATCTGATTAGACTGTCCATTCCTCTATTCTTCTAAAACGGACCAGAATTGTCTCCAAAGCAACAATCTCTTCTTCTCTCTCACAACCTATGAAATCCTCTCCTTTTCCTCTCCAAAATCGGCTGCAAAAACGTCTCCATGCATTTTTATATCATGCCCTAGGGTTCCCTTAACCCAAACCAGTCAAACCAACAATTGAACCAAAACGGTCGGTTTAATTAAAGCTTGTGTCGATCGACACACGATCAAAATTCACTGAATTTGGTTCACGAGCGTTACAATTCTCCCCCGCTAACATAGATTCGACCTCGAATCATGCAACACCGTCTCACTACGGTCATATTCCTGGCCAAAACCCGGCCAGCACCACTCGGATCATACTCAAATAACACAACACCATCCTACCCTACTAAGGTTAGCACCCCCATCCGAAACCCGATCAGCTTCGCCCGGAAACACCCAGAATGCAACGTTTCCTGATCCGGACTAGGCCTGCCCGATTGATCGCACAACAATCAAACAAGAACATGCCAGACCAACCGTAGACCCAGTGTAACGCCCGTGAACCAAAACGGGGATTTTTTTGGGCATGTGTGTCGATCCACTGAGTAAAAATCAGACCGACGGTTTCCGTTCTTGATTTGCCGGTTTTGGGAGCGGTCTAGGGGACACTCTAGGGTTTGTATAAAAGGGCTGGAACAGACGCGTGTTGGTCTCATTTTGGCCGAAAATCAGAGAAAGAGGAGGATTCAAGAGAGAATCAAGAGAGGTTGTGAGTTGTGTGTAATTGAGGGTGAAGGACAGCTTCTGTTTGAGTGTTTGAGAGGGCAAACGACTAGGCAATTCGAGGAGAATTGGGGTGAAACTTTGAGGTTAAGTTCTCCGATCTCTAGTCTCGATATGGGCGAAATCCGTTTGTCAATTCCTTGAATATTCGTTGAGTTATGGCTGTTTGAACTCGATAGGGTTATGCAGACTTGTTGCTGCGATCAGTCGGCTTCGGGAAGGCTTTCCGATCGAATCAGAATGACTTAGGAGACGATCAGCCTATTTCTAGAAAGCTCTCTCTGTCTAGTTTCTAAATCAGGTTTCTCATCCTGATTCTGAGGTATTATCCGTTCTCGGTGTGCTTTCAAAGTCAGTGTGTCGTTCCTGTCTTCTGAAATCCTAATTCGGTTTAGGTGATTTTTGGAGGAGACGAACGGCTAGACAAATCAGGTCGGATCAGGGTGAAAATTTGTGGGTAAGTTCTCCAATCCTTTTTCTTGATGTGGGTGAAAACCGTTTGTCAATGGGTTGAGTATTTAGGGAGTTATGATCATTTTAACTGGGTAGGTTTCTGCAATTTTCTGCTGCGATCAGTCCACTTAGAGGGAGGATTCCTGTCGAACCAGAAAGATTCTGGAGACGATCCGCATACCGACGTGTAGCTTGTTCTGTGTAGTTTTTAGAACCATTTTCCAATTCAGATTTGGATAATCCGTTCGTTGTGTACGGGGCGTTCTTGTAAGCGTCGTGTTCTTCATCTTTTCAATCCTTTCGAGGTGAGTGCGTGACAGTAGGTTTATCTGGGTAAAGGGATTGATCCCAATGCGTTGTTTGATGATTGATGGTTGATTCTCGTGTTATGGATGTTATGTGTTGTTTGGTGTTGTGGTTTGTCTCTTATGCCTGTGTGTATAACCTGTAGATGGGAGGACCGTCTCACTGAGTATTTGTGATAATACTCACGCATCTCTTTTTGCTATGTGATGCAGGTAAAGACAAGTATATCGTGGAATCAGGGCGAGGACGAGATGGATGATCTAGTGGTCTCGTTTGCGTGGATTATTGGATTGCTAGGTTGTTAGTGATTCGATATAGAACGGTCTAGGATGTTGAATGATTGGGTATTGGTTTATGAAGTATTATTTAATGGTTTATTTGCATAATTGATTTCCGTTGAATGTTTGCTATATTGAGAATTTTAGCATGTTGAGGGTTAGCATTTATAGGGATGCTAATTCGGTGCTAATTTATATATAAAAAAAAATGGGTCGGGTTGTTTCACCCAGGATTAGACCAATTGATTGTTCAACAATCAAACAAGAACATGCACGACCAAGACGCTACATAAGTTCACTAGGGTCATCTGAACGCTAGATTAGACGTTCACATACACACCTCTGACCGACCCGGTCAACACCACCTGAGATCACTCCCGATCTTTGAAGTTCATCCAGTCTCATACTTATAATCACGTCCAGACGTTAATTGCTCATATCTCATATATATACATCTATACCGCACATTCTCTATGCCCTTCTCACCCTCGGGACACACAATCCATCGAGCAATCGGCATGCAGGGAACCCACTATCCCCTGGAGAGACCCACCATCCCTTAAAGTATATGCAGGGAACCCACTATCCCTTGGAGAGACCCACTATCCCTCAAGATGTCGATATTCAGGGAACCCACTATCCCCTGGAAAGACCCACTATCCCTCAAGATATCAAAAATGCAGGGAACCCACTATCCCTTGGAGCAATTCTGCAGTGTGCATCATAACCACCTGTCGACCGAAATCACCTCTCGTGGCTCCCACATGACATCCCCTCACCTGGAATATCATCACATCCGTGACCAATCACTAGGCCACCCGAAACAATCCAACCACCATAGGTGTTTCCACATAGTCCCTGGAAAAGACAATTCTAACTCACAGAAACCTCTTTTCCAGACTCTCCCTAGGAAATAGACAGATCCTACTCACATAAGACCTCTATTTCCCAACGCCATCTAGAGAGCAGACAAGTCCTAACTCCCATAGAATTTCCATTCCTAGATACCCTAGAACATGGATAAGCTCTAACTCCCATAGAACTTCCATTTCTAGCCATCACATACACACATGACCCCATCAATCATAAAAATATAAGAAATCACATCTTATAACACATTAATAAGGAACCACTCATCTTATTAAATCTCTAAAACAATGTAAATCGTTACGACACTAATGAAAATACAACAACAAAATATAGCCACATGCTATCTGGAAACTAAAAACCAGAAAAAGGCAACTCAAGCCTCCACTTGCTTCTCGAACCACTTCGAGAACTTTGCCTTCATCTTCGCTTCTGGTTCCCAAGTCTCCTCCTCGACATCGTTGCAGTCCCACACGACTCTCACCAACGGTATCCTCCTCCGGCGCGGAACCTTGACTCTCCTCTCGAGAATCCTTACAAGTCTCGCCTCCAATGTCATGTTGGGCTGAAGATCCTCCAGAATCCCAGCCAACACCTCCTCAGAGTCATGTAGACAGTTTCGCAGCATCGAACATGGAAGACCTTATGAAAATCCTTCATACTCTGAGGTAACTCCAACCGATAAGCCACTGGTCCAACCCGTTCCACAACCTTGAACGGACACATAAACCTCGGACTTAGCTTATTCTCTGAAATAGATCTATTAGGACCCCTCAACATCGCTGCCTTGAGATACACCATATCTCTCAGCTCAACTCCAGCTCTTTTCTTCTCTTATCAGCATAACTCTTCCGCTGATGTTGAGCCTCCTTCATGTTCAGCTTCAAGACAGAGATCTTCTCGGTCGTCTCCTGAATAAAGTCTGCACCAAACATGCTCTTCTCCCCCACTTGAATCCAGCATAATGGTGTCCGACATGGCCTCCCATACAGAGCCTCATATGGAGCCATCCAAATACTCACCTGATAGTTGTTGTTATACGCAAACTCTACAAGGTTCAGATGATCCGCCCAATGGCCGCCATAATCTAGAACACACATCCTCAATAGATACTTGAGTGTTTGGATCGTCCTCTCAGATTGCCCATCTGTCTGAGGATGATAAGTCGTACTCATATGCACCTTAGTGCCGTAACAGCCTGAAATGCCCTCCAAAATTCTGAAGTAAACCTCGGATCCCTGTCTGACACGATACACGCTGGCACCCCGTGCAGCTTCACTATCTCCTGCACATACTTCTTAACCAAAACCGCCGCTCTATCGGTCTTCTTAATGGCAAGAAAATGTGCAGACTTAGTCAGACGATCCACAATCACCCAGATAACATCATAAGTCCGCGAAACTGGTAACCTGTCACAAAGTCCATGGTAAACATGTCCTACTTCCACTCCGGAATAGGTAAACTCCGCAACAAACCACTCGAAACTTGATGCTCAGCCTGTACTAACTGGCACACGTCGCACGCTACAACCTAGTTAGCGACATCCTTCTTCATCCCGACCCAGTGATAATACCGCTTCAGATCCCGGTACATCTTAGTCGCTCCCGGATGAATCGACAAAATACTCGAATGTGCCTCTCTCAGAATCTCCTGCCTCAGATCCTCATCCTTGGATAAACAAATCCGCCCGTTCACCAGTATCATCCCATTCACCGAGACCTCATACTCTGAACCCGCAACCTTAGAAGCATCAATCAAACCCTGATCCTTCTCCTGAGCTACTCGAATCCTGCTCAACAAGTCTGCCTGGTTAGCTACCTCTAACCCCAATGGCTCCTGTGAGATAACACATAACGTCGACGTGCTAATCTCGCTCATCAAATCCTCCATATCTCGCTCCTAAGCCGAAGCAACCCTCTTCCTACTTAACGCATCTGCAACCAGATTAGCCTTACCTGAATGGTATCCAATCTCAAGATCATAATCTGCTACCAACTCCATCCACTGCTTCTGTCTCTGGTTTAGCTCGGGCTGAGTGAAGAAGTACTTCAGACTCTTATGGTGTGTAACGCCCGTGATCCAAAAAGTAATTTTTGGATGGGTGTCGATCGACACAGGTTTGTGTGTCGATCGACACAGGTTTGTGTGTCGATCGACATGGCTGTTTTGACTCAAGAGGAGTCGAGCAGAGAGGGCTGTGTCGATCGACACAGTTGGGGTGTGTCGATCGACACGGGTTTTCGATTGCCGTCAGTTTGACGTATTGATTGGTCATGCGTCGATCGACACAAGTTGTGTATGTCGATTGACACAGTGTCGGCAGACGGGCTATTTAAGTCGAAAATCGGATTTTCTGGACAGAAAAACCGATTTTTGAGAAAGAAAGTGAGAGGATTGAGAGTAGAGGTTGTTGGTGTTGTTTCCTTCGTGTTCCTCAATCTTATTAGGCTTGTGGGAGTGTTGGTGAGGTTGTGGAAGCGTGGGAGGATCGTACGGTGAAGGATTTCGGATTTGTTCTTCGTGTTCTTCGTCGGATTCTTATCCTCTTCTATCCGAATTCGAGGTGAGTGCGTGACCATAGGCTTATCTGGGTAAATGAATTGATAGGATGCGATTGTGTGTTGTTTGGGTCGATTCTCGTATGTTGTTTTGACTCAAGAGGAGTCGAGCAGAGAGGGCTGTGTCGATCGACACAGTTGGGGTGTGTCGATCGACACGGGTTTTCGATTGCCGTCAGTTTGACGTATTGATTGGTCATGCGTCGATCGACACAAGTTATGTATGTCGATCGACATAGTGTCGGCCGGGTGTGTCGATCGACACAAGGAGGTTGTGTCGATCGACATGGGTTTTTGATTACCGTCAGTTTGACATATTGAACGTGTTGTTCTCGTTTGGTTGTTGTGTGATGCATTATTGTTTGTTCATCCTGGTATTGTATCTTTTGCTTATGCCTGTGTGTATAGTCTGTAGATGGGATGACCGTCTCACTCGGTATTTATGATAATACTCACGCATCTCTTATAACCATGTATGCAGGTAAGGACAGTCAGTGATCGTGGAATCATGGCCGGGACGAGGGGAATGATCTAGTGGCTCGTTTTCGTGTAATAAGTTAGAATTGCTAGGGTGTTAGCAATTTCATAACTATGTGTAATACCGTATTGAACTAGAATTAATAAGTATGGGCTTGTTAAACGATAAATTGTATTTGATTGTTTGAATCATTGTTTCCGCGCTGTTTGTTTATTGGACCGTTGAGGATCATTATTTATGATAATAGTGATCCGGGTTGAAATTTTTTTTATTTGACGGGTTGGGTCGTTACATGGTGTGTGAACACTAGCACATTTCTGCCATAAAGATAAGATCGCCAAATCTTTAAAGCAAAAAATCACAGCTGCCAACTCCAAGTCGTGAGTAGAGTAGTTGCACTCATGCTTCCTCAACTGTCTCGAAGCATATGCAGTTACCTTCCCCTGATGCATCAGCACACAACCCAGACCAACTCCCAATGCATTAGTATACACCACATCAGGCTCACCCGGATCAGGCAACGCCAACACTGGTGTACTCATCAACATGTCCTTCAGCTTCTCGAAACTCTCCTCGCAAGCTCATCTCCTCTTTCTGGCCATGATTCCACGATCACACTTTATCTTTACCTGCATCACATGGTTAAAAGAGATGCGTGAGTATTATCACAAATACTCAATGAGACGGTCATTCCATCTACTTGGCTATACACACAGGCACAATAAAATATCACAATACCAAGCGATCAAACAACAATGCATAACACAATAATCAACAAGAGAATCACACATCAATCCAAACATCAATTAAACGCATTCTGACATTCCCTTTACCCAGATAAGCCATGCTCACGCACTCACCTCTATTCCGGATTGAAAAAGAGGATGAACACGAAGAACACACAACTCTAAATCGCCCAGTCTCTGATTTCACTCTCCCAACCCGAAATTAACCAATGTGCGATCTTTTCTCCAAAAAATCACCTAAACCGAATTAGGGTTTCAGAAAACAGGAACGGATATACCTCCGAATCAGGATCAGAAACCTGATCTACAAACTAGACAGAGAGAGCTTTCCAAATATAGGCAGATCGTCTTCTAAGTCTTTCTGGTTCGACGGGAATCCTCTCTCGAAATGGACTGATCGCAGACCCAAAACTTCATAAACATCTCTTAGAAAAAGAACGATCACTCTCGGAATACTAATCCAATTGACAAACCGATTTTGCCTGAAGCTAGATATGAGAGTGGAGAACTTACCCTAGAATTTTCACTCCAATCCAATTTGATTAGACTGTATGTTCCTCTATTCTTCTAAAACGGGCCAGAATTATCTCCAAAGCAACAATCTCTTCTTCTCTCTCACAACCTACGAAATCCTCTCCTTTTCCTCTCCAAAATCGGCTGCAAAAATGCCTCCATGCGTTTTTATATCATGCCCTAGGGTTCCCTTAACCCAAACCATTCAAACCAACAATTGAACCAAAACGGTCGGTTTAATTAAAGCTTGTGTCGATCGACACACGACCAAAATTCACTGAATTTGGTTCACGGGCGTTACAATATGCAAACCATCTGAAGGATCATTTGAACATGTTTTCAAGATGGCCAACATCAATCCTCACAAGACAGTAAGATTCACATCATTATTGTTTTTTATGCTTCTTCTACCCAATCACTTAAGCTTACATAGAAGTAATTTTATAATATAAGCCCATTAATACATGTTTTACAAATCTACGTCTAACTAAATGTAATATTTAGACTTACGATATCATCTTTTTTTTTAATAGCGTAATTTGTTTTTTTTAAACAAATTTAAAAACAAATGGCATTCTTTTTAAATTTTAAGAGCATAATTTTTTTTTTAAACAAATGGCCTTATGTTATAGTTAGATTTATGATATAACATAAGCCCATTAATTTGTTTTTTAATAAAAAATTACTACAATAAATTTATATTTTCTTTTGAATTTATAGATATACCATTTATATTTGTATGAAGTTAAAAGGTTCTAAACATTAGTATGTCAAGCTAAACAATCAAATATGTACTCAAAACATTTAAATCAAATAAACTTTTAGCAAATTAAAAAGATCTATATCTTGAGAGGAAGGCCTTAACCCTCACACACTGAGTAAAACTACGGTTTGATAAAGTTTGGTTGTTGAAATAATTTGGTTTGTATGTAACATTGGAGAAAAAAATAAACTTTTAGTTCGATTTAGCTTTTAGTATAAATTACTACAACAATAAAATAAAATATTACGACAGAATACTCGTTTTATACTAATAATTTTTTTTCAATTTATAGATATACCATTTATATTTTTAGCAAATTAAAAGGTTCTAAACATTAGTATGAGAGACTAAACCATTATAAACGTATGCAAAACATTTAAAACAATTAAGAAGATCTAAACCCTAAGAAAGAGAGTCTAAACCCTATGGGAGCTTTACCTCACACACTGAGTAAAAACTACGGTTTAGTACAGTTGGATGTTGAAAAAATTTGGTATCGATTAAAAGAGCAAAACCGAAGACCTCATGTAATGAAATCTTGTGCAACGGTATAGAACAAAATATATTTTTTTTAATGTTCGGTATGGTAAGTGTGGTAAACATATCAAAAAGTGTTCCTAATATTGTATTGACATAGTTCAGTGTGTTAAGGTGGATCAAAGCTATTTAGAGTGTCTTAAAACGGAGCATTGTGCTCTCATGGTTTGATAAATTATTCAGAAGTTAAAAGAAAAAAGAAAAAAAAAATCCAAGCTTACATACAAATAAAATAAAATAAAAGCATTGATCCACCATAAAACACTCTTAAGAACCAATTTCTCACATTATACCAAAACTGCAAGTGCTTATCTCAAATCATAACCTTCTTTAGCAAATTGGAAGTATTTTTTTTTTTCGGGATATGAAGATCAGAGAGTATTTCTCGAATTTACATATGGGTAAAGTCAAAAACGGAGATATGCCCCAGCTTTCTCTTCCTTGTGTTTCGATGTCTACTCTTAAGAGTCTTCAAAACACGCATAATCATTGAATTAGTTTTAAAACTACAGCCATTACCAAACAATAATATCCAAAAGAAAGTGTGAAATATATATACAGGACAACAAAGAAATGAAGACTATCAATAAAGAAGCCTAGTTTAAAATAATTGAAATACTTGTTACCTCAGTCATCGAGTGATTTCAGCCATGCGTCTACAAAACGAATTAGAAGTATACAGTTCAAGTCAGAATGAAACTCCCAAGAGTAAATGATATCAAAATAGAACGAAATATATATATATATATATGTATCTGCATGAAAAAGTTTTTAAACATAAACCATAAAAAAAAATATTAAGATTGAAGCAATTTTTAGAAATAATAAGAAACTACTAATCACTTTCTAACAATAGATGTTGATAACTCACCAAAAAAAAAACTCGTGAGTGTAAAAGTAACCTAAATCCTTTAATCTTTTATAATTAGCACTCGTTACTAAACTATTTTCGAATCTCTCTCTTTCACTTGGCCTTTTTTATTTCTTTACCAAGTGACCTTAGAAGGCTCAAAACTGAGTTTGACTGGACCGGCAATAACTAAAAGAACCCTAAAACTTCAAAAGAAATCTCTAGATAATTACTGCATCCATCATATCCGAGAACAAAGTAGAAGCATAAATTTTTATCACCAAAAACAATATATATATAAGAACTTTAATACTGACATAGAGCTAGTTAGAGTTAGAGATTTTAAGACCAAACATTGGAAACTCATTGAGGGCGCCGTTTTCTACTCAAGGTCATATTCCTTGTTGTTCTTACACTCCTTCATTCTTCTTCTGCTAACTATGAAGAAATCAAAGTAAACAAAAGTTAGAGTTCCTAATTTTTTTTATCATCGAAAAACTCCACATAAATTAGCTATAATATTAACTCCGACACAAGAGAAATTCCGACCGTATAAGACAATTTGGATGAATCAATAGTTGAAACCATTGACATAATTTGATTATTAGACCCTTCAGCTCTGACTCCTCTTGAACAAAAAGATAACATGATCATGAACCTTGGTAAAGTGGAAGAAAGTTACAAAAACATTACCTTGTTTTCAGAAACATAATCAATATGTGAAATCTACAAAACGTTAAACAATCACACCACTAATCGAATATAACAGAAAAGATGATTAACTATATATATAAATGAAAAGATAGAAGAGCATTACGTAAACAAACCTGCAAGAAAAGAAGAAAATTTAAATATAAAAAAAACAGAAGAGAAAACCACGATGAAGCAAATTTATAAAGAAAAAACAGAGAGGTAATGATTTGGTTAAGTGTTATTATAGAAGAAAAGAGAAGGAATTTATATATAAGCATCAATGTAGATCATATCGTTAGATTAGGGTTTATCAATCAATAATTTAATTTAATATTTCTTGCTTTCGAAGCTAAAATATGAAACCTAATTGATGAATCAATGAACCACAACCCTTGAGACTCTCCCACAAAAACAAAACAAAACAAAACAAAGCAAAAAAATTTAAAAAAGATAATTTTTCCAGAGAAACAAATTACAGTTTAATTGAAAGAAAAAAAAATTATGGAAGAACCTGCACCTTTATTGTGACACGATGAAATTTTTGCAAGAAAACTATGGAAAAAATCATCACCATGAACCTGTTGGAAGAAGATGATGGACAAAATATATTAGGATCAATGAAAAAATAACTAAAAAAATGTAAGAACATATTGTGACCAAACCCTAAAACACATATATATAACCAATAAGAAGTATGAAACGGAAAAAAAAGTATGAAACGAAAAGAAAAAAGTATGAAACGAAACATAGTAAGAAACAAAAACGATGGTGATATAAGAATAATAGGTGCATCTAGGGTTTTTTTTCTAAAAAAAATATATTTATGGACCACGTTTTTAGCATATGGGATCAGTTTAAATATTTGATAGCACACAGAATAATTAAAACCCAAACAAAAAAAATTCAATCAAACCCATCTATTCTTATATCAGAAAATCGTGGCCCACTAATAGTGATGGCATGGATATGTAATTTCAGGATTTATTAAGAGTATTTTCGGTAGACCAAATCTTAAACTCACTCTGAAACTGCCACATAGGATCAGCGACTTTATATATAATAGTATAGATCTAACAAATACTTAATCCAATAACAAGGAATTTTAATGTATTTATATCAAATACACAATTGAATAACACGGATTCATCTTTGATTTTAAAATAGATTAAAAGTACAAATTCAATAACACCTCCTTGGTTTCCTAACCACAAACCACTTAAGATTACAGAAGCTAAATTATGTTATATTTTCAAATACTAAGTTTGATAGGGTCAATAAAAAAAGGTACCTTGGATTTGAGGATTGCTCAAACTTTATTAAACAAAATCAACAAAAAAAAAAGCTCACAAACAAACAAATTATGAAATAAAAAAAGAAGTAAGGATCCAGTGAACTTACTAATCTAGCAAAATTGGTCAATGGATTAGAACATGTGGAATCTTCTCGTTTTCCTGAAAAAAAAAAATGAGAGAAATGTTGATTAGAATTATCAGTTTCTTAACAAATGGAATAAAAAATGAGCATGCGTTTGATGATCGACAATTACTGTATGTTCTTTATATAGGATAGGGTGATTAGTGAAGTAGTTCTAGGATTTTCAAAATAAAATCTTTGAGAATCGTTTCATTTTTATTGATAAGGAAAGTTTAAAATTATGTTTGTTGGCACATTCCATTAATAATATACAAAATATTCTTTTGTTTTAGAGGAAGATTTGCATAATGTATCCTTATTTTTGCTATTAATTAGTTTCAGTTTATCTATTTAGGAAATGCAAATTAAAAGAGAGATATTTTGTAAGCAGAAATAAAGAGGATCCATGAATATCTTTAATTCAAAGATTTTCGAGTGTACAGTTATATATAAATATTCGCATATCAGTTTACGCATCCGGTAAATCAGTTAGCATTTATGTCATACTAGCTTTTTACCCGCGCCCAATGCGGGTACTACATTATAAGAATCAAGTTTTATTTTATATAAATTACTAATTTTTTATTGTATCTAGCTATGTCTACCTTTAATATTTATACCGAAGTAAAATGAATTGAAATGAAAAATCATTATTTTTTTTCAAACTAAAAGGAACTAAACCCAAAGAGTGGAGAGCCTAACCCAAGGAAAACCTTAACCCTAACAAATTAAACAAAATTATGGATCAATTCAGCTCAATTCGTATACGTAATGTTCGGTTTGTTTTGGCGGTGGTTTATACTCACATCGCACTTATCCTTCTCATAACTTTCTAACGAAATTTATATCGTAGGTTTGTCTATCACTATTTTAAATTTATTTTGATCAGTATTTAGTTTTCATAAAAAATAAGTTTCCAATCATATTTTATATCGTTTATACATATACCATTCATATTCTTAGAAAATTATAAATTCATCAAAAATCATTATTTTTTTTGCAAACTAAAAGGAACTAAACCCTAAGAGTGGAGAGTCTTAACCCAAGGGAAGCCTTAACCCCAACAAACTAAACAAAACTATGGGTCGATTCAGCTCAGCTTATATACGTAGTGTTCGGTTTGTTTTTGCGAGCGGTATATACTCACATCGCACTTATCCTTCTCATAACTTTCTAACGGAATTTATATCGTAGGATCTTCTATCACTATTTTAAATTGATTTTGATTAATATATCGTTTCATAAAAAAATAAGTTTCCAATCATATTTTTTATAATTGATTTGTAATATTTTTATATTTTCGGAATATACCATAATATCTTTAAGATCATTCTGATATTTTCGGAGTATTACAATTAATTAACATATCAGTTTGGTTCGAAATTTCATAGCACCAATGATTAGTTAATGTTGACATTTAATTAGATATTTCGTTTAGAATAATTTTAGTATGGAAATATATATTAAAATTAGTTTATTTATTTTGCAATTACTAAGATAGATGCTAATTAGTTTTGTAACGCCTGCGAACCAAATTTAGTGAATTTTGGTCGTGTGTCGATCGACACAAGTTTTAATTAAACCGACCATTTTGGTTCAATTGTTGGTTTGGCTGGTTTGGGTTAATGGAACCCTAGGGCATGATATAAAAATGCATGGAGACGTTTTTACAGTCGATTTTGGAGAGGAAAAGGAGAGGATTTCGTAGGTTGTGAGAGAGAAGAAGATATTGTTGCTTTGGAGACAGTTCTGGCCCGTTTTAGAAGAATAGACGAACGGACAGTTCAATCAAATCTGATTGGAGTGAAAATTCTAGGGTAAGTTTTTCACTCTCATTTCTAGCTTCGGACGAAATCGGTTTGTCAATTGGATTAGTATTCCGAGAGTTATCATTCGTTTTCTAAGAGATGGTTCTGCAGTTTTGGGTATGCGATCAGTCCATTTCGAGAGAGGGTTCCTGTCGAACCAGAACGAATTAGGAGACAATCCGCCTATATTTGGAAAGTTCTCTCTGTCTAGTTTCTAGATCAGGTTTCCGATCCTGTTTCTGAGCTAATCTCCATTCTCGGTGTGCTTTTGAAATCAGCGTGTCGTTCTTATTTTCTGAAACCCTAATTCGGTTTAGGTGATTTTTTGGAGAAAGGATCGTACATTGGTTAATTTCGGGTTTGGAGAGTGAAATCAGAGGCTCGGCGATTTAGAGTTGTATGTTCTTCGTGTTCATCCTCTTTTTCAATCCGAAATCGAGGTGAGTGCGTGACCATGGCTTATTTGGGTAAAGAGAATGTCAGAATGCGTTTGATTGATGTTTGGATTGATGTGTGATTTTCTTGTTGATTATTGTGTTATGCATTGTTGTTTGATCGCTTGGTATTGTGATATTTTCTTATGCTTGTGTGTATAGCCAAGTAGATGGAATGACCGTCTTACTGAGTATTTGTGATAATACTCACGCATCTCTTTTAACCATGTGATGCAGGTAAAGATAAAGTGTGATCGTGGAATCATGGCCGGAAAGAAAAGATGATCTAGTGTCTCATTTTGATTGCATTTATGTTGTTAGAAATGTTAACTTGCTGGTTGTTGTATTGGAATTGAACTCTTGGTTTAGTAATTTCTTGGTTTAATTGTTGGTTTGTTGGTTTATGTGGTTTTCCACTAATTATTCGTTGATTGTGTGTGCCTGATTGGATATTGAGGATTAGTATTTATGGGAATACTAATTCGAATCCAATGTTAATTAAAAAAAAGGTTTGGGTTGTTTCAATTTGGTATCAGAGCCCTTATAGTTCTAGGGCGGGAGAACGTAGTTGATTAAGTGGAGTAGTCAATTGCGTGTTGAATTAATTGATTATGTGAGTTAGTCAATTGATTGTTCTGTGGGTTTGGAGTCCTAGATCATCTTCTCCGAGCCTTCAATGAGATTCTACGGTATGTGTTATTTGACCTTTCTTGTTTTCTAGTATTATTAGTTTCTGCTTCTAGTAGTGAAGAGAAATGGGTAGAAGTACTAGAGTTGCTAGAGGTATAGGCCGGGGAGGCCGAGGTGGTTGTGGAGGGCGTGAGCACAGGCGAGGACTTGGGAGTGAGTCTGCTGCCGCGAGTGTGGCCCAAGACACCACGCAGGAGCAGGTGGCTGATTCGCAGACGTATCAGGAGGGATCCGTGGGTGTGGCCACTACGGGTACCGGTGTGAGGGCTGGTGGGACTAGTTAGGGTTCTGATGTAGCTGGCGGTACGACGGGCCCAGGTGGGCGTGCTGCCGCAAGTGTTGCCCAGGATTAAACTGATAGTCTAGCGAGTCTACTACAGTTGATTATGGAGCGGTTACCAGGTGGGGTACCGGCTTGGGGTCAGGCTTCGGGTGTGCAGTCGAGTGGGCTGGCTGCAGCCGGGTGTGGCTGGTGTGCAGCCGGGTGTGGCTGGTGTGCAGCCGGGTGTGGCTGGTGGACAGCCGGGTAAGGCTGGGGTGCAGCCGGAAGTGGCAGCTGCAGAGGAGCTTCCATCCTGTCTTGGGATGATGGAGCATATGCAAAGGATTGGCACGAGATTATTCTCGGGAGGAGGCCGATGAATGGATCTGGAGATTCATTACCTAGAGGGTGATGCACATCTCTGGTGGAGAGGTGTTGTGGCCAAGAGGGTGCATGCAGAGATGGCCTAGGAGGATTCTTGGCTGAGTTTAATGCTAGGTATTTCCACAAGGGGCGGTGGATCGGTTGGAATCGAGGTTTTTGGGAATTGATTCAAGGTGACGGGTTGGTTCGGGAGTTCTATGTGGGGTTTCGCGGACTTCTAGTGCATGCGGGTAGAGGCATGGAGGGCGAGTTGGCCCAAGTGAAGACGTTCTTGAGAGAACTTCGAGATGTTTTGACAACTAGCGGTAGAGCGAGCAAGTTCGCCATGAGGGCGGAGTTGGTCGAGACTGTTGCAGTGATCGAAGAGGACCTGAGGGAGTAGGTTGTGGTGGATAGTCCACTTGTTCAGCAGAGGAGGTCGCAGCAGCATGAGGCTCCGAGCAAGGGCGGCAAGCCTGCGCAAGGACAAAAGAGGAAGTGGGAGAGCACTTCAGGGTCAAGTTAGAGTGGTCGGAGATGCTTCGGGTGTGGAAGCATGGATCACAGATTGGGGAGCTATCCTAGGAAAGAAGATGCTTGGGATACTCGGATGTGTTCTGTGATAGAACATTAGGGTTCTTAGGCACATGGGATTTGTGCAGTTGGTGGGCGGTTGTGAGTCCCATATTTTTGTTGATTCTGGAGTGACGAATTGCTTTATTATTTCGGAGTGTACGGAGAGTAGCGAAATATGGAGCGATTTCGGTTAGCAACCAAGAGTAGCTAAGGTTACTAGAGAGAAGTCTTTGGCTACTTTCGGGCGGACTGGAGGTGTGGATATTCTGGTGGCGGGAGAGTTAATGCCAACAGATTTGATTATCAGTCCGGTGGAGCTGTATGATGTCATTCTGGGGATGGATTGGCTGGATCAGTACAGGGTGCATCTGGATTGTCATCGGGCGCGAGTTGTGTATGAGCAAGAGACATGGAGGTTAGTGTATCAAGGAGTGAGACCGACTTCCGGGAGTCTCGTGATTTTGACGATTCAGGCTGAGCAGCTGATTGAGAAGGGCTGTGAGGCGTATTTAGCGACGATAGTGATGCCAGAGTCTGTTCGAGAGGTTGAAGTTGATGAACGAGTTCCAGGAGTTTTGGATGAGTTCGTGATTATCTTTATTGATGATATTATGTTCTATTTGAAGGGTCCTGAGGAGCACGAGGTTCATCTGAGAGTGGTTTTGGAGAAGTTCCGGGAACATAACCTGTTTGCTAAGCTGAGCAAGTGCAGTTGCTGGCAGCGAGATGGGGTTTCATGGCCATGTGGTGTCTGCAGAGGGAGTTTCTGTGGATCCGGCTAAGATCGAGGCTATCAGAGGGTAGCCTACACCGAGGAATGCCACGGAGATCAGGAGCTTTCTCGGGTTGGCAGGATATTATCAGAGATTTGTTAAGGGTTTTGCGAGTATGGCGCAGGCGATGACGAAAATGACGGGGAAAGATGTCCTTTTTGTAAGGTCTTCAGCTTGCGAGGAGAGTTTCGGAAAGCTGAAGGAGATGTTGACTAGTACACCAGTGTTGGCGTTGCCGGATCCGGGCGAGCCTTACGTGGTGTATACGGATGCATCTGGTGTTGGTCTGGGTTGTGTCCTGATGCAGCAGGGGAAGGTAATTGTGTACGCTTCGAGGTAGTTGAGGAAGCATGAGTGCAACTACCCTACCCATGACTTGGAGTTGGCTGCGGTGATTTTGGCTCTAAAGATTTGGCGATCTTATCTTTATGGCGGGAAGGTGCAGGTATTCACAGACTATAAGTATTTCTTCACACAGCCGGAGCTAAACCAGAGACAGAGGCACTGGATGGAGTTGGTGGTAGATTATGATCTGGAGATTGGGTACCATCTGGGTAAGGCTAATCTGGTTGCAGATGCGTTGAGTCAGAAGAGGGTTGCTTTGGCTCAGGAGAGTGATATGGAGGAGTTGGTGAGCGAGATTAGCACCTTGAGGTTGTGTGTTATCTCACAGGAGCCGTTGGGGTTAGAGGCAGCTAACCAGGCTGATTTGTTGAGTAGGATTCGAGTAGCTCAGGAGGAGCATCAGGGTTTGGTTGATGTTTCTTGGGTTGTGGGTTCAGAGTATCAAGTCTCGGCGAATGGGACAATACTTGTGAACGGGCGGGTTTGTGTACCCAAGGATGAGGATCTGATGCAGGAAATTCTGGGAGAGGCTCATTCGAGCATTTTGTAGATTCATCCGGGGGCGACTAAGATGTACCGGGATCTGAAACGATATTATTACTGGGTCGGGATGAAGAAAGATGTCGTTAGTTGGGTTGCAGCGTGCAACTTGTGTCAACTAGTGAAGGTTGCGCATCAGGTTCTAAGTGGTTTGTTGCAGAGTTTGCCTATTCCGAAGTGGAAGTGGGACATGATTACCATGGACTTTGTGACAGGGTTGCCGGTGTCGCGGACCTATGATGCTATTTGGGTGATTGTGGATCGTCTGACTAAGTTAACACATTTTCTTGCCATCAAGAAGACCGATGGAGCGGTAGTGTTGGCCAAGAAGTATGTGCGCGAGATTGTGAGGCTGCACGGGGTGCCAGCGAGTATTGTGTCAAACAGGGATCCGAGGTTTACTTCAGAGTTCTGGAGGGCATTTCAGGCTGAGGTGGGCACTAAGGTGCATATGAGTACGGTGTATCATTCTCAGACGGATGGGCAGTCTGAGAAGAAGATTCAGACACTAGAGGATTTGCTGAGGATGTCTGTGCTGGATTATGGTGGTCATTAGGGGGATCATCTGAACCTGGTAGAGTTTGCGTATAACAATAGTTACCAGGCGAGTATTGGGATGGCTCAATACGAGGCTCTGTATGGGAGGTCGTGTCGTACACCATTATGCTGGATTCAAGTGGGGGAGAGGAGTATGTTTGGTGCAGATTTTGTTCAGGAGACGATGGAGAAGATCCGTGTTTTGAAGCTGAACATGAAGAAGGCTCAAGATCGACAGAAGAGTTATGCTGATAAGAGGAGGAAAGAGCTGGAGTTTGAGCTGGGAGATCTGGTGTATCTCAAGGCAGCGATGTTGAGGGGTCCTAATAGATCCATTTTGGAGAATAAGCTAAGTCCGAGGTTTATGGGTCCGTTCAAGGTTGTGGAACGGATTGGACCAGTAGCTTATCGGTTGGAGTTACCTCAGAGGATGAACCCTTTTCATAATGTCTTCCATGTTTCGATGCTGCAGAAGTGTCTACATGAGTCTAAGGAGGTGTGGCTAGGATTCTAGAGGATCTTCAGCCCAACATGACGTTGGGGGCGAGGCCTGTGAGGATTCTCGAGAGGAGAGTCAAGGTTCTGCGCCGGAAAAGGATACCGTTGGTAAGAGTCATGTAGGACTGTGACGGTGTCGAGGAGGAGACTTGGGAACCGGAAGCAAAGATGAAGGCAAAGTTTTCGAAGTGGTTTGAGAAGCAAGTGGTGGCTTGAGTTATCCTTTTCTGGTTTTAAGTTTCCAGATAGCATGTAGCTATGTTTTGTTGTTGTATTTTCGTTAGTGTCGTAACGATTTACATTAATTTAGAGATTTAATAAGATGAGTGGTTCCTTATTAATGTGTTATAAGTTGTGAGTTCTTATATTTTTATGACTGATGGGGTCATGTGTGTATGTGATGGCTAGAAATGGAAGTTCTATGGGAGTTAGAGCTTGTCCATGTTCTAGGGTATCTAGGAATGGAAGTTCTGTGAGAGTTAGGACTTGTATGTTCTCTAGATGGCGCTGAGAAATAGAGGTCTTATGTGAGTTAGGATCTGTCTATTTCCTAGGGAGAGTCTAGAAAAGAGGTTTTATGTGAGTTAGAATTGCCTTTTCCAGGGACTCTGTGGAAACACCCATGGTGGTTGGGTTGTTTCGGGTGGCCTAGTGATTGGTCACGGATGTGATGATATTCCGGGTGAGGGGATGTCATGTGGGAGCCACGAGAGGTGATTCGGTCGACAGGTGCTTATGATGCACGTTGCAGAGTTATTGCTCCAGGGGATAGTGGGTTCCCTGCATTTTTTATATCTTGAGGGATAGTGGATCTCTCCAGGGGATAGTGGGTTCCCTGCATATCGACATCTTGAGGGATAGTGGGTCTCTCAAGGGGATAGTGGATTCCCTGCATATACTTTGAGGGATAGTGGGTCTCTCCAGGGGATTGTGGGTTCCCTGCATGCCGATTGCTCGTTGGACTGTGTGTCCCGAGGGTGAGAGGGGCATGGAGTATGCTCCGTGAGCTCAAAGGATGACGACCCTGAGAGTGTGCGGTATAGATGTATATATATGAGATATGAGCAATTAACGTTTGGACATGATTATAAGTATGAGACTGGATGAACTTCAAAGATCGGGAGTGATCTCAGGTGGTGTTGACTGGGTCGGTCAGGGGTGTGTATATGAACGTCTAATCTAGGGTTTTTACTTGAGTTTGGAACCTCGGTTCAGACGACCTTGGTGAACTTATGTAGCGTCTTGGTCGTGTATGTTTTTGTTTGGTTGTTGCACGATCAATTGGTCTAATCATGGGTCTACGGTTGGTCGGGCATATTCTTGTTTTATTGTTGTGCGATCAATCGGGCAGGCCTAGTCCGGATCAGGAAACGTTGCATTCTGGGTGTTTCCGGGCGAGCTGATCGGGTTTCGGAGGGGGGTGTTAACCTTAGTAGGACGGTGTTGTGTTATTCGAGTATGATCTCGAGTGGTGCTGGCCAGGTTTTGGCCAGGAGTATGACCGTAGTGAGACGGTGTTGCATGATTCGAGGTCGAATCCGTGTTAGTGAGGGAGAATTGTAACGCCCGTGAACCAAATTCAGTCAATTTTGGTCGTATGTCGATCGACACAAGCTTCAATTAAACCAACCGTTTTGGTTCAATTGTTGGTTTGGCTGGTTTGGGTTAAGAAAACCCTAGGGCATGATATAAAAACGCATGGAGACGTTTTTGCAGCCGATTTTGGAGAGGAAAAGGAGAGGATTTCGTAGGTTGTGAGAGAGAAGAAGAGATTATTGCTTTGGAGACAGTTCTGGCCCGTTTTAGAAGAATAGAGGAACGGACAGTTCAATCAAATCAGATTGGAGTGCAAATTCTAGGGTAAGTTTTCCACTCTCCTATCTAGGTTCGAGCGAAATCGGTTTGTCAATTGGATTAGTATTCCGAGAGTTATCGTTCTTTTTCTAAGAGATGTTTCTGCAGTTTTGGGTCTGCGATCAGTCCATTTCGAGGGAGGATTTCTGTCGATCCATCTATATTTGGAAAGCTCTCTCTATCTAGTTTCTAGATCAGGTTTCCGATCCTGTTTTTGAAGTAATCTCCGTTCTCGGTGTGCTTTTAAAGTCAGCGTGTCGTTCCTGTTTTCTAAAATCCTAATTCGGTTTAGGTGATTTTTTGGAGAAAGGATCGTACATTGGTTAATTTCGGGTTGGGAGAGTGAAATCAGAGGCTGGTCGATTTAGAGTTGTGTGTTCTTCGTGTTCATCCTCTTTTTCAATCCGGAATCGAGGTGAGTGCGTGACCATTGTTTATCTGGGTAAAGGAAATGTCAGAATGCGTTTGATTGATGTTTGGATTGATGTGTGATTCTCTTGTTGATTATTGTGTTATGTATTGTTATTTGATCGCTTGGTATTGTGATATTTTTTATGCTTGTGTGTATAGCCAAGTAGATGGAATGACCGTCTCACTGAGTATTTGTGATACTACTCACGCATTTCTTTTAACCATGTGATGCAGGTAAAGATAAAGTGTGATCGTGGAATCATGGCCGGAAAGAGGAGAGGATCTAGTGTCTCGTTTTGATTGCATTTATGTTGTTAGAAATGTTAAGTTGCTGGTTGTTGTATTGGAATTGAACTGTTGGTTTAGTAATTTCCTGATTTAATTGTTGGTTTGTTGGTTTATGTAGTTTTCTGCTGGTTATTCGTTGATTGTGTGTGCATTATTGAATATTGAGAATTAGTATTTATGGGAATACTAATTCGAATCCAATGTTAATTAAAAGAAAAATAAAAGTTGGGTTGTTTCAAGTTTTTTTTAGATCAAAAGATACTTATTAGTTATAACATCTTTATTTGCAAAGATACACTGAAAACCTCAAAATAAAACATTTTATATACCATTAATATTTCTTGCCATTAACGTCATAGTTATAGCATTAATCGCTTACTTGAAGACATTGTGATTTCCTTTTAGTTGATTACAAATAAGGAGATAAATAGTTATGACAATTAAAATTTTGGAATTATTATTATATTTCACTATTGATTGATTACCATATATACTAAACTAGATTTTGACCCGCACTTTGTGCGGGAACATACGTTTTTTATGTTGTAAGCTAAAATTTTGGATTGTGTCTTATATAATATGTTCAAAATGTGATATGTATTGTTTTAGTTTGTAAGTAGGATCGATTATATTGAAAAAGTATGATTAATTTTTTTAGTTTGAAGGTAGAGAATAAGTATATTAAGTATTGAATTTTATGATGAATAATCATTGTAATTGGTATACATAAATTATAATATTTAGTTTTGTGCATATACGAATGTCTGTCGTATCAATTATTTAGTTTTGTGCATATACGTATGTCTGTTGTATTTACTTATGGAATAAGAATGGATTATAATATGGCAAACGTACTGAATCTCTATGTAATAAAACAAATCTAAAATAACTAAAAAAAACCAAAACATAAATTGTAGGTGTAACTCCGAAGATTTGATCGAAAACGCAAAACAATAATACTTGAGAGTCTCCATCACCGAAGATTGATCAAACTCTTTAATCAAGTTCAGAAACTAATTTGTAAAAAAAAAAACAAAAATATTTAAAAAATGAAGCACTTGTAAGAGACGAATTTGAAAGAAGTTGAATAGATGAATATTCATACCTTCATCACACAACAATTGCGAGTCAATATTTTGGAAAACCTCTTTGAAAACAACGTTCATAGTCTTCTTCTGAGTTTTACCATCGCTATCTACAATAAGAATTTTCAAACCTTTCTTGGAAGTCACTCTAGAAATAGCCACATATAGCTGACCATGCGAAAACACTGGCTGAGGCAAATACAACCCAACTTCTCTAAAAGACTGTCCTTGACTTTTGTTGATGGTTATCGCAAAGGCAACAGATAAAGGTAGCTGTCTACGACGCATTTTGAAAGGTAATCTTGTGTCTGAAGGAGTAATCAATAACCTAGGAATCACCCGCCCATAGTGTGGGAACATTTGTTGTTTATATTGTAATTTTGAGTGGTTTGTTGAGTGAATGATTAAAATGCATAAGCAAGAAAAAAAATGAATGGTTTGTTGAGTGGATGGTGGCTAGTTAAGAGAGTCGATTTAGAGTTTCTAAAAATTATATTTTTAATGAAATAAATCATTTGAAAAACTTATTCCACAATTTTCGAAACGAATCTTAACATAACGTCGAATTAGAGGAATTATTTTATTTTGGTACAATTAACAGATCATGTGTTTTCTTCTATATTAATTAAGTTAAAAATTAAAAATTATTTAATTAAGAAAATTATCCACTTAAAAGTTTAAATCTTAGCGATTGTACCAAAATAATTTTCTTTAGTTTCGTAATTTTTGTTTGGAATTTGTTTAGAATATCTCATTTAGTTGATCAAGAGATGGTTTTTTTAACTTTTTTTGTTTGTTTTCTAATAATAAAGAATAAGGAAAGCAAATTAAATTGAATAGTCGGTATTTCTAGCGATTTGGTTACTGGGCGGCCTGATTTGTGCTCGTGGTATTACGAAATGTTTAGATTTTAAAAATTAAAACCAGATTTGTTTTTGGTTGGTTATTATTTATTTAATTAGTCTAAAATTAATATCCATGTCATTTTTTTCTAAAACTATGTCAGAGTTTACAACCAACCAAATTAAAACACATAATTAAACTATTAAAAGCATTTCTTTTTAATCAGATTATCAACCAAATTATCAACCAAAATTATTTTATTACTTTGAATTCAACTTTTCTAAGAAATCTTTGAGTAAACCAAATTATAGATTCTAAATGAATAATAAAAATCATGGACCGAAACGTGAGGGCATATCTTGTAGGTGTAATTGAGATTGGGATTGGAATTGTTGTTTCTGTTGCAATTGTTGTTTCTTTTCTTTCACTTTCTCAAACAATTTAGAAGATAAATATAACCTTTGTCGGAAAAGGATACATGTCAAATTACATTTAATTTGCCTGATTTAATTAAAAAAAGCACAAATTATTTGAACGGGAATATAACTACATAAACGAAATTCGACATAGATATACATCAAAACAAATAGATTAAAAACCATGAAAAACAATGAAAAGAAATAAATTACGTCAATTTAGGAACTCTAAAGAAAAGAATATTCTTTTAATGAAATATATTATTAACAAAAATCAAAATTAACTCCGCATCATTAACCAATTGATTTTCATGGCAGCAATTATTTTTAAAAATTGAAAGAATTTGTGATGATAAAAATATACCTACAATATATGATATATATCCTTTAAAACTAAGAATATACCAAAATTAACTAAAATTTTTTGGAATATATAATATTGTTATAGAACATTTAGTCTCGCAAATTATATTTATGGGATATAAAATTTATAGAAATATCTTTGCCATTTTTAATTGGTATTATGTTAAGTGTCTATAATTAATGATAGTGCAATAATTTTTATAATATATAAAGAAATTATGATTAATATAATGGCATGTCATTTTTAAAATCAAAAGCAATTGAACGTCAAGATCGTGTGTTATAAGAATATTATGAAACATTGTCATTAATTACTTTTCAAATCTTTTTAATTTTTCTAAAAATATTAAATAATTTCCAAAAATTAATATTATCAAAGATTGTCATTTAACTACCTTCCAAACATTGGGTTTTGTTACCTTTTTGGCTAACTATATATATGAAACATTAAAATGTCAAATTGATTAAATTTTGAAACAATTTGGAAAGTACGTAATATGAGGAAATTTTTCAAATTTAAAAATTTAAGATATATGTAATATGAGAATTTAAAATATACCAAACAATTTTCTATGAATGTACTATGATAAAAATTTGAAATTTGGAATTAATCAACAAAAATGTTTTCTAATAAAGAGTCGAATATCTTATTATAGTTTAATCGTCTAACTATATATCATCACATGTATAATTATAACTTAACGACATTTTAAATTGGTGTAAAAGAGCCGAATATGAAAACCAAATATGGTGATGATGAGTGAAGAAAAGTTGATGGTGATTTTGCTCAACAATCTTCATCCTCCCTTAAAACTGAAAAAACCAAA
Organism: Arabis hirsuta; assembly: GCA_964056655.1. Taxonomy (NCBI): domain Eukaryota; kingdom Viridiplantae; phylum Streptophyta; class Magnoliopsida; order Brassicales; family Brassicaceae; genus Arabis; species Arabis hirsuta. Next base: position 22,264,544 of record OZ053310.1, read on the forward strand.
TAAAGATTTTAACAATATTCCATGATTCTGACAAACAAAAACAAAATGGATTCGTTAAACAAATTATATTATTTATATATTTAAGAGGATGCTTGAACATAGGAACTCTAAAGAAACGGATATTCTATACAAATATATTACACAAAAATAAAACAAATTAAATCTGCATTGTTAACTAATTTATTTTTTTAGTATAAATTACTTTTGAAAATTGAAAAAACTTTGTCATGAATCATATAAAAACTATAATCTCTTTGGCAACTATGGTTTATTACACTTTTTGTTAAAACCACAAAAATATTAAAAAGAGGGAAGAACAATTAAGATGGGGAAAAAATTAAAAATTTACCACATTGAAATGAGAGAGACATTTACATGATTTGGTATTTACTATCTTCAGAGGATTTGTTATCATGTCTTGAAGAGGCAGATGTTGTAGTTGATGACGGCGTGACAAACAAAAATACTTGCTAGACAAAAAAATAGAGGAAACATAGGAAAGTGAATACGTTGATTAGCAAATATACCTTGTTCAATAACCAAACAGCACGTATCACGTAAACCAAAAACCTGGTTTAAAAAAATCTACAAAAACAAAATTCAAAAGTCAGAATTGATCATCAATGAAGTATTATGCATACAGAAAAAAAAAAAGCAAAGAACATAATGAATAAAAAACCAGAAAAACGGTAAATAAAACAACCAAAGGAATAAAATACTATATATAATTCTCATAGATTTAGGGCTTCACTACAAATAAAAAATTTGAGCCGACTTTTTAATTCATTAATTAGAAAATAATTTTATCATCTATTAAAATTGATTAAGTTAGTTTATAAAGATTTTTGTAAATCTCGGTGATTATAAATATATACCAATAATAAAGAGTATATCCCTAACAACTAAGAATATATCAAATTTAACCTAAAATCCAAAATATCTGATATTTTTATAATCCCTAAGATTCAAAAATTATATTTATGAGATTTTAAAGTTAATAGAAAATTGTGATTGCCATTTTTAGTTGATATTTGTGTTAAATGTCTATGATCGTATGATTAAACAATAATAAATTTGATTATATATCTTGCGTAGCATTGTTAGGGAAAGAAATTGATTGTGCATTAATTTTGATAACATATAGGGAAACTATGATTAATTCAATGACGTGTGATGTGTAGGATCAAAAGAAATTATACCTCAAGATCCATAAGTTTTATTTTGTATTTGAAAAGATTTACATTGACAAAAACAAAATTTCATAAAATTATGAAAATGCCATTAATGAATCAGTCGGGTTGAACCGGGTCGCACAGGATCCGCGTGTCTGCAGTCGGATCCAGTTAAAAAAATGTCCAAAATTTATCTGAAAATTACTTAAATTGTCATTGTATCTATCCAAAATTACCTTTTTCAATTAAATCAATTTAGTTATAATGGAATGGCAATTTCAGTAATATTTGAATCAATTTTGAACATTCTACTATATGTACTTCTCTTTTAATATTATAGAGATTTGTTCCTATAAAAAATCACATTTTAAAATATATTATAGGGTTGTTAAGGAAAACGATTTTTTATATACCTTTGATTGTAATCTTTGATAAACTTGTAGAGAAAGATTTCAATATTTTAAAAATATTAAATAATTAAATACCTTCCGAATTTAACATTACCAAAGATTTGCATTAACTACTTTGCAAATTTTGGGGGGTTGTTACTTGTTTTGGAGTAACTATATATATAAAAAACAATTAAAATGTGAGATTGATTAAAATTTGATGAATTACGAAAATGCCATTAATGAATCTGTCGGATCGCGAACCAGATCAAGAGGATCCGAGTGTCTGTACTCGGATCCAGTTAAAAAAAAGTCCAAAATTGATCTGAAAATTACTGAAATTGCCATTACATCTATCCAAAATTACCATTTTCAATTAAATCAATTTAGTTATAAGGCAATGACAATTTCAATAATATTTGAATCAAATTGGGGTTTTACAAACTTTGTTTTTTTCATATGTTAAATAGTTTATGTTTTAGAATTAAATTGGGGTTTTAGGCATCTTTTCAACAAATAATAATAAATCGGATCCTAAAGATTTTATGAGATTATCTTTACTTTGAATATCCATTTATTGTTTAGATTTATTATTAAGATAAATTTAGGAAATTCCTATTGAATTAAATAAAATAAAAATACAAACAAGGAAAAAAAATGAATTACTTTTTAATCAAATTAAATTTTTGATAAAATTATTTATATTATTCGATTTAATTATGCAGTTAAACTTAATAACCAAATTAAAACGAATCAAATATTTTGTTTTGAATGCCTATTAGATTAGGATTCCTGCTCTTATCGTTGTTCATCATTTTGTTTCTTTCTATACTATGTCTTTGGATTCAAATTCATTTTCGTATCCGATGTGGGATTTTGATAAACATTACTCTTTTCATATGTTAAATAGTTTATGGTCTTTTTGAAAAATTTGAATCATAACATACGCAGAAAAAAATCTATGGTTTTTTATCATATAAATTATCCGATTATTTAATTTGTATATTAGAAATATCATCAAACAAAGATGAATGGGAGATAGAATTTTTAAAAATTTATTATATATTTTTTATCATTTTTTTTATGTAGTTATAAAACTTTCCTAAAATAACGAAAATGCTATTAATGTGTCATAAAAAAAACGAAAATGCCTTTCAAAATGTCTGAAATTGATCCCAAAATTACTGAAATTGCCACTACATATATACAAAATTACCTTTTTCAATTGAATTTCTTTAATTTAAAACCAATGGCAATTTTAGTAATATTAGATAGGATTTTGGACATTTACTCTAAATGACTTCTCTTTTAATAGTATACAGATGAAGATGCAAGTCATAATTAGATGGATTCGAATTTTTAAAATCTCGGATTGATAAAATTGTTTCTAAAATTACGAAAATACCATTAGTGAAATTTGCGGGTCACGAAACGGGTCACGCAGGATCCACGCGTTTTCAGTCGGATCTAGTTAAAATAATGTCCCAAATTGATCTCAATATTATTAAAATTGCCACTGCATCTGTCCAAACTTACCCTTTTCAATTGAATTTATTTCGTTATAAGGCAATTGTAATTTGAGTAATATTTGAATCAATTTTGGACATTCTCGTAAATGTACTTCTATTTTAATATTAACGCATATCAGGGTTGCTAACAGGGTTCTAATAGAATGTTCTAAACTAATCTGTGTACTGCCGTATATACCATATATATATATATATATATATATATATATATATATATATATATATATATATATATATATATATATATATATTGTAAGTTGGGAACTCGCACTTTTTTATTCTATTCAACAAACTATACAATGAAAAATAACAAGTTGTATTTACAGCATTTATATAATGTATATACGTACATTTTCATTTATTTGATACTGGTTTTAATCTGTTTACTGGTAAAAAACTTGGGGTTATTATAAAAATGCCACTTTTTGTATTCATTTTTTGCAATAATGCCATTAGAGGTGTCCATTTTATAAAAATACCACTAATTATAGAATTATAAAGCTTATATTTTAAAATTCTAAACCCTAAAAAATGTTTTGACACCTAAAACCCCCTAAACACTCAAATTAAACCCTAATAGAATATAATTAACCCAAACATAAATAATATAAAGAAAAAATGGTATTTTTGTAAAGATTTCAAAAGTGTGGCATTTTTGTAAAGTGGCACATGAAAAGTGGCATTTTTTTAATTTCAAAAAACTATGATGATGATGCTTTTTTTTTAGTTTTCCAAATATAAATTGACATAAGTTTTTGTAAAAATTGATGGTTTTTTATTTGTTGTTCTTTCTATTTGAAAATTAATTTGATATATTGTTGTTGTTTTATTATTTGAGGGTTGGAACTTTTTGTAAGTTATGTTTTTTGAATTTTAACAATTTGATTTAGAATATTATTGCAATGCTTACTAAGTTTTGTATTATTTAAAAGTTTTCTTATTATTCATATCTTATTTTTTTGAGAAATTTCAAAAAATGTCACTTTTTAAGTCACTTTACAAAAATGCCACACTTTTGAAATCTTTACAAAAAAATGCCACTTTTCAAAATTATTTTTCTTTATATTATTTATGTTTGGGTTAATTATGTTCTATTAGAGTTTAGTTTTGAGTGTTTAGGGGGTTTTAGGTGTCAAAACATTTTTTAGGGTTTAGAATTTTAAGATATAGGATTTATAAATCTATAATTAGTGGCATTTTTGTAAATAGATACCCCTAAGTGGCATTCTTGCAAATGCGCATACAAAAAGTGGTATTTTTGTAATTGTCCATATTTTTTATAATATTCATTATAATTATTATTTTTATGTTAATTTTTTTTTGTCAACTATTTTTATGTTCACTTAAAATATAAGATTGTAATTATATATGCATATATTAACAAATTTTATGTTTGTCATTTTTTATTTACAAAAATATCTATTATAACCCCCTGCAAAAACTACCGTATATACATGCAATATAATAATGCTCTATCGTAAATTAAACGTATAACATATTTTAGAATATATATATATATATATATATAAGACTCTTATATTTTAAATCTTCGAGGATTGTAGCATCATACACCCACAGTAGAGGAAAATCAGTATCGGTTGGTTACATGAGTACAAATAGAGTTAGCCGTAGGATTTAGATAGAGTGGGTGATTTTAAAAGTTTGGAAATTCGTGAAATTTGTAGATAGATTTGTTAAATTTGTAGAGAGTTTTATGTATTTAATAAATCTATCAAAGAATTGTATTTTAAAGATTTCAATAATCTAATGTATTTGGTTAAGATTGTGAAAGATTTGTTTAGTGAGTAAAATTGTTACAATCCATGTCCCAATAACAGTGGATTTGATTAGAATTACAAAATCATTAAAAACCAAATTTTTCCAATAACAAGGGATTTTAAATGGATTTTAAAAATCTTCAAACCAATAACAATAGATTTCAGTTAGAATTTAAAATTTCATAAATCAATAATGGTAGATTTTAGAATTTTAAAAATCTATATAAATTCATTTCCCAATAACACCTCTAAATAGAGGATCTAGACGCTTCATAGTATACTGATGTGTGTGAAAATAAATTTTACTCTAACTTATCAACTTTTAAAACTACTAGTGCACTCCAAATCAATTGTACTATTTGAGGTATCGATTCCACGGAAACTTTGATTGCACAATTGAAATACAAATTAAGACATAAGCTAAGCTAAATATATTTTAATGAGATTTTTGTGAGCAAAATAGATTAAACAATAACAAAAATTCCGCTGTAAACAATAAGAGGAAACTTTGGATTTTTAGGGATTCTTAGTGATTCATAGTCTGAATTATTCATTTATTGATTCATACAATAACTAGTGGCAAACTAAGAAAGGAAGAGGGTGTGGCACGTGCCCCACACTATTTTTTTGCCATAAGTAATTAAAAGAAAAATTATATAAATAAATATAATCTAAATATTAGTTATAATAAATTGCATTATGTGCCCCATATTAAATAAATTTCTGGAGATAACTGATCTTATTTCACCTTAAATCATGAACACTATAATATGTTAACAACTAGATTTTGATCCGCGGAAAGTGCGGGATTATATAATTAAATGAGGTATCCCTTGAATTACTCTTTGAGCGGCACATAAGATTTTTTCTTTAGTGTCTCCTCAATTAATAAATAGAAGATACTCTGGCAGCAAAAACCACTATAACAATCATATGATATCAATCTATTATCGTAGTCAATAACACCAATACTATGCAGGTTCGATTCTTCATCTAACGCAATAACTCAGCTTTTGCAAGCTTAGAGAATTAGATTCATTAAACACAATGTTCTTAACAATAAATCAAGTGATGTTCAAGCAATTATAATCTAAGATTAGTTTCAAGATGATCAAACAAAAAACATTCAATAAAATCATATCTAGATGAAGGATTACTTATAATCAATCAAAAGCGCCACTTTAGTTATCAATCCTATCTATTGAACCATGATATTCCCCTTGTATTTACCCCTTAGAACCAACTAAAAGACTACTCAAACATAAACATGATAATCAAATCAATAGGAGTAATAAAAAAAAATTATTAAGAGTAAAGGGTTCAAAAAACTTCTCTAAAAAATACAAAGAGGTGAGATCTTCTCCGTTATTGAACAAAATCAAAGAAGACTACAACTTTTTGGTGTGAAAAGAGATGATGAACTTTGATAAAATTTTCCTTTGTTTTTGAACTAGACGATTGATCGATCACCTGTTGCAATTGGTCGATCTTCTTGAAAACTCTGATTTGTTGCAAAAACGTTGTGAGCTCGATCGATCGTTGATGTTGTGATCAGTTGATCGGTGCTTCTTCTCCTGTATACATTCTCCTCGAACCTTCATTGGACAGTCTTCAATAGATTGGACATACCTTGAGTTCCAATTGGATTTCCATGATTTGATATGAAATTTGAAACTAACACTCCAGTATATCTTTAGATAAAATATGAGCTTGATCTAACGGTGGGAATGTATCCATCTAATGCAAAAATTTGACACTCATGATCTTTCCTCGCTTTAAAAATCTCGTTTTCCATCATTTTGGTCCAAAATACTCTAATTTCCTATAAAAAATATAGGGATGAATTAATATTGTTGGTGTTTAAGAATTCAATAGCACCAAAGAAAGATAATCTTGAAAACTGAATGAACAATTCTTGGGTTCACCCCTAGAGGTGAACCTACCTTATTCACTCCTTTTAATTAACCAATCAGAATTTATCATGTAATATAATTAAACAAATTATAAAAACTAATATTACCTAAATAAAACAATTAAATAAAATAATTAAATCCTAAAACCCTAAACCCCAAATACTAAACCCTAAACCTTAAATTTTAAACCCTAAACCCAAATACTAAACCTAAACCTCGAATACTAAACCCAACATCGGATTTAAGGTTTAAATATTTGGGTTTAGAGTTCAATATTTTGGGTTTCGGGTTTAGGGTTTAGTATTTGGGGTGTAAGATTTAGTATTTGAGTTTAGGGTTTGATATTTTGGGTTTAGGATTTGATATTTTACGTTTAGGATTTAGTTTTTTAGGATTTACTGATTTAATCTAATTATCTGGATAATATTAATTATTTTAATTTGATTAATTATATTACATGTCAAATTTTGATTGGCTAATTAAGAGGGAATGAATAAGTTACATTCACTCCTAGGGGTGAACCCAAGAATTGTTCTTTAACATTGAGGAAGAATTAGGGATGAATTAACATTTAAATTGTTTTTCATTTTTAGTTTTTTTTTAAATTATGCTACGTCGTCTTGCTGTATTACGGATTTCTTTTTCTTTTTGTAGAGTTGTTTTATTTATTTTTAATCAATATTGCTGAATCATTAAAAAAAAAAACAAAAACAAAATCCGAATATATTGGTTATTGTCTTTTACAAAATTATTTTAACACGTTCAAAAATCAACACTAATCTATGTTGAAATATGAGTCTCTTCGATTATAGTATTTGTCTTCCAAACAAGTGTATTATCAGATTTGCTTTTGTTCAAAACCAAAATTCTATACAATGTTAAAAAAAAAAATTATCTAAAATATTGTGATAAAATTATTACATATTAAGTTTTATATTATGTTAATCAATTTATTTTTCATGTAGTACGGATGAGAAGACGAGTTTTTCTTTCTTTCCGTCAGACGATTTTGATTAAAAAAGTTCAATGAATGTTGTCTAAATTATTAATTTTATACGACTATGAAATTTATGTATAGCACGAAAATAAATTTAAAAATCATTAAATAAGTAAAATGACTAAAATGAAACATAATGTATTTTTTTTTTTTTAGAAATTTCAAAAAATGCCACTTTTTAAGTACCACTTTACAAAAATGCCAAATTTTTACAATCTTTACAAAAATGCCACTTTTTCAAAATTATTTATTCATTATATCATTTATGTTTGGGTTAATCATATTGTATTAGAATTTAGTTTTGAGGTTTTAAGAAGTTTTAGGGGACAAAAGATTTTTTAGGGTTTACAATTTTAAGATTTAGGCTCTAAAAAATCATAATTAGTGGCATATTTGCAAATAGACATCAAAAGTGATATTTTTGCAAATGTGTACACAAAAAGTGGTATTTTTGTAAATGTCCCATTTTTTTTCTTTGGACAACTAAACACAATGTACAATAAATAAATAATCTACAATAATATAAAACACACGAAAAAAAGAACATAACTTACAAAATATTCAACATAATTAACTTCTAAAAGATTTTCAAAACAAAAACTTGAAAATAAGAATATGTGCATGCACTCACCTAACCGTTACAATTTCTTGTTATTGAATACTACATGTTTATGCCATTATGTGCTGAAGTGTTAGGTTTTTGCTTTTCGTTGAATAATGCTTCAAACTAAGATTGCATATGCTTCTTTATTTATTGTATATATGAATATGAATTGCATCTAAAAATGGGTATACAGAGTTTTGGTCTTATATACCTACATTTATACATATACAAGGAAATAGTATATTTTAGAAGCGTGGGCAGAAGAATATAAAGGTGACAAATATTCAAACAAGTTTTTGAAATAATGATGTCAGAGAACTGAAACTGTTCTTAACAGAGCAACCATGAAATATGTATGCGTGGGGTTTCTTTCTATTTCCACTTATACTCTCTCTCCTCACACCTGTTCTTCTCTCCTCAGGTTTCTATTTTTGGTAATAAAAAAGATTACATTACGACACCATAAGCCATCACCGAATCCAAACATCACATGCCCATATATCTCTGTGTGTATATATGAGACATGGTTATATGAGAGACCAAGAGAAGAGCTAGATGGATTTTTCATGTTTCCAAGAATACCCTTTTGACCTCCATTGCAGAGGAACATTTAATGGGCTTAGTGAAAACAATGCAGTGTCTGCCACAGTAGAAGAGTTCTCTAATAGAAGAATGATGCAGAAAGAGAGTGATGATTTGAAGAAGAAGAAGAAGAAGAAGAAGAAGCAGAGCGGCTCTAGGGTTTGTAGTAGAGGTCATTGGAAAATATCCGAGGATTCTCAGCTCATGGAGCTTGTAGCGGTTTACGGTCCTCAAAACTGGAACCATATTGCAGAGAAGATGCAGGGAAGAACAGGTAAAAACCAAACAAAAGTTGAAATCTTTCCTCTGCTAATTCAAGAAAATGTTAACTTAAAATGTGTTTTCTTGCTTCTTTGGGTTGTTTAAGGCAAGAGTTGCAGATTGAGGTGGTTTAACCAGTTAGACCCGAGGATCAACAAAAGAGCTTTCAGTGATGAGGAAGAAGAGAGGCTACTTGCTGCTCACAGAGCATTTGGTAACAAATGGGCTATGATTGCTAAGCTTTTTAATGGAAGAACAGACAATACCTTGAAGAATCACTGGCATGTCCTCATGGCAAGAAAGTTGAGGCAGCAATCAAGTTCTTTCATCAGAAGATCCAATGGGTCTTCTCAGAATCCTACTGCAGATCACAAAAGCTACAATCTTTCTCCTGGTTTGTGTCTTCTTACCTTATCTAGTACTTGATAGTTGACACACATACCAGTGAGTTTCTGATAGTTTTTGCCAATATCCCATGGCTAAACTCCCTTACTGAATCTCTTGCTATCACCTATTGCAATGCCATATTTTCGATATTTATTGATTGGTCTCAAAATTTCTCCAACTGAGTTAATACAACACAAAGAAAAAGGCTAACCAGATTGCAAGTTCTAGGGAGAATTGATACTATCGGTGCTAATGATTTTTCAGTTTCATGTTTCTGTGTGTTTTGCAGGTACTGTAAATGATGAAGATATGGATTTCAAGAAGCATAGCTGGAAAATGCTAAAAGAGGGAACAACTACCCTGAAAGCTCAGTATCTTCAAGATGAGTATTGTTCTTCGCGCATGCCAATGCAGGGACCGCATCATCACTGCTCAACCTTCCCTGCAGATTCCTTGGCACTGACACTGCATGTCTCCATCCACGAACCACCATCATCATCATCATCATCATCATCATCGTCGTCGTCATTATCACTGCCATCATCTTCAGATAACACAATGGTGACCATCAAATCTCCAGCATTTATAGATTTTCTTGGGGTAGGCCACCAAAGCTCCAACATTTAGAGAGAAAAAGACTAATTACTCCTGTCATTATTATCAAAGTCCTTTCTTTTATTAGCCATTAACATGACAGGCCAAGGAATCAAGTGTCCTCTTTTCTCTTTCCCTACGTGCTATTTAGTTATTTATCGAGATTCTGATCAAAGTTTCAAAAGATTTTACTAAATGAAACACCAGCACATATTTATGTTACGAATTCCGAGTTAGACCATGAATGGAATTCTAAGAATGGAGACAACGGAAGTGGGTCTAACCCGGGGTAAAGAATCAATGACCAAGTAAACTTATAGCAGTTTTGCATTCCACATGCGTTATGGGTTGTGCCTGCCATTGCTTCTTCAAGTTCCTTCAGTGTAAGGAGCCTCGTGCTCTTCAAATGTTCTCCTTTTGCGTAGGAATCAATATCCTCAAGGTTCACTTGCTTCAATGTAAATTGGTTTCCCACAGCTTTTACTATCTTCTCAACAAAATCTGATCTTTCAATGTAGTCCTTCATTCTACACACGAAATCTGTGTGATCTCTTTCCTGCAATGTACCGAAAAATGGGAAATATATAATATTCAGTTCCACGAATCAACGAGTTTTGGATCAAGTAATCAAATTGGAGACATTAAGACCAAGATGAAGTAAGGGTCATACCAACCGGTACTGTGGCACCCTCGAAGGCAACTTAAGGTAAGCCATGTTTCTCACATTGTAGTCCCATAGAAATGATGTATGGTGTATCCATCTATTTCTAATTATCGATTGAGCATTTCCACCAAATTTACGGTCACCAAAAACATAATCTGAAAAATCCAAAATACAAGAAAGAGAAAGCTTAAAACCCTTTCATGGTGCATATCAAGAGAAACAAGGATATCTAACTTGAACATCTAATACAGTTTCACACACCGTTCTCACGTAGCAGGAAACCATTTATACCCTTAAACACTTCACCATACAAAGAACCACTCCACGCCATGACAGAACGAGGATAAGGCTGGACATTTGGAACATCATCCTTGTTGCAAATCAAACTCACAAACACTGTACTCTTGTCCACAATCACCGTTCCTCCTCCCGTGAATCTTTTGATTACCGGTATTCGATCCTGTATAACAGGTCCAAGCTCAAGAAGTTGAGAAGGCTTCCTGTAACAAGAGAAACATGCTCATGCTCAAAGTATTAACATTTGTTCACAATGATTTCACCCATAAAGGCAGAGAAGAAAATGGAATTAGGTGTTTACCCTGACAGTCCCATGACAATAGTAGGGACATTAGTTCCATCATTAACGATGCACCAATTATGCGATGATGTTCTAAGAAGCCTTTCTTCCAAATGCAGTTGCTCCAAAATCGGTGTTCCTTTAAGTCTAACTAGATTCATCAATGGAAGCCCCAAATCCTTAGCTTTATTTACACTCATCTTCTTCCTTTAAATTTTACCTGAGAAGGTTCTATGATACAAGAGCCATAATCAACACAGTCTGTATCACAAACCCACGAATACTCAGGACACAGAAAAACCAGAAGTTTCGATTGTTGTTCTACAATTAAAGGATTTGACTTTAAGGAAGATGAAGAAGAAAGATATCAGATTTCGATTAAGGGTTATCAAATCTCGATTCCAAAAACAAAGAATCTTACCTAAAATCGAATTCCGACGAAGGTCGTTGCTCGGCGATCTCGGACTCGAATCAAAAACGGGAGAATCTTAGCTGCAAAGTCTCTCTACAGTTCGTTAAGAAGCTTCTAGGGTTTAATTATTTTGAGGCCCACAGGTCAGAGCAACGCGCTTCGTCGGCAAATCGGAGCCAGTTCTCGGAAACATCATGTGCGCAGAAGATGTTTGATTAAATGCCGCAGAGAGATGTGCTTTCTTGGAGTTCAATAATTGCGGATTATCTATGGTTTCGGTTTAAGTTGAAAATTGCGAAATTACTCAAAAGACATAATGATGAAATTCTGATTAACATTAACATTTAACATACATAATCTCATCCCAAGAAGCAGTTCAATAAGATAAAAGAAGAGAAAAAAAATAAAATTAATTTGAATAGATATGGTCACTGGAAAAAAATCATGATTCAGTAGAAGCTATTCTCCATGAATTTCACAAACTCGTTAAAATCGACTTTTTCGTCTTTTTTTCCATCTAATGATCTAATCATGACCAAGCAATTCTCTAAATAAGATCCTTCTTTGAAACCTAAGATTGTTAAAGCTCTCTGCAACTCTGTAGCATCGATGAAGCCATCTCTGTTTTCATCAAACACGTCAAAAGCTTGCTTCACTTCCTCCAAGCTCGCCTCTTTCTCTTCGAACAAACTCGAAATCTCCTTGGAACTGTACCGTTCTTGAAGCTCATCGGTTTCTGAGTAGGAGGAAAGCCCTAAGCTTTTCATAACCATCTCTGCGTCTTCTCTAGACAGAGTCAGAGCATCATCATCTTGTTCTTGTTCTGTGTGTTTGATCAAACTCTGATGTTTCTGGTCTGAGAAATCATGATCTTTGTTGTTTTTGTCGGAAACACGTTGATGGTGTTGAAGAAGAGGGAAGAATCTGGATAATACGATGCGAGCAGAAGAAACCCATCTGCAAAATCCGATGAGGAAAAAGTTGAACAAAGCTAACAAAGGGAGAGAAGAAGATTGTTTGCACACAGAAAAGAGACTCTTCTCCATGGTTATGAATCAACAAGAAGTAACTAAAACGTCTTGGTTAGATGAGATATTAAAGATATAGAATCTGTCTCTCTCTGTGTGTGTATATATATATATGCATGAAGGAGATTTCAAGTGTTGGTGCGAAGCTTTCTCGAGAGGATAAAGAGAGGAAGGTGGTAATGAAGTAAAAGACAAAGTCCGTGTTGGAATAGGAAAGGAAAATTGGAAAAAGGAAGTTTCTTTCATTTTCTTGCAACATATTGTTAGAATTGTTAAGAGGAATTTTCTGTTTCTGGTCTTATTTGGAGGAAAAGTTTGGTCGTCTTGACTTGTTTATTAAATTGATCTATTTAACAATTTGCGCGTTGATTTCTTTCCTTTCTTAACTAAAGAAAAATAACAAATTCATAGACTGAAAATATATTTAAAGGAATTGTAAAAACCTATTGCTATCTAGGATACATGTATGTTTTCATTCGTTGGGATAATATTTATGTTAAATGTCTAGACTTTGTGTACACTAGAGACACAAATATCAGCGGTTTGGTTAAAACTTTGAATTTCTATCTCGAAGATTTTAGTTTTGAAGAATGAACTTTATTTTGAGTGTACATTCCCTTGAAACGTAGAAATAAGTTGGTCAAAGGTTGTAATTTGGAAGGTGTGATTTGTTTTGCTCACAACTATATTAAGAACTCATCTTTTGAGTATGTTCTTTGTTGTTTTTATAGGAGAAACGTCTTTCAAGTTTCAACTATGTAGAGGTAGTAAATATGTGCTTAGATCTATCTATAAATCAAATTCCAAAGTTTTTTTTGGAAACTTAAATTACAAAAAGTTGGAGAAAAAAAAATGATATTTTAAAAATTTAAGAGAAATTTCAAAAAATGCTACTTTTCAAGTTTCACTTTACAAAAATGACACATTTTTGAAATCTTTATAAAAATGTCAACTTTTTCAAAATTATTTTTTCTTTATATTATTTATGTTTGGGTTAATTATGTTCTATTGGGGTTTAGTTTTGAGTTTTTAGGGGGTTTTAGGTGTCAAAATATTTTTTATGATTTAGAATTCTAAGATATAGGCTTTATAAATCTAGAATTAGTGGCATTTTGTAAATAGACACTCCTAAATGACATTCTTGCAAATGTACACACAAAAAGTAGTATTTTTGTAAGTGTCCATTTTTTTTTTATTAGCAGAGATTGAGAAGTTATTGTGTTTATTTTATTAATAAAGTTATTAGAAAAAAAAATCGGTTAGTAAGTTGTTTGGATTGTTTCGTTTCATTTTATTCATGCCACCTTTTGATAACTTGAACACATCTAATTGGCAAAAAAAAATCATTGTAGTAGTGTTCATAAAAAGATGTGTAATTTCAGCGAAAATGCAATTTCCCTTTCAGAAACATTTTTCTGTAGTACTCCATTTGAACCTTAAAATTGCATTATTAGTAGGACATTGAAAAACTATTTACAATCCTAACCATTGTTTCATGTCATCAATTAACAATAATATATACATAATAAACAAAAAACAAACAAAATATACCGCAATTTTTCATTAGTTTCAATTTAAGCTTAACTGAATATTTAAAAAGTATAAATATTACTTATGTTTTATTCAAATTTTACTTCTATCATAATATATTTAATTTTCAAAAATTTTATCGAAATTTAGTCGTTACTATTTCTATTTGACAATTTTGTTTCCACGACTCAACCACAATTTGATTCTCTACCGACAGACACTAGATAATGTTCATGGCGTCACAAAAAGAGAATAGAGGTATGCAAGAATGTCCATATTTCTTTTTGTTTTCTTTAACGAATTTCAACTATACTTTAGATTTGGATCACGTCGGCTCGTCTTGAGATTTAGGGCCCCTAAACCAAAATAAGATAAAATTTAGGTGGTTTATACATAGATTTTTAATTTTGGGGTTTTTCGTAAAAGAACAAAAATGTCGAGGGTTTATTTTTAATTCTAAAAACTCATACAAAATTTGGAGTCCCAATACTCATGCCTCTTGAGACTTTGTGGAAGGTAGAATCACACAGTTAGATTTGTTTAGGGTTCGAGGAGGATGGATTTTTCCTTGTGCAAAATCACAGAACAAGAACGAGAGATTGAAGATAGATTTTTTTTTATTGCTGTTTCTGTCAAAGCTTAAGAGTACGAGAGTTTCTGTGTAAAGAATTGTGGCTCCTTTTTCTCAAGAGAAATATATTGATATATATAGTAAACTAGGTCGGCTAGGTCAACCCTTGGGTATGCTGGGCCGCGCCGACCTGCTTGGCCAGTCTTGACATGCCTTGGGTTTGGGCCCGCCTTATTATGTTCTGGGCTTCACCTCGTTAGGAGGCCTGCCTTGTGGGCTTCTGGGTTATGCCAATCCATTTCTCTATTGCAGACTCGTCATTCCTGCCTGGTAATGTTTCCGGTCTCACCAAGCTTGTCGTTCGAGCATGGTTGTGCAATCCGCCTCACCGGGTGTGTCGCATTGTCAGGCACCAGATAGCTATGTTCGTTCAGTCGCTCCTGATTCAGTTTTTATACTTAGTCATTGCCAGTTTTGATCTTACCAGGGTGAGATCCGACCCCCACAGTTAGCCTCCAGCTCGGTAGTATCAGGTGTGATGATGCCGAGGTGAAAGGTGCTTCAAAGGTAAGATCAGAGTCATGTCATACTTGCTCACGAGTGACTATCAGAAAACCGCGTCAATCCCAAACTCAAGTGATTTTGCCAACCGAGCTTAAATTAAATGCAGTCTTTCGAAGACTCTGTGACATAGACATGTTCCAACTTTACCTTGTCATGTTTTTTTTTATTTAAGCCCAATGGACTCGTTTCGATAATGGGCTTTTATAATCAATGAACAAGTTCTCACGGCTACCAAGGCAAAGTGATGTTGTCAAGTTCTCCAAGTATATATATATCACTCCTCCTTCCCATTCATTTCACAATCCTCATTCCTCAAACATTTCTCTAAAAACGTATATCTCTTTCTCTCTCCTTTAAGTTATTTTTTTTTTTAGGTTAAGTTTTTTTTTTAAAACCCGTGAACCGCCGCCTTCAACACTCCTCGCTGCGACCTTGAATCTTCCCGACGAGCACGGCGTTTTCTGTTCTTTGACGGGGTGAGCGCCGCCACGGTCTGTTCTAGGTGACAACATAGTTGAAAGGGAGTTGGGGTGTGTTGTTCTGACCCCGAGGTTGAGCGGGAGAGCTAAGACGACGGGGCTGTTTAACTGCTTCACCTCGGTCGCGAAGAGACACGGCCATCGCCCGCGCCGAGGTGGATTGATTTCAGAGAGAGATGACGCCGAGGTGGATTGTTGACTCGGGCTCGATTCAAAGTAAAACCGAGGTGACTATAGGGAAATAGACGAGGTGAAGCTCGGTGGAGTTGATCTGAGTGAACCGAAGTCGATTTTGGTGATCTTGGTTTTACCCGCGATACCGAGGTTAGGCGGAGCCGAGGTGAATTAAATCGGCGAGGTTGAGCAGAGGTTGACATGTAAGTTGGTTTTCTGATTTCGTCATCAGAGTGTGTGAAAAACCCTTAGTCGGCATTGGGACAGTGTGAAAAACCCTTAATCGGATCATCAAAGGGAGATTTTGGAGAGAATGGATAAAGAAGATGCAGATTTGGGGATGAAGGATAAAGATGGAGATTCCCAATTGGAGAGAATGGATAAAGAAGATGCATATTTGGGGATGAAGGATGAAGATGGAGATTCCCAGATTTTGGAGAGAATGGATAAAGAAAATGCAGATTTGGGGATTTTGGGCAGAGTGAAAAATAAAGAAGATCCAGATTTCGAGAAGAAAATGAAGGATGAAAATGAAAATGAAAATTCCGAGATTTTTGACAGATTGAAGAACAAAAAAGATGATCGACATTGGAAGATTTTGGACAGAATCATAGAAGAAGAAGATAAGATTCCTCAATGGCAATGGCATGATGAAGAAGTAGCATCCCAGCAGATTGGGATATTGAAAATATGGGTATTCATCATACCATCTCTGCTGACATGGTGTTAGAAAAATTAAGAAATGCCCTAACGGTTTTAGGGATCTATGATGTCATTCATCTGTATGTTGTTGTTGCTCACCGTGGATATGTTACTGGCCTGTTTTGGTTGTTTTCGAACGAAGCAGGTTCGAGGCTAACACGTCCGTGGTGAGCAACAACAACATACAGATGAATAGCATCATAGATCCCTAAAACCGTTACGGCATTTTTTAATCTTTCTAACACCATGTCAACAGAGATGGTACGATGAATACCCATATTTTCAATATCCCAATCTGCTGGGATGCTATCTTCTTCATCATGCCATTGCCATTGAGAAATCTTATCTTCTTCTTCCATGATTCTGTCCAAAATCTTCCAATGTCGATCATCTTTTTTGTTCTTCAATCTGTCCACATTGAGGTAACTAATACAATTTTGTTGTGTGTGTAAGTCTAATACATTGATTCATACAATTACTCATAAAATTTTGTTTTTTTGTGTTTGCGTTTCTGATTTTAGATTGAAAAGGATATGGGAGAAAAGAAGATGTGTCTTAAGTGCTCCAAGGTTTTCAAAACAGTTGAAGATATGGTTGATCATATAGATAAATGTGTGTAGGGTTTAATTGTTACTGTTTGGATTGAGTTGATTAAGTATTTCTGTTGGTTTGATTTTTGTTACTGGTCAAGGAGTGTTTAGGGGGTTTGTTTCACTTTTGGGAGCTTGTGAACAAAAGGATTGAGTTGATTAAACAGTTAGTACATGCTTGAAGCAGCAACAACATCATCAATGGAGTCCTTTGAAGTTGAAAAGTCATCAACTTGAGCAAATTCTTCTTCTTCTGTAACACTTCTCTTTGTTATGTCTTTACTTTGTTGAGATTCTCATTTACTTTTCTTAATTGATTTACGATTCGAAGAGACCCTTACATCAAACTTAAGGAACTTGACCGCTTGTACTGCTCTAGCATCATAGAGACTAGAGTTTGGACCAACTGATCAATAAAATAAGCACAATTCATTCAGAATCTTTGTCGGAATTTGATCATATTCAGTAAAGAATCTAACTTACCTACCTGGACGAAGGAGATGAACAAAAGCTGAAGCTCCTCTGCTCCAAGATTGCAGAGTGATGAAACCCATCAGAGATTTTCTTCTTTCTTTCTCAAAGTTTGTTGCTTTGATTCATAGAGACTTTTTTTGTCAGGAGGAAGAAGGAAGCAGAAAGCGTCGCAACTAGAGGTCTATGTATCGCCAGCATCATACGGCGTCGTTTATCACATTTCAAGAATATTTTCATTTTCCAACGAATTTATGAGTTTTTTTTTTTCATCTAAATTACATAATGCAATGTCTATCAGAAACAAAGTTGAAACTGTCAGGAGAACTTGTCTCTTTCTTTCTTTTTCTTTGATTAGATTTTAAGTTTGTAGAAACATTCATATCTATACATGATGAAGAGAGACAGAACAAGTGACATATGATGGCTCAGGAACCATTTTTTCGATAGGAAAAACCGAGAGATCAGAGAGGGATTCGATAAGTGGGATCGAACATCTTCAATATAAACAAGTTGCCTTTGTCACCCCCTTGATAACCTGCAAAAAGAAAACACACTGTTTTACGATTCAAACGTTTTGGATGTTTGTTCACAAAACATGAAAAGCTTTCATTAGTTCCTCGTCTACATACGTAATCTCCAGTTCACCACGTGCGGTATCAGGCGCTTTAATAGGAATCTGCACAGGAAAACATCAATTAAAATCATCATTAACCTGTCATAATAAAGAAGCATATGGTGGTTTAAACTGTCATCAATCAATCAGTACATGTTCTTCTTATAGACATGCGCGCATATAGGAGAAAGAGTTTTAGTGAACTTACATAGCCGAGAATTTTGAACACTTTGAGTTTCACAGCCACCTTCCTCGAATTGAGGGGTCTCAAGTCTCCGGTTACCTACAAAAAAAGATGTAGTTTGCCGATGTATCAAACACTAGGAAGCATCCACTTTGATATATGTGAATATTACTCCTACTGTCCTACCGAGCAAAGACTCTTCAAAAATCGGATCATTTGCTCAGATCTCCTTTGACCCAAAATTTCAATCTCATTTACCACTTTTTAATAAAAAATTTATTAAAACAATATTTTTTATATCAAATGGTGGCTAAAGACTGATAAGGGTTTAATGAATCAACAAAATTACCAACCCAACCGCGAGATCCAACTCTAAAACGGATCTGAACCGGGTCGAGAACTGAAAAAGGATCTCGATCCCGAATAAAACGCCGAGATCATAACTTCCCACTTTTTTCTTTTTTCTCTTTTCTCCTAACGCGGATCCAAATCCATCTAAACTCCGATAACTTGTTTTCTCTCTTCCTCCGATAGAGATTCCGAAGACTTACGTTCGCCGTTCGCCGTTTTCCCTTCGCCGGTCGCCGTTCTACCTTCGCCGGTTGCCCTTCGCCGTTCAAGGTAACCACCATCAATTACATCTCTTAAATTTGAGAAATGAGTGTTGATTTCGATGGGGTTTTGATATGGAATTTGTTTTTTGTTGTAAGAAGGGTTTTGATTTTGAAAGAAATGTGTCTGTTTTTTATTGTGATTTATGTAGCGGATATGAAATTTTGAAATTAGGGTTTGAAGAAAAATCAATTTGGGTTTATGGAAATGCTCCCTTGATTCTGATTTTGTTTAACGTTTGCAGACCTAGGGCAATGTTTAGCGTTCCTGCGGATTTTGAACTGGTTTTTGATTGTGATGAATAACTGGATTTCGAGTGATATCACCCCTGTATTGGTTAATCGTTGTTTATTTTTCCGCAATTTTGTTCTTGTTTGCTTCAGGGAAGAGTTCGCAAGTTTTGTTTCTTGTAGAAAACCAAACTTCTTCTCTGGTGGGTCGCGAGAAAGTTTAGATTTTTAGGGTTTGAATATTAAAAAATTCTGTAACATTTTTTTGTTTGTTTATTATTCGTCTTTTAACAATTGAGAAAGTATGGATTATTCGTCTTTATCAAAATTATTTGTTTATTTATTGACACAAAAGGGATGACACAAGTGTCTTTGTTTCTCTTGTTTATTTAGTGAGAAAGTGTGTTTTGATTTGCTGCTTGTGGATTTTGCAGAAATGGCTCCTAAGACCAGGGGAGGAAAGCAAAAGACTTCAAAGGGATCCACTTCAAAGACTTCTAGTAGATATGCTGTGAGCGATTCAAGTAATGGGTCAGAATCTGGAAATGATCCGACGCCATCACAGGAGATGGGTCAGAATCAGAATCTAGAAATGGGCCAGAAGGTATGTAACTGTTTTTGGACAAGTGTAGTTCTGAGTAGGACTAATAGTACTACTAGGAAGAACTGTGAGTAGTTAGGATGACTGGTATTACTAGGAAGAACTGTGAGTAGTTAGGATGACTGGTATTACTAAGGAGGACTGTGAGTAGTTAGGATGACTGGTATTACTAAGGAGGACTGTGAGTACTTAGGATGACTGGTACTTCTAGCTTTTAGTACTTAGGATAACTGGTAGTACAGAATGGTTGGATTATGCTTGGATTTTGTTTGGATTGCAGGAGAAAGAAGATTCAGAACCTCAGCCGTCTGCACAGGAGAAAGAAGATTCAGAACCTCAACCGTCGGCACATGAGACAGATGATTCAGAACCCCAACCGTTGGTACCTCAGGAGTTATTCTTCGAACCTACGGAATACAAGAAACAGTGCAAGATACAAACCCGGTGCGATTTGAAAAATTTCTTGGAGATCATAAAGGAATTTCCACCAGAGTTGGAATGGTTTGATACACAACCACAGTTCCAACACATATTCCACATGGATGAGGAACGAAATCATATGCTTCGAGGATTATGGATTCTTCTCCTTCGAACTGTGAAGGTGGAAAGGAGGAATGCTGTTTGGTTTGTGGTGAATGGTGTGCCTATCCGGTACTCATTGAGAGAGCATGGTCTCCTCTGTGGGTTTGACTGCCATGATTACCCGCCTGGTTATAATCCGTGGAAGAAGTTGAATAATTACGAAAGTGAGTTGAGGAAGAGGGTGTTTGGGGCAAAGAAAAAAGTGACTATCAAAGATGTGAAAGACCAGCTGCTGTCAAGGAAGAAGAGTAGTGAGACTCGGCTGAAGTTGGCCATCTTATATTTCCTAAGTGCCGTACTTGCATGTAAGTCGAAGACTGATGGAAATATAGAGCCATTTTTGTTTAAAATGGCTGAGAATCCAAATTTGTGTTTGTCATTTCCATGGGGGCGGATGACATTTGAAGGTTCTGTCAGAGATGTTTATTGCGCGGTGGAGTTTATGAAAGGTTCTGTTAAAGGAAAATTGACTTTCCCTGGATTCGTAATTCCTTTAGAGGTAAACCATAAAACTATTTCTATAATTAAATATTATTTCTATAATTATGTTTTGATATTTAACAAAGATATATATGTATGTAGATTCTTGCCTTTGAATGTATAACAAATTTGAAGACTCAGTTTAGAGAAAGTGTGGAAGAAGTAGACGGACAGTGTCCAATAATGTGCAATAAGAGGTTCCAAACTTGTAGTATGAAAGGGTTTACATTGGAAGAGCTTTATCAGTCGCTTGGGGATAGTAAGGTATTAGTGTAACTTAATTTATAATTACCAAACATTTTGGCTAATGTTAATTAACACGTAATTTGTACTTATTTGCATTTCCAGGATATTCAAAGTGTCTTGGAACCGGAATATGAGGAGGAAGAAGCACTTTTGAGCAGCATCTTAGAAGCTGAAGAAACTTATGCAGGCTACGACCCAATGCAAGATATGTGGAGTGACTATCTTGTAGTGAAGAAGAAGAATATATGTTGGCAAGGGTTGTACGACTCAGACGTGGCTTCCCGAGTACAAATAGAAGAGGAAGAAGAAGAAGATATTGGATTGAGTACAGAGGCTGGTTCAAATGTTAATCCTGCTTTGGTTCAGATGTTGAAAGAGCTTGAAGATAGGCTGATGGAAAGAATGAGGGAAGGGTTTGAAAAGGTGAATGATGCTCATTTGGATTTAGAGAAGAAGGTCCAGCGCTTAAAGGAAAAAGTACAGGCTATTAGAGGTCATGGATACTCTTGGGATGGGTTCGAGAGAGATGATAACGAGTATGTAGGGGAGCCATCAGGGACTGCGATGGACATCGATGAGCAAGAAGAAGAAGAAGAGAAAGAGGAAGAAGAGAAAGAAGAAGAGAAAGAAGAAGAGAAAGGAGAAGAAGAGAAAGGAGAAGAAGACAAAGAGGAAGAGGAGAAAGAAGAAGAGAAAGAAGAAGGAGACAAAGAGGAAGAGAAAGAAGAAGAAGACAAAGAGGAAGAGGAGAAAGAAGAAGGAGACAAAGAGGAAGAAAACGAAGAAGAAGAGAAAGGAGAAGAAGAGAAAGAGGAAGAGGAGAAAGGAGAAGAAGAGAAAGAGGAAGATGAGAAAGAAGAAGGAGACAAAGAAGAAGAAGAAGAAGAAGAAGAAGAAGAAGAAGAAGAAGAAGAAGAAGAAGAAGAAGAAGAAGAAGAAGAAGAAGAAGAAGAAGAAGAAGAAGAAGAAGAAGAAGAAGAAGAAGAAGAAGAAGAAGAAGGCTAAGAGAGAGAAGAAACCATCTATGTACAAGAAAGAGCCTTATACTTCTGGTGGAAAAAAAAAGGGTTCCAAAGGAGAGGGAACGAGCAAGAACACAGGAGGAGACACAAAGGTTGGGAGAAAGAGGAAAAACGCTGGAGAAGCTACCAAGGCTCCAAAGAAACAGAAGAAGAAGTGATCAAGTTTGGCTTAGAAGGTAGGCAGAAGGTAGGCAGAAGCAGACTTTGATCTATTTTAGGAATGTTGAACTTAAGCTTTTTATATTTTATTGTGAATGTTGAACTTATGCTTTTTGAATTATTTTAGGAGTGTTGAACACGTGTTTTTGTTTTGGGAATATTGAAAACGTGTTTTCAGGAGCTTGTGGAAAATGGTTTATTTATAATTATAAGGTATCACTCGACCGTATAATTCACTACTGGTATAACTGGTACTATTAGGTATAACTGGTCAATGAACCTCTTAAATAACCGGTCAACGAGCCTCTATCCCAAAAAGTGTAAAACATGTGTTTGCATCATTAAAAAATTAAGGAAAATACAACATATTTAACATGTGAGCCGTCTTTTGAATAAACAACTATTAAAAGTTTACCCATAGTAGTACTTAGTATTTCAGTAGTGCCCTTTAACACAGTCATATTTTGATGTTTTTTACATTTTATTAGTCATACCTAGCTTCGAGTATAATGTTTCTAGTAGTACTGATCTGATTAATCCATTTCAACTTAGTTAATATTGTTTCCTATATAAAAATCTATGAAAACAAAAGTTTTCTATGTTTGACTTAGCAATTAGTGCTTCAACTCACACGTTACCTTACATTTACATATGTGTAAACTATGATTTTAGTAAAAAGTTTGGTTTTCATATATTTTTTAATTTGGACAGTACTAAGTATTAATAAGTAAACACATTACACAGTCATACGTGGTTATCCCTAGTAGATCTGACATAGAGAACACAACAATATCATTACACAGTTATACTTGGTTATCCCTAGTAGTACCTGACAGAGAGAACACAACAATATCATTACACAGTTATACTTGGTTATCCCTAGTAGTACCTGACAGAGAGAACACAACAATATCATTACACAGTTATACTTGATTATCCCTAGTAGTACCTGACAGAGAGAACACAACAATATCATTACACAGTTATACTTGGTTATCCCTAGTAGTACCTGACAGAGAGAACAAAACAAATACCAATACACAGTTATACTTGGTTATCCCTAGTAGTACCTG
The DNA here is from genome assembly GCA_964056655.1 of Arabis hirsuta. Lineage (NCBI taxonomy): Eukaryota > Viridiplantae > Streptophyta > Magnoliopsida > Brassicales > Brassicaceae > Arabis > Arabis hirsuta. The sequence continues at coordinate 22,288,317 of OZ053310.1, forward strand.
ACAGAGAGAACAAAATAAATACCAATACACAGTTATACTTGGTTATCCCTAGTAGTACCTGACAGAGAGAACAAAATAAATACCAATACACATTAGAGCCTAGTAGTACGTAAATATGTCCTCGTCCTCTTCCTCTTCCTCTTCCTCTTCTTCGGGATCATGTAAATTGGGTTCCTGCACATTAGAGCCATTGTACAAGTAGTCGTAAATAGGTCCTCGTCCTCGTCCTCGTCCTCTTCCTCTTCCTCTTCTTCGGGATTCTCCAGCTGATGGGTGTCGTGTTTGTTGATTTCTTCCTCTCTTAACTTCGTGTGGTGGAGGCAACCCTCTCGAATTTCGTATACTGTCAGGTACAATCCAAGTTGATACATGGGGTACAGGATATATCGTCCTACTATAAGCGAATTTCCACTTCTCCATCGAATAATATACCGAAGAAAACTCATAATGATGAAGCTCTGTCTCTCCGCTTAATCGGACGATAGCAGCTAGTGCATGCTCGCATGGGTATTTATCTATATCATAATACTTGCAATCGCAAATTTTATCGGTCAAATTAACCAAATAATTCTTCCCATCACGTCCAATGACATTGCTATCGGTACTCTGGACTCGATTATATTATGCACGTTAGGCACCAACTTTTGTGACTCCGGTACTTCAGCGCAACTCTTCCTGTGTTTGTTGAACCATTCAGCAAGCTTTGCAATGATGACATCAATCATAGGTAGTAATGAGTACTTCCTTGCATCAACTAATACGTTATTCATCGATTCTACACTGTTGGTCGTGTCTATGTTGTACCTTTCTCCCGGAAAATAACACCTTGCCCATTTTTTCGAGTCAACACTTTTATCCAAATACAAGGCCGCAGTAGGATACATTTGTCTAAATGCACTATAAAGTTTTAAGAACTCAACCTCTGTGTAAGCTTTAGCGCATTCCCTGAACTTCTCGCAAACAGTTTTTTTCTTCACACCATAAACACTTCCTTTCACATTTTGAGACAAATGGTATATGCAAAACCCATGTTTAGACAACGGAAACACCTTACGTATTGACTTGATGAGCGCTAGGTTTCTATCAGATACAAAAACCAGTTTAGCATGATCCGGTATCAAACATTTCAACCTCTTCATATACCACATCCAACTTGCTTCTTTCTCACCATCAACTACACCAAAAGCAATTGGATAATGGTGACGTTCAGGAACTTGAGCCATCGCAACAATTAGAACTCCACCAAATGCATGCTTAAGGTGGGTGGCATCCACAATTATTACTTGTCTCATGGCATTGAATCCTTCTATACAAGCTCCCAACGCAAAGAACAAGTACTTAAACCTGCGTTCCGTATCCCATACCACACATGTCCGTGTACCCTCATTCTTTTTCCCTAGCATATACAAATAAGACTCCAACATCAAATAACTCTCCTCCGGACTTCCCCGCACAACATTCGCAGCAAGGTTCTTACCTCTCCATGCAGTAGAGTACGATACCTCCACACTAGCTTTTCCTTTAACCAACTGTATTAGACTTTTCGGAGTTGGGGTCTGAAAAGAACCTGGATAATCTTCATGCAAAATAGATGCAACTATTTGTGGTGTCCCTTTCCTTCTGCTCTTCCTTGTACTTGCATCAGCTTTAGAGCATGTATGCATCTTGTTGTATTTTCGAACCAACCAAATTTGTGAATCCGAAAACGTAGCAACTCGTATATACCACTTGCAACCAGCACTTGATGCACTACATTTAAGCACATATCTCCTTTTATCCGACCATTTTACATTATACTCAAAACAATTCTGATGTGAAGCTATTTGAACTAAATCTTTCACTTCTTGCCTACTTCCAAATTCTTGACCCAGAGTGATATCCATACCATCTTCCCATTCATTGTTAACATGCCCATCTACTTCCACGGCACATGGCGGCTCATTCTCTTCGTACATACCAAAGTTATCTTCGTTTCCAAATTCGTCGTCATCTATAATAAAAACATTGTCAAAACATTATATCCGTAATACCTAGTTATACCCAGTTATACCTGACAGAGAACACATAAAATTTATTAAACAGTTATACTTAGTTATACCTAGTTATACCAGACAGAGAGCACAAAATTTATTAAACAGTTATACCAAGTTATACCTAGTTATACCAGACAGAGAGAACATAAAATTTATTAAACAGTTATACCAAGTTATACCTAGTTATACAAGAACACATAAAATTTATTAAACAGTTATACCAAGTTATACCTCGTTCTAAGAGCGCATAGTGTTCCGATGATTCGTGTGTGTACTGAGTAATCATGCCATCACCTAAACCAGCTTCATTTTCTCTAACCTCTTCTGTTAGTTGCACACATCCATGATTTTGATCCATATCTTTGATGAGCTCCACATGCAAAAGACTCCTACAACCATCTTGATTCACTTGCAATAGATAATCTAAAACATCATCGTCATTCTTGATATAGGATGGTGCGTTAACATTCAATATCAACGGAAAGTAACTCAGTTTAAGTTGTATTGTGACTACATCTGTCATCATCTTTCTGCCAATTCTACCAACCAATGCCAAATAAGTGACCTCCTCCATACTTGCCCGCATCGATACCGTGTAAAGTTCATCTCCTCCCGACCTCCATCTTAAGAAATCACCTTCCATTGAATAAGATCCTCCATAATCAAAACATACCACTGTGAACTGGGTGTTATTCATTGTCCCCTGAAATATAATAACAATTATTGTTAGTATAGTTTCAGTAATACTACATTGATTAGTAATACCAGTTATTCCAGTAGTACCTAAAATCGTTTTGTTTACGTTCGATTTTGTTAGATTTAGAACGATTCAGCTGGTATTTTTCCACAGAAATCGTAGCATCACCTTAATGGGTTTAGAAAACAAGTTCAATACCAAACAAACCATACAAAACAACAAATTTTTTAATCTACAAAGAAATCTCAAAATTAGAAGAAACTTTTAAAAGAAGGGTTTTCAAATCTATTTAACCCTAAACATGGAAATTGTATTAAATAGAAAAGGTAACCTTAAATATGCAGATTCAATGTCGTGAGGAGAAGAGACCCAGCTTGTAATGTCGATTTGCTCTGTTTTTACGATGTACCGTGAGGAAGTGAGAAGAAGCGTGAGGAGTATGATTCGTTGCTGTTTCGAGAAAGAAGAACAGGATTTGCTTCACGTGAGGCTGCTTCAGTGCTTCGACCAAGAAGAACACAAGGTGCTCTGTTTGTTTTTTTTTTGCTTCAGCTTGCGATGCCAAAGGGGAGAGGGGAAGCGCGTGGGTGGGGAAGAGGGAGGTGAATTAAAATTGGTTGTTGGGTATTAAATTATTTATTGTTGGATAATTTAATTGGAGGTTTTTTAAATATTATAAATAAAGGAAGGGTAGAATTGCGGGATGAATTGTGAACAGTAAGGTTTGATGGTAGTTGGATTTGAAAGTGGTAGTAAGATTAACTTTTTGAATCAAAGGAGATATGAGCATTTGATCCTCAAAAATCACACTATACTAACGAAAAAAGTTTAGTCTTAAACCTTTGTTTACCATATGGTCTGACTATATAGCAAAAAGCAAATGTGTATGTGCAAATGGTACAAATAAGAAACAGTTTTACAAACTTTACCGAGTTGAAGAAAGGCCAAGTCTCCATGTTTTGCAGCTTCAATGTATCCACATTTATAGATTGGTAGTTTGTTATTGATCTCAAGAACCTTGGTTTCTGTCAAGACACAGAGAATGAGAGAACAAGCCTAAAAACAGACCACAACAACACTGGGACTGCTTCTTTGAAGGCATCAATCAGCTGGAACATAATAAACAACAACTAGTCAGTCATAGCTTCAATAAGCATTATAATGTCTATCTAGTAACATATTAAAGAGAAAGAAGAAAACAGCAGAGGTCACATACCTGCAACGTGTCAAGGTAGTCTAAGCTCAGAATGCGAGCATTTTTTAACCCCTTAATAAGATTTGTTAGATCGTAGGTATCATTTGTATATAAAGGAGGAAGTTGCAACTTAGCTTCAACAAGGGAATTGAGATTAACAACTGGATACCCATCTCGAAGAACATCTAAGTATTCTAAGTATTCAAGACTCGGAGTATCAAAACTAATCGTCTCATCATCACTGGGAACATGATTCATTACGCCGAATTGTAAGTCTCTTAAGGATCTGACTAGACACAGTGCGAGACCAATTCCAATGATCAGAGCTGAGGCCATCTATGACTAACTCCTCAAGCACAGGACAAGCAGATATAAGCCTTTGGAATACGCAACCATCAACAAGACCATTGAACTGCACTGAATCAAGAATGAGACTCTTAAGAGCTGGAAGCAAAGCATCCTTCGGGATAAAGTCGATCACAAAACCAGTCCTTAGTTTCAGTTTCACCACTGTCCTGCAAGTGAAGACCTCAAGAGGCAATGTGTAATCTTCTTTGACATTCATGTCAAGTTCAAGATCCATAACACCACGCTTCAACACATTGCAGAGACAATCATTGACAAGATTATACTCCGCTGGATCAAAATCCTCAGGCCGCAACTTCAGAGAGAATCTCCTTACACGGTAACTGACATCTCGAGCCAATAATCCATCTACGAATGACTTGAAACTTCCGTGAATGGAATGATCAAAAACAAGATCCGATTCGATGGTTAAGAGATTTACCCACTTCTTGAAGACAATCGTTGTGAACGCGGCCTTTTCAGCTGAAAGGAAGGTCACGATCTGGCGAATAATGTCTTCCGGTAGATTCCTGATTCTTTCCATACTTTTCGCAAACCCTAGATAAACCTTTTCACTACCCAGAAAATCCCAATTTCTAATGGAACCTTCAACGACTCGACTCCGATACCAACCACAATTCCCAAAGAAGATAATCAACGATCATTTTCAAAGCAGACGAACTTACTTCACAAGTCGATATGAAGATGGTGAAGAAGAAACCCAGAAATCATCGCGAAGGCGCGAAATGTGCAGAAATTGAGGTAGACGACGACGAATCCGATCAATTCTTCACTCGTACCATGAAATTCCAGAGATTTCTGAAGCGAAATTGCATCTTCCAAAGCGAAATTGACGAAGAACTAGAGGAGAATCGTAGCACTGTTCTTGAGAAAAGTGGAGAAATGTTGAAATTTAATTTCCAATTGTTCTCCAGACCCTAATGATTCCCAGAAAAGAGAAAGAACCTGATCAATCAGAAGCTGATCATCAGGCGAGGGCGGTATCAAGAGGCTCAATGGCTTCAAAAAGATCCTGTTTGAGCTGTTTCAGGTTCTCGGCTCGGCCGTTTCGGGTCAGAAACGCAGGAGGAAAGCTGAAAACGGCTTGGATTCTCAACTTCTTCACTCCATCACTTCTTCGAATGATCTGTAACTTTGTCGGAACGGCGAAGCCACTGTCCGACTTCACAAGACAACCGGCAAGAGTAAATCCGGTGGTCGGAACTCCAGTCTTTAAGCAAAAAGGCAAAGCCATGGGGAAACAGAAACAGAAACAAGTTTGTGTTCGAAGACAGACACAAAAGAAGAAAAAGAGAGATCGTTCCTCTCTCATTGCCATGGCTGACAACAACACAACAACACAAAGATAAGATTTTTATTGAGCTTCTTCGGAAGCAGCCGTTGGTCTTTCGTGTTAACGTATGATCTATCTATTGATCGCGACCGTCCACGTGGACTATATCAAAATCAGAAGCCCATTAGTCAGAATGATAAGGCCCATCAGTCTGTGTGTATATATTGTTGAAGTTGAAAGGAAACCCTAAACTGATCGAGAACTAAGTTGGAGAAAAAGAATCCAAAATGCCTCTCTCTCTCTCCTCCTGCAGTTTCGATATGCGAAGAGAAGGTCGGTAGTTTGGATTATAACCGTGTCAATTACTCCGATTGCTTATCTGATATTTTATTTATTTATCTGTTTTCTGATTGATTGTGCGATTTGTTTGCTGATTTGTTTCGTGTTTGATTTTCGTTAGGTTTTCTCCAATATTCGATGACAGGGGTGTGGTGGGACCTTAACACCTGTCCTGTTCCCGCTGGTTTTGACATTGGTCTTGTCCGTCCGAGTATAGAATTGGCCTTGGCAAGACATAGTTGGTTTCGTCAAGTCACCATCTTTGCCGTTGGCAACCTAGACAATTTCTCTCATGACCTCTTGGATAAGATCTCATCCTCTGGAATCCTTCTTAGACATGCCCCGAGCGGTATAGATGGGTGATTTTAGTTAGTGACTCATCTCTAAGATTTAATTTTAGACTCATATTTTTCCTTTCCAGGTGGGAGAGAGGTCTATGACCTTATTCACCAAGAATGGAGTAGTCTTTCACGTTCGGCTTGTATAATGCTCATATCGAGTGATACTCGTTGGTTTTCCCACTGTTTTACCACTTTGGGAGTTAGTATTATTCGTGCATATGATGGTCGCCGGCCACAATTCCCTCATTGCCTGGCTGATCAAGTTTTCGGCTGGGAATCCTTACTCAAAGGTGTTTTTTTTTGTTTTGTTTTGTTTTCTCATCTGTCTACTTTGAAATAACCAACTGTTTAGTAGTTAGTTTTCTTTTGTCCGCCCGCAGTGTATTCTCGTCCTTGCGATTTGATGACAAAATGCAACGCACTTGAGCGTTTTCCTACTTGGCTATGCTTTCCATGCAAACACGCTACCAAAAACTTTGATGATTTCACCAAGCATCTTAAGAGTGCATCTCACATTCACATGAATAACGAGGTAAGTATCCTTGCCTCTTCCTACTCTCAGATTTACCTGATTCTGTTTGACCCCATGTGGATGTTCATTTGGTTTGCTGTTGTTGGACCAGGTGTCCTCATTCTACGAGGACCTCAACCATAAACAAAAAGATTCCCATTTTTGCGAACTTTGCCAATTTCCTAACCATGACCCCTCCTCCTATATGCAAGGAGGTCGGTAGTTTGGATTTTAGCTGTGTCAATTACCCCGATTGGTTATCTAATGTTTTTTATTTTTATTTTATTTATTTATCTGTTTTCTGATTGGTTGATTTGTTACGCTATTGATTTTCATTAGATAGTGCCGTATATCCGACCACAGGGGTGTGGTGGGACCTTAACACCTGTCCAGTTCCCGCTGGTTTTGACGTTGGTCTTGTCCGTCCCAGTATAGAATTGGCCTTGGAAAAATGCTTTGGTCCTCGTCCAGTCACCATCTTTGCCGTTGGCAACCTAGACAACATCCCTGTTGACGTCTTGGAAAAGATCTCTTCCTCTGGAATCCCTCTTAGACACGCCCCGCGTGGTTATTCTTCTTTTGGATGATTTTAGAGTCTCATCTCTAAGGTTTTAGACTCATCTGCCCTTTCTTTTTTCCAGGTGGGAAAGAGGTCTCTGACCTTATTTGCGTAGAATGGTGTACGCGTCTTCCACGTTCGGCTCAAATAATGCTCATATCTGGTGATCCACGTTGGTTTTTTCCCTGTTTTACCGATTTGGGAGATATTATTCTTCGTGCATATGATGGTCTCCCCCCAGAATTCGCTCACTGCCCGGGTCTTAGAGTCTGGGGCTGGGAAGCCTTACTGAAAGGTGTTTTTTTTTTTTTTTGGTTTTCTCATCTCACTTTGAAATAACCAACTGTTTCTGAACTACTAGTTAATTTTCTTTTGTCCGTGTGCAGAGTATTCTCACTCAGGCGATGTGATGACAAAATGCAAGTCACCTGAGCGATTTCCTGCTTGGCTTTGCTCTATATGCGAACACACTACCAAAAGCTTTGATGATTTCACCACGCATCTCAAGAGCGAATATCACATGAATGAGGCAAGTATCCTTGCCTCCTACTCTTAGCTTTACCTCTGTAGTTGTCTAACGATTACTACAGTTATATCAAAATTTGACCCCATGTGGATGTTCATTTGGTCTGCTGTCAAGCAGTTTTTGGACACAGTGCCCACATACGAGGAGCACGAGAAACCTGTCCATTATTGCCCAATTTGCAAATATCCTACCTACGACGCTTTAACCTTTGACATGCATATCAGAAGCGAAGTACATGCACAGCAGAAAGCAGCATTGGTAACCATCCTTGCCTCCTAGTCTCTCAACTTGTATCATTACTATCATTGTAAGAAAACATCTTCTTCTCAAAATTTGATGTGCATTTTATTGTCAAGCAGAAGCTTTGGGCGGCTCGAGTTGATCAAGCCAAGAAAAGTCAGGAAAAGGATTTTTCGAAGAGGAGAGCTGTACAAGAGGATCGCTTCTTCGATAACAAGAAGCTGAAGGCTTGAATCATGCATGGGGTGTTGTTTTTTTAATTTTATTTTAAGTGAATGGTTTGTTCTGGTTTGTTCTATTACTATGGGCCCAGGCCTTGTTTTTTTTTTTTTTTAATTTTAAGTGAATGGTTTGTTCTGGTTTGTTCTATTACTATGCGTGACCCATGGGGTGTTTGAATTTGTCTTCTTTTTATTTCATGTGAGAAATGTATGTGTCGATCTGTTGATCAGAGTTGGTATCTTATTCTAGTTGATCTTGTTTATACATACTTATTTATATATATATTTATTCTAAAAATGTTAAAAGTATAATAATCTCATGATTTCTTACATATTTTTATACATATTTCTTCTAATATTCTCGTGATTTCTTTTAGCACCAAAAAAAAATCTCATGGTTTCTTTTGTTTTATCTTAGCATATGTACGTTATTATAGTCTTTATAGAGTGTAACATTCAAACAAATAACTAACAGCCAATACTAATGTCACCTTTTCTCTTGAAGTAATCCAACTCTTTCATTATGCATTTCAACTAACATTCACGATAAACTTGTATGCTACGTTAGTACTATCCCACTTGACATTTTCTCCATATTGTCTCTCTTTTGGACAATATCAGCATCAATATCACACACAGTTTCCTTCAACTCTCTTTAGGACATATTAAGAAAATTTTATTTCACAAACTTTAATTGGACGTCCTTACACCATCATCTACAATCCTGCCGGTGATTGTAGCCTTTGCTATGGTCATCGGTCCAGTTATGTATATACTTAGGTTCTCGTTTGTTTGGCTTAGATCTAGGTTTTCCGGTTACGCGGATTTTGTTTCCGGCTACGTCCGGATTTTGGATTTCCGATTTGTTCGGATTATCTAGTTTTGTTTTTTTATAAATCCGATCTCTTTTCTTTGTTAACTCTGTCGGATCCTCTCTAATTTCCTCCTTGCTCAAAGCATAGATCGAAGTACACATCAACTGTTGGATGTGTCGGCGGTGGAGCTTCCAAGGTGAGGATGATTTTAGAGCGTTTTCCCTAGTTCAATTAGGTCGGCGGATTTTCAGAGATTTGCATATCGGTGGAGGGTGGAGGCACATATCATCTCTCTGGTTTTTTTGTTTTTTGGGCCGTTTTGTTGTATTTACTAGGCTTTTTGCTCTTCTCATGTAGCGCTTTCGGCTTTAAATCAAAAAACTCTTTGACGTCAAAAAAAAAAAAAAATACCATCATCTACAACTAGAAATTTCTGAAAATGAACACATAGTGCACAAAAACATTTGATTTAGTAACTGTTGGGGTCGGTACTCACCCGCTCAACAGTTACCGTTCAAAGACAGATAATTAAATAAATGACCCTCCGGACTCTCCACGGACAAGCCGGAGTAGCACCTAAATCTTCACAACGAAGCAAAGCAAGTAACCATGAAAACCGACTTTGAACGAGGTGGAGGACCAACTAAGACTTGACGAATGGAGGCGTGTTCGGCCCGACGGAGACGACCACGATCTCAGCCTCGAGCCGACCACGCCCTCGCCAGGCTCAACCGACTACGGCCTCAGCCTCGTCTAGCCGAGCACAGCTTCGGTCCAAGGACCGACCACGGCTTCGGTCCAAGAGCCGACCACGTCCTCTCCTCGTCTAGCCGACCACGGCCTCAGCCTTGTCCAGCCGAGCACAGCTTCGGTCCAAGGACCGACCACGGCTTCGGTCCAAGGGTCGACCACGTCCTCTCCTCGTCTGCTGATCACATCCTCGGCCCAATGCAGTCTTCGCCCCCACGACGTAAAAATAGCCCGAAGCCCGGTTCAGACGAGAAAAACCGACGTTCGCAAAAATAGACTTGACAAGGTGAACGTCACGCCGTAGGCAACCCGACTGGGCTGGCAAAGTGGACGTCACATCATAGCTCGTTCCACTTGACAAAGTGGACGTCACATCATAGCTTATCCCACTTAACAAAGTGGACGTCACATCATAGCTCGCTAGGGTTGGCAAGGTGGGCGTCACATCATAGCTCGCTACTATTGGCAACATGGTGGGCCTGGCACAGTCCTAGCTAACCCAGTTTCCTATAAATACCAGTGCATCTCCCTTGAGATAGAAGAGGAAAAAATCTTGTAAAACAATATCTTACAGAGCAATAACAAACAAACATTTTCATACATTTGTAATCTTAGCTAACCATAGAAATCTCTACCTCTTCAAAACAAACCCTAACAAATCTAGTTGTGTTGGTTTTGGCCTCCACAGTAACCAACTTACCAAAGCAGAAATACATTTCCTTAAAAACAACATTAATCATTCATAAAACACTCATAAAAGACATTGCGATACATTAATTATGATTCTGATGCACTCTTTGAAGAAAAAATTGATGTAATTACTCAGTAGTGATCCTCAGTCTATTACCGATATCCCTCCAATGAAAGTATCTTGAAAAATTTACCTAGAATAACCTACTTTTTAAAAAAAATAGCTAGAATAATCTTACTATTTTTTTATTGTCGAAATAACCTATTCTGAATTTTTTTTTTTTTTATAATACCAAAATTGTCATTCGCAGACTCTGCCGAGGTATTGGCAGACTCTGCCGAAACATTGGCAGACTCTGCCAAAATATTGGCAGAGTTTTCCGAGATATGGTAGACTCTGCGTTTTTCTATATACTAGCAAATTATGCCGAGGTATTGGCAGACTCTGCTGAAACATTGGTACACTCTACAGATGTATTGACAGACTCTGCCAATATCTAGTACAAATACGCAGACTATGCCGAAACATTGGCACACTCTGCCGAAACATTGGCAGATTCTGCCGAAACATTGGCAGATTCTGCCGAAACATTGGCAGACTCTGCCGAGATATGGCAGACTCTGCCGAGATATGGCAGACTCTACCGAGATATGGTAGATTCTGCCGAAATATTGGCAAACTCTGCCGAAACATTGGTAGACTCTGCCGAGGTATTGACAGACTCTGCCGAAATGATGGCAGACTCTACCGAGATATGGTAAACTCTGCTGAAACATTGGTAGACTTTACCGATGTATTGGCAGACTCTGCCAATATCTAGAAATACGCAGACTCTGCCAATATCTCGGCAGAGTGTGCCAATATTTCAGTAGAGTCTGCCAATATTTCGGCAGAGTCTGCCAATACTTTGGCAGAGTCTGCGAAAGACAATTTTGGTATTATGAAAAAAAAAAATCTATAATAGGTTATTTCAGCAATAAAAAATAGTAAGATTATTCTAGATATTTAAAAAAAAAAAGTAGGTTATTCTAGCTAATCTCCCAAGTATATTTCTTAGGATGCAAACTTTAAAAAAAAATGAAGGCTTTCTACAGATGCTTGAGACTCTCGTCAAGGGAGCACAGGAACAACATAAGTTCAATGAAGTAACAACAACTGAGCTGCGATCGCTGTCACGTAAGCGCAAGAGGTTCCAGATCACCCGGCATCGCCTCTTCAACACTCCCCGGACCGGTCAGAGGGATCAGCCCAACGTGTTGCCGCCTCGGACCGCTTGCACGGATCCAGAAAACTTGCCTCCACCACCACCGCGTCAGGACACCGACGGAACCCCCGAAAGTGCTATGGAGGTATCAGACGACGATCAACCTCCCCCTCGGAGACGCGTCCAAACCGATGCTGCTGACAACGCTACGGCTGGTGGAGAAGGAGCTCCCACCATAGCAGAACTCTATAGGAGGGAGCAGGAGCACGGAGAGATGAAGAGATCTCGGGATGCAGACATTGCCGAGATACGAGCCCAGATGCAGCGAGTTGTCTTTGACCTAAAGACTACTCAATCACAAGTACATCACACCTCAGGAAAGGCTCCCGCAATCGCCCGCGTGCTCGAGAAGGCACGGAATACACCCTTCGACGAACGGATCACGAGGACTAAAATCTCCGATCCAGGAAGAATCAAATTACCGATCTATGAAGGAACCACGGATCCTTCAGATCATCTCATGGAATTCGAAGTGGCTCTAGGTAGAGCTAACCTCAGGGAAGCCGAGAAGGATATCGGCTACTGCAAGTTATTCGTGGAAAGTCTCAAGGGCCCTGCTCTCCACAATTTGGCGCCGTCTAAGGGGACAGAGAATTTCTGACACAAAGAGCTAAGTTTCTACAAAGACATAAGAAGATGTCTGGGGACAACGGTGGAGCAAGCGAAGGATCCTCGTCCCACAGAAACAACGAGGAGAAGGAGAACTCTGTGGAAAACCCTGCACCTAACACCGATAACAACCCATCGGACATGACGGAGATAAAGCAGATGCTTGAGACTCTCGTCAAGGGAGCACAGGAACAACTGAAGTTCAATGAAGTAACAACAACTGAGCTGCGATCGCTGTCACGTAAGCGCAAGAGGTTCCAGATCACCCGGCATCGCCTCTTCAACACTCCCCGGACCGGTCGGAGGGATCAGCCCAACGTGTTGCCGCCTCAGACCGCTCGCACGGATCCAGAAAACTTGCCTCCACCACCACCGCGTCAGGACACCGACGGAACCCCCGAAAGTGCTATGGAGGTATCAAACGACGATCAACCTCCCCCTCGGAGACGCGTCCAAACCGATGCTGCTGACAGCGCTACGGCTGGTGGAGAAGGAGCTCCCACCATAGCAGAACTCTATAGGAGGGAGCATGAGCACGGAGAGATGAAGAGATCTCGGGATGCAGACATTGCCGAGATACGAGCCCAGATGCAGCGAGTTGTCTTTGACCTAAAGACTACTCAATCACAAGTACATCACACCTCAGGAAAGGCTCCCGCAATCGCCCGCGTGCTCGAGAAGGCACGGAATACACCCTTCGACGAACGGATCACGAGGACTAAAATCTCCGATCCAGGAAGAATCAAATTACCGATCTATAAAGGAACCACGGATCCTTCAGATCATCTCATGGAATTCGAAGTGGCTCTAGGGAGAGCTAACCTCAGGGAAGCCGAGAAGGATATCGGCTACTGCAAGTTATTCGTGGAAAGTCTCAAGAGCCCTGCTCTCCAATGGTTCTACAAGCTGGAAAAGAACTCAATCCACACTTTCCACCAACTTTCTGAGATGTTTGTACAGCATTACAACATCTTCACAGAGCGCAAGATCTATGACGCTGAGTTATGGACAAATCGACAAGGTGATAGCGAGAGCCTACGATCTTTCATGACAAGGTTTAAGCACACTCTCGCAAAGGTAGACGGAATCAGCAGCACGTCTGCACTGGAGGCATTGAGAGGAGCACTTCGATGTCCGTCTCCATTCTGGCAAGAACTCACCATCAACCCCCCAACGACAATCCAGGATGCTCTTCACCGTGCAGCTGACTTTGCTCGAAGTGAAGAAGAGCTTCTTGCTAAGAGGGGCGGAAAGGCTAGACAGACCAGCGACTCCGCTCAAGTTTCGACCCCTGCTAAAGCCAAGAAAGGCAATCCCACCTTCATCCAGTTCGAAGGAGGAGCAGGCGGAGCTCACAACTATCAAATTGAATCACCTGGCTACGGCCGAGGTCGAGGCCGCGGTCGCGGACGCGGTAGAGGAAGCTTCACATGGGTCAGAGATCCAAAGGGGTATGACGAGAAGTTGTACTGTGAGTTCCACAAGGCGACTGGGCACTCGACTGCGAAGTGCCGCGAGTTGGGACGACAGCTCGCTGCTAAACTCGCCGAAGGTACCCTCAAGGGCAACATCAGCTTATCTGACTTCAAGCCAGAAGAAGAGCCTCAGGGTACAAATAAAAACCAGGCGGAAAATCCCAGGCGACAGCGTCGCAATGACAACTCAGAGAGCGGTAACCCGCAAGACACTATTTACATGATCATGGGAGGTTCGCCGTACCGCGCAGACAACATTCCAGCAATTGAGGCTTTCCAAAGGCGCGCTGAGGTCTGCGCTAACATATCAACATCTCCAAGGACTAAGCGGACCGGCAACCCCATCACTTTCGAAGAAAAAGACGCCGAAGGTATTGATCATCCGCACAACGATCCATTGGTGGTCAACTTAACCGTCTTCGACTTCAACGTTGCTCGAGTCCTCATCGACACCGGGAGCTCGGTAGATGTCATCTTCAAGAACACACTTGAGAAAATGAAGATCGACCCGTCACTCATCAGAGGGCAACCAAGGCCCATAACAGGTTTCTCTGGTGAAACTACCATGACGATGGGAACAATTCGCCTTCCAGTACAGGCCGGTGGCGTCAAGAAAATGGTGAACTTCACAGTGTCTGATCATCCCGCTATCTACAATTTGATCATGGGAACACCATGGCTCAACCAGATGCGGGCTGTACCATCAACATACCACTTATGCTTGAAATTCCCAACCAGCGATGGCGTGAAAACAATTTTCGGAAACCAGAAGGATTCACGGATGTGCTTTCTAGCTGAGCACAAGCTACGCAACCTAGAAGAAAAGAAGGGGGATTCAGCGTCCCAAGGACAAAAGAAGAGAGCAAGAACTAGCCCCGATCAGGTCAAGGATTTGACCAATCTCTTATAACAATTACAGATTGCAGACGGTCGTGCAGAGGAAGAACGACCCATCTGCGAACCTGTGATCTCCGTGTGCATTGATGAGCAACACCCGGAGAGATGTGTTGAAATGGGAGCTACCCTTGATGAAGAGCTCAAGGGAAAACTGGTTGCGTTTCTCCAGAAGAATATCAACACCTTTGCCTGGGCCGCTGAAGACATACCCAGAATTGACATCAACATCGCCAGCCACGAGCTTAACGTTGACCCTACATTCAAACCGGTCAAGCAAAAGAGGAGAAGGCTTGGTCCTGAACGTGCTAAAGCTGTCAATGACGAAGTCGAAAGACTTCTAAGAGTTGGGTCCATCACAGAAGTCAAATACCCCGACTGGCTCGCCAACCCAGTCGTGGTAAAGAAGAAGAACGGGAAGTGGCGCGTCTGCGTCGACTTCACGGACCTCAACAAGGCCTGCCCAAAGGACAGCTTCCCACTACCTCATATCGACCGTCTGGTGGAAGCAACAGCAGGAAACAAGCTTCTGAGCTTCATGGACGCCTTCTCAGGCTACAACCAGATTCTAATGCACCCTGAAGACCAAGAAAAGACAGCTTTTTTCACAGATCGCGGCATCTACTGTTACAAGGTAATGCCCTTCGGCTTGAAAAACGCCGGTGCAACATATCAAAGACTGGTAAACAGCATGTTCCAGGAACAAATTGGGAAGACTATGGAGGTTTACATAGACGACATGCTCGTGAAATCTCTTGAAGAAGAAGACCATATCTCCCACTTGAAAGAATGCTTCAATCAGCTAAACCTCCACAACATGAAGCTGAACCCAGCGAAGTGCAGATTTGCCGTGACTTCTGGCGAGTTCCTCGGATACCTGGTCACCCGACGAGGTATTGAAGCCAACCCAAAACAGATCGATGCACTGATCTAGATGGCTTCACCAAGGAACAAACGCGAGGTACAGAGATTGACTGGGAGAGTGGCTGCACTCAACCGCTTCATCTCACGTTCAACGGATAAGTGTCTCCCCTTCTATAACACTCTGCGAGGAAACAAGCAGTTTGAATGGTCAGAAAAATGCGAAGCCGTCTTCAAACAACTTAAGGAGTATTTGGCAACGCCACCTATCCTTGCTAAGCCAGTCACTAGAGAGCCTCTTCTTCTCTACATTACTGTCTCAGAAACAGTAGTCAGCGCTGTCTTGGTACGAGAGGAAAGAGGAGAACAGAAGCCTATCTTCTATGTGAGTAAGATGCTCACAGACGCCGAGACTAGATACCCCCAGCTGGAGAAGCTAGCATTGTCCGTCCTCATGGCATCAAGAAAGCTAAGGCCTTATTTTCAATCTCATTCTATTATTGTCCTTAGTACTTTCCCGCTACGTACAGTTTTACATAGCCCAAGTCAATCTAGCAGGCTAGCTAAGTGGGCTGTCGAACTCAGCGAATATGACATAGAATACAAGGGACGGACATGCAACAAGTCCCAGGTCCTAGCAGACTTCCTCATAGAGCTTCCAGATGACAAGGATTCTAAGAATGAACAACCCGGGATTTGGCAGCTGTATGTGGATGGCTCTTCCTCAAAGAACGGATCTGGAGTTGGAATACGCCTGGTATCGCCAACTGGAGAGATCCTTGAACAATCATTCCGACTGGGATTCAAAGCCTCCAACAACGAGGCAGAATACGAGGCCATCATAGCCGGCATGAGGCTCGCTCAAGGACTCCACATCCCGCACATCCACGCCTTCTGCGATTCTCAACTGGTTACTAGCCAATACAGCGGCGAGTATGCGGCAAAGGATGACCGCATGGAGGCTTATCTAAGGATAATAAAAAACCTCGCCTCTACCTTCTAGGAGTTCATACTCACAAGGATTCCAAGAGGCGAGAACACGGACGCTGATGCACTGGCTAATCTGGCTTCCGCCACCGCTACATCAGAAGATCCTGCTTTGAAGCGAATCATTCCTGTTGAGTTCATTGAATTCCCCAGCATTCAGCTAGACACGATGCTCGCTATCTCAACACGCTCTCAAACAGCGAAACAAGCAAGGGCGCTTGCTGAAACAACCAACGAAGATAGTAAAATGGCAGAAGCTGCTGAAGCCCAAGACGTTGACATCCATGGTGATGACATCCTTGGCAACGATATCACCGCCGCTAGTAGCTCTCCTCAACCCGAAGTAGTCCCAATGGATGAAGACGTTGCCGAACCTGAATATGGCTGTGACAAGCCGTGGATGGGCGAAATACGAGAATACATTGCTGATGGGAAGCTACCCACCAACAAGTGGGCAGCGCGCAAGCTACAGAAACAAGCTGCCCGTTATACCCTACTTGACGGCAGCATCTTTAGATGGGGACTCTCAGGCCCCCTGCTCACCTGTGTGGAAGGTGAGGAAGCAAGGCAAGTAATGGAAGAAGTCCATAGTGGGTCTTGCGGCAATCACTCAGGAGGCAGAGCCCTAGCAATCAAGATCAAGAGACATGGCCACTTCTGGCCTACTATAGTAGGTGACTGTATGAAGTTCTCTGCTAAGTGTGAGAAGTGTCAGCGACACGCTCCAAAAATTCATCAGCCTACCGAGATGCTCTCCTCCGTCGCATCTCCTTACCCATTCATGAGATGGGCTATGGACATAGTCGGGCCGCTACACCCCTCAAAGCAGAAATGCTGGCTACTGGTCCTAACAGACTACTTTTCTAAGTGGGTAGAAGCAGAAGCTTTCGCCAGCATCAAGGACGTCCAAGTAGAAAGCTTTGTCTGGCGTAACATCATATGTCGACATGGAGTTCCATATGAGATTGTCACAGACAACGGATCGCAGTTCATATCCAACCGGTTCGAGAGCTTCTGTGCACAGTGGAACATCAGACTTAGCAAGTCCATGCCTCGCTACCCTCAGGGTAATGGTCAAGCAGAGGCAATCAACAAGACAATTCTAGATGGTCTTAAAAAACGCTTGGAAGCAAAAAAGGGCCGCTGGGCCGACGAGCTTGAAGGAGTTCTGTGGTCCCACCGCACCACTCCACGCCGGGCAACGGGTGAAACTCCTTTCGCCCTTGTCTATGGAACCGAATGCGTCATCCCGTCAGAAGTTTCCTCTCCTAGAGTACGTCGTCGCCTCTTACCTGGCAATGAAGCAATCAACCAGTCTATGCTCCTTGATGAGTTAGACTTCATAAATGAACGACGCGACCAAGCCCTTGTCAGGATTACCAACTATCAGAACGCCGCCTCAAGGTACTACAATTCCAAAGTCAGAGAAAGACGTTTCTGCGAGGGCGACTTAGTCCTACGAGAAGTATTCCAGAATACTGCGGAGCCAAACGCAGGCAAGCTCGGAGCTAACTGGGAAGGCCCATATAGGATCACAACGGTCATCCGTCCTGGCGTCTATGAACTCGCCACCATCAATGGCACTACAATCCTCCATTCTTGGAATGCCAAGCACTTGAAGAAGTACTATCACTAGTCTTCCCTCCATATGAACTACGAGACGACTTGATCCCTGACAAAGGGTACGTAGGCAGCTTGTCTTCGGATGAGTTCAGTTGTCCCTCCTCAAAACAAAAGGAGGAGTTAGTGCTCAAATGAACTACGGGGCGACTTGATCCCTTCCAAAGGATACGTAGGCAGCTTGTCTCCAGACAAGTTCAGTTGCTCCCCTCCATATAAAAGGGGGGTTATTACGCGCTTCGTAAGCCTTGTCTCCGGATGAGCTCCAACGATCTCCTCCGCCTTCAGAGGGGGGGAGTAAGCGTTTTCATAAGCCTTGTCTCTGGATAATCATAAGCGTTTCAACAGCCTTGTCTCTACCCAAATTCAGTTCACTTCATTTGTCTAATGAGGGGGGGAGTGGGGTACCCATACTCCATTCCTTGACTACATCATCACCAAAAAACTTCAAACACTTGACGAAAACCTCAGCACGAGAACAGCTATGTCCATTATGGGATACTCAAAGCTTCAATCAAGTAGAGTCGTTACGTATTCCTTACTGCTGGCCACAGTGATGATGCGGGAATACGAACACAATGACATCCAGCATCGGATCCAAGCGCGCTATATAAGTACTAATGTTCAGAACTGGGGCGGACGAACCCAACTGATCATTCGAAAACCCAACAAGCATCGTTGGTAAATTGCAGCTGCCGATGATTCGTTCGGCATGTATCCCGAACGATCATTCAGTAAACCCAGGATGCACTCTGGTAAAACATAGGGTGTACTTGTTTCTCGGGCAGACGTGTCCAGAAAAAACAGCACCGAGCCACAAAGCCCAACAGCAGCGTTGGCAAGAGCACGCACCAAGTCGCAAAGCCCAACAACAACGTTGGCAAGTGTATGCCACAAACGCACAGCGGCCTCACAGCGCTCCTAAGTCTAAAAACGAGTACGCCACTCTAAGAAACCCTCTGGGTTCATCATAAGATTAAAACAAGCAAAGCTCAATAAAGAACGGTGACCACAGTCATCCTACATTTCTCGCGGTGCATGGATCCAAAATAATAGCAAGGATACAAACCATCTGATGCTATAAAGTCATCATATCCGACAAAGTCATAAAAGGACTAATAAAAAAAAAAAGTACATGAGCAAAGAAAGATGATCGGCCATCAAGCCGCGTCATCCTTGTCAACCTCATCGCCGTCATCAGCCTCTGGGATCCCTAAGGCTTGCCTCACACCAGAGACAAGCTCATCAAACACATCACGAGCATCATAAATCGGAACCTGCCTCTCAAGTAAGTCCTGCTCCGCGATATCCAAGGGCGGTCCGTCAGAGCTGCGAAGACGCCCGATGAACTCGAGGTTCGCATCCACTTCAGCAAGATCCAGCATGTTGGTCTTCGCTGTCCCCTCAATCTCCACAAGCAACCTAGCAACCTCTCGAGTTCGTCTGGCAAAGCCACGAGCCGCTTCATCTTTGGCTTCGATAATAGCCGCTTCAACCCTTGCATCCCGGATATCGTCAGCAGCCTTCAGCTGACTCTTCAGCAGATCTATCTCCCCTTTATCCTTAGCGTGCCTCGAAGATGCCTTCGCCAGTTTACCACTCCATTCTTCGTCTCTCTTCTTCGCAGAAGCAGCGTCAGCCTCAAGAGCCTGATTCCTCTCAGCAAGGTCGTCTAGCTTTAATTGCAGGGCGATGTTGGCCTTCCTGGCGTCACTAAGCTCCTTGTCCCGGGAGCGAGCGTCCTCGTCAACGCCGGAAGCCAACTGGTCCAGGAGAGCGGAAAGCTGCTTAAAGAGAAAGAAGAAGGGTAAGCCGACGAAGTAAAGCAAAGTAAAGGCGTGAGGAGAAAAGGAAAACAAACCTCAGAAGCCTTGGTCTTCGCTGATGCGAAAACCTTCCCGCGAATCGACCCGCCAACTGGCGAAGAGAAGGCACCACGGGCTGCAGAACCAGCAACCGGAGGCGACGAAGCTGCAACGCCCTGACTCGCCAACAAACCAGCCACGACGGTGTGAGAGGAACCCGTCTTCTGTCGCTTCGGAAGGGGTCCGTCGGGACCACTTCTCCCCTTGCTCTCCGAAAGAAGAGCCCTCTTCCGCGATAGCTCATGTCGCCTCTCGAGCTCACCGGGAGTAAGGTCAGGAGCATGCGAACGCTGAACCATCACAGCAGGAGTCTTTGGTGTCGTACTTGACGAAGCTCGTCGCGAGGACACCTTCGCCGGTGCTGCAACGCTCGCCAGCGTCGCCTTCGCTTACTCCGCTCGCTGATGAGCCGAAAGCCTAGGCACGCCCCGTCCGAGAACCTTCCCTGGGAAGATCCTGGTAGAGAGCGCCTTCCGGACCCTCTGACGAGTGAACGACTTTACCCAATCGCCGCTCCCTCCAGAAACAAGAGCGCTGTGGATGGCTGCTGCGACACTCCGGCCGATGGTCGGCAACGCTGGCAACAATCTGAAAATCAGTATAAGAAATAAGAATACGCCTACGAAAATCATTTCTAAGTAAAGAGTTACCTCTCTTCTCCCAGCTCGTCCTAACAAGGGGGATGCAATCTACCTCAACAGTCTTCTCCGAAACCGCGACGAAGAAGAACCGATCCTCGAAGTGGTCATCTTTACTCGGGAAGCCGTCGATAAGCATACGGCCCGGAACAGGAGAGACGAGGTACCTAAGCTCCTCCACACGACCACGGGCCGGAAATCCAGCAGGCGAGACAGCTGCTCGGTACTAATCTCGACGTTGCACTCCCTGCTCAGCACATAGATACCAATGATATGCCTCAGACCCCTGGGGTTAATCTGAGCAAGAGAAATACCGTTCGCTTCCAAGAAGCGAAGGAGGAAGCCAGGCACCGGGAACCACAGCAGGCAGTGCTCGAGGAAGTTCTCATACAAGGTAAAGTACCCCGGCGGCGGAGCATCAGCTCGCTGAGAAGAGTCGGGGAGAACCAGCGTAATATCATCCGAAATCTCACACCTCCCTCGGAGGAGACGTAACGACTCCGCATCCGAAATGGTAGATCCCGGAGGGTCCGGACGTTTCTTTTTCTTCTTAGCCACCACAGGCTGGTCAACCTCTGCAAGAAAATCATTGTCACCAACCTCAGCATCAGAGGGAAGCGACCTAAAGGTGGAGGAAGAGTCTGACGACTGAACGGCATCGGCTTCGCCAGCTGGAAGCCGCGGGTCCTCGTCATCGAAAGGAAAATGGAGTCTAACACTTCGACCTCTGTCCATAAGATCCTCATCACCGCTAGGTCTCCTCTCCTCCTCGAGGTCTGCCAAATCGTCAAAGACACCGTCGCCACTATCATTGGGTTCGCCGAGACAACGTCGTGATACAACGACCTTGTTACGGTGATGAGTCCCCACATCAACGCTCTCGTGATGCGATGACACACCTCTGGTTGACATTGGAGATGCCGAGCTCAGCTTCGGATCCGCCGGCGAAGCAGGTTGCGAAGCCGTGGTCGGATCCAACGCCGAAGCAGGTTGCGAAGCCGTGGTCGGATCCAACACCGAAGCATGTTGCGAAGCCGCGGTCGGATCCAACGCCGAAGCGTGTTGCGAAGCCGAAGTCGGATCCGCAGGCGAGTCGACATGAAGCAAGGCGGTAGTCGGGTCGACTAGCGAAGCTACGGTCGGATCCGGTAGCGAAGCCGTGATCGGTCCCGAGAGCGAAGACGTGGTCGAATCGTCCCGAGCCGAAGGCTCACCGATTTCCACAACCGAATCAAGTGCTTGTTCGTCCATAAACACCGAATTTATCTACACATGTCACGAAATAAAGATCAAAAATCAAGGATTTTCATCTTCCATCAAGAACAACACCCAAAATACCTATCTCCAAACAAAGAGCAAAATCAATATCAAGTGTAAACATCAAAATCCCACCCCCTTTTTTTTTGGTCACGATTTCGAACCAAAGAATCTAAGAATCAAAGGATTCCTACTAGCAATCACACAAAGCTAAGATGATTTGGCTATGGGGATTTTCGATCTAAGAGGAGTTTGAGATGTTTACCAAGGAGAAGGAAGGAGGAGATGGGAATGAAGGAGGCGGTGGTCGCGAATCGCGGCGGTTGCAGAGCTCACGGTCGGCGACGGCGGAGTCGGAGCTCACGGTCTTCGACGGCGGGTTCGAGCGTAGCTTCGACGGCGGCTTCGGGCGTGGTCTTCGACGGCAGCGGCTAGAAAGGAGAGATGGAGAAAAAAGAAACAAAACCTAGAAGGAAGGAAGGAAGAAGAAGAAGAAGAAGAAAAAAAAAAAGGGTGTTTTCTTCCTTCCCTCATCTCACTGGGTCCCGAACCCGTTGCTCCTTCGTGTCATGACATTCTTGGCTTTCGGAAATCATTTCTCGGACGCAATCATTTCTCGGACGCCAAATGTGTCGTCAGTATCAGTGCTCGAGACACGAAGTCTTAAAACCTTTGTAGGAAACATGAAATTTTAAAACCGTCACAAGAAACACGGAGTTTCAAAAAAAAAAAAAAAAAAAAAAAAAATCTTCTCTCTACCGTTGTAAGCAAAGCGAGAAGTCTTGAAATCTTCACAAACGCTTATGGAGTCTTAAAACCTCCAGCATAGAGTCACTATCTACTACTGTAAGAAAAGATAGGCAGATACCTTGTCTCTGAACGGCAATGTTAATGTCCAGAACATCTATAGCTCGGCACTATTATCTCTAACACTACCGAGCTGGGGGGCTAACTGTTGGGGTCGGTACTCACCTGCTCAACAGTTACCGTTCAAAGACAGATAATTAAATAAATGACCCTCCGGACTCTCCACGGACAAGCCGGAGTAGCACCTAAGTCTTCACAACGAAGCAAAGCAAGTAACCATGAAAACCGACTTTGAACGAGGTGGAGGACCAACTAAGACTTGACGAATGGAGGCGTGTTCGGCCCGACGGAGACGACCACGATCTCAGCCTCGAGCCGACTACGCCCTCGCCAGGCTCAACCGACTACGGCCTCAGCCTCGTCTAGCCGAGCACAGCTTCGGTCCAAGGACCGACCACGGCTTCGGTCCAAGAGCCGACCACGTCCTCTCCTCGTCTAGCCGACCACGGCCTCAGCCTTGTCCAGCCGAGCACAGCTTCGGTCCAAGGACCGACCACGGCTTCGGTCCAAGGGTCGACCACGTCCTCTCCTCGTCTGCTGATCACATCCTCGGCCCAATGCAGTCTTCGCCCCCACGACGTAAAAATAGCCCGAAGCCCGGTTCAGACGAGAAAAACCGACGTTCGCAAAAATAGACTTGACAAGGTGAACGTCACGCCGTAGGCAACCCGACTGGGCTGGCAAAGTGGACGTCACATCATAGCTCGTCCCACTTGACAAAGTGGACGTCACATCATAGCTTATCCCACTTAACAAAGTGGACGTCACATCATAGCTCGCTAGGGTTGGCAAGGTGGGCGTCACATCATAACTCGCTACTATTGGCAACATGGTGGGCCTGGCACAGTCCTAGCTAACCCAGTTTCCTATAAATACCAGTGCATCTCCCTTGAGATAGAAGAGGAAAAAATCTTGTAAAACAATATCTTACAGAGCAATAACAAACAAACATTTTCATACATTTGTAATCTTAGCTAACCATAGAAATCTCTACCTCTTCAAAACAAACCCTAACAAATCTAGTTGTGTTGGTTTTGGCCTCCACAGTAACCAACTTACCAAAGCAGAAATACATTTCCTTAAAAACAACATTAATCATTCATAAAACACTCATAAAAGACATTGCGATACATTAATTATGATTCTGATGCACTCTTTGAAGAAAAAATTGATGTAATTACTCAGTAGTGATCCTCAGTCTATTACCGATATCCCTCCAATGAAAGTATCTTGAAAAATTTACCTAGAATAACCTACTTTTTAAAAAAAATAGCTAGAATAATCTTACTATTTTTTTATTGTCGAAATAACCTATTCTGAATTTTTTTTTTTTTTATAATACCAAAATTGTCATTCGCAGACTCTGCCGAGGTATTGGCAGACTCTGCCGAAACATTGGCAGACTCTGCCAAAATATTGGCAGAGTTTTCCGAGATATGGTAGACTCTGCGTTTTTCTATATACTAGCAAATTATGCCGAGATATTGGCAGACTCTGCTAAAACATTGGTACACTCTACAGATGTATTGACAGACTCTGCCAATATCTAGTACAAATACGCAGACTATGCCGAAACATTGGCACACTCTGCCGAAACATTGGCAGATTCTGCCGAAACATTGGCAGATTCTGCCGAAACATTGGCAGATTCTGCCGAAACATTGGCAGACTCTGCCGAGATATGGCAGACTCTGCCGAGATATGGCAGACTCTACCGAGATATGGTAGATTCTGCCGAAATATTGGCAAACTCTGCCGAAACATTGGTAGACTCTGCCGAGGTATTGACAGACTCTGCCGAAATGATGGCAGACTCTACCGAGATATGGTAAACTCTGCTGAAACATTGGTAGACTTTACCGATGTATTGGCAGACTCTGCCAATATCTAGAAATACGCAGACTCTGCCAATATCTCGGCAGAGTGTGCCAATATTTCAGTAGAGTCTGCTAATATTTCGGCAGAGTCTGCGAAAGACAATTTTGGTATTATGAAAAAAAAAAAATCTATAATAGGTTATTTCAGCAATAAAAAAATAGTAAGGTTATTCTAGATATTTAAAAAAAAGTAGGTTATTCTAGCTAATCTCCCAAGTATATTTCTTAGGATGCAAACTTTAAAAAAAAATGAAGGCTTTCTACAAATTTAATAGTTTTTAATTATATAAAAAATTTCTCAAAAATGAGAAATCAGATTTTATTCTCGTTTCAGACTTAGAAGCTTGCGAAAATTGGTGTTTTTATTCCTAAAAAGAGGAAAAGATAGAGACTTTCGACAAGATTTAGCTAAAAAAACTTTATAACAAAGATGCACACTATCTTATACCAAAATGGACTAAGCTTTAAAAAATATTGAAAAGATACAACCTTTATTAAAAATGGAAACTTTCTACACTAGATGGAGACTTCCACAATTTTAACAACGAAAATTTTTGTGTCTCTCCAACAAAATATTCGGGACTAAACCCGAATTTTGTGTGCTTTGAAAATTATGCGACGGGGTTTGGTTATTATGACCTCACCTCAAACACTGTCCACGACCTCACACATTTGGATCCCTCCGAGTTCAATGGGGTTCTAGATCTGATGAGGGGGGTTCGAGCTCCACCAAGGAAGGAAAACCATGAGGACAGAGAATATGGAGTTGGATTTGATGGTATTTTGTTTTTGTGTTGTGAAACAATTTAAAGTGTTTGAACTTTTACTGTTTTTGAAGTAAGTTACGTGCTTATGTTTCCATCAAAGCTTTTAGGAAGAATGGGTTAACAACGTTCGTGTTTATATATTGATTGAAGAGCATAACAAGAACGAAAACAAAATATGTGAAAAAATGAGAGAACATTAAGATTTCAGAATATGCGAAGAAGATTAAGAGCATAAGCATTGGGTTTGGTTTTATTGGATTACATTACATTCAAATAAATATCTATAGGATTATAAAGAGTACAAAATGCTCAATATGTATGCTTTTTAATTGTTTTTTGGTCACAATAGCATTTTAAAACAAATCATTTCAAATATTATATCGAAAAGATATTTTAGTTTTGATAACGATAAACGGCTGAAAGACAAACCTAATTTTTTTAAAAAAAAATATAAGCATATATATATCACTGTAATTAGGTAAGTTTTTTTTTTTTTTGTCAAACAAGCGTATTTCATTCATTTAACTAATCAAAATACAAGGCGAGGGAATTAAGCATCCTCCAACATTAATATAACATAATTGAAATGCAATAAACATTAAAGTAGATAGATCATCGTAGAAGATGGATAGCAGATCCAAGACATGCCTCAGATGCGTCAAGAGGGTCTTCACGACAAATCCAAAGATTCTCAGGTTAGTCACTTTACGCAGTGACTTTGAAGATCCCAACATAAAGCTCAGAAGTTCTACCACTCTCCAAGAGAGGGAAGAAGATACGACTAATCTCAAAGAGATGGAAGAAGGTAGAATTGAACTCTTCCACTGAGAGTAGATTACAGGATTTGAGAATCCACAAAACTTTGATCCTCTCCTTCGTGGGGATATGAATCTCGACGATTGTTGGAATGAAGCACAGTGATGTCGTATTGGTGTCTCCACGCTCGATTTGGAGGACAAGAATTTTAACGAGCTCTGTAACATCATGACTAAATCACCAAGAAGAGAGCGGTATAGCTTTGCTGGGATACATCGTTGATGGTCATATACCCGATTGCACTAACTCGTGACTAGTCAAAATCAAATCCTCAAAGGTGAAAATCAGATCGTGCCTTAGGCTTGAACTGATACAAGCTTGAACAGTTGAAACAAAACTGGTTCGATATAGACAATTAGACTAAGATCACTCTTTGTCTAAATCAAGGATAGGGTGGAAGTGAGGGTGAATTGATGTGAATCACAATAGGTGTGAAAGCCTAATGATACTTCTTCTCTTGAGATCTTCTAGATGATATGAGGGCTCTCTATACTGCTTCTAAGGCCAAAGAAACCATGGTAAGGTGAGCTTCAAGTCTAGGCTTGAATAGAACCCATTTGGTGTAATTGGCTATTAAAGGGTTCATCAGATATGTCTTCACTTTGGGGCTTTTTTTGGGAGTTTGGTAAGGCTTCTGGATATGATCTTTAGTGTTCTAAAAACTAGACTCAAAGAGCTTTCCATCCATAGGTAGATAACTTACTGGAGCGTCGGGGTCAGGAAGCGACACCTTGTTAAATTGATCGATCAAATGTGAGCTCTCGGATGGCGTTGGTTGCAATCCTTCAAACTGGTCAAGCAGGATCAGTCCTTCACGATCCAGCTGGTCCACAAACATGTTGAACTTGTTTTCCAGGCTCTTGCTTCTAGTTCTTGTCATTGGTCCGCTTGGTACAAGTGGTGCTTGAATGATTTGACTTGGTGGTTCGATGTCCTCATCATGAACTCAAATGAGAATGGGCCATGGAGGCTTCTCCTTGATGATGGGCTAAACCTTTCACAAAGATTTTTGGGCCAAGCCCATAGGTTAATAGGGCAACAACGGTTTCTCTTCTCCAACCTCATTACCGACCTCTTTACCGGTGAACGACGTCGGACCGGGACCGGGGCTACGTTTGAAGGTCGGAGCAAAGAGAGTAGATCAACTTGTGTGGCAAGGATGAGACGGGGTGGGAAAGCCGAATAGATGTACATCTCATACCGGAGCAGCAATGAACGCCGGCCAAGGCTTCATCACATCTCGGCGATGGATTGAGCCTTATAGTCGACGGAGACGGCGACGAAGCCACAAACTGTTCACGCGAGTTCATGGTGGGGAAACACCGATGATGGGACAACGAAAGATGGTGCAGAGATTTTGAATCATGTCGCGACGAGTCCGGCGGATCCGGCGGTTCTGGTGGCTCCGCCGGACGTGAACATTGTTCTATCCTCGAGCCTCGCCTCACCCGTAGCAGAGCGTAGAACCTAGAGGAAAGATTCGAAAGAGAACTTACCATCTCACGGGGTCACCGGCCGTTTACCGCAGGGAGATCGGGAAAGCTAGAGGAGCTCACGTGCAGGCGACGACCCGCAGGCTAAACCGGGGCACGCCGAAGATCATCCATTCTTGGCTAAGGTTGCGGCTAAAAGCTTGGATTTGATGGTATTTTGTTTTTGTGTTGTGGAAGACTAAAAGGTTTTAGGAAGAATGGGTTAACGTTCGTGTTGCATAAGAAGAACGAAAACAAAATATGTGAAAAAATGACAAGATTAAGATTTCAGAATATGCGAAGATTAAGAGCATAAACATTGGATTTGGTTTTATTTCATTACATTACATTCAAATAAATAACTATAGGATTATAAAGAGTACAAAATGCTCAATACGTATGCTTTTGTTGTTTTTTTTTGTCACAATCCCCTTCCTATTCAAACCAAAGTACTTTTATTTAACTAGCTTATTTATTTTAATTTCATTGAATTAAAACTATGACATGTCTTGAAAAATTATGACATGTTTTTAGAGAAATAATGACATGGCTTAAGTTAACTAAATATATTTTTTTAATTAAATTATCATTAGTGTTTAAAATTATTTAAGTGTCGAAACAATGTTTGGAGAATATTTAAATCAAATGGAAATAATATTAAGGTTTTTAACAATTTTTTATTTTTAAAAAAGGTTTGTTGTTTATTAAAATCCGTTGAGAACAAACGAATATTTCACAAAAAAAGAGATTTTATCAACTATTTACTTGGTATGTTTATCAAGTAATCGAACAATCATCTTTGAGTTGTACCAGAATTATTTTGAATCTTCAAATTCCAGTAGTCCAAGTTTTTAAATCATTGTAATTTTTTTTAAAACATAATTTATTAATAATATATAAGTAATATCTTATAAATTAAAGTTAAACTACTAAACATCTTTTACATGATGTCATATATATTACTAGATTAAGGATCCGCATATATTCGGGTTTTATAATTTGATCTCTTATAAATCCTATGTAAAAATATATATCTAATTATACAAAACAAAATTAGATCACCCATTAAAGTAAATAAAATAAAAATGAGAACATTGTTGTAAAATCACTAAATGCGAATCATAAATTTCTTTATTAATTTTTCTGCTTTTGTTATTTGATTTAGAATTAAATATTGTCACATATTTTCAAATTATTAGTTTTTTCTTATTCGTATTTAAATTCGGTGTACCTTTTTTTCACTAATCAAATATCTATTTTTCAAAATATTGATAAATTTATCTCCATATTTGTATTTAAACTACTTTTACCCTCTAAATATTTTATAACCCTCGTAAAACCAATTTTTTTTTACATAAATTAGATTTAGATTTAGATTTTCGTAATCCTATTTAAATTATATTTACTTTTAAATATTTTACAAATAAATATAAATAGATAATTTTTTGACATGTATGTAAATCTAATTGAAGATAATTTTTTCACGTGTCAAAATCTAGTTAATCATTTTGACATGTGCCACGATCATGTTAATTACAATGTTTGACAAATTAGATTTTCTTTTAAATATTTTATAAATAAACATAAATAGATAATTTTTTTGACATGTATGTAAATCTAATTGAAAATAATTTTTTTACACGTATGAAAATCTGGTTAATTGTTTCAACACGTGTCACGATCATATTAATTACAATGTTTTGACGCATCAAACTTTATATAATAAGATTACATGCATGATTTTAAACTACGTTTATCAATTTCGACGGAAGGAAAGGAAGATTCTTCATGCATGGTGTGGATGAATTTTTTCTTTTAAAATAATACACTTGTGTTTCTACTATATTTCTCCCGGTATTTAATTATTTCAATTACTAAAATATGAATCATTAATTATAAAATTTACATATTACACTACAAGAAAACAGGGGGAAATCCTACGGAATTTCCGACCACCTAAAGCCGTCGGAATTTTTTCGATGTATTTTCGACGTATTTCTGACAAATCCAACATCGTAGGAAATCGGTCGGATTTTTCCGACGAAATATCGATCGCAGCTATTCCGTCAGAGTTTTCGACGTACATCCGACAACTATCTGACGCAACTATTTTCCGTTGGAAAACCGTCAGATATAAACCGACGGATTTTCGACGGATTTCATCTGCCGACATGATTTAAAATCCTTCAAAAATTCCGTCGGAAATGCGTAATATATTTTTAATATAACAAAACAATCGATCTATCAGATATCTTCTTCTATTCATTCTTCTGCAAAAGATAAAGTTTAAAGGTTGAAATATGGCTTCTTCTTCTTCAAATCCGTTTAATTACTTTCACTCATGGATGGACAAACCGATGCGAGATCAAGAGAGCGGATTGCTAACCGAAGAGTACGAGGCTGGGATTAAAGAATTTATGGAATTTCTTTTGCAAAATCCACAAAGCATGAAAAATGTTAAATATCCTTGTCCTTGTACGAATTGTATGAATCGTAGGAGAGGAACATATAGAGGTATATATGGGCATTTGTATAAACATGGATTTATGCCGGGTTACAGAATTTGGTACTCACATGGAGAAACAGAAGATATGATAGATTATGGTAGTTCTAGTGGGCTTTATGGAGGTGATATGATAGAAGAAACATCAACGAAACCGAGTAGCATAAGTTTGGTGCAAATGGTCAATGATGCGTTTCAGAAAAATTTATCAAGAATTGGGGAGGATGTTGAAAGGGTACAAGTGCCTAATTTAGATGATAGAAGGTTTTTTGGTATGTTGGATGCTGCTAAACAACCGTTATACGAAGGTTGTAGAGAGGGTGATTCTCCATTGTCAACCGCGACTAAATTGATGACCATAAAGTCAAATTACAATCTAAGCGAGGTCTTTTGCCAGAGGATAACCTTGCACCAGCTTCGTATTATGAGATACAAAAGTTGGTAGCTGGTCTTGGTCTGCCGTTTCAGATAATAGACGTTTGCGAGGAAAATTGTATGTTGTATTGGAAAGAAACTGAGGGGTTTCTGTCTTGTCGATTTTGTGGTCATCCTCGGTATACAGATACAGGTGGAAGAGTTCCAGTCCCATTTAAGAGGATGTGGTATTTACCTTTGTCAGCGAGGTTAAAGAGGTTATACCAATCTGAGCGAATTGCAACCGCAATGAGATGGCATGCAAAGCATAGAAGGGAAGAGCAAATAGCACATTCATCAGATGCAGGAGCGTGGAAACATTTTAACTCAATAAATCCCATGTTTGCAGCAGATTGGAGGAATGTTTACCTTGGATTGAGTACTGATGGTTTCAACCCTTTTGGGAAGCATGGGAGGCAGTATTCACTATGGTCTGTAATCGTGACACCTTACAATTTGCCACCATCTCTTTGCATGAAGCGAGAGTTTTTATTCTTGAGTATCTTAGTCCCCGGGCCATCACATCCTTAGAAATCACTTGATATTTTTCTACAACCATTGATAGAGGAGTTGCAGATGTTGTGGCACCACGGTGTTCAGACGTGGGATGTCTCAGTGAAAGAAAATTTTGAGATGCGTGCGGTTTTAATGTGGATGATAAGTGATTTTCCCGCTTATAGAATGCTTTCAGGATGGTCAACCCATGGTAGATTGGTGTGTCCGTTATGTGGAGATAAGACTAATGCATTTCAACTGAAGCACGGAAGGAAGACTTGTTGGTTTGATTGCCATAGGCATTTTCTCCCTCTTCACCATCCCTATCGTCATAGCACTACTCTATTTAAAAAGGATGCACAATTATTCCATAATCCACCTCCTGTTTTAGATGGACAGTTTATGTTGGATCAGTTACGAGATTTTGGGGCTGATCGGACAGTCGATTGTGGTGGTAATGGACATGTTCGCGTAGATGGTGCTGGGGAGTACCACAACTGGAACAAGAAAAGTATTTTTTGGGATTTACCTTATTGGAAGGATCATCTTTTGAGGCATAATCTGGATGTTATGCACATTGAGAAGAATTTTTTTGATAATATCATGAACACCATGCTTAATGTGCAAAAAAAGACAAAGGACAATTTGAAGTCGAGGTTGGACCTTGAGGAGTATTGTTCTCGAAGTATACTTCACGTTGATGCTAGAGGAAAAGCTCCCATTCCTACTTTTCGGTTGGAGGGCTTGCAAAACATGAGTTCTTTGATTGGACATTGAAAAGCGTAAATTTTCCAGATAGATTTGTATCAAACTTACGGCATTGTGTTGATAAAAGGAAGGTAAGTTCACAGGGATGAAGAGTCATGTTGCTATGCAATGCCTCTTGCCATTTGCTTTTCGAGGCCTTTTACCCCGACAAGTACATATAGCCATCGCAGATATGCTTTATTCTTTTGTATGTTATGTCCATCAGATTCAAATTATAGTTTCCCGTAATTTGTACTCTCCGGATATAACTTAAGGGCTAATAACTTTGTAATTTCATAACTTTGCGAATACTCATTATATTAATAACTTTGTAATTTTATAAGACTTGTATATCTTGTTTACCTAGGAACATGATTCTTAATAACTTCGTCATTTGAAACTTTATGAATTTTAGCGATTTTGTCAGAAATCCGTCGGAATTACCTACCAATTTCCTACGGTTATAGAGTGAAAAAGTATATCCGAGGAATTCTGTCGATAATCTGTCAGAAATTCCAACGCGCATTTGACGTATTTGGGGTTTAGGGTAATTAAAGTTGATGATTTATGGTACAAACCCGTATAGAAAGTAAAAGGAAATTTTATAATTACGAAATATGTATTCAAAGACATTCTAACTCAATTTGTCCCAAATTTACAAATATGTTTGTAAAATAAATGTTTATCGAATTGTTTTCCATAACTTACATACATGTTTACTACATATTATATGAAAAAAATTGGAAGTTGTATGACTTTGTCAATTTCGGAAGTTGTATGACTTTTCACAAGGTTGAAAAAGTTGTTAGGGTATGTAAAACATCATTAGACATAGGAAACAAAACCATATACCCTAAATTGAGAAATATCCGTCAGACGGCCGTAGGAAACAAAACCCTATACCCTAAATTGAGAAATATCCGTTAGACAACCGTAGGAAACCGGGTCAGTTTTGTCCGTCAGACAACGGTCGGAAGACAATTTGGTCTACGCGGCAAAAATTTGGCGCCTCAATGTTCGTGAAATTATTGAAATTTAGTAAACCGACTAAAAACCGACGGATAGAGCCGTCGGTTCATCATAAATAAAACCTGCCCAGATGTCATTATATGTCATTTGGCCGAAACTCTCCTTCTTCCTTTCTAGGTTTCTCTGCGATTTTTACCGGATCCGGCGCCGATTATCTGCTGATTTCATCTGCAATCTAAAGCCTCTCATCACCATGTCAGCTTTCCTTCGTCTATCCTAATTATTCTCACATAGTTTGTTTAGGGATTTTGTTATAGGCATTATTCATTGACTTACGGGGTTAATTTTAGGGGTTTGTAGTGAAATCTTTGTTTTAAGACTTGTGAATTAGGTTCGTATTGAAATCTTTGTAGTTAGGCTTGTGAGTTTGGTTCGATCATTTTGAGATTTTAGGAAGTTGATTTGTAGATTTTCAAGTTTAGGAATGAATTTTATGTACATAATTTGTTTCTTTATGAAATTCCCCAGATTTAGTGTACATAAAATGTTTAATGTGAGGTTTGTAAGTTTTTGAAATTTTTTATTTGAGTTTAGGACTGAATTTTTAGTATAAACGTATTTGCACAATACGTTGCACAACGTATTTGCACAACGTATTTAAACAAAAATGGTTTAAATTTTTGTTTTTGGTTATGTATAAACGTATTTGCACAATGTTTTTTTTAGGCTTTCTTTATACTAAAGTTTCTGTCAACTATATTTGTTCATGATCATATTTATACGTAGGTCTTCTTCTCCATCATCTGTGCCGAAGACACAGAATGCTGTTAACTGCCGCCAATTGTCTCTAGAGGAGCTTCTCCGACAGTCTGGACGTGAGCATTGCACTCCTCTGCATCCTACTCGGATTGGTGGACGACACATATGGTAAACATAACAAATTCAAATATGATTACTATGTTTACTAAAAATCATAATTTGTTAGCTTTTGATGTTTTTATTTATTTATTTTCCAGGTTTAGATGTGATCTTGATATGAAAATTAGTAAGGCCATTCTCCAAATTTTCAAGTCTCAACTCTACTATCCGTATGAGAAGGCTTCTAAGATCCCACAGACTGAAAAGGACAATTAGCTACGTACTTTCACAGTAAGTATTATTTTCAAACCATTTGTACTTATGTGTTTCTTTATTTAGTTAATTTAATAACCTTGTCAATATATTCAGCAAGATTTCACGTGGGAGGAGAATTTAACTAGCATGGTTCGAAAGGGTTTCAAACTCCAAGTGGCTGCCTCATACAAGAGCCATATGCATGAGTGGAAGCATGCGTGGATTAAGAATGCGGACGAGAAGCCACTAGACTTAGCCTCGCATGTTTGGACCGGCCTCAAACAGTATTGGATGAAACCCGAGACAAAGAGGACATCAGTGAGAAACTCAAAGAACCGGATGAGCCAAAGAGGTGGAAAGGGGCACTCTACTCAGAACGGTGGGCCGAAATCTATCGAAACTCGAGAGCGGGAAATGGTAATATTTATTATTTCATATATGTTTTCTTTTCAATCTATCATTTAAATTTAAATATCTTTTGTAGACAATTGCTAATAATGGTGTGAGACCGCATTATGGAGTCTTGTTGCGGGAAACAAACACAAACAAACAAACAAAAATGGTTCAAGATAAGGTGGCTGAGGAGTGCCTCGCGGCGATAGAGGAAGAATGCCAAACTCAACTTACTCAACTATCTCAGGCTGGATTAAACGTGGAGGACTTAACCCGCGATGACATGAACCGTATCGTGCTTAACGTAAGTGTTTGATTTATTTAGTTGTTTCTCTTTCTAAATTTTTTTTTTGTTTGAAATGAATGTTAAATTATTATTCAACCAAAAAAAACGTTTTTACAATTTCTGCAACTTGCACTAGAAGAAATAAGATGCATTACAACTCTTGTGTTCTTCCTATAAAAGAACCCAATGTTTATCTCGTGTCAAACCATTTCGACATGCCCTTTTCGTAGGTTTGATCCCCTATCATTCGAATTGTGCTTAGACGGTTCTGTACCGTTTTGTCTATGATTTTGCCTAGCTGATAGGGCTGGGCATATGGGTATTCGGGTCGGGTACGGGTCGGGTCCTATCGGGTACAGGTTCTACCGGGTCTAGAATTTTTATACCCATACAGGTACCTGTAAGAATTCGGGTCGGGTACAGGTTCGGGTCTTACGGGTACAGGTTCGGGTTCAGGTTACAATAAATTGTACCTGTAAATACCCGAAATAAATCGGGTACAGGTTTAGGTTCTTTTACCCGAACTTACAAAAAATAACCTGTAAACACAATAAATACCCAAACCAATAACCATAAAAAGCAGCTGAAACATAACCAAACAATGTTCAAACTTTTAGAGAGTAAAGAGTTGAGAATTGAGAGTCTGAGACATAGTTTTACTAGTATTAAAACAAACTTGGAAACTTGACAAAAAAAACACATAGAAATCGATTACCAAAAAAACACAATGATTTTGGGTTTTACCATAAATATATTATATATAATCTAAGTATAAAAAACATTACGGGTATTGTTCGGGTATCGGGTAGGAACCTGTACCCGAACCTGTACCCACCGGTACCAGTCTAACATACCCAACAGGGTAAAACAAAAATACTCATACCCAATCAGTACCTGTGTTTTTGGATCGGGTACAGGTTCGGATATTCGGGTCCGGTTATTATGCCCAGCCCTACTAGCTGACTCGATGAAAGTGATTGTTCTCCATGGCGTCGATTATTGCGTTCTCTCCACAAGTGATAGATCACTGTTTGAAAGGTGTATCTGAAGAGAAACATCCGGATGTTACTGAGTCCTCCCCGGTACAGCAAGGTTGTTAGATCATTCCAATCGGTGGTGTAGTGAACCCCCAGGAGCTTCCGAGCAATAACTCTTTTCTGTTTTTGTAGCATGTTCCAACAAAAAAAAGACGTAAGTTCGGGGTTTGTCGGCTTCCGGAGCTAGACCAAGCAACGTCTTCTTGTTCATCTTACAACCCTACGCATCTTGAAGAAGAAATTGAGAGATTGAACGAGCGATTCAACGAGGAGAGAGCAGAGCGAGAGAAGAAGGAAAAGGAAAACGAAGACTTCCGAGCACAGATGAAAGCGTTTCTTCAGACTGCTTATCCGGGACAAGATTTTTAGACCTTCGCTTAATCAATTAGCTATGTTTTTTATATTTTCAAAACTGGATTATGTTTAAAAAAAATAGTTTAAATGTATTAACTATTTTAATCTGAATGATTTTGATCCGAATTTTTGTTTTAAATTTAAAATTCAAATTAAAACATATTGTAAAAATTAAATTGTATATATATTATCCGATTCCATCAGATATTCGTTGGAAAACTTTGTCGGAATGGTGTCGGATCAGTAAATTTCCGACAGTCAAGACCTGTCAGATAACGGTCGAATTGTTTCCGACTATATGTCCGGTCGTAATTCGTCGGAAATGATTCCTGTCAGAAATTCGTCGGTAGTTTCCGACAAATATTTAATGTTAGTAAACCGTTGGAAATACCGACGTATTTCCGACTAATTTTGAATTTCTGACCAGACGGATCCAACCAACAATTCGTGTTACATGTCCGTCAGAAATGGCGCTTTCCGACGATTGTCCGACGATTTTAGCCGTCCGTTCAAACTTGTTTTCTCGTAATGTTATTATCTACTTTTTATGTTTTATTTCATTACATATACAAAAATTATAACAAAAAAAATCCATTTTAAAAGTAACACTCAAAAGCAAGAGGATATTATCTTACACATATTTATTTCTTACATGCATATAAGTTTAACAACTACCAAACATGCATATTTAACTTTTATAAATGATAAAATCATGTTGTTAAATACTAAAATTAACATAGTTTTTTAAAAAAAAATTCATCGCGGGACAATCACCTAGTATCATTTAAAAAAAATCATTTCAAAATATTATATAGAAAACATATTTTTAGATTTAATAACGATAAGCGGCTGAAAGATAAACTTGAATTAAAAAAAAATTAGAAGCATATATATGTATCAGTGTAATTAGGTAAGTACAGGCATTGAAACTCTCAAGGGTTTTGTTAAGGCAAAATAATGTCTCACCCCTATCCACTAAGCTCTTTTTAAAAAATCTTTTAATTACTTATTTGGAATGATTTGTTCAGTCCAAGTCTGATCGGTTCCAGATTTGACCTAAGCCTAAGGGTATGACTGGTACAAATATTAGAAGAAATGAGAAGAAAAATCTGAAGAAAAGAAAAGTTACATCAGGAGGAAAATTAATTCTATCAAGTATTTGTAGGAGGAAGAATTCCTCTACTGTAGTTACTTTTTCATATTTTCAGCAAAAAAAATTTTCTATTAATTTTTTTTCGATTGGTCCATGTAGAGTAAATAAAATTTTTCTCTCTTTTCTTTTCTTCTGTGAGTGCAAAACAGTTACACTCTAAGTCTTGATAAATTGTATACGAGAGAAATCGAGTCTTGTGTGTCAATCCTACTCATAGATTCATTGCTTTTATTTTCAATATGATTAAACATTTTTTAACATAATAACACGTAATTGTTTGTCTGATATTTTATGTGTTGACAAGAAGAATTTGATTAGAAAAACTTCATCTTCTGCTTATTGTTTAAAAAATGTATTTATTTTAATTGGTATTAACATATGTATTAATCTTCCATGGAATAATAGTTGATGTAGATTTATGAAAAGAACCATATATAACCCCACTTAATTAAATATGTCTAATAAAAGAAAATTAAATTAATGTTGATTATTTGTTAAATCGATACTTTCAAATAGGGCTGAAACGGATCCAGATATCCTAGAATTTCAAAGTATCCAAATCTGGAATCATCGGATCCGTGAAAAAAACTATCCGGATCCGGAATCGGGACCTCCTGGATATCCGGAAAAAAACGGATATCCGGATCTGGATCCAAAATAAATATTAAAAATAACTAATAAATAAATAAAAATTATATTTTTAAAAATTATTAATTAATATTTTAAATGATATTTTTCATTATAAATATAATTTATTATAAAAAAAACTAAAATCAATTTTTATATATATTTATTTATTTATATAAAATTAGCTTAATAGATATATAATATATATGTTTTTAATATATTTAATGCGTCCGGATCCGGATCCGGATATCCGGACCTTAAAATGTTGTTATCCGGATCCGGATCCTCTTTTCATGAATCATAAATTTTACTATCCTTATCCGGATCCGGGCTCCCTGGATATCCTAATTTTCTGAGCGATTCCGAACGGATAACAGATCGGTTCTCGGATCCCAGATAATAATTCCATCCCTACTTTGAAACACACAAGACTCGATTTCTCTCATATACAATTTATAACCGTTTGATAAAACGCAACAAACAAACCCAAACTTCCCAGAAAGAGTCAAAAATTTCTCGGGAAAACAAGAAAAGTTGCAGAAGCTGCAACAATGGCGGAATCTTCGGCTTCGAGTCTCCTCTCGAAATCAAGTGATCTTCTCGCGACTCCAAGCCACGAAAGACTTGAGCTTCTCCTCAATCAACTCGCTACGCCTGAAGAAACCGTCGAATTCCAATCGGCTCTTGCTCTTTACGATTTCTGCGTTTCGAAGTTCCCAAATTGTTTAACCCTAATGCTTCTCAAAATCTAGAATCTGTATCTAGACGCACTTCTTAATTTGACATAAACGAACAACATCTCATTGCTGCATCTAGATGCTGCGTCTGGATGAAGAAACGAACCGCCTCCATGTATTTTTTTACTTTTTTTTTAAAGTGTTGTTGATATTATTAGACCTGATTTCAGGTTGAAGCTTGTGGCTATTCGTTCTTTGATTTCACAGCTCAAGGTCTGCAAAAAGATAGATACTTTCTTGTTTCCTTTATCAAAAGTCAGATACAAGAAACCAAGATGTGTATTGATGTTATTTGGTTACTTGTACAACTCTCTGAAACAAAAACCTAAACCAAAAATATTAAATCGGTTTAGCTTTTTTATTTTTTTAATCCAGAAATAGAAACCTAAACCAAAAAAATTGAAATGCTGTACCCAACTACCGAAGTCAAACAAAGGAAATGAGTTTAGTACTCTCTCTGTTTTAAAAAAATTACTTAAGAGTTAAACCAAATTGTTTGAAACGTTAGACCAAAGAATTGAAATATTCTATTTTTACCTAAAAGTTTTGAATATTAAACCAAAACTACGTTTGCTTAAAGATAGTTAAACCAAACGACAAGAAGTTGGATTGCTAGCAAATTAATGCTAAATACAAATCCTTCAAAAAATGAAAGATTATACCAAATACAGTAGTTGGTAATTCCGGTTTAGGTTTATGTTTGACTACATGTTTGCTGGGAGAAATTCTTAAGATATTTCGAAGTAGAATTGAAGGAAGTGAAGCTAAGAGAAGATTATTACGTGATAGACCCTAAAATAGCGGTCGAAATGGTGGACGAAAACACAATTTGTGTCGCAACAATTCTCGGTTCGACGTTAAGCTTCTCAACGAAGTCGAGAAAAACAAGCCGACCAGGTGACTAAAATCAACCCAATTTCTAAAAAGCTAATAATCGATCGACTTTAACCGGCTCGAACCTGGTTTAACGTATTGTACCGTTCTTGTATTCGGAGCTAGAATGGGATTTTTGGTTACCTTTGGTTAAGAGCATAAATGCGAACGGTTACAAATACGGTTTGGTCTACGCCGGTTGGAATATCTGGAGAACCAAATCCGATTTGCCTGATCAACTTATCTCACATGTCAATTATCTTTACTCTTACCAAGTCTTGAAATGTGATTAACCAAAATGTGTGTATAAGCGAAAAAATCAAATTAATGTCTTTGTTAAATCAATAATTCGAAATACACAGATTCGATGCCCTCATATACAATTTATAACCGTTTCATAGACACAAAATTTTCTCCAGAACATTCTCATAGAGCCAAATTTTTCTCGAGAAACAAAAAAAACAGTCGCAGATGAAAAAGCGGATCAACACAAAACGAATAACTCAAAACCTCGGAACACCGAGTTTTAACCTTTATTAGAAATCTTACAAAAAGTTTACACACTCTCTTGTTGATTTTACATAACTCTAAGCCTATCCTTAGTTTGTCACCCAAGATTTCTACTCTAAGCAAGATCAAAGACAAAACCTTTGTC
Source organism: Arabis hirsuta (assembly GCA_964056655.1). Lineage (NCBI taxonomy): Eukaryota > Viridiplantae > Streptophyta > Magnoliopsida > Brassicales > Brassicaceae > Arabis > Arabis hirsuta. The sequence continues at coordinate 22,328,499 of OZ053310.1, forward strand.
TTCTACACACTCTTGCTACCGTTACAGAGTTCTCACAACTCTTTCAATTGGAAAAGCTCCAGGGACTTTTCTTTTTTCTTAAACGGCTAACCCTAGAAAATTCTACTTCAATCTTTTTATATTCGTCGGATAAGTAAATCTTCAAAGTTGCCTTTTCCTTGATTCGAACGTATCAAGTTTCTTCTATTATATTTTCTATGAAATGAGACTAAATGATGAGAAATATGCAAAATGAAAGTCTAATGAGTATAAAAACTAACAAAAATGTATGATAAATATGCTTAAATATGAATACATCATGGTTCTAAAGACTTTCCTTGTTTTTGATTTATATAAGTATATGCCCACAATATGTAGCGGAAATTATTTTAATAAGATTTGTATATTAACTTAGTGTTAATTTGTATATATAAATATATTTTAGATTAATCGACTATTTATGTTATCACTATAAAAATACATATTGTGAGATTTTACATTTTGAATTTTGATCATTTTTTTTATAGAAGTCCCTAAAAGATCATATTTGTTTTATGATGTAAATATAAACATTTGTCTTTTTATAAAGTTTTAAACTTTTGCCAAACCCGATTAGTATTTGGATTCTCTTTTTTTAGCATCCATAAAATTACCTAATTGTAAATAAATATTATGAACTAAAACTACTTTCCAATTCTTCAACAAAAGATTAATGACTTAAGATATATTTGATTTCTTTGAATAAAATAATTTTATTTATATTTGTTGTTGTATCTGTGAAATTATGTTTGTAATTAAGTTTTGTTTCTTTTGTTGATTAATCAAACTATCCCTATTTTCTTTTGTTTACTTTCAAATTTTAAATATTTTTTTTCTTTGTAACTTTTATTGGTATCATTCATGAAGCTAACCATTTTCTTTTTTTTTAGATTAAAGCTTTTTTGCTTTTTTAAATAAAAAAACCATTCATGTTAGTTTACATGTTTTTTTTTATTGTGTGCCTATTATCCTATATATAAAATGATTATCTAAAAATAAGCACTTTACGTTAAATAGGTTTTTTTAATGGGAGTTTTTTTAGTCTTAGACATTTGGGGTCTTCATACGAAGCAAAGTTTTTTTTTAATTAGCAATTAAGTTGTTGTTTTTTTTAAGATTAAAACGATTGGGCTTGGGCTCAGGATTATTTTTATTAATCATTAAGTGATGTGTATTAATCACATGTTTTTATTGGTCTTATGTGTCAAAGTTTTGTAACACAAAATGGTTGAAGTGTCAACACATGGACAGACTTTTGTGTTATTATAGTATTGATTTAGGAGTATTTATTGGATTAGTGATTTGATTTTGATATATTCTAACATTTATACGAAATTTTGAAAACTTCTAACTATTTTTAATGACTTCACTCATAGCTAACATATTTTAATTTTAAGGAGTGAATCAGTGTAATATTTTGAATCTGAAATTTGGTAGGTGATATGGCTAAAAATAAAATTAGGTAAACATCGTGGACAAAAAAGTACGACGTTTTTGTCTTCCCTCGCATACAATTTTTTCTTTAATTTTTGATAAAAAAAAAAATAGGAAAAGGTTTTCTATTAAAAACATGTATACAAGGAGTGTTACAGCATGGAAAAATATAACATAAGATTACACACTACAAAAAAACAAGGCATTTTCCGACAGAATTTCCGACGGATCACGAGCGGTCGAAATTTTGCGACCGAATTCCTACATATTTTTGACCAATTTTCAACCGGAAAATTTCGATCCAAAATTGGAAATTTCCGACGGAAAAAATTCCCGTTGGAATACGGTTGCAAGATTGGTCGGAAATCCGTGGGAAACACATTTGGTAGAAATTCGGTTGAAAAATTCGGTCGGAAAATCATCGGGAATTCATGCCGTCGAAAATCGGTAAGAAATTCAAAATAGCCGTTTTTAGCCGTTTGAAATTTTGAATTTCCGACCGAATTTCGGTGGGAAATCCGTGGCAAAAATTGCAGAATGCTTTTATAAAACAGAGCATTCACGAAATGGGAAGAGCAAATTTTAAAAATGGCACATTCAAATAAAGATCAATATTTTCGAGCGTGGATGGATAGACCTTCTCATGATCCAGAGACGGGTTTACTTACGGATGAGTTTTACGATGGAGTTCAACAATTTATGAATCTTGCATTAAACCAACCGCAAACCATAGAAGAAGGTAAATTGTCGTGCCCTTGTTCTCAATGTCGGAATCGTAAAAAGAAATTTGGGCGTATTGTATTACAACATCTTTATAGAGATGGATTTATGTCGGGGTATAAGATATGGTATTTGCATGGTGAAGATGGTTCAATGGGGAATTATGCTAGTACTAGTGCAGATAGGATAGAGGAACCAATACCGAAAGTAGATGAAAATGTAGGTATGGAAGAAATGGTTAACGAAGCCTATCGGGAGAATATACCATCATTCTTTGAGGATGGAGCCGAAGAACCAACTTTAGATGTCCGGAGGTACTTTGATATGGTAGATGCATCAACTGATCCGTTATATGCTGGTTGCAAAGAGGGTCATTCATCTTTATACTCTGCATACAGAATGATGAGTATAAAGACGGATTGGAATTTGTCAGAGGATTGTATGGATGCGATAGCTGATTATGTGAAAGATATTCTGCCTGAAGATAATCTTCACCCGGGTTCATACTACGAGATACAAAAACTTGTAGCTGGGCTTGGTTTGTCATATGAAATTATAGATGTGTGCATCAACAAAACTGTATGATATATTGGAGAGAGGATAGCGACCGCTTTAAATGTCGGTTTTGTCGCCAATCGCGGTTTCAAGACACAAGTGGTAGAGGTCGAGTACCGGTTAAGAGGATCTGGTATTTGCCGTTAGCTGAGAGGTTAAAGAGATTATATAAATCAGAGCGCACAGCCGGTCCTATGAGAAGGTATGCAGAGCATACCTTTAATGGAGAAATTGCGCATCCCTCAGACGCAGGTGCATGGAAACATTTCTAATCATTGTATCCTAGCTTTGCAGAAGAGTGACGAAATGTATACCTTGGGTTATCTACGGATGGTTTCAATCCTTTTGGGAAGCTTGGGAGAAAATATTCATTGTGGCTAGTCATTGTCACACCTTACAATTTGCCTCCACCTTTGTGCATGAAACGAGAGTTTCTATTCCTCACTATCCTTGTTCCCGGTCCAGACCATCCGAAGCGTTCGCTTGATGTCTTCTTGCAACCATTGATTCATAAATTGCAAGAGTTATGGGAGCATGATGTTCGAACATATGATATTTCATGCCATTAGGACTTCATGATGAAAGCGGTGCTTATGTGGACCATAGGTGATTTCCCAGCATATGGAATGTTATCTGGATGGACAACGCATGGAAAGTTGTCATGCCCGTACTGTCAAGATAACACTAATGCATTCCAATTAAAGCATGGCAAAAAGACGTGTTGGTTTGATTGTCATAGACGTTTTTTACCGACTGATCACCCGTACTGGCGGAACACCACGTTGTTTACAAAGAAAAAAAGAGTGCTTCACGATCGTCCACCTCCCGAGTTAAATGGTGATTATATTATGACTCAGTTTCGTGATTTTGGTGCTATGACTACGGCTTACTGTGGTGGTAATGGGCATGTTCATGTTGACGGTTATGGGCAACAACATAATTGGCATAAGAAGAGTATATTTTGGGATTTACCATATTGGAAAGATCATCTTTTGCGGCATAATCTTGATGTCATGCACATTGAGAAAAACTTTTTCGATAACATCATCAATACAGTGCTCAATGTGCAAGGGAAAACAAAAGATAATTTGAAATCTAGATTGGATTTGCCCGGTATATGTTCTCAAAATGAACTACATGTCATGGAGAATGGAAAAGGTCCTATCCCGGTCTTCAGGTTGGATGGTTTAGGAAACAAAGAGTTCTTTGAGTGGATTACGCATCATGTTAAATTCCCAGATTGATATGCGTCTAATCTTCGTAATTGTGTTGATATGGGGGAAGGAAAGTTTGCTGGACTGAAGAGTCATGACTGTCATGTTATCATGCAACGCCTCCTTCCATTTGCCTTTGAATATCTCCTACCAAAAAACGTACATCGAGCAATTTCAGGTAAATTTTGGGTATTTAAATCAATTTACATTATCACATATATATTCATATCTAATGTATATCTAACACTTATATTTGATCTATGCAGCGGTAGGTGTTTTTTTCGAGATTTATGCACGAGATCCGTTACAGTGGACGGGATACGCAATTTGGAGGAGAAGATACCAATGATCCTCTGCAATCTAGAGAAGATATTTCCGCCGTCTTTCTTTGATGTTATGGAACATCTTCCGGTTCATCTTCCTCGAGAAGTAGCTCTTGGTGGCCCTGTTCAATATCGGTGGATGTATCCGTTTGAGCGTTTTATGTTCCATCTGAAGAAAAATTTTAAAAATTTAAGCAAAGTAGAGGGTTCAATTGTTGCTCAAAGCATCAATGAGGAAACATCTAACTTTGCGTTAAACTACTTCCCTTCAAAAGTTCAAACAAAGAGTCGAAAACCAGGGCGTTACGATGACAGAGGAGAAAAACCCATTTATCCAGCTTATGTCCCACATATGTTTGCACAAGTCGGCCGACTGAGTGGGAAACCAAAATCAAGGAGGCTTTCATCCGAGGAGCAAAAACACTTGCATATGTACATTCTCACAAATTGCGAAGAAGTCATGCCATACGAGAGGTATTTTTAAGAACAAAATAAATAATTCACAACTTTCTTTATATGATAATAAAAAAATAATGACGATATTTTTTATTTCAGCATTTACATGGACCAAATACGCAAGGAAAATCCACTTTACACAGAAGATGAACTTAATGTGCTAAAAAATTCTTAATTTGACCAGTGGTTACCATTCTACGTAAGTGAAAAAATTGATGCTGACTAAATTTATGTAAAATATTTAAATGCCCGTGTTCTAATGGATTTCCAACGTCTCGTGTAGATCTCGCATTGGAATTCAAATGGCCATCAATTTCCGACGTGGTTAGAGGAGTTATCGAACGGCCTAACATCGGTTGCTATGTCATATCCGATGTACTGCACTCGCGATACGCTTTTAAGATCCATAGGGAAATGAACACAAGGTCCACTTCTAATTCTGGAATTTCTTCACAATCCGGTGATGTTGTATACTATGGTGTCTTGCGTGAAATATTAGAGGTTCATTATCCCGGCTTACTCGACTTGAGGTGCATTGTCTTCTACTGTGATTGGTATGATCCTTTTACCGGTGTTCGACAAGACGAGTTTGGTGTTACATATGTACATTCGAGGAAGAGACTTCAAAAATACGATCCATTCATCCTTGCTTCACAAGCAAACCAAGTTTCATATATTCCATATCCTCGAGTACAAAACAAACAAGATCCATGGATTACAGTGACATCAATTAACCCAAGAGGAAGGGTAGATGGGGTAGGAGATACCGAACCTTTGCAACAGAGCACCGCCGGATATATTGGCTCCATTGATCATTCGCTTGAGGTTGACCTTGTCGTCGATTTCACAATGGACGCAGATGATGCTATATTTGAGGATTCAGAGGAAGAGATAGGAGAGTTTGAGGAAGATTCGGACTCAGCACCTTCAGATTATTTATCGGATTCAGACGGATTATAACTATATTTGTGTTTTTTTTTTAAATTTGTTTTTAATATATTTTAATGTAATGACTTTGTAATATATTGTTGATTAAATTTTTAAAATAAAAAATTTAATTTTGTTAGATTTAAATTTACAATTTCGTAGTTACATTTTTATTTTTTAAAATAAAATATTTAATTTTGTGGATTTTAATTTCTTAAACTAAAAGTGTGGATTTAAATTTTTAAAAAATAAAAGTGTGGATTTTAATATTTTAAAATAAAACATTTAATTTTGTTAAATTTTGGACGGATTTCAGACCGCTAAATCCGTCGGAAATTTATAACTTTCGGACGAATTTCCGACGGAATTAGTTCCGACCGTTAAATCCGTCGGAAATCTTATTAAAATATCTGAGAGCTCTTTCTCTCCTCTTTCTCTCCGCCGCTTACGAGTTCTTCTTGCAGTCGAGCGAAATTTCGCCGATCTCTTTCTCCACCTCCGATCTCGTTCTCTCCACCGACGAATCGCCTCCCCACCGCCGGTTTTTTCTCCTCACCGCCGGTCTTTCTCCTCCACCGCCGGTTCTTCTTTTTCTCGCACCATCTCCCTGGCGGTTCTCTCACCATCTCCACCGCCGGTCTTTTCTCCTCACCGCCGGTCTTTTCTCCTCACCGCCGTTATTTTCTCCTCACCGCCGGTCTTTCTCCTCCACCGCAGGTTCTTCTTATTCTCGCACCATCTCCCCCGGCGGTTCTCTCACCATCTCCACCGCCGGTTCTTCAGCATATCCACCGGTGCAAAACATGTATGTATTTCCAATAATGAAATTGGCTTATTTGTAAATGTTTTTAGGGAATTTGTTGTTAGAATTAGATGTGTGTATAAGCGGTTTTTAGGGATTTTGATGTGGAGAAATTGTGAATTGTTTGTAAAGTGTTTTATTTTAAAAATGAACAAGTTACATAAATTGCAAACCGTTTTTTTGTAAACCTCTCGGCCATTGCAAACTATTTTTTGGTCAATTTGCAGGTTGCTTGACGATTTCCGTAGAATTTGTCAGCTCCCTAGACGTGCGGTGAGCCAAAACGCAGTCCCAAACCCCCCGAGCCCATCTCAAATTCCGGACACTCAAAGCTCCAACCAACAACAACTTACTATCAAAGAGTTGTTGACTCAACCGGGCCGAGAGAAGATTCCAAAGCTCGACCCAATGTGTCGCGGCGATTCAACTTGGTAAATTATTAAAATTTTGTATGGAATGTTAAAATTATTACTAATTTTGTTTTTTTTTACTAACGCGTTTTTTTCAAGTTTCTAGATTCGGTAAGAAAAATAGGATCTTCAAATCATTTTTGAAGATGATACGTTCACACCTCAAACATCCTTATAAGACGTGGAACGCAATGCCTGAGAGTGAGAAAGAGTTGTGGTTCTGAAGTTTTACGGTATGTCTTTAATTAACAAAAATTTTAGTCAAAAAATAATTTTATAGTTACTAATTATTTATGTTCTTAATAATGTAGCAAGATTATGATTGGCATCCTCAATTGACAGAACAAGTTTGGGATGCGTTCAAAAAGATGGCCCAGGATAGTTACTCGGGACACATGAACGAGTGGAAGGCAAAATAGGAGAACGGGGAGGACAAACCACATAACTTGAACGAGGATGTTTGGCTGGGATTGCAGTCCTATTGGGCTGATCCGGCAACGAAAAAGCTTGCAAAGATTAACTCGGAGAACCGTAAGAATAATCCTCGAGGTACTCACAACTCTGGGGTTACGAGTTTCTTAGCGCGGGAGGACGAGATGGTAAGTGTATTTGAAATTTTCTTAAATAGTTTTTGCTATCTTTTACATTAACAATATTTATTAAAACGTTTGTAGTTTCAAGAATCTGGTGGTGTGGCTCTAGATTTAGTTGATTTGATTAAACGTACACACACCAACAAAGTCGGCAAGATCGATTATCCGAACATTGCTCAAATCGTCGAGAAGGTGGAGAAGAGAAAGGAAGAGCGGCTTACGCAAATGTCCCTCTCTCAAGGTTTGGATGGTTCTTCTTCGTCGAACCAATGCGAGTTGTCCCGAGACGAAATTAACAATATGGTCATCGAGGTAATGCGAGTTGTCCCGAGACGAAATCCGTTGGGAAACATCCCTCTGAAATCGGTGGGAAAAAATTTTGTAGCAAATCAGTTGGGATTTTCCGTCGTCGGAAATTGGTTGGAACAAGCTTACGACGAATTACCAACTTAAGTGACGGTCAGAAAATTCGGACGGATTTTACCGTTGGTAATTTCCGACGGATTTGACGGTTGGAAAATTCCGACGGATTTTGCAACCACACTGTCTCGTTGGAAATCCGTCAGAAATTTCCGACGGTTTCCGACCGATTCTTAATTTCCGACCACCCAAAACCGAGAGACGATTTGGTTGGAAATCCGTTGGAAACAGCTCTTTCCGACGGATTTCCAACCAAATTGTCCGTCCGAAATAGCCATGTTTTCTTGTAGTGACAGTATTGGACAATGCGATTAGAAAAGATACAAAAATATATATTTTCTTTCCTAGACATCGGATTTTCATCGAAACCCAAGAAGAACGAGTGATTCAACACAAATCAACTACAAATGACGATATAGGAAGAGAATTCCCCATACAATAATCTCTAAAGAATACAATGATCTCAACATGCCGAGAGAGCACTGGACAAAAGAGAAGGCCTATCGGACTCAAACAAATCCTCTTTTCCGTAGTGAAGGGCAAAAACAAACCACACAACCAAGGCACACATCCACAACCAAAACTAGAACAACTATTTAAGCGAATGAAGAAACCTAATTGATCCCAAACATGTTTCCTCAAACCTCTAACCGGATCTCCCTAAACACAAGATATGAAGAAAAATAAAGAACCAAACTGAACTCTAAAGTCAACCATCTTTGTATCAGCGTGTATCACATCTACTTCGAAACAATTTTTCCACTTAAACCGATCGGCTCCAATGTATACACTCCATCATAACCCACCGATTAAGTTTAATGAGAGTTTTCTCTATAAAAATTACCAACACATCGTAAGTGAACCAATCTCTTTGTCTATCTTTACATTTCTGTCTATTTTCTCGCAGTTAAATCAACAAATTAGTTACTGATATTTGTTTAATCTGTGACTAACATATACTCTTATTTTCCAAAGATCATATTCTCTTAAAATCATATCATAGGCAAAAAAAAATGGATGCGGTCTAATGGTTGAGTTCTTTCACTTGGTTAAAATTTGAGAACGGTTAAAATTTTGAATAATCACATAGAACTATGCAGCAAGTCCGGTAAAACTGTAAAATATATTAGCTCGAACATATTTTTGTAGATTTTGGATCAGATCGAATCCTACATCCCTGATTGAGATTAAAAAAAACTAAGATAACAAAAAGGTGGATTTGAAAATACTATTAAGATTCATGTAAACAAAACCTTTAGAGCATGTTTAACAGTAATACCCTTATAAGTTTTTTAAATATAGTATTTTAATGATTTTATGTTAGTATAATGATTTATTTAATTATTAAATTATTAACAAAATAATAGACTAATGATAATATTATATGTGGCAGAAAAGTTCATATGTTAGTTTCATTGTGCTCATACTTCCACTTCTCTCTCATCCCTCTCTCTAGTTTTTTCATTACTTTTCATTATTTAGACCACCTTTATCGGTGTAAATATATTTTAGAGTATCTACATAATATAATACTATTTTTTTAATTTTAATAAATCAAATAATTAAGTAGAAAAAAGTAAACTTATACTAAATGTGCATGTGGCAAAAAAATATTAGATATGTGTCTTAAATCTCTTAAACGAGAGACGTTCCTCCTTTCACTCTCTTTTTTAAGTTGATTTTTTAATATTAAAAACTCCTCCTACATACGAGGTCTTAGTGTTTTGTAGATACTCTGTAAAATCTCTCCATTAAACCTGCTCTTATATGTGATAAAAAAAAAAAAAATGCTCTTAGAACCCCTACAAGAATATTTGCATCAATTCGAGACTTGTAATGGGCCTTTTGAGTTTGGGTCGGATTGAGCGTAAGTGACTGTTGGGAAGATGTGCAAATCTTATTAGAGGAGCCTCTATCTATTCTATTGTGCGATAACACACTATATTTCCTTTTCCTCTTCCTTAAATTTTAAACCTTTTTTTCCTTTTGGGATTTGCCTTGTCGATTTCTGGTTGAGGGGGTTTCCTGATCTATTCTTGCCTTTCAACGATCCTTTCGAGTCTTCGATTGCCCTCTTAACGGAGAAGCTTCGAGCTCGACAGAATCCATGGATTCTTCGCCGGTCGCGGGTCGGTTCGACATATTCGAGATATATCGCAGATTTTGTGGTAAAGTTCCTTACTTTCTCTTCTTCTTCGATCTCTAAATTCTTCTCCATCAATTTGTGTTTTTTTGTTTGCTTAACTTGATGATTTTGATTTTTTTTGTTTTTGTTTTGTGTGTAAGAAAGATTGGTTTTTTAATCATACCCAGTTGTTGCTTCAAGATCTCTGTTTGATCTTTGAATCCTGAAGTGTTTTTTTTTCTCTCTCTGACATTGCTACAAGAAAGTGGGTTCTTTTGAGTTCTATAGTTTTGGTACTTGAATAAGGTTTTTGTTTGATGAAAAGCTGATACATTATTGTTTTTCAAGATGAAGTTTCTTGCTTTACTTATTGAAGTTTAATTAGCTAAAGAATGTCCATACATAAAATGAATAGAGAGCAAGTGATTTTTTTTTTGTTAGAATTTGATCGTATCTTATAAGGGTTATGTGTGATATAACTTGCAGACATTCGATCAGGTCAACATTTATGCAATTATAAACCCGGCGAGGAATCACAAAGGACTAATTTATCTAAAGAATCATTAGCTCAGCTCTTATATCTAGTAGAGAGCAAGTTTCAAGCCAGGTGATTGCTCAATAGTCTATCTATATGGCTATGGCTATCGTTTGAAACGAAAATTACTTGTCTTGTTCTAATCCGTTCACTTATCTTCCGTTGCTTCCCGTGGTAGAAACTCCATATTTGATGAATTGTTCAAGTTGATGTCACGGCTGGACTTAATGGCAAGTTTTTTGTCTCCTACATAATCGGTCCCCTATTTTCCGGTTTGGCTCTCTTCTTGACCAGCTGGATCGTGATCTGACCTTTGATATGTCTTCATTGTAGGTGGACTTCTCCGAGTTTACCCGCTTTTATGATTTTGTTTTCTTTATGTGCCGCGAGAATGGACAGAAGAATATAAGTGAGAGCTTCTTCCTTTTCAATTATTGGCTTTGGTTACTAAAAATAAGATGCAATAGCGAATGGAGATAATACAATTACAACTGTGAATGTTGTCCAGCTATAAGTAGAGCTATTACGGCATGGAAACTGGTTTTAGCTGGGAGATTTAGGTTACTTGACCGCTGGTGTGACTTTATAGAGGTAGTTTGTTCTTGTTTTTCATACCTATAAACATATTACAAAAGGCTCTTGTGTTTGTCTATCTAACAAGAAGGAGATGATTTTAACTCGTAGAAAAATCAACGGCACAATATTTCAGAAGATACTTGGCAACAAGTCTTGGCGTTTAGTCGTTGTGTACATGAGAATCTAGAAGGATATGACTCTGAAGGTACAAAGCTTTTTAGATATTTTACTTAAAACAAGTGTGTAATGTTTTGATTCATCTTATCGTTTTTGTTTCACTCAGGTGCTTGGCCTGTGCTCATTGATGACTTTGTCGAGCATATGTACAGGTTTGGAAGAAAAAAAAAGCTGTCTTCTCAACTCATTTTACTCAACACAGTAAACCATGAACACTCAATCTCTTTGTTGTTGATTCGCAGGATTTTAGGACCGAATAAAAACACTAGCTTGACCTGTAACTGTAGTGACACAGACTCTGAATCATGCCTCTACGAAGATCCTCTTTCAGGTATGTGTGGTTTTTGTAATCTAAAGATTTTGAAATTTCTTATAGTCTTGTTATCTTATTCTTCTTCTGGTGTTAGATGAGCATTACATAGGTTACCGCCGGCCCAACACAGGTTTAAGAAGTGTTCCAGGTTTGAAGAGAAAAGCATCTAAAGACGGCGATGAAGAAGAAGACGAAGAAGTAACAGCAACTCAAAACTATTCTTCGTCGCCAGACATGAAACGAATCAGATCCAACGACAGTGCAAGATGTTCATCCAAGCCTCATTGCGTGATCGAGCGGAGTCTCTCACAAGGGTTTGCGAGTCTTTTGTCGACTGGAGATTAAGCCATGCAACACAAGACATCATCATCTCACATAAATATAGACTATACGAAGCAAAAGAGGTCTCACGCAGCCGTCTCAATTTTCAACCTAAAAAACCCACTTTCTTAAATGACAGTGAGTTCTTTGTTGTAAGCTATATAAACATTTGTTCAAAAATCAATTCATTTTCTTTCTTTCTGGTTTTAAAGGATTAATTGATAGCCATTTTCACTATTTTAAAACAAAGTTCAACTTTATAGAGAAAATATGTCTAATAGCGTCGTGAACAGGTCGCTGCAAACCAGGATCAACAAGAAGTGCCTTTAGTCAATTCTGCGGTTTATCTCATCAAAGTTGTATTTGTAGGATCATTGTAACTAATTCTAAGTTATATTTGACGGGGTCTTATCAGTCCAAAAAGAGAAACCAAGATTAACAAAGAAAGAGGTAAATAACACACTACTAAAAGCCAAATTAACTATCATTTTGAGAGAGTATGAACAAAGAATGTAAAATAAAAAACCTGATATGTCTCAAGAACCTGGCATTCTATCCTTTGAGAGCAAGGATAATCGACATCGTTCACAAAAACACTTCTACCTCCGAATGAAGAGATGATAAACTTCGCCTTTGGATCTTCGCAGCTAGCAACAATGTAGTACCATCCCCTTGCAAAGATAAGATATAAAAAAATTTTCACGACCCGTCAAGTTAACATTTTTTGGTTTAGTATTCCAATCAACAGATTATGGTTGTTGGCAAAGGTGGCAGAGCGGGAGCTATTTGGACTTCTTTCTAAGTCTTAAGTTCACTATAATAACCGTTGACCAAAAGAAAAAAAGAAAAAAAAAAAGTTCACTTTATAATTTTTGTTTTTGTTAATATATAATTTTATACTTCTTCCGTTTTTAAATAGTTGATATTCTAGAAAAAAAAAATTATTTTTAAAAGATTGATGTTTTACAATTTCTATGCAGTTTTTATTAAATGATGATGGTGAATTGTGAATTTCAAGACATATTAATTGATTTTGTTGAATTACTATTGGCTAAAAATTATTCAAAATTGTTTAATACAAAAAACAATGTATTAATTGTTAAGAGTTAATATGTTTTCTTAATATGTGTAAAAACTCTAGAAAATCAACTATTTGAAAAGGGAGAAAATATTTTTTAAAACTTGTTTTGACCTACTTTAACTCAGTTTGATCTTTTATAAAAGAAAATCAATTATGAATGTGTAAATTAGAGATTTTTTCTGACATTTTTCCCTATTAAAGATTTACACTCTAGAGAATAGAATCCCCATCGTAAAGGACATTTCTTCATCCAACACTATTAACCGAAAGACCTAAATGTTTCCTCTTAGTTTCATATGTGTGACTCCTCTCATTCTCTTTTCGTGATGTCGTGATTTTAAATCTTGAATAGAACTCCTCAAAGAGAACTCAATCTTTTAGAAAGTTTTAATATATCTTTTGATATTAAGCCCTTTTGAGTTAGAGAAACTCTTAATTCTCATCGTTTTTTTTTTCCAGGTAAATTGTAGAGGTTTTTGAATCGTTCATGTGATCTCTCATTTCTGTACGGATCTCTAAAGTTAGAGATGTCAATAAATTTCATGTCCTTTTTCTGTGTAAGCAAGCCTTGAAATTTTGAGATTATAAGATAACCAAATTTGTTTTCCCCCTTCATCTATAGAAAAATGGTAAATAACTTTGTTTCTAAATTTATTTAGGCATCTAGGATTGGTAAACCGGTTTAGAGGCTGCTTTCATTTTCATTGAGAAATGATAATCTTATCAAAGTTACATATCATTCTTGTATATTCCTATTGATGCACACGTAACTCCTAATTAGTCCCAATCAATAACCACGGTTCTCTTGCTTTCGCTTTAGATGAGCTCAACCATATTGATTTCTTTCTACCCTGTCTTTGCCTCAAACTCTACTTTTGTTTTTATAGAAAACTATATTATTACTTCCAATACTTTCTCTTACGAAAATATAATAATTACATTGATAATCATAGTTCTCCATTTTCCTATTAGATTTTATCAGCAATGGAAGAAGATAACACCGAGAAACAACATGACAATGGCGGATCTTCCTCTTTCTCTAAGACTTGTTTCAACGCACTCAATGCTCTTTCAGGTTAGTTTGATTTCGACGAATTTATTTATGTAGTCAGTTTTGTAACATAGTAATTGATAGTTTGAATTGTATTAGGAATTGGAATATTGTCAGTACCATATTCACTAGCTCGTGGAGGATGGTTGAGTCTTTCACTTCTGTTACTTCTAGCCGCAACCGCATTCTACACATCTTTACTCATTACAAAATGTATGAATGCGGACCGCAACATTAAAACATATCCTGATATTGGAGAACGCGCGTTTGGTAGACCAGGAAGACTCATTGTGTCACTCTTCATGCACCTAGAACTCTATCTAGTCACCACAGGTTTCTTGATCCTTGAAGGCGACAATCTTCACAACCTTTTCCCGGGTTTTAACATCAAATTGATTGGGTTGAGTTTGAATGGCAAACAAGCGTTCATGGCTTCTGTCGCTCTCGTCATCATGCCAACTCTATGGTGGGACAATCTAAGCTTACTGTCTTATGTTTCTATGAGCGGCGTTCTAGCTACGATTGTGACTCTTGGATCAATATCTTGGGTTGGAGTATTTGATGGAATCGGGTTTCGTCAAAAGGGAAAGTTGATCAATTGGAGTGGAATCCCTACAGCTTTGAGTTTGTATGCTTTTTGCTATGGCGCGCATCCGGTTTTGCCCACTTTATACTCTTCTATGAAAAGCAAACATCAGTTCAACAATGTAAGTCATTATAATCACTTTCATTAACCAACAAGTCTATAATCACTTGCATAATTTCATGTGTGTATTGCTTTCTATTAGAGAAACTTGAAAGAAAAAAATACATGTTAATTCACTCTTTTTTGGCAGGTCCTACTTATATGTTTTATATTATGCACCATAGGTTACACATCAATGGCGGTTTTGGGCTACTTAATGTATGGATCAAATACATTATCGCAAATAACATTGAATCTTCCGATTCATAAGACGAGCTCGAAAGTGGCAATATACACGACCCTCATAAATCCTATAGCCAAATACGCATTGATGATCACACCAACCGTAAACACCATAAAAGATTGGGTTCCTTCACGGTACGCCAAAAAAACATACTTACATCTTTTGATAAGTACAATCTTTATAATAAGTAGTGTGCTCGTCGCCGAGACACTCCCCTTCTTTGGTTATATGATGTCGCTGGTTGGAGCATTACTAAGCGTAACGGTTTCTGTAGTTCTACCTTGTATATGTTACTTGAAGATCACTGGAATTTACAAGAAACTTGGGTGGGAGACTATAATGTTGTTTGGTATAGTAGTGATGAGTGTTCCGATTGGAGTTTTAGGTACTTACATTGCAATTCGAGATATAATTGCTAGTGTTTGAAAGTTTTGATAATTTTTTAGTAAATGCAGATGTTACGACAGTTCATATATTTCTATTTCTATTTATCTATCACTACCATCGAGACAACCCATGTATTACTCTTTTTGTATCATTCCATTTTTATCGGATAGATTCTCAAAGGAACAACTAATTTTCTGTAATATTTGTCTCTTTTTGTTTTTTGCTTTTTATCATTTTTTTGTTTGATCATTTGCCTCCTCTTTTCAACCTTTTAAATTCTCATGTAATGCAAATACATTTTCAAAGAATATGTATTTTTTCTCAAACCATTTCTATAGAGTACATGAACCGAAAATTACTATCCAACTGATGAATTAATACGATTGAAACCAAGTGGTGGTGGGCTAGTGGTTTTTACTTGGGAAGAAGTTGCTATGTGGGTCTAGCCAGAGTTCAATTTCCCTCGAGCGCAAAATTCTCTTATCCTTCTCATTTGGTCAATCGAACTGGTGCAACGCTTTAAAGCCCATTAGAAAACCTGGTGAGTGTGCTACTCGACGGCTACACTCACCCTGTGGAATTAGTCGGATGGTTAAAAAAAAATATACGATTGTGTCTAAAAAAAATCAAAGACACTTTATCACAATAGATGATTTTTAAGGATTTATCACACAAATTAAGAAAACTTTAAATTTTTTAGTTTTTCCAAATTAAAACATCATTTGTTCCAATTAAATACAGCTCAACCACTAGAAAATCCATCTGTAGAATATAAATAGTCAAATTAAATAAAAATACATTTAATTTTGTATTGAAATCTGAAAAAATTATCTAATTTGAAACAAAAAGATTTCTCAAAAAAATCATCTAATTTAATACAAAAGGAGTATATAAATGATATCATGATATATATATATACATATATATATATATATATATATATATATATATATATATATATATATTAACTTGATGTCATGATATAATCCAGATAATGAACCTAAAAAGAAAGTAGGTGTAATAAGAGTGAATGATTATTTATTTAGTTTTTATCGTAAGATTGAATGATTTTTTAAAAAACGTTTGAATTTATTATTTTTTATTACAGATTATGAAAATTGTTACAAGATGATTCTACCACGGAAAATTCACTCATATCATATTAGATCCACGACAGACGGTATTTCCTGCTCCATGTTTATGATGAACACCTTCTATCTTTATTACGTGGAATCACGGCGAACGGCTCTAATTGCACAACTTTGGAGATATTCTGTAAACTTGCCTCCATTAATATACATATTTGTTAATAAATCGCATCATCTAGGGTTCGAACCCCGGATATCTAGATATATAAGCATTAACTAAACCTTTGGTTAAACTATTGGATTAGATGGATTTCTACAAGAATGAATGATTAAAAGTTTTAAAAAGTGTTGTCTATTATTAACTAGAATATGACTCGCGCCATGCGCGAGTTTTTTTACAAATTTGTTATATATAGTGACAAAAATTTTAATTAATCTAATAATTTTATACTTATAATTGGTAAATTAACTAATTTCTTTAGATATAACATAATATTTGATTTTAATTGATATGGAATTAATTTTTTTTATCTTATTTTTATTGTATGAAAATATAAAGTAATCCTCAATCATTTCAATGTTGATAGTTTTTATTTAAAAATATATATGTTTGTTTGAGGCTTATATATATATATATATATATATATATATTTGTATTTTTGCATTTAACCACTTACCACTTTATTAATTAGAATTTTTTTTCTACTTCAAAAACTCAAATATAACATTTTAATAAATAATATATTCCAAAGTTTCACCTATACATATTACCTATACATAATAAATAATGTCTAAGGATCTTATGTTTAATTTTTCATATTCTTATTTATGATTTTCATACTTTTATATTTCTACGTTTTCTATTTTTTCGTTGATTTTGATATATTCTTTTGTCTGACAGGTTTCATGTTGATTGATCGAGGTATAAGTTTTGTTATTGATTTTTTGTATCTTTTTATTTGATTTGTTTTTCTCCAATTGATAAACAAAAATATATTCAAATTTTAAGTCAACCAATACTAATTGTCCATCTAAAAATTCCATATTATGTTAATTTCCTTTTCATTAACAATAGAAAATAATATATAATTCTGTAAAAATAACAGAGGATTTGGTGATTCCATATTATACAATTTTGTAAAATAATAAAAGGCCCAAATTAGAATTACATATTATGTTAGTTTTTTTAATAATTTTATAACTTATGTAATAAGATAGTTAGAAAAAAGCAATATATAAAAGCAAGAGAATTGAAAATTGTTGTTATTGAAATATATAAAATAATTATTATTATTAACCTCACAAATTTGATTGATATTCCAATATATAATTTTGCTCGCATGTATAAAATTGTTTTTTTTTACTACCATAAAAATAAGAGAAGCAAGAGAATTGAAGAATTTTATTATTGGAATACAGAAAATAATTGATCATTAACAATGTCATTAAAATTTGTTAGTACTCCATTTTATTGAAATTAATAATTGCCTCTAATTCATAGAAAATTATGAAATTATTAGAAACTAATAATAGCATGATAAAAAAGGATTTAACATATGAAATGATTAGTCAAATATGAAACAAAAATCAATGGTATTGCTTACATGTAGACAAATTTCTTTATTTTATAACCTCATTAACCCAACAATTTATAATTTTTGTTGTTTCGTTATATATTGACTTTTATTTTTAATTTAAAACACAATCTATCACAATAGACAATCTCATTAACATCTGTACTGCCGTTTTGGTCACATACGTAATTTTAAAGTTACTGGAAAGAATACTAAAACAGATTTGAAAAAAAAAAATACTAAACAATTAGAAACAAGAATAAATAGAAACAAAAAATCAGAAAAAAAAAAATTAAAAAGATATCAAATCAGTACAATTGTATAAGTAGGTATCGAATTAAGGTATCAACATAAATGCTAGAATCATCAGTAGGTTAAGGTATCGAATTAAGTAGATGATAATATTCTTTGGAAATTTTAGGTTAAGTTATGAAAATTAGTCTCAACAAAAAACCGTTGCTCAAATGCTAGAATCATATGATTCACTCAACCAATGGCTCAAATTTTAGCTTTGCTAATCTTATATTGTGCCTACGGCTATCTGTTTCAACATGTAATTTATGCAAACCAAAAGTCCAGTAATAACTTAGAATGCTTAAGATTGCAAATAGATGAATATAATTTCAACTCCTGCACTTCTAGATTATGTAAACGATTGTCTTTTATGTTTGTAGGACAAACTAGGTGAGAGATACTTGCAGAAGTAAACATACGCGTATTCGCGGGTACTCACCTAGTTGATAAATAAAGAACAATCACCAAATACGCTCACATGTTTTTGTTAATTAATCTTTCACAAACTTCACGCATTAGGGTGAAACAAAGGTTGAACTGTTGAAGCATTTATACTACAGAAGTCTCATAAACAAGTCTAATAAATATAAGATCAACTAAACATAACACAGGTAAAATCGTAAAGATAATAGTGAACCATTATGTTTCAGGGGTGATATGCACAAATTTAAAATATTAGCATTAATTATAATTGAATTTTTTTATTGAAGTTTTTTTCGTGAAGAAAATATTTCCTCTGGTTCGTTGTGCAATTTTCCTTACAATAATAGTGAACACCATTATGTTTCAGGGGGTTATTTGCACAAATTTAAAATGTTAGCATTAATTATAATTGAAATTTTTTTATTAGGGTTTTTTTCGTGAAGAAAATATTTCCTCGGGTTCGTTGTTTCCTTACAATATTGCTACCTGAAACCTACCCAACCGGCTCTTTCAATCTCTACCCATAGCTGTCTCAATATTCTATGGTTTATCTCCATATTCTACCCATAGCTGTCTCGATATTTTTAGGGTTTATCGCGATATTGCTATGGTGTATACCCGAAACCTACACAACCGGCTCTTGCAATCTTTACCCATAGCTGTCTCGTTCTTCCTATCAAGCGTCGGAATATGCTTGTTACCATTCACAATCTCCATGATTTATTGGCTCCAACGGTGTATGTGCAACTTGAAGATCTCATTGGCCCCACCAAGGAATTCAGAGTCTCCTCCGACAAAGATCTTACAACCGTCTTCTTCGAATCTACAAATCCTCTGGCGAGGGCTAATGATCATTCTGAAGAAATCACAACAGCCTCGTGGTTTGAGGAGCTTGGTCCCGTTAGAAACCAAAACGAACATTGCTTGTGTTGGGCTTATGTAGCATGTGATCTGCTGAGTGCTCAGGTGGTGATTTCAGGGGAAGTAGAAGCTTATTGCCCTCTCTCGGTGTGGTTACTTGTATGTCATGCTGCCTCAACTATAAGGAATGATGCATTTCGAGCGCATAGATGTTATCATTGCCACGTTTCAACTGCATTACTCTATATGTGGATCCATGGTGCATACTGGCCCATCTCGAAGAAGATTCATGATTTCCTTTCTGTCATTTGCCTTTTACCTTAGGTTGGTTCTTAAATGTAATTAGGCCCGGATTAGCTTCATAAAATTCAATATTAATTCATTTGTCTAACTCTCTTTGACATAAAATCAAAATACTCATTCCTCGTCATCTATGTTATCTATTGATTCCTATTTCAAATTTTGTACGAGAAAACCACTATCACATTTCTATATAAGAGAGTCGATCTTTGTTTCACTTTACTTGATAAAGCTACCACTTCAACATTCACTACAAGAAAACAACGTTTTTGCGTTGGCCATATTCAATGCAAATAGTAGCGTCGATTTTCAACCAACGCTAATTCGAATCTAGTAAATCGATGCAAATACCATGCAAATTTAGCATCAGATTTACGTCGAATTGAATTGGATGCAATATTTCGATGCTAAATTAGCGTCGGTTTAGCTTCAAATGTAAAAACAGTCGACGCTTGTATCGATTTAGCGTCAGATTTTTATTTTTATTTAAAAAATTAATATATTCAATTCATATTTCTAAATAAAATCGTAAAATCAGAACTAATATTAAAGTTAAAATTGTTAAATATTAAAATTATGAATCCGAAATTTAAAATTGAATAAAATTTTTCTAAACAATTATATTTAACATGAAAGCAATTAATATTTTTAAACCATAATATTAGCTATAATCATGATAAAAAATTTATAATACATATATACTAAACTTTATCAAGTTCTAGTTTTCAATCTTAATTATAAATTTCATGTCTAAATATCTAATTTTCAATCCTAATGCTAATTAATAATTAAAACATGTTAAAAACTTAAACCATAATATTTTGTTTATCCTTCAAAAATGAAATGAGTAGAGAGAGAATGAAGTTGAGAGAGAAAGGGAACGAGCAAGTGATAAGGGAAGGCCAGGGATCTCTATATATAGGATTTTATGGTCGACGATAATTCGACGCCAAATCCAATTTTTTTCATCAGAAATTTACGCGGCCAAACTAAAATTATTTAAATTTAGTGTCACTTTAGCATCGATTTGACTCTATTTTGATGCGAAATCCAAATATTTTCACTTTGACCGCGTAAATTTCAAATGAAAATATTTGGATTTAGCAACGAAATAGCGTCGAATTGACGCTAAATCGACACTAAATTCAAATAATTTCAGTTTGGCCGCGTATATTTCTGATGAAAAAATTTTGGATTTAGCGTCGACCATAAAATCTAAAAGATTTTTGTTTGTACGAGGATGTTATACCCTATACCACAAATGTAACATAGCGTCGAATTAGCATCAATTCAACGCTAATTCGACGCTGAGTTCAGAGATTTGACATTTAGGGTATAGGTTTTATGTTGTGTTGCAACGAATTAGCGTCGACTTCTAACTCATTCGATGATAATTCGTTGCTAAGTCGATGCTAACTCGATCTTATAATTTATAAACATCTAACAAATATGATCCATTATGTAATAATTTGATCTAATAAATACATAACTTTCAAACTATATCAATCCTTATATATAACCAAACTATTTTTTGAACAAAACAAATAAATATGGTTTATTGTATATTAAATGAATATTTTAAAAATTAAATTTAAAAAAAAAAAAATTTGTCTATGTGGATACTCTAGATGGAGAGAGAACTTCCTAATTATATAATAGATTTCTGAGATCCTCATTCAAATTAACAAATAATCATCGTTTTACATTATTTTTTGCCATTTTTTTTTTGAAAATATTTTTCTATTTTTAAGCATGAGAAATAAATTTTTTTAGGGCCCTCACCCATTATTTTGGTTTTTGTAGACCAAGTAGCCTAATAAAAATCGAGAAAACTGTCATTTAAATACCGAACTATCCAGTTTGAGCCAAAATAAATACCAACTTGTTAATGAGTCATAAAAATCACAAACTTGTGTTGACTCGGCCAAATTAGGTATACAATTAGTCAACTTTAACAGTTTTTTAAAAAAATGTTAACTCCGTTTATTGTAACCATTAAGTCTCAAAACAACGTTGTTTTGAGATTATGAAATATGGCCATTTAAATACCAAACACTCCGTTTTGTGCCAAAACAAATACCAACTTTTTAATGAGTCATAAAATACACAAACTTATGTTGACTTGGTCAAATTAGGTATAATATTAGTCAACGGTATATCGGAACCTAGATCCGGAGACATGGAGAGACGAGACCCTCCAAGGTTTTAGCATGAGTCCAACAACTTGTTAGGGCACGAGATCCCTGAAGACCGTAGCCTGAGTCTGGAAATCTAGGAGGACACGAGATTGCGATAACCTAAGTCTGGAGACTTGACGAGTTAGTATGAGAACTCTCATGGAGACCTGTGGCATGAGTCAACCGACTTGTCCCCTCTGCGACTATTGAGAAGTTCTCATCACTTTGTGGGGTAGAGCCGGAGGCGAACCTGCTCCTTAGGGCCAAGCTGCATTAGAGCGATACCCGAGCATGACCTTTCAGAAAACTAGGTCACTAATCCTGACAATTGTGATTCTCCTTTCTTTCTTATAAAAAAATCTTGCTGTCTCCTTCTCTTTTATTATAAAAAAACACATAATAAATTATGCAATTGTTAGTCGCATCCGAGATTATGTCTAACATCTCGTGAATACTTTGAGGTAAAATAAAAGGAAACTAACGACCCCAAACAGAGTGATTATGTTACTCACGTTACAATCTTGGAGGGTCTAGTCTTTCTATGTTTCTGGATTTGGACTCCGATCTATAGTTGACTAATATTATACCTAATTTGACAAAGTCAACATAAGTTTGTATACTTTATGACTCATTAAGAAGTTGGTATTTGTTTTGGTACAAAACGGAGAGTTTGGTATTTAAATGGCCATTTTTCATAATCTCAAAATGATGTTGTTTTTGAGACTTAACGGTTACAATAAACGGAGTTAACGTTTTAAAAAAAAACTGTTAAAATTGACTAATTGTATACCTAATTTGGCAGAGTCAATACAAATTTATGATTTTTATGATTCATTAAGTTAGTATTTGTTTTGCCTCAAACCGGATAGTTCGGTATTTAAACGAGGGTTTTCCGATAAAAATCCAATTACACAAATTGGAATTAAACCAAATTACATGAGATATGGGCTGTAGGTAATAAACAAACACAAATTTTTTGCCACTTTTGTTAAATCAAATCAAATCAAATCAAATCAAATCAAATCAGAGGAAGAAGATGAGTAGCTCTGAAGCTCCGTCTCACAACATTTTCGTTTACGGCACCATCCTAGAACCCGCCGTCGCCGCCGTGATCCTTCACCGCGCCGCCGATACCGTTCCCGCCGTTCTCCATGGCTAGTACGTTCTCTCTCTCTCTCTCTCTCTCTCTCTCTCTCTCTCTCTCTCTCTCGGGATGGTTTTCTTCTTCAATTGGAGATTAAACTCTGATTTCTGGGTTTGACAGTCACAGGTATAAACTCAAAGGACGTTCGTATCCCTGTATTGTACCCTTTGAGGCAGGAAGAGTCAACGGAAAGGTGTTTGATTCGATCTCTTTCTTCTGATTCGATCATGTGTTGGGGATTCTAAGGAAAATTGGGATTTTTTGGTGCAGGTGATAACTGGAGTAACCGATGCTGAGCTACACAACTTCGATGTGATCGAAGGTAGTGAGTATGAGAGAGTAACAGTTGAAGTTGTAAGAACGGTAAGTTAGAGAATCAGATCTCTTGTCTCGGTTCAAAATGTAATGCAATTTTTCAGGTAAAATTTGATTTTGATGTTGCAGGACAATTCGGAGAAGATGAAAGCAGAGACTTATGTTTGGGTTAATAAAGAGGATCCTAGTATGTATGGAGAATGGGATTTTGAGGTTTGTTTTTTTGTTGAATGGATGATGAAATGTTGTTTTTTTTTTACCAAATTTGTTTTTGCAGATTGTTAATTGTTAGGATTTGTGTGTGTTAGGAATGGAGAGTGATTAACGCGGAGAAATTCGTGGAGACGTTTAAGAAAATATTGGAATGGAATAAGAATCCTAATGGGAAGAGATTAGAGGATGTTGTAGAACCACGAGTATTGTCTGATGATTGATTTCTTCAACACATGTAATTTGGATAATGTGTTTATGTGTGATAATCGTTAAATATCTGTTTATAATTGACGATATGTGAAAATGATTTAAGTTATGGCATGTAATCTAATGGTATGTACTAAATTATTAATGTTGTTGTGTCACAATTTGGGTTTACATCTGAATATACTAAAGATCAACTTGTTCTAATGGTTTGTAACTTTGTATTAAGCTTGTATCAAGGTTATGTCGATGAGAATCTCTGACAACCCTTCAAGACTCAGCCTGTTGCTGTCAATCTATTGGATATTGAATGGCTTCAAGTGCATCGTGAAACTTGGTTTTCTGTGATTTTCTGGTTGTAGATAGATTGGATTGGTGAGGATGCCATTTAGCCATGGTTTCTAGAATGTGCGAGTAGAATCTAAAACCTGGTTTTATCACCACTGCTTCTGTTTTGTCCTGTCTTTTGTATGGGATTTGAGTATTGACAAGGCGATTTGGATCTCTAGTGAATGCCTCCAGGGAACTCGAAAGGCTAAGTCTAGATGCACCACTATGCAGTTTGAGTTATTTCCTTGAAATTTATAAAGTACAGTTTTTGCAGAGAAATTGCAGCTTTGAATCAGTCCATATTTGAAGACTTTGTATTGCTAACGTTATGCTCATTGTTTGATCTATTACCACAGATTTCCTTCTGGTGCATTGCTTATAACTTGCATATGAGTTTTGTTTCTCTTGGTTTACTTTCTCGTGTTAACATCTTCGTTCTTAAACCAATCCCGAGAAGATAGTTTTTGGTGACACAAAAACACATAGGGAAGATGAGTGAGGATTGTATTATGTGCTTTGTTTTCTCTTATTTACGTCTTTTCAAAATGTAGCTTCGCAGGGATACGACAAAAGTTCTTTGTCAATAGGACAAACTCTCAGCTCCTCTAATGGAGTTGATGAACTGGGGTTCTTCAGTCCTAATAGCTCCCAAAATCAGTACGTCGGAATCTGGTTCAAGGGTATCATTCCCCAGGAAGAGCCCGAAGGGAAAACTTTCAGCAATGGTGATACTATGCTCTCTTTCTCATTTACAGCTTTATCTTCATTTTACTGATACTAACCACATGGATTATTTGTGGAAAGAATCGCAAGATGACCATTACTGTGAGCCTTTCTCTCATGGTATGATTATGATTTCTGCTGCATTTGGTTACTGGAGATACAACTGAAACATAATGGTAACACACCAAACTCCGATTCAAATTTCAGCTGATAGAAAAAATGAAACCATAAGATGTCCCAGGTTTAGGTTTCTTTAAGCTGACTACTTTCAAGCATCATAGAAGTTAACTGTGTTGCTTGGTTCAACCATTAATCCTAGAGTTTGTTCTTTTTGGCCATTGACATTGTCATTTCTTACAAAAGACGAATATGTTTACATAGGGTGTTACAGCACAAAGAAGCTGATGGTACCAAGAGAAAGCAAGATTGTAGGATACAAGATAACGGCGACCAACATAAAACACATGGGATGATATGATCATCTCAATGGAACTTGAGGCTGGTCAAGACGTTGTTGTTGACGGGATCCGCCAAATGATCAAGAAGGTTCTGGTATGGCCCTACACCGGTCACTAGTCCCTGCACAAAGTAACCGAGGATGGCGAGCATAGCAAGTCTACCGTTCTTGATCTCCTTGAGCTTCAACTCTTTCATCGACTTCTCGTCTTTCCCAAAGCCAAGAGGGTTAAAGAAAGGTCCACCGGGGTAAGATGGGTCACCTGAACCGGCAAAACCCTTCTCCAACCCCAAGAAGTACTGTTTACCCATAGATCCTGGGTTGTACCAGTCCTGCAACCTCCGGTGCTCAGCAAATCCCATGAGAGCCATCTCGAAAACAAAGAGTGTGTATGGGTCTGCCCAGTAGTTGTATGTCCCAGCAGGTGGAATCACACCGGTTTGGAACCAGGGAAGAGCAGTCTCTGCTGGAATCAGACCAGCCTTGCCTAGAATCTCAGGAGCAATAGCTCCAACTGCACCCAACATAGCGTACCTCCCGTTGATGACCTCTCCGTAGGCTAACCATTTTGGCTCAATGAACCCTCCAGTACC
This sequence comes from Arabis hirsuta, assembly GCA_964056655.1. Lineage (NCBI taxonomy): Eukaryota > Viridiplantae > Streptophyta > Magnoliopsida > Brassicales > Brassicaceae > Arabis > Arabis hirsuta. The sequence goes on from OZ053310.1 coordinate 22,354,562, forward strand.
CTCTGGGTCTGAAAGACCAAGTGGGTCGAATCCATAGTCACCAGGTAAGCTGCAGAATCACAACATCTCCCTAGTTATGAATCGATTTCTATAAATTATACACCTTTTGAAGATCATGAAGCTTAAAGAAATCAAGAATCGTTGGAATTACCTGCCATCCAAGTAAGAGAGACTCTGTGAGGATGCAAACCACAATGGTCTGTTTGCTCCTTGCTGAAACCAAAACACACAAAAACAGGATCAGATTGGTCAGAGCAGAGAGAGAGAGATTTGGTAAAGGTTAGAGAGTGTAATGTCATGTACCTTGACAGGTGGAGTAGAGGCAGCCTTAACAACAAAGGAACTTTTCCTCTGTGACACGGACACAGCTGGTTTTGTGCCGAGTATCTGTCTAGCGGTCTGAACAGAGGAGGTAAGTGAAGAAGACACAAGTGCTTGTGCTGCCATTTTTCTCTGTTCCTTGACTCTTTCTCTTCTGTCACCAAGAGATGATGATGATGATGGTTCGGTTATGGTCTAGAGAGAATAAGGTTTGAGTACTTGTGGCTTTGAAATAGCCCAACTGGTTTTGCTCAGATTAGATTAGTATCTGCTTCACCAACTATATCTGTCCACGTGGCAACACACGTTGGATAAGAGATTTGGTTTGTGTTATTCCTTATCTACCACGCAAGAAGAAAAAAAAAGATCTTTTACATAACACGAGAATTGGATATCAGATTTTTCATAAGCTTTGTTTGATTGGAAATTCGAATGGATATGTAACTCTCCGGTTAAAATATCAAATTGGAGAAATTTTTAAAAATACTTCTTTTCAAATGCAACTTTACATTAAAATCTTTAAAAAATATTATTATTTCAAAAAAAAATTCATTTATTTTTTTAGTTAATTATGTTCTATTAGAGTTTAGTTACGGAGGTTTATAGGGGTTTAAGAATCAAAACATTTTTTAGTGTTTAGAATTTTAAGATATAAAGTTTAAAAAGTTATAATTAGTGGTATTTTTGCAAATGAACACCCCTAAATGATATTTTTGTAAATGTGCATATAAAAAGTGGCATTTTTGCAATTTCCCCTTATATTATAGCGAGGACTGGGTAAAAAATCTAAAACTAAAAAATTAAACCGAATCAGACTCGAAATTATCCGAACCAAACCGAATTTGATTTTCCAAAATAAATGAAGGGGTTCTCAACATCTAATACCAAAAAACCGTATCCGAAATATCCAAAACATAAATTAACCTAAAGATATTTAGGTTTAAGATTGAGTATGTTTAGAGCTGGAATTATAATACGGGATCCGAGATCTGATTCGGTATCCGTTCGGATCCGCTCCGAAAATTAAGATATCTGGAGAGTCAGAATCCGGATAAAGATACTAAAATCTTAGATTCTTGAAAAGCGAATCCAAATCCGAATAATAAAAAATTTTAGGTTCACATATCCGGATATTCGGATCCGAACGTATTAAATATATGAAAACATTATATATTTTTGTACATATATTAAGTTATTTTTATAAATATATATATATATATATGGTATATATTATGAAAATATCATTCAAAATTTTAATTAATAATTTTTAAAAAATTGTTTTTTATTTATTTTAATATTATTTTCGAATTCGCGGATATCCTGTTTTTGGTCGAGATGCCACGGATTCGGATTCGGATCCATATACTTTTACTACTGATCCAGATCCAGATATGTATATTACATAACAGATATGTTACTCTCTATATATTAAAGTAGATGGCGAATTAAAACAAAGAATTCACCTTCTTCCTCAGTTATTCTCGAGAGAGAATCATCTTTGATAAACCAACAAAAGGAATAAACAAAGTTTCTCACCTACCTTGGCAAGGTTGGTCCCTAAATTTACGCTTTCGATTTTCGCTTTTATTTAAGTGAAAACCTAAATTTATGAAGTTATTTCTATCAACTGTCGGAGTGGATACCAGAGCCGTATGTGAGAAGTGAGCATCTGTTTGATATCGTAAGAGAGACCGACATGACTCTATTCATGGAAATCCGGTTCAGCTGTCTAGAGCTAACAATCTATGTAACCATCCATGTGGATGCTGTAGCAACCTACCAGTTCCAGTGTAGGCAAACTTTCAATGTTGTCGGGACATCTTAACTCCCTGAAAGCCCAACTCTGACAAACAGTATTCGTAGCCGTTCTGATTAACACGGTACATATGTTTTTTATTATAAAAAAAATTTCTTAATAGGTCCGACACGGTTACTTTATTTGTTCAACATTTTTTGTCTATCTACCGTACGTACTAATAACAGAAAGAAGTATTGACGGAACTCAAAGTGTAATAGAAGAGGTTTTCACCGAGAAAGAGATGCTCGTGCTGCACATGGTGCATCTAGAGATGGTTTACACAAACCCACCATTTGGGTGAGAAAGTGGCTCCAAACATGGTGTGCAACGATTCTCCGACAGAAAATGAGATCATTGTACTAGACGATGATGAAGATACAAATCCAAAGTGAAATTATGTCGGGAAGGATGCTAACACAGATAGTTTTCCCTGTTTTAGTAAGCTGTGTAAATAGCTGTTAATATAATAATGTTATGTCCTCGTCGAAAGATAGATGTTATTTTGCATTTGTAGCTAATTTTGTTATCCAAATTAGTTGTAGAAATGTAGTATTTGTTATGTGGAAAAACTACAAATTCTTACCTGGTACGCGGTCTCATTCCGTTTTTGTATGAATTGAATACATACATGTGCTTCAAATATATTTAAAATTCAGACCTATAACTTTGGAATTTTGGTTTAGTCATTCTTTGACCGTAATTCTCTAAGGCTTTTTTTTTTTTTTTTTGTCGACAATTAACATATATACTACTAAAGCCCAAAGGCAATTACAGAAGGCCTAGCCCATGAGAGGATTACAATGAAGATTAACAGAATACGTGTTCCTCTAAAAACCACGCATTGAGACTGCAGGCACCGCCGTCAACCTTCACCGGACCGCCGTGGACCTCCGATTAGTCGCCACCAATCAGCCCCGAAACGACGAGAATCCTTCCCCCTTCTGCCGATCTCAAAACCCATCAATGAAGACGCCGAAATCAGAACCCGATTTAATCCTTTAAACCACTTCAAAATTCTTCCGAGAAGCACCAAATCCGGGGAAGCTCCATCACCGCTACACCCAACAACTGATGTAGGCTGATCCAACTTTGCTCATGCGTCTTGACACAGAGTAATTTTTATGGACGCAGAGTAAATTTTCTTATAATAAAAAGTATATATTGAGTAGAACGACGTGGCTTTGGTCGTTTGTATAAAAAAAGTTACCAAAACTAGGCCGTTTTGACCAAATCAATCAGAAAAACAAAATCTCATTGTTAAGGTTGGAGCTAAACCTTTGACGTCTGATAGGTTGTTTACTGTCGCTCTCCCTGTAGAACGAGAAGAGACATAATTACGATTGAATTTGTCAATTTCTCTAAAACCTGGAAATTGTTTTTAGTTAGAAAATTAGCAATGAAGCTCAGAAGGTGGGAATTGGATCTATGGGCCACACTCTCGCGTCTTCTATCTTCTCAATCGAGGTTTCAATAGCAGCCTCGAGATTTGGATTGACGCACTGTAAGTGTTCGGTGATATGCCTGAACGAAACCTCGATTGAAGCTTCTGATGTTAATATTAAATGATGTCTATCTCTCACAGTCTCACTGATTCTGGTCAACTGTGCATGGTTTGATTGCGTAAAAGGTTTGATTTCTTGGTTCAGACTATGAAAGGTAAGGGGTATAATTCTCATCCTTTGATTGGTTGAGAGTGTTGCTAACTAGTTGCTATTGGTTCTGTGCTTAGCGAATCAACAAGGACATGAAAATGACCCAATGTTTCAATATGAGGTCAACTTGAATTGTTTGGAGCCAATTTGTATATATAAGCATTTCATTTTACTTAAAAAATTTGTACTAGCAAACAAGGATTTAGTTGATTGTGAATAAAGTAATCCATAATCTTGGAAGATGGGTGTGTTGTGGTCGGTCAACATTGGTTAGAGATGCTGGAGAAGACTTCTAATTAAGTCCTTTAGTTTGTTTTCTTGGCTTACTTTCTCTTGTATACATGGTCGCTTTTTACACTGATTCGAAGGAGGTCTTTCTTGGTGGCACAAGAACTCACATGGGGATGACGATGTTTTTCTTTACTTGTTTGCCTTTGTTTACAATGCTCTTGAGTGTTAGCTATGCAGCTATAACCCCAACTAGTCCTTTGTCAATAGGCCAAACTCTCAGCTCGTCAAGCGAGGTGTATCAATTGGGGTTCTTCAGTCCTAATAATACCCGCAATCAATATGTTGGAATTTGGTTGAAGGCTACCATTCCCCGGGTTGTTGTGTGGGTGGCCAATAGAGAAAGGCCTGTTACAGGCTCCACGGCAAATCTGACTATAAGCAGCGATGGAAATCTTCTCTTGTCGGATGGAAAACATGGTATTGTATGGTCCATCGGAGAAACTATCACATCTAACGGGTCTCGTGCAGAGCTTTTAGACAACGGGAATCTTATTGTCATAGACAATATTTCGGGTAGAACTCTATGGCAAAGCTTTGAGCATCTTGGTGATACTATGCTCCCTTTCTCAACCCTGATGTATAATCTCACCACTGGTGAGAAGCGTGTGTTGACTTCTTGGAAAAGTTACACTGATCCATCGCCTGGCGAATTTGTGGGTCAGATCACACCACAAGTGCCATCACAGGTGTTTACTATGAGAGGCTCGACGCCTTATTGGAGAAGCGGTCCATGGGCTAAAACAAGGTTCACTGGGATACCAGTAATGGATGCATCGTTAACAAGTCCATTTAGCCTTCAACAGGATGCAAACGGGTCAGTATCTTTCTTTTATTTCGACAGAAGCTTCAAACCTCCACGTATAATATTAACATCAGAAGGCTCACTGAAGATTTTTCAGCATACTGGGACCGACTGGGTAGTAGACTTTGAGGCTCCAGCCAATTCATGCGATTTTTATGGTGTATGTGGACCTTTTGGGTTGTGTGTTGAGTCAGCATCTCCAAAGTGTAAATGCTTCAAAGGGTTTGTACCAAAATTCATTGAGGAATGGAAAAGAGGAAATTGGACTGATGGTTGTGTGAGGCGTACCGAACTACATTGTCAAGGAAATTCTACTGGCAAAGCTGCAGATGCTTTCCATTCTTTTGCCAACATAAAGCCTCCAGACTTTTACAAATTTTTAAGTACTATGGATGCTGAAGGATGCTACGAAAGTTGTCTCCACAATTGTTCTTGCATGGCCTTTGCTTATATTAATGGAATAGGCTGCCTAGTGTGGAACCAGGACCTTATGGACGCTGTGCAATTTTCTGTGGGAGGAGAACTTCTTTCCATTCGTCTTGCACATTCTGAATTTGGTATGGCTTAGAAAATAATTCAAAGACCTTTGTCTTTTATAGAAGTTAATATTCATTGTTATCTCTTTTCCATATCTCTCTTTTTCCTGAATAGGTATAGATCATTAAACTTCATTAATATCTCTTGTCGATAAGAGCATGACTGTTTGTTTAATTTGTTTTCCTACATTCTCAGATGGAAATAAGCACAAGAAGACCATTGTTGCTACGACAGTGAGCCTTACCCTTTTTGTGATCTTGGGCTTCGCTGCGTTTGGTTTCTGGAGGTGTAGAGTGGTACATAACGGTAACACATCAATGACTTTTACTATCTGTTGATCTGTCATTGTTCATCCATTCATTTGCTTCCAACAAAACAATCATACATTTGTTACAAACTCTTAATATGCGTACTTGGCTAGGTTACTAGATGTCAAGCACTAACACACCACTACTAACTAAAATTTTAGCTCATATATCAAAGAATGCATGGAGGAAGGATTTGAAACAACAAGATGTCCCCGGTTTAGATTTTTTTGAGATGAATACCATACAAACTGCTACCAATAATTTCAGCCTATCAAACAAACTCGGACAAGGTGGATTTGGTTCCGTGTACAAGGTCAAAAACTTTTTATCCTCTTCACTTTTTTTTCTTCTCTATTTTCTCGAGATGACATTTGCAACTTGATTTAGGGAAAACTGCAAGACGGAAAGGAAATCGCGGTAAAACGGCTTTCTAGCAGCTCTGGACAGGGAAAAGAGGAGTTTATGAATGAATTAGTACTTATCTCAAAACTCCAACACAGAAACTTAGTCCGGGTTTTGGGATGCTGCATCGAAGGAGAAGAAAAGCTATTGATTTATGAGTTTATGGTGAACAAAAGTCTTGATACCTTTCTCTTTGGTCCGTTCCTTCTTGCATCCTTCCTTTACTGTTAGCAGATTTTTCACTCCATTGACTGTTTATCTGATAGTTATTACACGGTATTGTTGCATAGATTCAAGAAAAAAGCTCGAGATTGATTGGCCAATGAGATTTGATATCATTCAATGTATTGCGCGTGGACTTCTTTATCTGCACCATGACTCACGCCTCAGGGTAATTCACCGAGACCTGAAGGTCAGCAACATTCTTCTGGACGAAAAAATGAACCCAAAAATATCAGATTTTGGTTTGGCTCGTATGTATCAGGGAACACAATATCAGGACAACACTCACAGGGTTGTAGGAACTCTGTAAGAACCTATCTTAGAAACCATAATTAACTAGGATTCGTAGATATAATCATAAAGTATTTGATATATATGTACAGAGGATATATGGCTCCTGAGTATGCATGGACTGGGATGTTCTCTGAGAAGTCGGACATTTACAGCTTCGGAGTTCTGCTATTAGAAACCATCAGCGGGGAGAAGATCTCAAGGTTCAGCTATGGCAAAGAAGGAAAAACCCTTCTTGCATATGTAAGTAAAACTTTAGGTATTGATACACATCGAGTGCAGAGATTCCACTGTTTGATATAAAACGTTTCTTGCTCTTATAAATGCTTATTTTGAAACCACAACAGGCATGGGAATCTTGGTCTGAAAAAGGAGGAATTGATGTTTTGGACCAAGATCTTGCTGATTCATGTCACCCATTAGAAGTTGGGAGATGCGTGCAGATTGGTCTGCTTTGTGTTCAGCACCAACCTGCGGACAGACCCAATACACTTGAGTTGCTCTCTATGCTCACCTCAACATCAGATCTTCCACCTCCAAAACAGCCCACATTTGCGTTGCACGCTGGAGATGACGAATTCAAGTTTACGGATTTGATAAGTGTCAACGAGATGACACAATCTGTGATCATTGGGTGTTGAAAAAGAATCTTTGATGTACATTTTAGAACTGAGGTGTGTGTGGATGGATTGTTCATTTGTTTCTCATCTAAGTTAACGTGGTCCATTTTTCAATGCTTCCCTTCTAAGTCTGCCAATATCAACAGTGGTCGAGACCACCTCTGTAAATACACTTATAACCTACAAATGATATGTATACAATACACGGTTTTTACAAGATGAATAAGTTTTTATTTCCTCGTCGAGTTTATTGTTTTTACCCGACTAATACAATGCACAAAAAAACACCATTTACATCACAATACACTTGTTCAAATGGAGTCCTTTATAAGAACAAATCTCCAGGAAATGAGGTAGAAACAGAGAATTATGTGTTGTTGAATTGGTAATGAACTCAAGATGTATGTGACTTCTTCTTTGACAAGAACATAAAAATCCGTGGGAACGAAAGCTTCTTCTTTTTCTTTCCAGATTTGGTTGGTGGAGTTTGATTGGTTTCAGAGTTATCTTCTGTTCCATATGACTCAGTTGGGCTGGAGGCATAAACCGCAGCCTCAGGTGATTGCTCCAACTTACTTAGCTCCTTTGCTCCTTCAGAGCTTGCTCTTTGGATTTTCTCTGTGTTGATTCCATCACCAGCCTTTCTCTTTTGTTCATGCTCTGCCCTCCACTTCCTCAGCTCCTGTTCCACACCCAACTTCCCCTCTTTCGCCTTCTCAGCCTTTTCGGTTGCTTCTTTTAGTGCTTTCTTTCTTGCATCCATGTCTCTGTTTACTTCTTCCAGCTTCGCCAAGCTTCTCATTTCTGTTTCTTTAGCTTCCTCTATCTGAGAAACCGCTGCTGCTACTCTTGTGTTCGCCAGTTCTTCTGCCTCGTGAGCACGTTTGCTGAGCTCGTAGTACTCTTCTAGTGAGATTGTAACGCTTCGTGGAGAATCCATGCCATGAGCCTTCAATGTTGATTCGCTCTCTTCTAAAGCCTTGATGGCGGCTAAGGCCAGCCGCTCTGAAGCTTTAGCTGCCTCGATTTCTTTTTGCGCAGCAAATAGCCTGCTCTCCATTGTATTTGCTCCAGCCTTTGCTTGTTCTGCTTCTTCTTTGGCCTTTCGTAGATCTTCACGAGCAAGTTCAGCAAGCGACTTTGCTTCATCAGCCTCTTCTGCTGCTTGCTGAAGTTGCTTGGGTAGCTCCACCATTTTGTCTCTTGCTTCTTTCTCCTTTGACTGAACCGAAGCTATTTCCGACCTCGTTCTGTCGATCTCAGCTTCTAGAGAAGCAACTGCTATGGAGGCCATTCCTTCTCTTTGTTTGATCGAGGCAAGAGCAGACTTTTCCTTCTCAAGTTCCAGTTGCAAGGAAGAAGAAGCTACTTTTAAGATTTTCACTTCTCCAGCTGCTTTCTCAAGATTGAGATTGACTTCTTCAAGTTCCTTCTTTGCAGAGGAAACAGCTGTGTGTAAGTCTGGATGGCTCATGTTTTCCGTCGGAAGATCGCTGTTTTTGATTGAGTCACATGCTTCCTGCTTTAGCTTGGATTCCATATAAGCTACCAATTCTGCCTTTAAATCAAGAAGCAACGCTGAGGCAGTGTCAAGCTTTGATTTTAGATCCTTGGAAGAAAGTATCTGTTGGTTCAGTTTTTGGGCTTCCTCCTCTGCTTGCTTCAGTTCCTTCTCCCAGCGGTGCGTATCCTGGTCTCTGGCCATGGCTGCTCCAATTCTCTGTTCTTCGGCCTCCAAATGAGACGCATGTGCTGATTCCAGTGACTCCTTAGTAGCTATCAGCTCTATGGTGAGTTCTTCAACGCTCTTCTCGACTTCTTTTGATGCCAACATTGCTTCTTCAACTTTCTTGACGGCCACATCTTTATCTTTCACCAGAGCATCATATTCCTTGTTCAGAGTTTCTAGCTCCTCCTTGACAGAATGCAATTCGGTAATTGCTGATGTGTGCCTCGCCTTGGCCACCTCAAGCTGTGCTTTAGCTGCAACACTCACATCGTCAGATATTCCTTGTTCCATCTCCTCAACCCTCAGCTTAGCAAGTTCCGAGTCCTGCTTTGCCTGTAGTTCTTCTGTTTGTGCCCTCTCCAGATTAAGCTTCAACTGTTCTATGAGCCTCTTTGTGCTTTCTAGCTCCTTAAGCACTTGCAGTTTTGCAGCCTCGGCGGTTTCCGAGTTTGTTTTGTACTCAGGAATCTCCTCCTGGATCTTTTTAAGCTCCTCTTCTATAAGCTTGCGCCTCTGCAAAAACGCACATGGAAAGGTGAACAAGAAAGACAACAAAACGAATAATCAAACACATGTATATATATCTGTACTAGTATACTACCTCTACTGCTTGCATCCGGTGAGATTTCCAGTCAGTAATTCCTCCAAATTTTGAGACAGCTTCTTTAACAGATTCAAATGGCGCTGCAGTATCGATTACACCTCTATACGAGTCCATATTTTTGGGCGTTCCAGTGGTCTCCGGTGAACCCGAGAATCTTGGAGACAAGAGTACTCTAGGAGATCCAACATTTCTAGGAGATGATAGAGTTCTAGGTGATCCACCATTTCTTGCTGTACCAACAGCAGCCTCGGTAATCTTTACACGAGGTAAACCAACGTCACTGGTAAACTCATTTGGCTTCGACGCTTCTTCAGTTGTTGGATTAGGAATTTCATTTTCGGGTACTAATCCCGCACCAGTTGCAGGATCAGAAGCGATAACTGAATCACCAACTGAGCCATCTGGTTGAGACTGTCCAGCATCTTCAGAAGAATTGTCAACCTTTGTTGCAGATTGTATGTTGGTATCTGGAATAGACGATTGGTTCAACTCAGGATTTACTGTTGCAGTATTATCACTAACAACATCTCCGATCACAGTAGCCTCAGATGCTTCTTGATGGGGTTCAACTTGAGCACTTTTAACCTCAGCCATTCACAAAGAAAAGACTGAAAAATAAAGAAACATATCAAAATACAAGGAGACTCTTAAGACTGTACTAACTGGAGTATTAAAAAACATGTTTCAGTGAAGCAACAACGCATAGAAGACTAATACTGAATTCAGAAATGACATAACAACACATTAACACTCTCATCAATGAATATCGGAATTTCATCTGCAAATACAGAAATCTCAGGACATAATTTTACCAATTACAGGATTTAACAGATTTTCTGAACAAGACATATTATTATTGGGAATAATGAATGATTTCTAAGCTAAAAACAAAATTCAGAGGATAAAGAAAACAATTCCGAATTTGTAGAATCTTAACAATGATTTCATGACCGACAATCAAAGGATTAAAGAACACAATTCTGAATTTTCATCTGAATATATATGAAATAAAAACATCGGAAGCCAAGAGAATAAGAAGTTCGATTCAACAAAGAGTTAAGAAAGAAAGAAAGAAAGAAAGTCTTACGATGATGCTGATGATCGGAGGTAGGGGTTAAATTGATATTCTTGAAATAATAAAAAAGATTCAGACAGAGATTAGAAAAGAGAGAATCACGGTCGCGGAGACAAATCATGAAGCTATATCTCTCTGTCTCTTAACCTCATCTTCTTCTGCATCCATCTGTCATTCTCTCTCTCTCTCTCATAATACTCGGTTTGTTTGTTTGTTTTTTTTAGTTATTTAAATATTATTACTTTAAAGTTTAAAAAAGAAAAAGAAAAATTGGTGGCTTCATTTGTGGTCTCGACGGCCATTGGCCCACGTTTGGAAGAAGTAGATTAACCAAACTTGCACCCACACCTTCTAACACTACATCCCATTGAAAGAAGCCCGACTGACTTATTATCCAAATCGGTTCGACCTCAGATTTAATCTACCCGATCTAATGGGAAAATAGTCGTTTAATTCCCCCAAAGATTTGTAATTGACATATTTATTTGAGAAATTTGGAAAATTAGAACACATTGAACTTTATTGTGTCCCAATACATTTTTAAGTACTTGATTTTTAGTTAAATAGAAATCTCTTTTTACCCTCTAATTTAGTTTTCAATTTTTTTTTTTGTTAAATTTAAAATATTATATCTCAATATTATATGAGATATTGTCCGATTAATAATAGATTTATGGAAAATAAATTTATATTATAAACAAAATTTATGGCAAATAGATATGTAACATATTAAGCAAAAAAAAAAGATTCGAAAAAACGAAGAAAATAGAATGAAAATTTTGTTTAAACAGATTATAAACGAAATATTATAAACTAAATGAAATATTAGTTTATAAATATGTAACATATTATAAACGAATCCGTAATATAAAAATATCTTTAAAAGATCATTTTAGGAAAATATAATGAAAATATTTACAAAAATATTATTTTATGAAAATAGAATATTCACTAATTCAAGATCCTAGATTTAAGGAATTTTTTAAACGAACTTAGTAGAAAACACATTCTAGCTTCAGTAGATGATAGATAATGTGGTAGAATTTCTATCCTGGATATGGTAGAAGAAATAGAGAATGGTAGAATGCGTATTCTGGATTGGGTAGTGTTTAGGACAAATAGTGGAAGCAATATTCTACGTAAAATGTAGAACAAAGAGCATGTTGTAGAACACAAATTCTACACTTGGTAGATATAGATGAAATATGCAGAACCAATAATCTACTTACCCGTAGAAACAAGTAGTCATAGAATATATATTATGGAAGGCGCAGAATAAAACAATAAAATTATTGTTCAGCATTTTTTTGTAAGCTAAAAAATATTTCAATATAAAGAAGTGACTATTTTTTACGTTTTTGAAATTTTTTGATTTTTAAAATATAAAAAATCATTATTTTTAATTTTTTGTTATTGTTTAAGGATAGTATAGGCAAAAAAAAATAGCAAAAAGTGAGAAATGTGTATTGGGACATAATTCATTTCAGTGTCGCCTTATTTTTCAACTATCGTGGTTGCATATTAAATCCCCAAGTTAACTTTGACTTTGTAAATTTAGATATGATTAAAGTCAATGTTAACTAGAAAACCGAGATGCTAACGTTAATTTTTTAGTTCAATTTTGCGAAATAAACGCAAACTTGAGTAATTAAATTGCTAACTAAAAATTTGGAATTAATTTGGAAAATTGCAAAACTTGGAGAATTAAATGACATTTCCATGATAATTTTAAAAATACCATCATTTAAAAAAATATATATATATCATTTCATTATATTTTGTATATCCAAAATTTTGTATGTTTTATTGAAAATAGATGTTTTAAAAAATACATATTTAAATTATTAAGATTTATTCATAACAACAATAAAAAATTGGGGTAATTACAAAAATTCCATTTTTTGTGTCCACATTTGCAAGAATGCCACTTAAAGGGTATCTATTTACAAAAATGCCACTAATTATAAATTTATAAATCATATATTTTAAAATTCTAAATCTTAAAAACTACTTTGACACCTAAAACCCCCTAAACACTCAAAACTAAACCCTAACAGAACATAATTAACTCAAACATAAATAATATAAAAAAAAAAAAAAATTTGAAAAAATGGCATTTTGTAAAGATTTCAAAAATGTGGCATTTTTGTAAAGTGACACTTGAAAAAAGAGAAATTTCAAAAAATATCACTTTTCAAGTTCCACTTTACAAAAATACCACTTTTCAAGTGCCATTTTACAAAAATACCACATTTTTGAAATTTTTACAAAAATGCCACTTTTTCAAAATTATTGTTTCTTTATATTATTTATGTTTAGGTTAATTATCTTCTATTAGGGTTTAGTTTTAAGTGTTTATGAGGTTTTAGGTACGAAAACATTTTTCAGGATTTAGAATTTTAAGATATAGGCTTTATAAATCTATAATTAGTGGCATTTTTGTAAATAGACACACCTAAGTGGCATTCTTGCAAATGTACACACAAAAGTGGTATTTTTGTAATTGTCCATTGAAAAAATGACATTTTTTAAAAATTCTCTAAGAAATTTCACCTTTCACTAAAAACTATTGAATTTGAAAAAAATATATATGATATTTAATTGTGTACATACTGTTGTATAATTAAACGACACATAAAAGTATTATATGTTATTTTATTCATAACAACGATAAGAATTTTCGTAGTGTATGTCATTTAATATATAAATGTTATAAGAACTTATACAAAATAAGAACTAGTATAATATATTAATATTATAATTTCTTTTAAATACAATTAGAACATTTACAAAAATACCACTGTTTGTGTTCACATTTGTAAAAATACCATTTTTGGTGTCTATTTGCAAAAATGTCATTAATTATGATTTTTTTACAGCCTAAATCTTAAAATTTTAAACTCTAAAAAATCTTTTGATCCCTAAAACCTCTTAAACTCTCAAAACTAAACTCTAATACAACATAGTTAACCCAAACATAAATGATATAATGAATAAATAATTTTAAAAAAGTGGTATTTTTGTAAAGATTGTAAAAAGGTGGTATTTTTGAAAAATTGCACTTGAAAAGTGGCATTTTTAAAATTTCTCTTAATTATATATGTAGTTTAACTATATAAGTTCCTATAATATTAATATCGATAAATAATATTTTTATATATTTATGATATTTTTCCAAATTCAATAGTTTTATTGTTAGGTAACATTTTTATCGTTGTTATGAATAAATCTTAATAATTTATATATGCATTTTTTAAACTATCATTTTCAATCAAACATATTATATTTTTAGAAATTTCAAAAAATGCCATTTTACAAAAATACCACATTTTTGAAATCTTTACAAAAATGCCACTTTTTCAAAATTATTGTTTCTTTATATTATTTATGTTTGGGTTAATTATGTTCTATTAGGGTTTAATTTTAAGTGTTTAGGAGGTTTTAGGTATGAAAATATTTTTTAGGGTTTAGAATTTTAAGATATAGACTTTATAAATCTATAATTAGTAGCATTTTTGTAAATAGACACATCTAAGTGGCATTCTTGCAAATATGCACATAAAAAGTGGTATTTTTGTAATTGCCCTTTGAAAAAATGGCATTTTTTCAAATTTCTCTAAGAAATTTCACCTTTCACTAAAAACTATTGAATTTGAAAAAAAAATATATGATATTTAATTGTGTACATACTGTTGTATAATTAAACGAAACATAAAAGTATTATATGTTATTTTATTCATAACAACGATAAGAATTTTCGTAGTGTATGTCATTTAATATATAAATGTTATAAGAACTTATACAAACTAAGAACTAGTATAATATATTAATATTATAATTTCTTTTAAATACAATTAGAACATTTGTAAAAATATCATTGTTTGTGTTCACATTTACAAAAATACCACTTTTGGTGTCTATTTGCAAAAATGTCACTAATTATGATTTTTTTACAGCCTAAATCTTAAAATTTTAAACTCTAAAAAATCTTTTGATCCCTAAAACATCTTAAACCCTCAAAACTAAACTCTAATACAACATAGTTAACCCAAACATAAATGATATAATGAATAAATAATTTTTAAAAAGTGGTATTTTTGTAAATATTGTAAAAAGGTGGTATTTTTGAAAAATGGCACTTGAAAAGTGGCATTTTTAAAATTTCTCTTAATTATATATGTAGTTTAACTATATAAGTTCCTATAATATTAATATCGATAAATAATATTTTTATATATTTTTGATATTTTTCCAAATTCAATAGTTTTATTGTTAGGTAACATTTTTATCGTTGTTATGAATAAATCTTAATAATTTATATATGCATTTTTTAAACTATCATTTTCAATCCAACATATTATATTTTTTAGAAATTTTAAAAAATACCAATTTTTCAAAATTATTTATTCATTATATCATTAATTTTTGGGTTAACTATGTTGTATTAGAGTTTAGTTTTGAGGGTTTAAGAGGTTTTAGGAGTCAAAAAAATTTTTAGGATTTAGAATTTTAAGATTTAGGCTCTAAAAAATCATAATTAGTGGTATTTTAATCCGTTTTATATACAAAATGTTATGGAAATAATATATATAAAAATAATAATTAGCTTTTACATGAGAGTCTTCCACTTTCAAAGAACTTGTCTTGGAGTTCTTATCTGGGTACAACGGATAAGAGGATTACAAGATTCACGGTCTACCACCTCGGAGAAAGAGGTAAAAGTGAGCTCAAACCAAAACAAACAATTCTAAAGAAAAACATCACCACAAATACAAACCAAGGAATATCATATTGCGAATCAAATTTACCTCAAAATCTAATGTCTAGAAAACACTTCGGCATAAAAGAAAAAAGGCGAGAGAAGAACTACACGAGAGCCACACCACTAAAATACCCACTGAAAAGGGAGACCTTGAACTAGTCCAAGTGAAAACAAGGATAGAATCACCTTTTTACCAGATGATCCCAATTAGAAGACAGTAACAGAGATGCGGATCCGGAAAGAGAAGTAGATAAGGTGAAAAAAGAAGACATGCAAATTAAAGGCAAAGACAACAAAAGACAACCAAACCAAATATCGAGCCCAATTGAAGACACAATTAAAGCAGCTAACGACAAAGGAAGCGAGGAAGATGTAGAAACTGGGGAGCCGAACATAACACACCAATAGTGGCAATGAGAATGATGCAGAAGAACACGAGCAAAAGCAGACTCAAGCCCATCTTTAAGGCCAAGAACACCACCATGAAAAAAAGAATTCTATCAAATTCAGAAAACTAGGACCTACGGAAGGTAGAGCTAAACCCATGAACTATCCTCAAAGCATCAGAGACTCCACCGATCAACATAGGAGGAAGACACAAAGACCCAAAGCACAAAACAGAACCGAGAAGCCAAAGAAGCAAACAAATCACTCCGAGATTTCTTCAAAAGATACTCAACCCAATATTATTGAGGGAAAGATGTTGATATGCATCGCCGCTTGAAGATTATTTGAAAAAAAAAACAAAGAGATAGATTACCAAAAGAAACAAACCCTATTCCGGCTCAAAAGCGTCGAGACTCCAAGACCTACACTAACAGAGAAACCACATGGAAAAGACATAGCTCACAGCACGTATCCAAAAGACTCACCTACACCACTTTAAAGCTGCAAAGACCCAGAACTGACAAAACTTGGCGACAAAATGGCAAAACCTAATCACCATCACACATCGTCTTGACAGAACCAAGACTTCCGTCACACCGAAAAATGAGAACACACCTCAGGGCTAACTGAACCATGGCTCTAAGCAAACAAAATCAAAATCACACCGAGCTAGAAACCACAACCACTGAGGAAAGAACACCAACCAAACCTCTGAGACATTGGAACGGGACCAAGAAGGACCAATGGAGGAGGGTGAAAGGAAAGTCAAAACTCGAAGAAGAGAACTAACCGAGCTCGAAACCTAGATCTGGAGCCATCCTTGAGCACACAAAAAGCTAGGATCAAAGCAAACGAGAAGCCCCATCTGTGAAATCACTCCAACCAGGGGCAGAGGCAGAGAGAAATTGGGTGGGACACCCACCATGATTTTTTTTTTAAATTAGTGTAATTCTTTAAGAATTTTTTATAATGTCCCTTTTGATATATTATTTTATAGTGCGTTGTTTAATCGTTTTTTAGTTTTCCACCGGACACTACAAGAAAAATAGCCATTCTTAGCATACGAAAAACGTTATAATATGGTTTTAATAGCGCTTTTACAAACGCTATGTTTGCCGGTGTGATAATAGGGTGACCAGATAGTATAGCGTTTATGGACGTGCTATTAAATGTTACCATATCATAGCGTTATTTAGATGCTATTATATTTGTTTTTGTGTCTCATGATAAATGCGATAATATACTTGTTATAGCTTATTATTTGTGTTGTGATATATTGTGTTAATAACATTTTGTCAGTGTTATGTTTCCAATAAAATTTGACCCGTTTTGCTATATATATACATATATATTTTTTTTATATATAGATTAAATCCGACCAACAATATATATTTATAAATGTTATTACTTCATAAGAAAAAACATAACAAGTCGTACAAATTTATAATCGAAACGAAATGTTAAATAAACACATTTGCTAATCATACACAACAAGTGCTAATGTCGAATCATCCTTAACAGAAAGCTCAAGCTTGGTGTTATGGCTGCTGATATTCATTTCTCTGCCCACTTATCAAACTCCAAGAGATAGAAAGCTCAAGCCATGTCGAATCATCTTTAACATAAAAAAACAGGTATTGCCAAATAAAAATTCAACCCTCTATAGTACCAAAACATCAAAAGCCAAGTGAATATACCTTGTAAGCAACCACATAGAACTCATTCCAAGCATGTCTTGTATCATTCAATTTAACTTGCATATTGACATCACTAAGAGCATCATGAGGGTCACCAGAGGAGACAGCCTTGCTGCATTAACATAAGAATGATGGTGATATAAACACCGGAACCATGACCATACTTGGTTATTTTTTTATTAATCCGATAGAAACTCACTTACTTTTCAAGGATTTGACAGAAACCATCTCTCCATCAGAACCCGTACGACCTAAAAACTACCATCTTGATAGAATTTATGCACTTCCGCTGGTTTTTCATACACATTGCCCACAATTGTGGATCAACAATGGAGCATTTGAGTCGAGTGCCATCTCTACATAATCCAAGAGAGTCATTAAAGGTCAGAAAAACAATCAACTTACAGAATTATTTAATTACTCTTAACTCAGCCACAAGTTATCTCAAAGCTGAAACTAAAACATACTCATAAGAACCACACAAAAAAATGGGGATTTGATCATCAAACAAGAGAATTTCATAATAAATTTAACCCCTCCACCATCATTCCAATATACACGAATGCACTAATTTATAAATCTCAGTAGATCTTATAGCTTAACAAGAGTTAATTGCATAACTTACCAGATTGTAAACCTATAAATTGAAATGAGACCGAATGAAAGACTTTTGATTACTACATCAATTAGTGTTCGTTCTATAGAATAATTTGAAACCACTTATTCGTTAGGACTCTCCATAGATCTATATTTTGTAGAAATATTGTCAAAAGTTCAAGGTTTTACAGAAGATTTAACTAGAAAGGAAAAGACTCCAAGGCAGAAACATTAAACCCCAAATGAATCCCATAAAGAGAAGCGATCTCCATCATAAGCTCTTGCTTAGTTCTCTAAGCGGTAAGCAATTGTGAGAAATCAATCAATCCAGATCAGGGAAGGAGCAATGAGATTTGAGGGCTGAAGAAGAAGAAGCAAAAACATATTTGTGGTGTTTGCAGTCTCGCAATTACAGTAAGAGAATAATTAAACACCAATAAAGACCAACAGATGATTGATAACAAGAAGATTCTCTTAAACAATATCAAGCGACTTACCACCATTCCAATGTCTGTTTTATTGTTACCGTTCACCTCCACAGTGTTATCGACAACATGATTCATGAACTGGTCAAACCCACAAGGAGTTCCAACAACCATTCGGTTAGCATTAAGCTTGACTGCCTTTCAAATACCAATAGATCAATCTGAAGGCACATAAAAAGGTGATAGTCTAATAAAGAAACTCCAACTAGACACCACTCTTGCTTAAAATCAAACAATACAAAGATATCTACTCTACCAAACAAACAATACGAGATTCTTCAAACAAAGATAGCCAGTTTGATTCATGGAATACAAAATCCCAACAATTAACATATTAAAAGCCTAGAGACACCCATTATCGTTCTCCTCTCTCTAGGTGCAATCAAATTAAATCACAGAGAAGATTATAGATGAAACAAAAACTTCTCAATAGATAAACATAGATGAAGAAATCAAACTTACTTTGGAGTTTATTATCCATGTACCTACATCAAATGAAACAAATCAGACAACAAATTAGAAAACGCAGAAACGACGAAGATATGTAATAAGAACTCGAAACTCAAAACATCAGGAAAACAAAGAGCTTACTTCTTGAGATCCGGAGGTTGTCCTGACCGACGAAGTCGCATAAGCTAAAACAAAGAGACAAGGTTAGTGTTTCTGAATCTAATAGGAAGAGGCAAGTCAAGAGAGTTGCTGTGAGGCAAAATTATGGATGTTTATATTTGTAATCGAGAAGGTTAGTTAGGGTTTGCTTCAGAAAACGGAATTGGTTTGAGATTAGCATTTACATGAACTTGGAGATTAGAGTCGCAATTGCGCCGTGAAGGAAGACGGCGGAGATGACACTACACAGTGGCTGAGATTTCGACATGGAGACTAGAAATCAGAGAAGAGTTAAGAGGGTTTCCGTCGGTAAAACCAAAGGGGAATTTTTTGGTCAAATTTGTAGATCGAAGAGGAGAGGAGAAGAGGAAATATGGAGGAGCCAAAGATAGAAAAGGAGATCGAAGAGAAGAGGAGACGAAGACGAAGAGGAGAGGGAGACGAAGAGATAAGAAGATTTTTGTTTTAAGACTTTTTTTTTTTGTCGACATTTTCAGTTTAGAAAGGGAAAATGACATCTTTTATTAGCATTTGTTTTTACACTTAGGCGCAAAAATTTTTAGCTTAAATGTTGCCGCTTCTTGTAATTTTAGGCTCTATAGTCAAATTTTGTTTCCCGTTTAGTCATTTTACGGCTTAGCATATATAAAATGCTATCATATATAAGCTCAGCTCACCAAATTATTTTTAATAGCACTTACAAAATTGAGCTATTTTTATCTGCTATCAATAAAGGTTTTTCTTGTAGTGGGATGAAAATAATTTCTAGATCCGCTACTGACCCCGACAAACAAAAACTCAACCACCAAAAGCCAGATCCTCCCAAGTCTCGCTACTAACTCGATCCACCTTCGCATCTGGAGAAGGAGCGATGAACCCAACTAGAAGACCAAAGCTCCTTGCCGCGTCTTGTCTACACATAACCAACTTCAAGAAGACGAAGAAACTTAGAGAGACCGCCATGATCTTGACCACGCATCGCCACGAGCCCAAGGTGTGACGACCCAACCCGTCAAATAAAAAAAATTTCAACCCGGATCACTATTATCATAAATAATGATCCTCAACGGTCCAATAAACAAACAGCGCGGAAACAATGATTCAAACAATCAAATACAATTATCGTTTAACAAGCCCATACTTATTAATTCTAGTTCAATTCGGTAATACACATAGTTCTGAAATTGCTAACACCCTAGCAATTCTAACTTATTACACGAAAACGAGCCACTAGATCATTCCCCTCGTCCCGGCCATGATTCCACGATCACTGACTGTCTTTACCTCAAATTCGGATAGAAAAAGATAAGAATCCGACGAAGAACACGAAGAACACGAAGAACAAATCCGAGATCCTTCACCGTACGGTCCTCCCACGCTTCCACAACCTCACAAACACTCCCACAAGCCTAATAAGATTGAGAAACACGAAGGAAACAACAACAACAACCTCTCCTCTCAATCCTCTCACTTTCTCTCTAAAAAACTTGAAGTTTCTGCCCAGAAATCCGATTTTTGACTTAAATAGCCAGACCAGCCGACACTCTGTCGATCGACACACTCACTTGTGTCGATCGACACATGACCAATCAATACGTCATTCTGACGGCAATCGAAAATCCGTGTCGATCGACACACTCCAACTGTGTCGATCGACACAGCGCTCGCTGCTCGACTCCTCTTGAGTCCAAAACAACCGTGTCGATCGACACACAACCTTGTGTCGATCGACACCCATCCAAAAATTACTTTTTGGATCACGGACGTTACAATTCTCCCCCACTAAAACGGATTCGACCTCGAATCACGCAACACCGTCTTACTACGGTCTCCACCACCTGACCCGAACGCGGCCAGTATCCTTCGAGATGACGCTTGAATCCCCTATCCCGTCCTGCTAAGGCTACACTCTCGCCCAAAAATTTGCCCAGATTTCCCCGGAGCACCCACGATGCACGCCCCATGGTCCGGATTAGAGCTGCCCGATTGACCGTCCAACAATCAAACAAGAACATGTCCGATCAACCGTTGACCCCGCACTGGACCAAATGATCGTACAACAATCAAACAAGAACATGTACGACCATTGGCGTAACATATGCTACCAAGATTGTCCGACCCGAATTCCAGACTCCAATAATAACCTTAGACTCGACGTACACAACACAAAACCCCTGGCCCTCAGCCAGTACCACTCGCGATCACACCTGATTCCCGAGTTCTACTAGGCTCACACTAGCCTCATTGCACCATATCTATGGATACAATTCTGACCAAACCCGGTCAGTCCAAGATCAGAGATCACCACCCGATCTCAATCACCTAACCCCGTCTCACTAAGGTTGACACTCTCATCCATAACCCGCCCAAATCCCCCCCAGGAAACATCCACGATGCAGCACTCGTTGATCCGGATCAGAGTTGTCTGATAGATCGCGCAACAATCAAACAAAAACATGCCCGACCCACCGTAGACCCAAACCTTGGATCAATTGGTCGCACAACAATCAAACAAGAACATGTACGACCAAAGAGGCTACATATGTTTACCAGGGTCGTCTGAACTAAGGTTCCAAACTCGAGTAACAACCCTAGATTAGACATCCACAAACCACCTGAGATCATTCCCGATCCCTGAAGTTCATCCAATCTCATACTTATAATCACACTACAGGTACTATTGCTCAAACTCATATCTCTATACACCACTCCCACTCGCAGGGTCGTCACCCATCGAGCTCTCGATGTATACCATACCGGCTCTCGGTATGCCCCAGCCCCTCCGCTTCAGGACACACAGTCCATCAGCTCTCGGCTGCAGAGGAATCACACATCCTCTGGAGAAATCGCAATCTCTCAAAGTATATGCAGGAGAATATCACCATCTCCTGGAGCAGTAACACTGTAACGTGCATCATAAGCACCTGTCGACCGATTTACTTCCGTGGTTCCCATCCTGATATTCCCTAACCCGGAATATCACTCATGACCAATCCCCAGGTCATCGGAAACAACCCAATCACCAGGGTGTTTCCTACCCCGATATTCCCTAACCCAGAATATCACTCATGACCAATCCCCAGGTCATCTGAAACAACCCAATCATCAGGGTGTTTCCATCGGAGTCCCTGGAAACGACAGTCCTAACTCACATAAGACTTCTGTTCCAGACTCCCCCTAGAAAATAGACAGGTTCTAACTCACATAAAACCTCTATTTTCCAGCGCCATCTAGGGATCTACCCGTCCTAATCCCTTAGGATCCCCCATCCCTAGATACCTAGACAAGCCCTAACTCCCATAGAGCTTCTATCCTAGCCCCTCAAATGACCTCCCCGTCATCACACACATGACCTAACCCAGTCATCAAACCCATGACCTCCCCGTCATACCATAAGAACATCCGTCTTATAACTCAAGATAATAAGAAAACTCCATCTTATTAAATCTCAACAATGTATATCGTTACAACCCAAACGAAAATACATACAACTCATAGCCACAAGCTAATACAACCACTGAAAACCAGAAAACACTCAAGCCTCCGCTTGCTTCTCGAACCACTTCGAGAACTTTGCCTTCATACTTGCCTCTGGTTCCCAAGTCTCCTCCTTGACACCATCCCAGTCCCACACGACTCTCACCAATGGTATCCTCTTCCGGCGCAGAACCTTGACTCTCCTCTCGAGAATCCTCACAGGTCTCGCCGCCAACGTCATGTTGGGCTGAAGATCCTCCGGAATCCTAGCCAACACCTCCTCAGACTCATGTAGACACTTCCGCAGCATCGATACATGAAATACCTTATGAAACGCTCTCATACTCTGAGGTAACTCCAACCGATAAGCCACTGGTCCAACCCGCTCCACCACCTGGAACGGACCCATAAACCTTGGACTTAGCTTATTCTCCGAAATGGATCTGTTAGGACCCCTCAACATCGCTGCCTTGAGATACACCAAATCTCCCAGCTCAAACTCCAGCTCTTTCCGTCTCTTATCAGCATAACTCTTTTGCCGATCCTGAGCCTCTCTCATGTTCATCCTCAAGACACGGATCTTTTCCGTCGTCTCCTGAACAAAATCCGCACCAAACATGCTCCTCTCCCCCACTTGAGTCCAGCACAATGGTGTCCTACACGACCTCCCATATAGAGCCTCATATGGAGCCATCCCAATACTCGCCTGGTATGAGTTGTTGTACGCAAACTCAACCAGGTTCAGATGATCCGCCCAATGACCACCATAATCCAGCACGCACATCCTCAACAGGTCCTCTAAAGTCTGAATAGTCCTCTCCGACTGCCCATCTGTCTGAGGATGATAAGCCGTGCTCATGTGCACCTTAGTGCCCATCTCTGCCTGAAACGCCCTCCAGAACTCAGACGTAAACCTTGGATCCCTGTCTGACACAATACTCGCTGGCACCCCGTGCAGCCTCACTATCTCATGCACATACTTCTTAGCCAACACCACCGTCCCATCGGTCTTCTTGATGGCAAGAAAATGTGCTGACTTGGTCAGACGATCCACAATCACCCATATCGCATCATACGTCCGTGACAACGGTAATCCCGTCACGAAGTCCATGGTAATCATATCCCACTTCCACTCCGGAATGGGCAAACTCTGCAACATACCACTCGGAACCTGATGCTCAGCCTTCACCAGCTAACACACGTTGCACGCTGCAACCCAATTAGCTACAACCCTCTTTATCCCGACCCAGTGATAATACCGTTTTAGATCATGATACATCTTGGTCGCCCCCGGATGAATCGATAACATGCTCGCATGAGCCTCACGCAAGATCTCTTGCCTCAGATCCTCATCCTTGGGTACACAAACCCGTCCGTTCACCAGTATCGTCCCATTTGCTGAGACCATATACTCTGAACCTACAACCCTAGCAGCATCAATCAACATCGGATCCAACTCCTGAGCTGCTCGAATACGACTCAGCAAATCTGCCTGGTTAGCTACCTCTAACCCCAACGGCTCCTGTGAGATCACACACAACCTCAACGTACTAATCTCGCTCACCAGAGCTTCCATATCACGCTCCTGAGCCGAAGCAACCCTCATCCGACTCAACGCATCTGCAACCAGATTAGCCTTACCCGGATGGTATCCGATCTCCAAATCGTAATCTGCTACCAACTCCATCCAGCGCCTTTGTCTCTGGTTCAGCTCCGGCTGAGTGAAGAAATACTTCAAACTCTTATGGTCTGTGAACACCTGAACCTTTCCGCCATAAAGATAAGATCTCCAAATCTTTAGAGCGAAAATTACCGCAGCCAACTCCAAATCATGGGTAGGGTAATTGCACTCATGCTTCCTCAACTGCCTCGAAGCATACGCAATAACCTTTCCCTGCTGCATCAGGACACAACCCAAACCAACACCCGAAGCATCGGTATACACCACGTAAGGCTCACCCGGCTCGGGTAACGCCAACACCGGTGTACTCGTCAACATCTCTTTCAGCTTCCCGAAACTCTCCTCGCAAGTAGAAGACCACACAAAAGAAACATCCTTCCCTGTCAACTTGGTCATCGACGTAGCCAAACTCGCAAATCCCACGATGAATCTCCGATAATAACCTGCCAACCCAAGAAAACTCCTGATCTCAGTGGCATTCCTCGGTCTAGGCCACCCTCTGATAGCCTCGATCTTAGCCGGATCCACCGAAACTCCCTCTGCAGACACCACATGGCCAAGGAAACTCATCTCTTGCTGCCAGAAACTGCACTTGCTCAACTTCGCAAACAACTTCTGCTCTCGCAGCTTCCCCAAAACTACTCTCAGATGCAACTCATGCTCCTCAGAACTCTTCGAATACACCAAAATATCATCTCACAAACACATCCAGATACTCCTGGAATACCCCGTTCATCAACCGCATGAACGCTGCTGGTGCATTCGTCAAACCAAAAGGCATCACCACGAACTCAAAATGCCCATACCTCGTCCTGAAAGCAGTCTTCCTCACATCTGCTTCCTCAATCGGAATCTGATGGTACCCCGAAGCCAAATCAATCTTGGAGAACCAGGTAGCCCCTCGCAACTGATCCAACAACTCATCAATGCACGGCAGAGGGTACCTGTTCTTCACGGTGACTCGGTTAAGTCCCCGATAATCGATGCACAACCGGAAACTACCATCTTTCTTCTTCACAAACAACACCGGCGCTCCCCACGGTGAAACACTAGGCCGAATAAACCCTTTTCCAACAAATCATCCAGCTGCTTCTTCAGCTCTGCCATCTCTGCTGGAGCCATACGGTAAGGTGCTTTAGATATCGGAGTAGTCCCGGGTTCCAACTCAATAACAAACGGATCCGACCGCGATGGCGGTAATCCCTCCAATGACTGGAACACATCCTGGAAATCCCGAACAACTCGAATATCCTCAACTGCAACCCCTCCAACAGACTCAGGCATCACTATCGTCACCAGATACGCCTCGCAGCCCTTGAGAAGCAACTGCTCGGCCTGTATCGTGGAAATCACGAGACTCCTGGAAGTCGGTCTCACACCCTGATAAACCAACCTCCCCGCCTCTCGCTCAAACACAACTCGCCCTCGGTGGCAATCCAGATGGACCCGGTAACGATCCAACCAATCCATACCCAGGATAACATCGTACAGCTCCACCAGACTGATGATCAGATCTGCTAGCATCAACTCTCCTGCCACCAGAACATCCACACCACGAGCCCGCCCGAAAGTAGCCAACATCCTACCACCAGCAACCTTGACTTCTCCCGCCTGTTCCCCGGAATCACTCTGGATTCCGCTGCTCTCCGCACACTCTGGCGTAATAAAGCTATTCGTAGCTTCCGAATCAAACAACACATGGGACTCATAACCGCCCACAACTAAGGTCCCTGCACAATCCCATGTGCCTCAGAACCCTACCATTCTAGCACAGACTCACAATTTCCCAACAGACAAAAACTCAAACAACCATGAATTTAAAAAGTTAAGTTCGGAAATACCTGTGATCGGTCTGGTGCTAGATCCACCCGCCTCCGCAGACGTGAACACACGCGGTGCTGCTGCAATCTGAGACAACGGCTGCACTGCCAATGGCTGCACTACGGCCACCGCCAACTGCTGCAGCTTCGGACACTTGGGCTTAATATGCCCCGTCTCTCTACAGTGGTAACATACCCGTGTATCCTGGACCCCGACCCGAACATCTCGAGTCCCGGTCCCGATCCTCTTCGGACAGCTCACCACACGATGGGACATGCTCCCACACCCGAAGCATCCCGAACCGCCCTGACTAGCCCCTGAAGTGCTCTCCCACTTCCTCTTCTGTCCCTGAGCAGGTTTGCCGCCCCTGCCTGAACTCATCTGCTGCTGAGATCTCCTCGGCTGCTGCTGCTGCACCGGTGGACTAACCACCACAACCTGCTCCCCGAGATCCTCCTCGATCGCAGCAGTCATCTCAACCAGCTCCGCCCTCGTGGCGAACCTACTCGCCCTGCAGCGAGTCCTCAAATCTGGACGAAGTCCTCGCAAGAACCTCCTAACCTGGGCATCCTCGCCCTCCATACCTCTCCCTGCATGTACCAAAAGTCGACTAAACTCAGCATCGAACTCCCTCACTGACCGATCTCCCTGAGTTAGGTCCAGAAACCTAGACTCCAAACGGTCCACCGCCTCCTGCGGGAAATACTTGGCGTTAAACTCCGCCAAGAAATCCTCCCAGACCATCTCGGCCTGCACCCTCCTGGCCTCAACACCTCTCCACCAGAGATGCGCATCACCCTCTAGGTAATGTACCGCCAGATCCACTCTGTATCCCTCTGGACACCTGATGGAGCGAAAGTTACGCTCTAACCTCATCCGCCACCCATCAGCCTCCTCAGGCCTAGCACCGCCTGAGAAAAATGCAGTACCAATCCGCTGCATCTGCTCCATCATCCGCAGATAAGATGGAAGCTCCTCAACCCCAGCCATACCCGGCTGTACCCCAGCCAAAGCCGGCTGCACCCCAGCCATACCCGGATGTACCCCAGCCAAACCCGGCTGCACCCCAGCCATACCCGGCTGTACCCCAGCCAAACCCGACTGCACCCCAGCCATACCCGGCTGCACCCCAGCCATACCCGGCTGCACCCCAGGAGCATGACCCGGAGCAGGCACCCCTCCCGGTAACCTCTCCAGGATCATCTGTAGTAGACCTGCCAGACGATCATCTCGATCCGGGGCAACGCCTACGGCAGCACCCCCACCAGGGCCCACCGCACCGCCAGCTACATCAGGACCCGCACCAGCCCCTCCAGCCCTCTCACTGGAACCCGTAGCTGTCACACCCACGGACCCCTCCTGAAACGCCTGCGAGTCAGCTACCCGCTCCTGTGTAGTCTCCTGGGACACCCACGTGGCAGCAGACTCACTCCCAAGTCCCCGCCCACGCCCACGCCCAGCACGACTACCACGACCTCTACGGCCCCCGCGACCTCTACGGCCCCCGCGACCTCTGCCTCTAGTCCCCCTAGTCATCACTCTGCACTAACCCGCAGAATACTAAGTACTAGAAAAACAGAAATCACATAAACACATACCGTGGAATCTCATTGAAGGCTCGGAAGGAATGATCTAGGACTCCACACCCACACAACAATCAATTGACTAACTCGCATAATCAATTAATTAACTAGCCCTAGAACCGCTAGGGCTCTGATACCAAACTGTGACGACCCAACCCGTCAAATAAAAAAAATTTCAACCCGGATCACTATTATCATAAATAATGATCCTCAACGGTCCAATAAACAAACAGCGCGGAAACAATGATTCAAACAATCAAATACAATTATCGTTTAACAAGCCCATACTTATTAATTCTAGTTCAATTCGGTAATACACATAGTTCTGAAATTGCTAACACCCTAGCAATTCTAACTTATTACACGAAAACGAGCCACTAGATCATTCCCCTCGTCCCGGCCATGATTCCACGATCACTGACTGTCTTTACCTCGAATTCGGATAGAAAAGGATAAGAATCCGACGAAGAACACGAAGAACACAAAGAACACGAAGAACAAATCCGAGATCCTTCACCGTACGGTCCTCCCACGCTTCCACAACCTCACAAACACTCCCACAAGCCTAATAAGATTGAGAAACACGAAGGAAACAACAACAACAACCTCTCCTCTCAATCCTCTCACTTTCTCTCTCAAAAACTTGAAGTTTCTGCCCAGAAATCCGATTTTTGACTTAAATAGCCAGACCAGCCAACACTCTGTCGATCGACACACCCACTTGTGTCGATCGACACATGACCAATCAATACGTCATTCTGACGGCAATCGAAAATCCGTGTCGATCGACACAACGCTCGCTGCTCGACTCCTCTTGAGTCCAAAACAACCGTGTCGATCGACACACAACCTTGTGTCGATCGACACCCATCCAAAAATTACTTTTTGGATCACGGGCGTTACACAAGGTTACACAACCAAGCTCACCGAAAAAATTCTAAACTATCGGTGAAGAGTAAATTTAGGTGAAAGGAAAGAAAATACAAAAAAACAAGAAGAAACGAAATTTATCACGGCTTAGCAATTGCTAGAATTTTTTTTTAAAAGAGTTTCTTAAAAGAGAGATATCATGTTTCTCGTACTTTTAGAAAACTAAAATTTTTGGTGATATTTAAAAGAAAACAAAATTTTTGATAATATATTTAAAAACAAAACATTAAAATATAATATTTTAAGAAATTCCTCTTTTAATATAAAGTATATTTGTACAAGGGTAAAGTAATACGTACTTTCCTTGGGTCGACGTAAGAATGTTGGAATAGAGGGACACGTAACGAGTGGCGGCTTTTACTGTTGACAGAAAAGATTTATTTTGTAATTTTCGTTTTGTCGCCGCCTTTGATCAATTCAAAATTACTCCTCCAGTGACTCAGCAAATAATCATCAGAATTAAAAGTTACCGTCGATGACCGATTGACCATGCTTTCGTTGCTTACAAAGATTCACTTGTATTAAGCAAATATATTTCCGACCAAAAAAAAAAAGAAAAAAGCAAATATATTGACATTATATTTACTTTCTTAACATCTCTGGGGTGACTAGAGGAATGCACTAGCTGTGATCATTGATCCGAACCTATTAGTATTTATTTGTTGTTTTTACCTTCAAAATCATATAAAAAGGTATTCATCAAGTGATATGCATGGAAACACCACAAGAACCCCCGAAACTTGGAAAGTTAATTTCTTTTGGAAAAACACAATAAAATATTGTAGTTAGTTTATAAAACGGTGGACATGGTCTTACGATGTAAGAAGAAAAGAGGTTCACGAAAAGTCCATGTTGTCTATAAAGCAAGAAATCAAGAACCAATAAGATTGAATCTCCAAACGGGCGAAACTACGATTTAGTTTGACGTTTGAATATCCTATGAATGAAGACCGAGTCGAACTTTGGTACAGCAGTCTCCTTGTGTCCTATAAATACATAGAGCTAATCAACCCTTCATAATATCTCACAATTAAGTAAGCACTCATAATATCTCACAACCAAAGTTATATATTCTCAAGTATCTATACATTGATTTTTGTTGGATGCAAATGGAGAGCCCACAATCACCACTTCAACCCCCTACCTATGGAAACTTAGTCACAATCCTCAGCATCGATGGTGGTGGCATTAGAGGGCTAATTCCTGCCGCTATCCTTGCTTTTCTCGAGTCCGAACTTCAGGTATATTTGTGCTACCTAAGTATATATTATATCGCGTTTCTGATGTGAGATTCCTGACATGTTACGACTCTATATATACATGGATGTGTAGAAATTGGATGGAGAAGAAGCAAGGCTTGCAGACTACTTTGATGTAATGGCAGGAACAAGCACCGGTGGTCTGGTTACAGCCATGCTCACTGCTCCTAACAAGGAAGGCCGACCTTTGTTTGCAGCCTCTGAGATTAAAGAATTCTATCTTGAGCACTGTCCAAAAATCTTTCCTCAAAATAATTTCCCATTCTCGGCCGCCAAAAACTTGGTGAAGTCCTTGACTGGTCCTAAATATGACGGTGAATACCTTCATCAGCTTATCCATGCCAAGTTGGGTGATGCAAGGTTGCATCAAACACTTACCAACGTTGTCATTCCAACTTTCGATATCAAGCATCTTCAACCTACTATATTTAGTAGTTACGAGGTTTGTTTTATATTATATAATTGTGTCTATGAAGTTACCATGCATATATCAAATTTAACAAGACTTTGATATAATATCTCGTAGGTAAAAAACAATCCTCTCAAGAACGCAACCCTAGCTGACATTGCCATCTCAACTTCAGCAGCACCTACATACTTGCCTGCCCATTTCTTCAAAACTCAAGATTCAGCCGGAAACGTCAAAGAATACAATCTTATTGACGGTGGAGTTGCAGCTAACAACCCGGTAAATTCCTAACATGTGATAAAAATCAACATTTATGGACTTATATCCAATAATAGTAATCATAAAATTAGTGGAATTGTCTATGATTTTAATCTAGCATATTAGATTGTTAACTTTAAAACACAATGACAAAACGGAGAAGGGAATCCGAGCCTATATAAATATATATTTCATTTTATTGTTAGTCCATAGAAGTCTTGAATAATAAATCATATCTATATTGATGATATAATGTCAAATATAGGCTTTGGTGGCTATTGGGGAGGTGACAAAGGAGATAACAAGAGGGAGCAGTGACTTTTTCCCGATAAAACCAAATGATTACGGAAGGTTTCTTGTGCTTTCCCTTGGAACTGGAAATCAAAAAGCCGAAGAGAAATTCGATGCAAAAGAAGTAGCTGGTTGGGGAATGTTGAGTTGGTTAACACACGACAACTCTACACCTCTCATTGATGCTTTCATGCAAGCTAGCGCCGATATGGTTGATTTTCATCTCTCTGCCGTTTTTCAAGCTCTTCATTCCGTAGCCAACTATATTCGAATCCAGGTACCAAAACGGGCTCAATATTAATCTTTCCATTTTCTTTGTCGACATATATAGTTTCTAAGAAATGGGTTTCAACTATACAGGATGACACATTAACTGGGGATGCTGCTTCTGTTGATATCGCTACCGTCGAGAATCTCGACGTACTCGCCAAGATAGGAGATGAACTACTCAAGAAACCTGTTTCAAGAGTCAATCTTGAGTTGGGTCATAATGAAAATGCTTATGAAGTGACCAATGAAAAGGCCCTTATAAAGTAAGAGACATAAATATTGCATTTGATAGCTATATTCATTCATATTTTACATTTATTGGAAATATTTTGTTAATATATTTAAATTTTGGGTGTGAAGGTTGGCAGGAATACTTTCAAATGAAAAGAAGATCCGAGACCTGCGATCTCCTAATGGAAATGCGCCAAATAAGAAATAAAGATATCATTAATTTATATTTGCTATTGTTTTATTTGTTATTGTTAATTTATTTTATCTTGGTGTTGATGATTTGTTTGTTTGACTCAAGTTTGGTTTTATTGTAATAATAAATCGTTGCTGCTCATTGTGGTTACTTGTATTGTATCATTTGAATAAAGTCAATGAAAAATACTAAAATGTTTGGTCTTAGCTTCTTCCCATATAAGATACTCATTTATTTATTACTTAATTATTTTTTTATTAATTTTTATATACTCATGTTTAGTTAAGTGTAGAGAAAACAAAACGAATTTTGCTTGAATTTACTTATTATAATTCTAAAATAGATTCCAAAATATAATTAATTTTTGGATTTAAAATTTTATTTGATTTAGAAACATCTATATCTTTATACATACATATTATAAATTAACCTTTTTACTATACATAAATTTTACATTTAATGTTTGTAAATAATATATAGAAAACGCTAATATCATTATTAATATTTTGTGCGTCATTAGTTAAACACCAGTTTAATTTTTTTTTAATTTAAAGTTATACTAATATAAACAAATCCAAATTTAAAATACTTTATAATATATGTATTATGTATTGCTTTTTAATTAACTTCATCTTTTCTTTTTTAAAAATCACGGTGATTTAAATTATTTATTCAATACTGAAATCACTCGTTCGGTCGTTCCTCATCAGATTTGCATTTTTTGTTAAAAATGTTAATATAATTAAAAATAAACAGTTTAGAGATTACAAATTGTTAATTAAAACAAAATTTGAAATCTTAGATTTTGGTCCCATGGCAAAAATAATTAAAAAAAACATGGAATCAACAATCATTATTTGTTCCAGGCTGTTGCGAGACAACCCACACCGAATACATAGCGTACGTTTGTCAATAGAAATATATAAGAGAAATTTCTACAAAAATCATAGAAAAATATTTTGAAACTGTGTGCAGATATGTCACAATTAACTTGTTAAAAGATTTTTATACCCATAAAGCATCTCCGCTCTCTCATATCTCTTCTCCCTCTCTCTCATCTGCATTTTTTTTTGTATTTTTGTTTATTTATTTTTTTATTACATCTTATATTTTTTTTTATTTTCTTATAAATTTATATTACAATTTAATTAAAAAAAGTTATTTTCAATTTCTATTATAATTTATTTTTTTACAATTTAATACCCATTTTCAATACGTTTTTTTTTATTTTACAAAAAAGTATTATACGTATATATATAAACATACATAATATGTTATATGTATACATATATATGTTTTATATACATGTATGTTTATATGTGTACGTACACATACATATAAGTGCGTGTACATATATTTTGTATGTATGAAATATATTCATATAATAGGTATTATATTTAAACATTCATATAATAGGTATTATATTTACATGTGTACGTATACATACATATAAATGTGTGTACATATATTTTATATGTATGACATATATTCACAAGCGTATATGTATGGGTACATGTACATACGTAATATATATTTAGTTGTACGTACACATATATACATACATATGATGTATTGTATATATATACACATACAACATGTATATAATCTACAATATGTTATTAGTATATGTACGTATTATATTTATATGTGTACGTACACATACATATAAATGTGTGTACATATATTTTATATGAATGGCATATCTTAACAAGCGTATATGTACTTAATTGTACGTGTCCATATGTACGTTATATAATACCTATTGTACATAGATATGTATATATATACATAAATACCTATTGTACATTGAGTGTGTATGATATTCGTATGTGCATATTGTTACTATTCTTGTACTTTCAATTATAGATCTACAAGTTTCGTATTTGATAATGTATGTACATGAAACACACGATAGTATTGTACGTGTGCTCGCATATATGACATAAAACCAAAACATTTAACGCAGGTATTTGATAGTGTACGTGCGCTCTCAGATATGACATAAAGCAAGATCATTTAATGCACAATGACAGATGAAAAGTAAGGGTATTTTCTGAAAAAGCGGATGAACACACAAGCAATAGCCCAAAAACTTTTATTAGAAATCTTTCAAGAAGTTTACAACTCTCTCGATTGGTTTTACACAACATTTAAGACTACCCTTAGTTTGTCACCCAAGATTTCTATCCTAAGCAAGATCAAAGATAAATCTTTGTCTTGTTCACACACTTGTTTCCGTTAACAGAGCACTCACGTCTCTCTACAATGGAAAAGCTACTGCCCTTGGCTTTTCTCAATACAACGGCTAACCCTAGCAATCTTCACTTCAACCCTTTTTATATTCATTGGGTAAGTAAATCTTCTGGGTCGACCTTTGCTTGATTCAGACGCATCAGATATCTTTTCTTCCTTATTTGAATAGATCCTTCCAATTTGCACATAGTCCACGTCAGCTACTTAACCACGTCACTTTGATCCACATCTGTTCCAACAGCTGATATCTTTTTGCTACAAAAGCTCCCCTTTCATTCTACCCCTTTTTGACTGAATGTGTACATCCAAACTTAACCTATAATGATCAAAGAAGAACCAGAACACACGACTCCACAACCCAATAAGCTAATTATGATATTACCAATCATTCTAAAATAAAACACTTTAGCTTAACATCAAGTTGTAGGATTAAAGAAAAAACAACAACATAGTCTTAAGATTCTGATCCTAGACAACATCATCACTAGACTAATCTGAACCACCACAATACTTGTGACGAC
The DNA here is from genome assembly GCA_964056655.1 of Arabis hirsuta. Classification (NCBI taxonomy): domain Eukaryota; kingdom Viridiplantae; phylum Streptophyta; class Magnoliopsida; order Brassicales; family Brassicaceae; genus Arabis; species Arabis hirsuta. The sequence continues at coordinate 22,388,928 of OZ053310.1, forward strand.
CCAACCCGTCAAATAAAAAATTTCAACCCGGATCACTATTATCATAAATAATGATCCTCAACGGTCCAATAAACAAACAGCGCGGAAACAATGATTCAAACAATCAAATACAATTATCGTTTAACAAGCCCATACTTATTAATTCTAGGTCAATTCGGTAATACACATAGTTCTGAAATTGCTAACACCCTAGCAATTCTAACTTATTACACGAAAACGAACCACTAGATCATTCCCCTCGTCCTGGCCATGATTCCACGATCACTGACTGTCTTTACCTGCATCACATGGTTATAAGAGATGCGTGAGTATTATCATAAATACCTAGTGAGACGGTCATCCCATCTACAGGCTATACACACAGGCATAAGCAAAAGATACAATACCAGGATGAACAAACAATAATGCATCACACAACACCCAAACGAGAACAACACGTTCAATATGTCAAACTGACGGTAATCAAAAACCCGTGTCGATCGACACAACCTCCTTGTGTCGATCGACACACACAACTTGTGTCGATCGACGCATGACCAATCAATACGTCAAACTGACGGCAATCGAAAACCCGTGTCGATCGACACACCCCAACTGTGTCGATCGACACAGCCCACTCTGCTCGACTCCTCTTGAGTCAAAACAACCGTCTGCACAAAAATCCACCAAAATAAACATACGAGAATCGACCCAAACAACACACAATCGCATCCTATCAATTCCTTTACCCAGATAAACCTATGGTCACACACTCACCTTGACTCGGAAAGAAAAATAGATAAAAAATGCTCAAGAACGCTCAAGAACATGAAGAACGGATCCACTAAATCCGAAATCACCTTCCTCCTCCGTGAATCCCGGATCCACCACGATCCCACAGCTTCACCAATCTGAACACAAGCCTCAAAGATCGAGAACTCGAAAGGAACAACATAAATCCCCCAAATCTCTCTTTTAATCTGATATTTCTCCCAAAAAAATCTGTTGTTCGACTTAAATAGTCAGACCAGCTGACACTGTGTCGATCGACACACACAACTTGTGTCGATTGACGCATGACCAATCAATACGTCAAACTGACGGCAATCAAAAATCTGTGTCGATCGACACACCCCAACTGTGTCGATCGACACAACCCTCTCTGCTCGACTCCTCTTGAGTCAAAACAGCCGTGTCGATCGACACACAAACCTTGTGTCGATCGACACCCATCCAAAAATTACTTTTTGGATCACGGGCGTTACAATTCTCCCCCAGTAACACGGATTCGACCTCGAATCACGCAATACCGTCTTACTACGGTCTCCACTACCTGACCCGAACGCAGCCATTAACCTTCGAGATTACGCTTGAATCCTCTAACCCTTCCTGCTAAGGCTACACTCTCGCCCAAAATTCGCCCAGATTCCCCCGGAGCACCCACGATGCACGTCCCATGGTCCGGATTAGAGCTGCCCGATTGACCGTCCAACAATCAAACAAGAACATGTCCGATCAACCGTTGACCCCGCACTGGACCAAATGATCGTACAACAATCAAACAAGATCATGTACGACCATCAGCGTAACATATGCTACCAAGATTGTCCGACCCGAATTCCAGACTCCAATAATAACCCTAGACTCGACGTACACAACACAAAACCCTTGGCCCTCAGCCAGTACCACTCGCAATCACACCTGATTCCCGAGTTCTACTAGGCTCACACTAGCCTCATTGCACTATATCTATGGATACAATCCTGACCAAACCCAGTCAGTCCATGATCAGAGATCACTACCCGATCTCAATCACCTAACCCCGTCTCACTAAGGTTGACACTCTCATCCAAAACCCGCCCAAATTCCCCCAGGAAACATCCACGATGCAGCACTCGCTGATCCGGATCAGGGTTGTCCGATAGATCGCGCAACAATCAAACAAGAACATGCCCGACCCACCGTAGACCCAAACCTTGGATCAATTGGTCGCACAACAATCAAACAAGAACATGTACGACCAAAGAGGCTACATATGTTTACCAGGGTCGTCTGAACTAAGGTTCCAACTCGAGTAAAAACCCTAGATTAGACATCCATAAACCACCTGAGATCATTCCCGATCCCTTAAGTTCATCGAATCTCATACTTATAATCACACTACAAGTACTATTGCTCAAACTCATATCTCTATACACCACTCCCACTCGCAGGGTCGTCACCCATCGAGCTCTCGATGTATACCATACCGGCTCTCGGTATGCCCCAGCCCCTCCGCTTCAGGACACACAGTCCATCAGCTCTCGGCTGCAGAGGAATCACACATCCTCTGGAGAAATCGCAATCTCTCAAAGTATATGCAGGAGAATATCACCATCCCCTGGAGCAGTAACACTGTAACGTGCATCATAAGCACCTGTCGACCGATTTACTTCTGTGGTTCCTATCCTGATATTCCCTAACCCGGAATATCCCTCATGATCAATCCCCAGGTCATCGGAAACAACCCAATCACCAGGGTGTTTCCTACCCCGATATTCCCTAACCCAGAATATCACTCATGACCAATCCCCAGGTCATCTGAAACAACCCAATCATCAGGGTGTTTCCATCGGAGTCCCTGGAAACGATAGTCCTAACTCACATAAGACTTCTGTTCCAGACTCCCCCTAGAAAATAGACAGGTTCTAACTCACATAAAATCTCTATTTTCCAGCGCCATCTAGGGATCTACCCGTCCTAATCCCTTAGGATCCCCCATCCATAGATACCTAGACAAGCCCTAACTCCCATAGAGCTTCTATCCTAGCCCCTCAAATGACCTCCCCGTCATCACACACATGACCTAACCCAGTCATCAAACCCATGACCTCCCCGTCATACCATAAGAACATCCGTCTTATAACCCAAGATAATAAGAAAAACTCCATCTTATTAAATCTTAACAATGTATATCGTTACAACCCAAACGAAATACATAAAACTCATAGCCACAAGCTAAAACAACCACTGAAAACCAGAAAGACACTCAAGCCTCTGCTTGCTTCTCGAACCACTTCGAGAACTTTGCCTTCATACTTGCCTCTGGTTCCCAAGTCTCCTCCTCGACACCATCACAATCCCACACGACTCTCACCAATGGTATCCTCTTCCGGTGCAGAACCTTGACTCTCCTCTCGAGAATCCTCACAGGTCTCGCCTCCAACGTCATGTTGGGCTGAAGATCCTCCGGAATCCTAGCCAACACCTCCTCAGACTCATGTAGACACTTCCGCAGCATCGATACATGAAATACCTTATGAAACGCTCTCATACTCTGAGGTAACTCCAACCGATAAGCCACTGGTCCAACCCGCTCCACCACCCGGAACGGACCCATAAACCTCGGACTTAGCTTATTCTCCGAAATGGATCTGTTAGGACCCCTCAACATCGCTGCCTTGAGATACACCAGATCTCCCAGCTCAAACTCCAGCTCTTTCCGTCTCTTATCAGCATAACTCTTCTGCCGATCCTGAGCCTCTCTCATGTTCAGTCTCAAGACACGGATCTTTTTCGTCGTCTCCTGAAAAAAATCCGCACCAAACATGCTCCTCTCCCCCACTTGAGTCCAGCACAATGACGTCCTACATGGCCTTCCATACAGAGCCTCATATGGAGCCATCCCAATACTCTCCTGGTATGAGTTGTTGGACGCAAACTCAACCAGGTTCAGATGATCCACCCAATGACCACCATAATCCAGCACGCACATCCTCAACAAGTCCTCTAAAGTCTGAATAATCCTCTCCGACTGCCCATCTGTCTGAGGATGATACGCCGTGCTCATGTGCACCTTAGTGCCCATCTCTGCCTGAAACGCCTTCCAGAACTCAGACGTAAACCTTGGATCCCTGTCTGACACAATACTCGCTGGCACCCCGTGCAGCCTCACTATCTCACGCACATACTTCTTAGCCAACACCACCGTCCCATCGGTCTTTTTGATGGCAAGAAAATGTGCTGATCAGACGATCCACAATCACCCAGATCGCATCATACGTCCGTGACAACGGTAACCCCGTCACGAAGTCCATGGTAATCATATCCCACTTCCACTCCGGAATAGGCAAACTCTGCAACATACTACTCGGAACTTGATGCTCAGCCTTCACCAGCTGACACACGTTGCACGCTGCAACCCAATTAGCTACATCTCTCTTCATCCCGACCCAATGATAATACCGCTTCAGATCACGATACATCTTGGTCGCCCCCGGATGAATCGATAACATGCTTGCATGAGCCTCACGCAAGATCTCTTGCCTCAGATCCTCATCCTTAGGTACACAAACCCGTCCGTTTACCAATATCGTCCCATTTGCCGAGACCATATACTCTGAACCTGCAACCCTAGCAGCATCAATCAACATCGGATCCAACTCCTGAGCTGCTCGAATACGACTCAGCAAATCTACCTGGTTAGCTACCTCTAACCCCAACGGCTCCTGCGAGATCACACACAACCTCAATGTACCAATCTCACTCACTAAAGCTTCCATATCACGCTTCTGAGCCGAAGCAACCCTCATCCGACTCAACGAATCTGCAACCAGATTATCCTTACCCGGATGGTATCCGATCTCCAAATCGTAATCCGCTACCAACTCCATCCAGCGCCTCTGTCTCTGGTTCAGCTCCGGCTGAGTGAAGAAATACTTCAAACTCTTATGGTCTGTGAACACCTGAACCTTTCCGCCATAAAGGTAAGATCTCCAAATCTTTAGAGCGAAGATTACCGCAGCCAACTCCAAATCATGGGTAGGGTAGTTGCACTCATGCTTCCTCAACTGCCTCGAAACATACGCAATAACCTTTCCCTTCTGCATCAGGACACAACCCAGACCAACACCCGAAGCATCAGTATACACCACATAAGGCTCCCCTGGCTCGGGTAACGCCAACACAGGTGTACATGTCAACATCTCCTTCAGCTTGCTAAAACTCTCCTCGCACGCAGAAGACCACACAAAAGAAACATCCTTCCCTGTCAACTTGGTCATCGACTTAGCCAAACTTGCAAATCCCGCGATGAATCTCCGATAATAACCTGCCAACCCAAGAAAACTCCTGATCTTAGTGGCATTCCACGGTCTAGGCCACCCTCTGATAGCCTTAATCTTAGCCGGATCTACGGAAACTCCCTCTGCAGACACCACATGGCCAAGAAAACTCATCTCCCTCTACCAGAAACTGCACTTGCTCAACTTCGCAAATAGCTTCTGCTCCCGCAGCTTCCCCAAAACTACTCTCAGATGCAACTCATGCTCCTCAGGACTCTTCGAATACACCAAAATATCATCGATAAAGATGATCACAAACACATCCAGATACTCCTGGAATACCCCGTTCATCAACCGCATGAACGCTGCTGGTGCATTCGTCAAACCAAAAGGCATCACCACGAACTCAAAATGCCCATACCTCGTCCTGAAAGCAGTCTTCCTCACATCTGCCTCCTCCATCGGAATCTGATGGTATCCCGAAGCCAAGTCGATATTGGAGAACCAGGTAGCCCCTCGCAACTGATCCAACAACTCATCAATGCGCGGCAGAGGGTACCTGTTCTTCACGGTGACTCGGTTAAGTCCCCGATAATCGATGCACAACCGGAAACTACCATCTTTCTTCTTCACAAACAACACCGGCGCTCCCCACGGTGAAACACTAGGCCGAATAAAACCATTATCCAACAAATCATCCAGCTGCTTCTTCAGCTCTGCCATCTCTGCTGGAGCCATACGGTAAGGTGCCTTAGATATCGGAGTAGTCCCGGGTTCCAACTCAATAACAGACGGATCCGACCGCGATGGCGGTAATCCCTCCAATGACTGGAACACATCCTGGAAATCCCGTACAACTCGAATATCCTCAACTGCAACCCCTCCAACAGACTCAAGCATCACTATCGTTACCAGATACGCCTCGCAGCCCTTGAAGTGGAAATCACAAGACTCCCAGAAGTTGGTCTCACACCCTGATAAACCAACCTCCCTGCCTCTTGCTCAAACACAACTCGTCCTCGGTGGCAATCCAGATGGACCCTGTAACGATCCAACCAATCCATACCTAGGATAACATCGTACAGCTCCACCGGACTGATGATCAGATCTGCTGGCATCAACTCTCCTGCCACTAGAACATCCACACCACGAGCCCGCCCGAAAGTAGCCAACGTCCTATCACCAGCAACCTTGACTACTCCCGCCTGTTCCCCGGAATCACTCTGGATTCCGCTGCTCTCCGCACACTCCGGCGTAATAAAGCTATTCGTAGCTCCCGAATCAAACAACACGTGGGACTCATAACCGCCCACAACTAAGGTCCCTGCATAATCCCATGTGCCTCAGAACCCTACCATTCTAGCACAGACTCACAATTTTCAAACAGACAAAAACTCAAACAACCACGAATTTAAAAAGCTAAGTCCGGAAATACCTGTGATCAGTCTGGTGCTAGATCCACCCGCCTCCGCAGACGTGAACACACGCGGTGCTGCTGCAATCTGAGACAACGGCTGCACTGCCAATGGCTGCCCTACGGCCACCGCCAACTGCTGCAGCTTCGGATACTTGGGCTTAATATGCCACATCTCTCTGCAGTGGTAACACACCCGTGTATCCTGGACCCCGACCCGCACATCTCGAGTCCCGGTCCCGGTCCACTTCGGACAGCTCGCTATACGATGGGACATACTCCCACACCCGAAGCATCCTGAACCGCCCTGACTGACCCATGAAGTGCTCTCCCACTTCATTTTCTGTCCCTGAGCAAGTTTGCCGCCCCTGCCTGAACTCATCTGCTGCTGCTGCACCGGTGGACTAACCACCACAACCTACTCCCCGAGATCCTCCTCGATCGCAGCAGCCATCTCAACCAGCTCCGCCCTCGTGGCGAACCTACTCGCCCTGCAGCGAGTCCTCAAATCTGGACGAAGTCCTCGCAAGAACCTCCTAACCTGGGCATCCTCGCCCTCCATACCTCTCCCTGCATGTACCAGAAGTCGACTGAACTCAGCATCGAACTCCCTCACTGACCGATCTCCCTGAGTTAGGTCCAGAAACCTAGACTCCAAACGGTCCACCGCCTCCTGCGGGAAATACTTGGCGTTAAACTCCGCCAAGAAATCCTCCCAGACCATCTCGGCCTGCACCCTCCTGGCCTCAACACCTCTCCACCAGAGATGCGTATCACCCTCTAGGTAATGTACCGCCAGATCCACTCTGTATCCCTCTGGACACCTGATGGAGCGAAAGTTACGCTCTAACCTCATCCGCCACCCATCAGCCTCCTCAGGCCTAGCACCGCCTGAGAAAAATGCAGTACCAATCCGCTGCATCTGCTCCATCATCCGCAGATAAGATGGAAGCTCCTCAACCCCAGCCAAACCCGGCTGCACCCCAGCCATACCCGGCTGCATCCCAGCCATACCCGGCTGCACCCCAGCCATACCCGGCTGCACCCTAGGAGCATGACCCGGAGCAGGCACCCCTCCCGGTAACCTCTCCAGGATCATCTGTAGTAGACTCGCCAGACGATCATCTCGATCCGGGGCAACGCCTACGGCAGCACCCCCACCAAGGCCCACCGCACCGCCAGCTACATCAGGACCCGCACCAGCCCCTCCAGCCCTCTCACTGGAACCCGTAGCTGTCACACCCACGGACCCCTCCTGAAACGCCTGCGAGTCAGCTACCCGCTCCTGTGTAGTCTCCTGGGACACCCACGTGGCAGCAGACTCACTCCCAAGTCCCCGCCCACGCCCATGCCCAGCACGACTACCACGACCTCAACGGCCCCCGCGACCTCTGCCTCTAGTCCCCCTAGTCATCACTCTGCACTCAACCGCAGACTGCTAAGTACTAGAAAACAGAAATCACAAAACACATACCGTGGAATCTCATTGAAGGCTCGGAAGGGATGATCTAGGACTCCATACCCACACAACAATCAATTGACTAACGCACATAATCAATTAACTAGTTAGCCCTAGAACCGCTAGGGCTCTGATACCAAACTGTGACGACCCAACCCGTCAAATAAAAAATTTCAACCCGGATCACTATTATCATAAATAATGATCCTCAACGGTCCAATAAACAAACAGCGCGGAAACAATGATTCAAACAATCAAATACAATTATCGTTTAACAAGCCCATACTTATTAATTCTAGGTCAATTCGGTAATACACATAGTTCTGAAATTGCTAACACCCTAGCAATTCTAACTTATTTCACGAAAACGAGCCACTAGATCATTCCCCTCGTCCCGGCCATGATTCCACGATCACTGACTGTCTTTACCTGCATCACATGGTTATAAGAGATGCGTGAGTATTATCATAAATACCTAGTGAGACGGTCATCCCATCTGCAGGCTATACACACAGGCATAAGCAAAAGATACAATACCAGGATGAACAAACAATAATGCAGCACACAACACCCAAACGAGAACAACACGTTCAATATGTCAAACTGACGGTAATCAAAAACCCGTGTCGATCGACACAACCTCCTTGTGTCGATCGACACACCCGGTCGACACTGTGTCGATCGACACACACAACTTGTGTCGATCGACGCATGACCAATCAATACGTCAAACTGACGGCAATCAAAAACCCGTGTCGATCGACACACCCCAACTGTGTCGATCGACACAGCCCACTCTACTCGACTCCTCTTGAGTCAAAACAACCGTCTGCACAAAAATCCACCAAAACAAACATACGAGAATCGACCCAAACAACACACAATCGCATCCTATCAATTCCTTTACCCAGATAAACCTATGGTCACGTACTCACCTTGATTCGGAAAGAAAAATGGATCAAAAATGCTCAAGAACGCTCAAGAACATGAAGAACGGATCCACTAAATCCGAAATCACCTTCCTCCTCCGTGAATCCCGGATCCACCACGATCCCACAGCTTCACCAATCCGAACACAAGCCTCAAAGATCGAGAACTCGGAAGGAACAACACAAATCCCCCAAATCTCTCTTTTAATCTGATTTTTCTCCCCAACAAATCTGTTGTTCGACTTAAATAGTCAGACCAGCCGACACTGTGTCGATCGACACACACAACTTGTGTCGATCGACGCATGACCAATCAATACATCAAACTGACGGTAATCAAAAATCCGTGTCGATCGACACACCCCAACTGTGTCGATCGACACAGCCCTCTCTGCTCGACTCCTCTTGAGTCAAAACAGCCGTGTCGATCGACACACAAATCTTGTGTCGATCGACACCCATCCAAAAATTACTTTTTGGATCATGGGCGTTACAATACTTGTACCTAGAATAGTCATATTCCCAAATAAAAAACAAATCATCCATACATCAGAACTCATCACTACGATTCAGTTTCCTCATCATCAGATTCAGCTTCTTCTTTAGCATTTGACTCCCCCACAGGTTCAGCATCAGCTTCTTCTTCAGCATCAGCTTCCCCCCTCAAACTCAGCATCAGCTTCTTATTCGGATTCATCAGCTACTGCACATTGTGCTTGTGCAATACTAGAGTAATCTCCCCCTGCCTGGTTGTCACATTCAATCAAAAATTCTCATAAGTTTTAAGCAACCAATTAGATAGTGGAGTACTTACCTTCGATCCGATCTGCGATATCTAAAAGAACTTGAGCTTGCTTCCAGAGATCAGCTACAAGAGAGACTCCATACACATGTCCAGGCACTAGATGATGTCTTCTTCCCATACCACTGCGGTTAACTGCCTTGTAGGGTTTTAATGGTTCAGGCAGCTCATGGAGAAACACATTGACCTCTCGTTGATACTGAAGCACTTGATAGATCAGAGAGGGAAATGGAATTATCTTGTCTGAACCGCTGGTCACATCCACTGGATTCAAAACCACATGGAAGATCTGATCAAAAACTATTTTCCCAAAATTGAAAGGAATCCTCTTTGCAAGCATGTAGAGCAGCCTAGCACGGTCCTTGGTAATTGTTGTGTTGTTAGTCGAGGGAATCCAGTTTAGACAACAAATACCAAAAATCCAAGCCATCGCAGGAGTAAGTAACTTTGGCCGAAACTCTCTCCAATGTTGTACCCTATCTACAGTGAGAAACCGAGCAAGACTATTGTCTGAGACATCAAGACTAGTCTCAAAATCCTTCTTGAATTCTCTGTTTGAAGTACCAAACACTTGATTAATCATCCTAGCAGAGAATTCGAATATCTGCCTTATGACAAATACCAATGCTCTCTTGTGCAAATTTTCAGATGTGGGGAAATTGACATAGAATTCCAGAATGACATCCTTCACATATGGTTCAGTAACCAACACCGTATCCTCTAAGCCATTTTCCGAAATGATTTCCATAAGAGAGTGTGTCTCGGAAACAAGAGGAACATACTTTTCAGCATGAAAGGGTCGATACCTATACAACATGTAACGAGATTCACTCCCCGAGTGAAGAAAATGCACAGATGCAGGTGGATTTGGCGGCTCTGACTGAGGTGGATCTTCAGCTTCAATGCGAGATAGCTCACACCTATATTTGCTCCTAAGATCAAGAGGATCATAAGGGAGTTTCTTTCGACCCTTGATGAACTGAATCAGAGAGACATCAAGCGATTCAGCAGAAGGGAATTTCCAATTCCACTCCTCAAATTGTAGATCTGAAGCAGATTCCGAGACAGGTACAGGCGGCAGTGACTCACGCTACTCAACCGAGGGAACCCGAGCCTCAGAGGATGACGAATCAACTTCCTCGGCAAATCCGCTGCTGATTTCAAGGAGATAAACTCGACGGAGCTTCCAGATTTACTCGGCACGCTTTGCAGTGATACTGCGACAATTAGTTGTTTCGGCTACGGCTTTACGTTGTCCTCTGGTCCGAGCTTTTTTCATCGTTTCCACAGGCTTGTCAGTGACACGGCGACGCTTGGCTCTCTTCCGGGTTTCTGCAGGTTCCGGCGATGCAAGAGAAGGAGCTTCGGGGGTGAGAAAGAGATGTTGACGGCCACGATAGCGAACTGAAGAAGAAAAAAAAAACTTGGTGAAGATGATGACCTAGGTTTTATCGATTCCCTTTCTTGTCTTCCCTTTAATCCTTTGTTTTTTTTCCTGAAATTAAACCAAAACCACTAAAACAGAACCATGAGTGCATACCGGTTTAGTAAACCAGTAGAATCCAAAATTCAACAAACCAAACTTATTAAACCACAGCAATTTGACACACTCAGAATATTCAAACTTTATTTAACTTAAGAACTTTCAAGCGACATAGCAACTATGAGAGCAACACCCATTTTCTGTTCAAAAACCCTTAGAAAGGAGATCGAAAAATACCTCAAATGTCCATGAGCTTTCCCTTCCCTTCTGAGAGTTGTGCTAGAACTTGATCCAAGACCGAATGCAAGAAACATAGGTATTTTGAACTTTTGAGCTGTGTGAAAACGCCTACTTTCGTGTTCCAACATGAAGATACATACTGATTTATCATTGTTAGCATGCTGACATATCCCAAGAAGCAGTCCTCATCAGCGATGAAGAGCAAAATCGCGGCTTAAGATCTTGTAGAACCGAGTATCAACTTCCCACAATGAGATTTGAGTTCAAGGATAATCACACCAGTGTAGTATGATCATCAGTCTTATATTGAGACGACATGAAATAATGGTTGGTCGTCTCTGAGTTTCTCCAACTTCACTTTTTACCAATGGATTCCCTTCCTCCTATTTTTTTTGTTTTTTTATTTTTTTTTTATTGGTGAATCATATTGCTTCTCACTGCTCCTTTCTGCAATTTCACTCTTATGAACCCAAATCCTTCTCATATGGAAGTCAACACTCTTTTCTACCTTAAGACTGAAGGGTTTTACCGTTACTGTCTAAGTCTAAAGAATATGTAAGCCAGCTATTCCCACAATAAATTCAACAACCAATAGCTTTGAAAACTATATAAAAGCTCTTTAAAATAACTTTGAAAAAAATTTCATCCGTTACAGACACCCTGTCCCTGTTCTAGCACAAACATTCATTGAGAAAGTTAGCACTCACAAACACCCACTGATTTTTGTAAATGCACAAACGTGTTGTAATCCAAGGGTTTCGTGAAAATATCAGCAAGTTGACTCACAGTTGCTACATGCTCTATGATCACAGTCTTATCTTCAACAAGTTCTTTTATGAAATGATGACGTAATGCAATATGCTTGGTTCTAGAATGTTGGACATGATTGCACTCATGTTATCACATTTAACAAGTAAAGAGTCACGAGCCATAACATAGTCACTTGCCATTTGTTGCATCCATAAAAGTTGAGTACAACAACTTCCCATTGTTATGCACTCCGCCTCGGCTGTAGACAAGGACACACAATTTTGCTTCTTACTGTGCCATGAGATGAGATTATTCCCAAGAAAGAAACAAGCCCCATAAGTGCTCTTGCGATCATCAATGCATCCTGCCCAATCAGCATCACAATACCCGACTAACTTCTGGTTTGTGTCTTTTGTGTAGTTCAGACCAAAGTTTACAGTCCCTTTCACATACTTTATGATTCTTTTCACTGCAGCAAGATGTGAAGCCTTAGGACTAGCCTGATATCGAGCACATAACCCAACGCTTAAGCACAAATCTGGTATGCTCGCTGTGAGATAGAGTATACTGCCTATCATTCCACGATACTGCTTTTCATCTACCTTAACTCCATCCTCATCTTGCGACAGCTTCAAGGTTGTACTCATCAGAGTTTTTGCATACTTGGTTTGTGATACAAAAATCCCATAATCAGTTTGTTTGACTTGAAGGCCCAGAAAGTAACTCAATTCACCAACCATGCTCATCTTGAACTCAGAGGTCATTGTTTTGACAAACTCATCCACAAGATCGTTTGACGTTCCACCAAAGACTATGTCATCAACATAAATTTGAGCAATGATCATGCCATCCTTAGTCTCCTTGATGAATAAGGTTTTGTCAATATTTCCCCTCATATAGCCACGATCAATCAGAAAAGATGTGAGCCTTTGATACCAAGCTCTCGGAGCTTGTTTCAAACCATATAGGGCTTTGTGAAGTTTGTAGTCATGACCAGGATGAGCCGCATCTTCAAATCCTTTTGGTTGTTCAACGTAGACCTCTTCTTGTATATACCCATTCAAGAATGCACTCTTGACATCCATTTGATGTAGTTTGAACCCCATATCGCACGCAACACCCAACAAGAAGCGTATGGATTCCAGCCGTGCCACCAGAGTGAAGGTTTCATCCAAATCAACTCCTTCTACTTGAGTATAACCCTGTGCCACAAGTCTGGCCTTATTCCTGACGATGTTTTCTTCCTCATCACTCTTATTTTTGAAGATCTATTTTGTTCCTATGACGTTTACACCATCAGGTCGTGGAACCAAGGTCCACACCTCATTTCTTATAAATTCCTCCAACTCTTCTTGCATGGCCAATATCCAAAAATGGTCCATCAATGCTTCATTTACGTTGCATGGTTCGATTAGAGAGACAAAACAAGCAAACATCACCATTTCTCTGAAATCCTTTTGTACACCCCGGGTCTGCCTTCCATCATCAACATCTCCTATCACGTCTTCAAGAGTGTGATTCTTACGAACTTGGAATTGCCCTCTTGGTTTTTTCACCACTGGTTTTTCAAGCACCGTAGTGTCTTCGAGTACTGGTTTTTCAAGCATTGTAGTGTCTTCAAGATCTTGTGATCCTTTTCCATCACCATCTGGAATCAAACCTAAGATTGGAATACTTCCCTCATCAAAAACAACGTTCACAGATTCTATAATCATTTGACTTCTCTTGTTGTAAACTCGATATGCAACGCTGTTAGTAGAGTATCCAAGAAAAAAACCTTCATCACTCCGAGGATCAAACTTTCCCAACTGATCTTTATCGTTCAAAATGTAACAAGTACACCCAAACACATGAAAATAACTCAAATTTGGCTTATTTCCCTTCCAAATCTCATATGGCGTTTTGTTTATTCCAATCCTCACAAAAACCATGTTGATCACATAACAAGCCGTATTGATTGCTTCAGCTCAAAACCTCTCAGGAACTCCACTTCCATGAATCATTGCTCTCGCCATATCTTGCAATGTTCAATTTTTTATTTCCGCTACTCCATTTTGTTGTGGAGTTCTTGGAGCTGCATATTGATGAAGTATACCTTGGGTTTCACAAAACTTATCAAACACGTTATTCTAAAATTCTCCACCATGATCACTCCAAATTTGCTTAATTCCTTTCTTCTCATTTTTCAGTTAAAGTGCAAGAATCTTGAAGCTTTCAAACGTGTCTGATTTTTCCCTAATGAACGAACCTAACTGTACCTAGAGAAGTCGTCAACCAACACAAATACATATCTCTTGCCTGAAATACTCTCGACTTGCATCGGCCCCATGAAGTCCATGTGAACAAGATCCAAAACTTCTTTGGTTTGCACTTTTTTGTGTTGAACTTTGATTTGCTTTCCTTTATTGCATGCTCCACATGTAATTTAGTCGATGTATTTAAGTTCTGGGACTCCTCTGACAAGTTCGTGCTTGATCAATTTTGACATGCTCTTAGCATTCATGTGTCCAAGTTTCCTATGCCACAGCTCTGGATCTTCTTTTTCTGCTCTGAAACAGACATCTGGCTGTTCCTACATGTAGCAATTATTACCTGACCTTATTCCTGAAAGAACAACCTTGTTTTTCTCATCCACAGCCCAACATTTTACTTTGTTGAATGTCACTTCCAGGCTCTCGTCACATAATTGACTCACACTTAGCAGATTTGCTGTAAGTCCTTGAACATAGTATACATTCACGAGCTTAGGAAGTCTTTCATCAGTCAAGACTCCTTTTCCTTTGATCTTACCATGTGCTCTTCCTCTGAACATAACTTTACTTTCCTTCACTGCATCATAGTTGTCAAGGCAGTCCTGACTCCCAGTCATGTGTTTTGACGCACCACTATCGAAATACCATGGCTATTTCAGAGACTCTACAGTGGAAGTGAAGGCAACATGACAAACTTGAGGTTGCTGTCTCCTCATACTCAGATATAAGTCAAACTTAGCTATCCAAATTTGTGATTGTTTTCTCAAGTTTAGGTAGAATCTTCCACGTCTCATAATCTTCTCAACTTTCTCAGCAAACCTGTAGCAATATCTCTTGATATGTCCAAATTTACCACAGAACCAACATCCAGATGATCTTCCCTCGTAGCTGTTTTTGATCTTGTTAATCGCTGTTGGAACAGACTGTGTCATGTTCCCACGAACAAAATTAGTTTATCCGCTGGTTTGTTCTCCATTGTAATCCAGTCCGAAATTTGATTATCTAACCCTTCCAACAGAGAGAATCTTGTTTAGATCCTTGGTGCCACTGTTCAACTGCTAAATTCTCTTCCTTGTTTCCATGAGCTCTTGAGTCAATGATTTGTTCTTTTCAAGGTCCTCATTCAACCTTTTGTTCAACCCTTGCAGTGACAGTTTCTCCTCAGCCCATTAGATCTTTTCTCTACTCAATTCCAGCCAATTGTCATACAGTTTACGCAATTCAATCTTCATATTGAATTCCTCTTCCTCCTCTGACATATCGGTGTCTGAATCACTCTCGGATAAGTTAGCCTTTTCTTTGTTGTCTTCCTCACTGATTTCTCCATCACTAATTTCCTCAATCATCACGGTGAAGACACAATACCCAGTGACATCATCCTCCTCATCTGAACTTTCATCGGACTCACTCTCACTCAATCCGATGTAAGACCGTTCTTTCTTACCTTGTCCATACACACACTCTAATGTTGTGTGGCCGTTCCCCTTGCATTCAAGACACTTCAACTATTTCCTCTTAGCATTAGGACATTCAGCTCTGAAATGTCCATAACCTTGGCATTCATGGCATTGTTGATCGTTCTTCCTGGTGCTCCGTTCATGATCCTTACCACTGGTTTTTCCTTTGTCGAATGTACGTTGTGTACCACGCTCAACTCTTCTCATCACGCGACTGAAATTCTTGGCCATCAAGCTCACGGTCTCTTTAAGCTCTCGTATCTCTTCTTTATCATCAGCGACAAGAGCAATACTTCGACTCGTGTTACTCTTGTTTGACATAATCTCCATCTCATAAGCTTGAAGATGAGCTACAATTTCGTCAAATTCAATCGTGTCCGTGTCAAGAGACATTCCCATGGCTGTTTTCTTGATGTCGAATTTTGCAGGAAGACTTCTCAACAATTTTTTTACAAGCTTCTTATCTTTGTATTTCTTTCCCATGTTTTGAGCTTCGTTTGCAATTGAGCTTAGCTTTCCACTGAATTCCTCGATGGTTTCATGATCTTCCATTCTGATTGTTTCAAACTTTGAGGCAAGCATATCCAGTCTAGATCTCTTCACATTCGTTGTACCTTCATACATCTTCTTCAGTTTATCCCATGCTTCCTTAGCCGATTCACATCACTGGATTCGCTTAAACTGATTTTCATGTACCGCACCGAAGATGGCAGATACAGCTTTAGCATTGTATTTGGCCATTTGCTTCTCCTGATCAGTCCATAGTGACTTCGATTTTGGAACTTCAACCTTGTCTTCTCCCATTGCCACCGGTGGACTCCAACCAGATTCAACGGCATTCCATGCATCCTCACTTATCCCTCGAATAATGGCTCTCATCTTCATCTTCCAATGTCCATAGTTCCCTTTTTTCCAGAATAGGTATCCTTTGCACAGCTACAAGCTCCTTTGAGTCCATCATTTCCACAGGATCCTCACCTGTTGTAAGTTACAACTTGGTTTAGATGCTCGCTCTGATACCAAATGAAAAAGCGGATAAACACACAAACAATAGCCCAAAAACCTTTATTAGAAATCTTTCAAGAAGTTTACAACTCTCTCGATTGGTTTTACACAACGCCTAAGACTACCCTTAGCTTGTCACCCAAGATTTCTATCCTAAGCAAGATCAAAGACAAACCTTTGTCTTGTTCACACACTTGCTTCCGTTAACAGAGCACTCATGTCTCTCTACAATGGAAAAGCTACTGCCCTTGGCTTTTCTCAATACAACGGCTAACCCTAGCAATCTTCACTTCAACCTTTTTTATATTCATTGGGTAAGTAAATATTCTAGGTCGACCTTTGCTTGATTCGGACGCATCAGATATCTTTTCTTCCTTATTTGAATAGATCCTTCCAATTTGCACATAGTCCACGTCAGCTACTTGACCACGTCACTTTGATCCTCGTGTTGGAACAGCTCCACATCTGTTCCAGTAGCTGATATCTTTTTGCTACAAAAGCTCCCCTTTCATTTTCGTCCGATTTTCTTGTAAGTGACATATTTTTATGTGAAAAGTGCTTTGTGACATTATTTTTGTATCTAGAAATAAGTTTTTATGACTTTTTTGTAATCGTCCCAATATATAAATGACTTGCTTGCATGCACCAATATGTCTAATAGCAAGCTGAGTTGCTACAGTGACACTAAATGACCAGTTTAAACTTACCTCTGACACAATAATTCCTGATGATACATTAATACCAAAATCTTCACCTCACTTGTCGAAACAATGCTTTTGTTGTAAAAAACGTTTTCAGTTTATGCATCATTCTATATGATATACACTTTACAAACAAGATTGGATTCTCTACCAGTTGCTCATGCATCTTGTTGATGCATCTTGTGAGGCGTATAGATTTGAAAGAAAACAAATGTTTAGTTTCTTTTTCTGATATAACTCTAATGTCTATAAATAAATAGAGAGTTGTAAATTGATTCGTACTTTTTTTTTTTTTTTTTGTTGGTCACAAATTGATTCATAATATTTTAAGCATTACAATTTATAGATCAAACTTGTAGTAAAGTCAGGTTCTCTTATCGTGTGTGGGCCCACACTCAACGACACTCTGATTATTATTATTAAATAAGAAGAAAGCAGTCACTTATCCATCCCAATCCAATCAATTTGAAACTCACCAAATCAATCTCAATCTGAGAGGAAGATGACTACTACTACCACTGATAATTCTCCGTCGCACAACGTCTTCGTTTACGGCAGTTTCCAGGAGCCAGCCGTCGTCAATTTGATCCTCGAATGCACTCCGGTCACCGTCTCTGCTCAACTCCACGGCTTGTACTGTCTTTCTTCACATCTCCGATCTTCCGTTTGCTTAGATTTTTGATTAAATCCAATTTCTGGGTTCTTTTTTTTGTTTTTTGCAGTCACAGGTACAGACTCAAAGGACGTTTACATCCTTGTATTTCTCCTTTCGAGACCGGAGTAATCAACGGCAAGGTAGCTCATTTCATTGTATCTCCGTTTTAATAGACTCTTGCTTCGGTTGATTTGAACATTCAGATTTGGATCTATGAATTCTGTCTCTTTTTCTCTCTCTCTCTCTCTCTCTCTCTCTCTGATTTTCCGATTCTTGATCTCAGACCTTGAAAGTAAAGGTTGGTGTTTGGTGCAGGTGCTAACTGGATTAACAGATGCTCAGCTAGAGAATTTAGATATGATCGAAGGAGCTGAGTATCAGAGGAAGACTGTTGAAGTTGTGTTGACTGTAAGTTCCACTTCATCATCTCTAATCACACATTACGATGGTCTTTCATGATTGTTAAAGCTTAAAGGTTGAAACTTGAATCTCATTTTGCAGGACACTTCCGAGAAGATGCAAGTGGAAACCTTCATATGGGCCAACAAGGATGATCCTGACATGTATGGAGAATGGGATTTCGAGGTTGTATTGCTCACCAGTTTCCTTAACTTCTTGATAAATTTTGTTATAGTTATGTTGCTTAATGGTTTTGGCCAAACATGAATGGATTTGGTAGGAATGGAAGCGGCTTCACATGGAGAAATTCATAGAGGGGTCGAAGAAGTTCATCGAATGGAAGAAGAATCCGGATGGGAGAGGAAGGGAAGAGTTTGAGAAATTTGTACACGAAGATACTCCCGCAGCTTGAAGAATTTGCTTTTCTTGTGTGTTCCCATCGAGATGTGTCGAATACACTCTCTTTATGTATCTCCTACAACAAATAAAAGGGCCTCACTTGGATGGCAATAAAGGTTTGTGAGTTGGGAAACGGAACACAAAGAATGGTTTTGTATTTGTATTTGTATTTGTATTTGTATTTGTATGTTAACGTTGAGTTGTATGTCAGTGTGTGTTATCTTTTTTTTTTTACACGAAATATTTTTTTTTTTTCCCAAATAATTACCATTACATAAACCTTTATAAAAGATACAGAGTTTTAATTAAAAACAGAGACATTGGAGAAGCAGAGGCTTCCACTGTCTGCGTCTATCACTCCGAAGGGGAATCGAAAACAATCATAAAACAATCAAGCCGAAGCTATCCTTCTAACGTCTGCATTCATGAGGGTTTGAAGCCAAGCTGGAGAACCCAAAGCGATATATGATTGATGTCGATTCCCATGAGATGCACTATGTGCAATCTTAAAAGCTATCAAGTTTGCCTCCCTGGATTCGGAAACAAACTTCCAATTGGGCACAGGACGGAGCATCCGAAGAAGCGTTGTTGAGTGAAACAAGAAGGATGGCCAATCTTTGGGCCTTGCAATCACTTTGACCAATTCCGTCCCTGTTGAAGCGAAAATCACTCGTCTGTAGCCGAGAGATGTAATACTCTCAATTGCCCAGCTTATGGCTAATAAGGAGGCTTCAAGTTTAGAAGGGACTGAAGTAAAAGACCTGCGGGCATGAAGCAATATCACCCCTGAAGAATGTCGGGTCGTCCAAGCTGCTCCACATTCAAGAGAAGTTTTATTCCAAGAGAACCCGATATTACATTTTATCCAGGAATTTTGAGGAGGTTGCCATAGCTTAAGATTTGAAGTCAAATCCTCAGGTTGGGATGCATGAATGTGTTGCTCAATCTCTTGGGCTATAAACCACCGATTTAAGTCATGGAAGGCTTTGTTGACTATCTCGAGGCTGCAGAATTTGGAGCTTTCGAAAAGCAATTTGTTCCTATTTTTCCAAAGAAGCCAAAGGAGCCAAGGAAAACATCTCGCCACGTCAGGGGGAATACTAGGATCATTGCTGGTTAAGAGGACGTAATGGAGGTTGGAAAAGACCGATCTTTGGTTAAATCCATCCTGCGGGAATGGGAAAGAAGAGAGAGCCCAAACTTGCCTTGCTACAGGGCAAGAAAAAAGGACGTGGTTCGTGGACTCTCCTTCGTTTCCACATCTTTGGCACCTTGAATCTACTTGTATTCCTCGATCAATGAGAGAGTCGGCAACTGGTATTGCACTGCTAATAACCTTCCAAAGAAAGCATTTTAATTTTGGCACAGTTTTTAGGTTCCACACAGCATCTTTTAATGGATTGAGAGATGGTAGTGCTCGAGCATCCTGTAACAAGCTTCTGTTTTGTGCTTCATTGGCGAGCCAATAGCCAGATCGTACCGTATATTCCCCACTCCGGTTATGACGCCAAATCCAGTAGTCAGATATACTCGGTATCGGCTTTAGCTGCAAGATCAAATCAATGTCTGCCTCATAAAATAGATCCGCAAGTTTTCCCCTATCCCAAGTACGATTTTCTTGATTGATGAGACTCCCAACTTTGGCATCAATATCAACGAGTATATTTTTCATCAGGGGAGCTCTAGGGGGAACCGTAGGGAGCCATGGAGAAGACCAAACCCATAAAGATTTTCCGTCTCCGACTTTTGGAGCTAGGCCTTGGCATAATAATTCACGGCCGTGTAATAAACTGCGCCAAGCAAAAGAGGGTCTCGTCCCTAACGTCGCATGTAAGCAGTGTGTGTCCGGGTAATATCGACTCTTAAGAAAGAGTGACAATAGGCAATTAGGTTGATGTAGGAGCCTCCACGCTTGCTTTGCCAACAGAGCTTGATTAAAAATTTGTATGTCCTTAAAGCCTAGACCTCCGTCTTGCTTCGGGATACACAACTTCTCCCAAGAAATCCAGTGAATTTTCTTTTTGTTCTCCATCGAATTCCACCAAAAATCTGACAAAGCGCTTGTAATCTTTCGGCAAGTAGTTATGGGAAGCTTAAAGCAAGACATGGAGTACACCGGAAAGGCCATCGCTACTGCTTTTAGCATAACCTCTTTTCCACTCAAAGAGAGGCATTTCGCATACCATCCCGACAATCTAGATTTCAACTTATCCTCAATGAAGCCGAGAAGGTCCCTTTTAGAGCCACTGAAACATTCGGGGAGACCAAGATAGGTCCCTGCGCCACCCTCGTTATATATACCAAGTATGTCTTTTAAAGGGAGACGGTTCTCAATTGGTATCTTGTTGCCGAAAGTAATGGAGGATTTTGATAAATTGATTGTTTGGCCGGTTACTCTTCCATAGGCGTGAATGATGTTCTGAAAGGTAGTGATCTGATCCACGTGAGCCTTACAAATAAAAAGGCTATCGTCTGCGAATAGGAGATGGTGGACAGCTGGGCCGTTTGGGGAGAATCAGTGTGTGTTATCTATCATCTTACAAGATTGTGCTACATACAGGAAAAATAAATGTCATTTGTAATAAAAAGTTTTGGGTCGACGATCTATTTACCCCTACGATTATATATCCACCAAACTAAGCCTTTCTTTTAATATATCTCCCATGGGCTTTTAGCTCTTCATGGCCCGTCTTTAACTTGCTTTTTTTAGTACTACAAAGAAAGTATTTGAAATAAGAATTTTGTGTCCGATGAACTGCCATCTACTTAATGGAGTTGATACCGACAAATCTGGTCTGAATCCGAATAGTCATTATACTTTGAAAACACAAGAATGATGCAAATGGTTTGATCAATAGTAGATTGGTTTACAAGTAGGCCTACTACTAGTAGTACCCAATACATATAAACATTCTATCGGTTATAAATAGTAACATGGTTAATGCTTAACCCAACATTTAAACAAAATAAAAATAAAAATGCAAATCCAAAGCCACTAAACAGTAGAAAGTCCCACACAAAAGGAAACCATTACAATGAGCTATTTATTATACTTGCATACACCAAAAACAAGTGGTTAACGTAGGGATACTTCATTTGGTAGACTAAGCAGAAGAAGTTTTCTGGCAAACCGCAAAACTTCCAGGGTTGATTGTAATGCTCTTTGTACAGTTATCTGTTTTGTATATTCCCACCAATCTATCTGCTAGCTCAAACATGTTGTTCCTCAGACTGCACCATTTTCATATTATTAGACCTCAAAACCTCTAACTTCACTAGTTTATTATACACACCACTGCAAAGGCTATCAGGTTCTAGAATGTCAAGAACTAGGAGATTAAACTGACCTGATGATAATGAACTGAGCATCTTTAGTACGGTCCTTCACGTAATGACCAACGATTGATACATTTTTGAAGTCTGGTACAAAAAGGAGTGAAACTTTTCAGGGATCAAGTGAGTTTTCCAGATGAAATTACAGTGGAGGAATGTAAAGTGTTACCTAGAGCAGCGTCGATTTCATCCATGACGTAAAGCGGAGTAGGCTTGTAGTGATGGAGTGCAAAGACTAGTGCGAGTGAGCTAAGTGTCTGTAAGTAAGAGATAGAGAAATCTTTAAGAGAGTCCAGACTGGTGAATAGAGTGTAAAGATATTTGTTTTGTTAAAGACCTTTTCACCACCCGACAAGTTTGCAATGTTCTTCCAGCTCTTCTTGGGAGGTCTGACACTGAAAACAACACCTTCTGAGAATGGGTCCAGCGAGTCTACCAGCTCGAGCTCTGCATCACCTCCGAGAGTGATCATCTGCAGCATCGTATTGGTATAAATTATCAGGGAAACAGATCAAATGTATAAGATAGGCAAAGAAAACAAGAATTATGCTTCGGTTGTAAGATTTGAATAGAAGCATCCATAAAAAGACACCACGATTCATGGCCTTGTTAGTTTTCTTATCATTTTCTGGATATCTTCGTTATACACCCTTTTGTTGTAAACAGTGTTCAAAAGTAAACTAACCTGATACATTTCTTTCAGCTTTAACGATATTGTGTTAAATCCTGCCATAAACTCATCCAACCTGAAATGAATTCATAGTCATCCAAGTCCAGATTAGCTTCATGAGATAGCGAACAAGAGGGAAACAGGTACGAATACGGAGAAAACTAGAGGTCTGGCATACCTTCTCTTTCTTAATTCATCATACTGTTTTCTTATGTCATCACGCTCTTGGGTCACAGAGTTAAGTTCATCTACACGTCCATTGTAAAGTTCCACTTTGCTCCGATACCTTTACGTAATTAGAGAAAACAATCAAGGAAGATAGAGAAACATGTGTCAATTGGAGTAAGGAAGAAACAGCAACAAAATTCTTACTCAGCGATTGAGTCAAGATTTGGATTCAATTCTTTCAGCTGCGCCTCCAGTAAGGCAACCATTTCAAGAGCCCTTTTCAGATCACAGGCTTCGTTCAAATTATTATCCATCAATGTTGCTTGAAGCTTGTCTGGATCAACAAGATCTTTCTGAATTCTGCAATGGCGAATGATGGATTTTAGATGTAAACAAGGTTAGTATCATGAAATGGGGGGGTTCACCATACGTACTGTTCTATATGCTTTGTGAGTGCAATCTGCAAATCATTGAGTTTCTTCTTGTAGCCCTTCTCTTTCAATTCTAGTTCATTGTATTTCTTTTTCATATCTTCGACTTTGAATTCTGCATCGACCTGTGTTCAACTAAAGAATTAGCTGATGAAAACTATGCAAAAGGAACCCGGCAACAAGCAAGAATTGAAAGGATTCAGTTATTTGTTACCCTAGATGCCTTCAACTCATCCACAGACTTCTTCAGCTTCTCATAATTGGACTTTGCTTCAGCCAGCACGTCTTTGTGTTCATCAATCAACTAAACAACAAAAAAAAAGGAATGATCCATGACTCTTATGCAAAGAGAGTCTAGATAACAGGGATAAGGACAGCTAAAACCTTCTGTGTTCCTTTATATTTCTCTTGGATTGCGAATGCTTTCTGTTCTATTGTTTTGAAAACAGTCTGCAACTTTTCCTTCTCACCCTCTAGTCTTTCTTTCTCTCGAATGGCCTCTTCAATCCCCTTTGTCAATTTCTTAATCATTTTCTCGTTTGTTTCTATTTGAACATTACACCGGTTGATCTCTGTATTACTTTTGTCGATATCCTGAACACGTGAAGCATAAATTAGGAGATATCACTAACAGCATGCGAAGAGCTAAGGAAAACTTACAGTCTGAATCTTCTCAACCTTTGCCTTCTGCCTTTTCAATACTTCTCCACCAGCGTTCTCTATGTTGGTTTGCAGCTCGAAGGCCTAAAATAAGAAACAGACTCAGTTTAAATGCAGAATCTCTATACAGAATAGTAACCGAAAGAAACAACTCCATAATATATGCATACTAAGCTCCCAAGGAAAAAGCACTAAAAAAATTTCATAAATAGACACGAAGGGAAACGTGCCACATTTCAAACACAAAAGAATTACTGATGCTACGCACTTTATCCTTTAGCTGTTTAGAGCCCTTTTCAAGTTTTTCAATCTCCTTTTCTTCTTCAGAGATGATTTTTTTCAGGTCTTTGAGCCTGTCCATCTCATCTGTCTTTGGCTGAGATGCAGCTTCCAGGGAAGCTAGTTGTTTTTCAAGATAATTGTGCTCTGAATTGAGACTTTCGATCTGGAAGAAGGAAGAGAGCAACATTTGATCGCATTTAAGGTAATTTAATAATATATCTCAAGAGGGAAGTTTAAACTGATAAAATACCAACAGGCAGTACCTCTCTTTGGCTTTTCGCCAGTTCCATCTCCACGCGGGAGACTTCGTTTTCTGCAGCTCGATATTGTCTCACAGCATTGCCAATCTTTTCACGGATGCTGCTTAACATGTCAACAATTTTTGAGAGCTCTTTCTCTGCATTAGTAACAACTTCGCCAGACACACCAGCGGCTCGAATAGAGGTTCCCATTCTTCCCCCACGTGGCTTGCCTCCCCCTCCACTCATGGTACCAGATTTTTCAAAGAGAGCGCCATCAAGAGTCACGACTCTTCGAAATTCTCTGTTCCCACCATATGCAATACGTGTTGCCTAATAACCAAAACAAGACGTATCTAATAGCTCAGCTTTAAGTCCACAAAACTTTGTATTTTCAGAGGTATTATCCCTTTGGGTTTCACTAGATTAGCTGAGCTTAGCTGAATTCATAATTATAATCCCAGTCAATGAATTATGTTACTGAGCCAGTCTTAATGAGCAAAACATAAAATACCTGATCAAGGTCTTTTGCCACAACAGTGTTTCCCAAGGCTGCATAGAATGCAAGTTTCATTCGTTCATCCTTAACCCTGATCAGATCAAAGAGACGCGGAATATCCTCAGGTGTCTTCACTCTCTCCTTTAATCTTTGTAAATGATCGGTTTGTTTCTCCTGCAAAGGCAAATATTGTAAAAGGAATATTAATTCTTTATTTGCAAGACCAGTAACTAGAACCTACTTGGGGAAAGAATATGACGCTTTGGATTCAGTCCACTTGAGAATTTACTCAGAGCACTACTCTCCTAACTTTCTTATTAGATACAATAGTTTACTAAGACCAACTCAGTATCACAGCTCTAAAGATTCCTATACATCTTCTGTTTTAAGTTAGCATTTTAATGCAAAAGACCACTCTGGTAAGATCCAAAGCATATAAACAGAAAATGGTATGCAATACCAATATCATAAACGTAGCAACGCCAAGATTTCCCTTCCGCAGCAGCTCAACACATGCTTGTGCTGCAGAAGTTGTTTCCACAACAATGTAATCAAGGCCAGCACATGCAGTTGATATGGCAACATCGTATTTTGCTGCAAATGACACCCAAAGTCAGTGACTATTAGCTTTGCTGTTTATCATTTAAAATCAGGTAAACAAGCAACTGTGGATTTCCATCTAAAAATCGTAATAATATGAAAAATATTGTCAATTAGAATAGTACAAGGAGAAAATAAGAGTCTGCAATATTAAAGAACAGAGCAATGTTTCTACTAGATAATGGACCAATATACTCACCATCAATGGCACCTAAGTCTCCCATCCTTCCATATATTCCTTCAATTTGATTGCTCTCCTTTGCTCGTAAAACTGCCTTCAAAACATCACCCTGACTCTTCTCGGAATTCATTGCTGATTTGAGCTCAGCAACTTTTTCTCTGGCTGCCTGTTCTTGTGGAATAAGTGTTTCTTGTTCTTTAAGTGATTCCTGCAGAAGTTAAGAAGCATAATCTCAGTTTCAACATCTAAGATGCAATTAATACAGTCCTGTTTTGATAAATTACCTCTTCTACTTTCCGAGCTTCAATTGCTTCAAGTTTCTTCTTCTCTAGATCACCTTTCATAGAGGTAGTTGCTGCAGCTTTTTCTTCTTTTCTTGTTGATATATCAGAGAGCTGTTTCTGAGCATCTGTGAAGGCTTTCAGAGCAGCTTCGTGCTGGTATAACAAAGTGGTTATGTTCAAATGGATAGACAAAATAGTCGTCCAACAGTATTTTGGAAATTTTCAGACAGAAAGCAGCTATGACAAGCATAGAAAGATTCGATTATGGCAAAAGGATTCTTTAACAAAGCAGCTGGAGTGTACTAATTAAAATCTTCCTAGAAGATGAGCAACTTATCTTGAGGAGTAAAAGTTATTAACTCACAAGCAAATTGTCATTACTCTAGGGATGTACCTTGTTGCTCAAGAGTTTGCTTTCGGATGATGCAACATCAAGTTTTCCCCTGTGCACAATTAGATCTTTTTCCCAAGGTTCTAATTCAGCACGGATTTTTGTAAGCTCAGACCGGTAACCTTCAGTTTCACCTGTAGAAAAATTGATAGCAATAATCAACTGAACAAGCTTACTCTTGAGCAAAAAGGTAATGATAATAGATGGGTACTAGCATGTTTAATAAGTTGCCAATTCTAAAGTCCTTTAACTGCATTGTAGCGGAAGAAGCTGCCAGGAATTAGATAACAAGGTCATCATTATTGGGGGCATAAGATCCTAAAGCATAACACACCTTTAGCTTTTTCTTTGATTTCCTCTAATGCCTTCTCCTCATCTAGCAAGACCTTGTGAAGCTTTGGTATATTTTCCTGGAGTTTAGGTATTAGAATTCTCGAGTCTTCACTCTCCTTTGTCAAGTCACTGATTTTGGATGAATCCTGCATAAAACACAGGTAAGATACATGCACACATTAACAAGTTTAACCATCTTTCTATAACCACAAACCTTTTCAAGTTTATCCTCGAGTTTCTTGATTTTTTGTTTCAGATGCTTCAAGTCCTCCCTATGCTTTACGTCCTGCCTTTCAAACTCTTTGAACTTCTCTTTACAGTCTTTAAGTTCATTATCAAGAACCTAACATTGGAAAGGAAGACAAATTCGTTATTTGTAGAAACTTGGGAGAGAAAAAAATGATTTTCGACATGTGAGCCATAAGCATGAGAGCAGAACACATCTGGATCTCAGACAAACCTCTTGTCTCTTCTTATGTTTTTCATGCACAGAGTCTAGTTCCTTCAACTCCTTATTACTCTCATCCATTTTCTCTCTGAAAGAGCAATGTTACGATATTTGTTATGAATGACTTCACAAAATTTCTATGCTATTGAATAAAAATGTTGCATGCGCTTACCGGTCATCCTTTAAACTATTTTCCAAACTCTGTAAGTTCTCTTTCTGTTCAGTAATTTTAGCTGTAGTATCTTTATATGCCATATTTGTAGCCTTTTCTTGCCATTTAAGATGTGATAGCTCTTTCAGCATGTAAGTCTCCGCCTCATCCTTCACACCCTGTTTCCAAAACATGTTAACAACAAGTACAACCAAAACCGGGTCACATACAAGAAGAGAAAACGTCAACAAACCTCTAAATTGTCTCTTTCTTTCTCTGCTAATTTCACCATTTGTACAACTCCAGATCGCTTCTCATTGAGGGTTTCAAGCCTGAATTTCAAAGAGGAAGTTGCACTTATGATCAAAACATCCAAAAATCAAGAAACACTTACATCTTAATCTGCCTAGTGAATTATGAACCCATTCACAAAGTAACAAATATACATAACGCAACAAGAAGAAAGCAAGTGAGTTTGCGTTTTCCATTTAAGCAATGCGCCTCAAACACAATTCTTGGGCATTGGTCATTTAAAAGAAAATGTAGAATGCATGGATTACTCACTCCTTATTTAATTCATCTATCTTCTCCACATATTTATTTGTTCCAATAATATCCTCGAGATATTCAAGAAACCCTTCATCATGGGGACCTTGTGCTTTCGGTTTCATGAGTGATATCTGTTCTACCTCCCCCTGTAAACATTCAAGGAACAAATATTAGTAGGGGACCATGTAAATTTAACATGTAAATGTAGGCAGTTTCTCTAAAGTGAGAACCTGAAGAATCAAGAAACGGTTGTTGTCAAGATCTACTCCTTTCCCCTTCAATTTTTTGGTAACTTCAGTGAAATTGCTTGACCTTTCATTGATATAATACTTGGAAGAATTATCTCGGAATGCAACCCGAGTAATCATGAAATCACTTCCAGGAACAGTTTCATACGAGCCATCTTCCTGTGTTAGTTCAGCAGAATAACAATTCACATTACAAGAAAGCTTTTCCAAAGTCGATGAAAATTACAGAGACAGGAAAAGCCATAGCTTGAAAATCTTTGCTAAAGAGCTAAATTAAACAGAAATGCAAGATATTATTCAAACAATGTTCAGGACTGAAAATAAAACCAAAAGTTTGCCTTCATACTCATCATGCAGCCTTAAGTAAAAAGTTTTGACAACCAAGTAATAAGATCATATTAAGGTCTTCAATGGAAGGAAAGTAAACAACAACTTTACCAAATCGATGATCTCTTCAAACTGTACAGAAACTCCAGCGTTATCCAAGTTCTGGTGATTGGTTGAGTTGTGAATTAGTTCTGATACTTTGTTGAGCCGCATCTGATACCAAAGAGATTAGTCAGACAGAGGTTATGTATCAGACCGTAACTAAGAGAAATTGCAAGAGTAGTTACCTGCTTAGCTCGTTTCCCAAATACAAACAGCATTGCATCTATCACATTGCTCTTTCCACTCCCATTTGGTCCAACCACCGCAGAAAAACTCTGAATTTGAGAAAAATAAGAATTCATTAAATCTAATTTTCCAATTCAAATGCAATTCCTGAAAATTGAAAAATACCCAAAATTCTGTTCGGAACCTAGACTGGAAAGCTAGAGTGTAATTGACAAGGAATCTAGGCTCAAATTGAAGAAACCCCGATAAAACCCAGACTAAGCAGCTTCCAGTTCGTCTCTACTCATAAAATAAAAGCACAATTTGCCGCAACTTTTGAAAATGAAAACCCTAACCTTGTGGAAAGGTCCGACGCGTTGTTCACCGGCGTATGATTTGAAGTTCTTCATCACAAGCTCTTTAATGTAAAGCCTCGGAGTTCCAGATTTCCTCTGGTCAGGCTCAGACTCGCCGCGATACTCACCCATTGGCTCTTCCTCTTCCATGACCACCACCACCACTACTCTCCGGTCAACTCGGTGTTGACACCTGTTTCAGACCCAAAAATTCTTCCCGATTTCACTTCTCTCCTCAGTGAGCTTCTCGGTGACTCGCTCGATTCGCCGGAGGGAGACGAAGAATTTGTCTTCCGAAAACGATATTGAATTTTTGATTTTCTGATTTTTTTTTTCTTTTCCCTTTTTGCTGTTTCAGAGTTGGGGGTTTTAATTTGAGCGGGAAACCAAATAATTCGAATGAAAAGAGGAAAGATGTAAACGGGCCCAAAGGCCTATATTGGGTCAATAGGCTATTGGGTAAATTTGCTACATAGCCAAAAAAATTATAATTCAAAAACTAACAAAAAAACCCTAAAATTGTTATAAACCTGGATGTCCATTATAGGCCCATGTTCTAGAATGTTCTAGACTTACTTGTTCTCCAAGTTCTACTTATTCCCCAAGTATTTGTAATCCTATATATACTCTCTATTATTGATGGAATAACACAACGCAATTCTTTCTCTCTTTCTCTTATTCATAACACGTTATCAGCACGAAACCCTAGCCACTGAGTAAAAACCCTAATGGTCCAAAACCCTAGCCACTGAGTAAA
Source organism: Arabis hirsuta (assembly GCA_964056655.1). Lineage (NCBI taxonomy): Eukaryota > Viridiplantae > Streptophyta > Magnoliopsida > Brassicales > Brassicaceae > Arabis > Arabis hirsuta. The sequence continues at coordinate 22,419,068 of OZ053310.1, forward strand.
CCCTAGCTTTGCTTTTTCTCCTCTTTGATCTGATCCAAAACCAAGGCAAAACCCTAATCCACGTTATACTCTCATCTTTGATGTCATCCCTTTCTCCGACGTTTCCGGTTGCCGATGACTTCTCCGATCTGACTTTTTATTGAGATAAGTATTACCTCCCCCTGTATATGAAACATGATTTAATGGCAAATACATTCTTCGTAATTACGATTGTATTTGCTTTATTGGTTTTATTATAGAATAACAATTTGATTGTCTATAAATCGTCCTTTGATTTATTATGACTGAATCATGCTTCTTATTGTTTCGTTATAATGTCTTATTATTTGATTTGATTGTTATGTCATTGATTGACACCTGCTACCCTCCATGGTTTTGAAAATAATTGATTATAAAGTTGGTTTGGTTCTTTGTTTAATATACATGATTTATCGCTTTAGAATTCATAATTCATAATTCATAATAATCGAATCATGCTTCCAACCAATATATCGCTTAATTATTTTATTATATAACATGACCATGATTATTTAGATTTGTTAAGTACGGACCTTACGGTGAAGTTGCATATGGTTTTTCTTTTGAATATTGACCGATTTGGTTATTTGATTTCTAATGGAAAAATCTGTTGAGTTGATCAAATTAAATTGGCTTAATAATTTGACTCATGCTTTTACTAATGAATTCTAACGCATCGTTATATATACTAATTGATACATAAATCAATTCATGATTCTTATTATCTTGGAGAAATGTGTAGATTTATTTCTAAATGATAATTGGATTTGTTTTCGCTGTATGCGTGATTGCTTTATCAGTAATGATACATGATTTCTTTTATAGTTTGAATATCATAATTTGACATTTGTTGGTTTGGTTATTTTGTTAGTTCGATCGGTTGTATGGATATCATTGATTTGGAGATATCTCCGTCGAAATCTCTTACCGACTTTTCCGATGCCCTTTCCAACTTCATTCGCTGATTATCTCCAAAGTCATTTCAGCTCCATCGAGATAAGTAAAACTCAAGTCATTTGAATCATGTTTTATTAAACTATAAACCGACTCATACTTAGTAACTAATCATTTAATTATAGCCAATCATTACCAATTTATATTTTATTAGTCTAAATACTCTAAACGTTAGCTTTGAATTAGTTTGGTAATTCACTTGTTCAAATTGGTTGGAGTTGGTTTAGAGAATCGTTGGTTTCAATATTTGGTTTACATTGGTTCGAATATTTGCAAATCACTGATTTGGTATTCTCATGATTGAAGTATTTTAATATAGATGTTTCAGTATCATATCGTCTCTGAAATACTGATTTAATTAGCATATAAGCATGCCGGTTACGTAGATATGATGATTTATGATAATGATGTTAATAAAAGCTTAATTTATTGTGATGAGATAATTATATTATATTATATATTGTGATGACGAATGGTAGAAATTGTTGATTTTACAACAAAATTCATGAATCACATTTGGTAGTCCATTCTCTGAAGTGAATGTGACATCTTATATGAGAAAAGAGAGGATCACATTAATAACACTAAGCCAAAGAAATGGCTATAACAATTTTCTTGAGGTTTCTTTCAAGAACTTAAATTCTCACCAGAAGTGCGAAACAAAAAATAGTAAGAAGTTGATTTTATGAATAAGAAAAAGATCACACTAGTCAAAGAAGTGGCTAAGCAAAAGTTATTCCAATTTTTTGAAAATTGAAAGAAAATAGTGAACGCTCCAGAAGAGCGCGTAAAAGCTATTGCTTATGCCCTATGTAGGGTATGTTATTCTAAATGAGTAAATTCGAGATTGATAACCCTGCAGTATTATAATCTCGAGGGGGAGAGTTAAAGAATCTCATGATAAGTGCATATCCAGAAGATTATGTTCACTCCTTGATTATTAATGTTCACTACAAGTGATATCAAGATTATATTCACTAAGTTTTTCAAACAATTCTCAAAGAAAAAGTGTGATCACCAGAATGTGATGGTTAAGACTACAAGATTTGAAGTCTGTAAGTGAATTTAAATCAGTTATATTGAGAGAATATCTTTAATGAGTTGTTGATGAGAAATCATGATTCATGTATGGTTAGTTTTGGTCAATTCACTAAAGTGAATATGATATCTTACATATAAAAGAAAAGACCAAATAAAATTCATCGAGAAAATGGCTACTAAGTGATAGCCTCACTTTTGATTTCCGGAAGTAATTTTAATTACGATATCCCTTGAAGGGAGTAAGTGATTAGCGAAGTAAAGTAAACCAGAAGTTTACTAAGAATGTAAATGTTTGGCTTAACCGGATTGGTTATCCTGGTTCAATGATGATGCGAAAAAATTATGTGAACATTTAGTAAAGAACCAGCATATTCTTTCTAATGATTTATCGTATGTAGCTTGCTCAGAAAGCAATATGAATGTGACTTTCACTAGTCAAAATATTTTGGACTTTGTTTATAGACTTATATACAAGGAGATGATTATGGGCTGATCACCCACTATGTGACATTTGGATACCTTATGGTTGTAATAGATGTATCGATTCAATGGACGCATTGACTCGATTAACACATCAACTAGAACGTCACATTTATCCTTGTTATAAACCTGCAACTGTTTGCGAGGTTACTTTCTTGATTAAATTACAAGAGTATTCTAGAAGTGATATTTAAGTCTGATTATTGTATGTCCAATGGAATAAGTGTTGAACATCATTAAGTTCATGTTCATACACAAAAATGGTTTAGTACCAATGACTCGCATCAAGCCAATGAATAACTGATAGATCCCCCATCATTATTGGTTTAGGGTTAGAAACCAAATAGTTTCCTGATGAGAATATTTAAGTACGAAAAATGCTCCACCACATCGCTCTAAGATGAGACCTCAAAGGAGGATAAGAATATATGTTGGATATGAATGATAACGAAGTGTCTAAAGCCATCTCAGAATGATTTATTTAAGGCTTCACTCGCAGACTGCATTTTAATGAGTCAGTTTTTCCAACATTAGGGGGAGAAAGTAAAATAGCTGAAAAAAGATATAAGTATCTATGAATTATCAATGATCCTCGGACTAAATGATGAGAATTAGAAGTCCAAAAGATAATTCCAAATTTAGCGTATTGATTGCCAGACGCATTTACTGACCCAAATAGAGTGATGAAATCATCTATCCAGCTGTATATGCTCTAATTATAAATAATGTCCTAGAAGGACAATATCAGACTGCTAGTGAGTCTAAAGATCGCATGAAGCGTGATAGACCTATTTGGTTTCAAATATAAGAATCCTCGTAAAAGAAAATGAGCAGATAATTAGAATGACCAGATCGAGGAAAGAAAGATTTTGAATGATCTCCAGAGGAGACCGAATGAGCTCTAGAAGAGACATAAACATGACGAATGAAAATATTCAAGTACTTGACAATAAAGAGAGCTAGCTAGCTATGTCATGTTTGAAATAGAATGGAACCAAAAAGCAAATCGACGTCGTAATATTTTGCATGCTATGAGCAGTTGATATGATGAAAAATAGAGGATCATAAGAAAGTCTATTGAAAAGTGTACACAAAGTAATGATTGGCCAAATGGAATGGAAGAAAATAGACGTATAATCTCTTGTAGAGAAATAGACCAGTAGTCTATGCACGTGAAGTGTAAAACCAGTGAAAGATAAATGAATCTTTGTGTGTAAAAATAGTGAAATTGTTACAAAGACAAAGAATATTTTATGAAGGGATATGTTCTCTTGTGGTGGAAGCAATCCTTATAAGTCTGGCAATATGTTATTGAACACTGGATAATTACATATGATTGCAATCCTTGAAGGATGTAAAAGATACAATCCCCGAAGGATTAACGGTATCAGAATTATGTTCCCGGGAACTCTATTCAATCGAATGAATAGAAAATATGTAACATGGGGTATAATCATGTATTTATCAAAAGATTTTGATAAAGTGATTCTTAATTGAAGATCATCGAAACTCCAGCAGAGTTATCACAAGTAGTACGATGATAATAATATATGATAAAAGATCACTAGATAATGATATTTATGAAAGTCCAGAAGATTCAATGTAAAGAGATTTTGTAAATGATTTGCTATAATAGCAATGTATGTGATGATTTGAACACCACTAGAACTCCTTAAGAGATTAACCTCTGAAGAAAGATTTTGAGAATATACCTCAGAAAGATAAATTTATCTTCAGATATCTCAAGTTGAACATCTAGCGCAAAAGATGTTAACTCAATAAATCCTTAGAGGATTTTACAGAAAATGCTCATATATTTGGTCCTGAAGTACCATACATAAAATACAATGAGATTATGTATGATAAAGGAAAAGATGGTATGGACTAAAAGTCCAATAATCTGAGATATCATATAACAATTATATGAGTTTTTAAAGCTATGTTTATAGTAATTTCAAAAGATCGGAATTCATCTCTAGAAGAAGATGTTTCCGAGGGGGAGAAATATAATGATGAGCGTGGATGTACTCTTTTTCCCTTATCATAGTTTTTATCCCATAGGGTTTTCTATGAAAGGTTTTTAATGAGACATCAAAGAACACGCAAATGATGGACATTTAAAGAGAAATATTATCATTACAATGATATATGAAAGTCTATCAATCTCCCAAATGAATATCATACATTGATGATATCGAGAGAAACAAAGAGAATGATTAAGATAAATCATCTGAAAGACCCATGAGTTGCAGATAAAAGGCGATGTACATGTTCTACAGATTCGTTCAAGTGAAGATTTGGAGGACTTTCCAAGACAGTTCCAGTTAGTAGTGTCAAAATGCAAATTCAACATTTGGGTACGTCATCACAAAGATATCAAGTTATGCACTCATCAGAGGGAGAAATAGCGCGTTGCACTCTTTTTCCCTTAGCCATGGTTTTGTCCCAATTGGGTTTTCCTGGTAAGGTTTTTAATGAGGCAACATCTTAAGCGCATTAGGATTAATTTTACTATAATGACATCCAAGGGGGAGTGTTATAAACCCATTATGTGGATGTCCATTATAGGCCCATGTTCTAGAATGTTCTAGACTTACTTGTTCTCCAAGTTCTACTTATTCCCTAAGTATTTGTAATCCTATATATACTCTCTATTATTGATGGAATAACACAACACAATTCCTTCTCTCTTTCTCTTATTCATAACAAAAATTAATAAATAAAATTTGGCCACATAAGGTTATTTGTTTAGTTTTTGAATTATAATTTCTTTAGGTTATCTAGCTAATTAACCCTATTTTATTTGTATACTAGAAGATCAAGTGCTACTTTTATTTTTGGGTCATAACCGGACCATATTTGTATACTAGAAGATCAAGTGCTACTATAAGATCAAGATCAAGTGCTACTTAAATACTAGGACTAAGCATAAAAACCAAATCTGAATACCCGAACTTGGAACCGACCTGAAAAACTAGGTTCGGATCGGGTATGGATATCTATATTTTACCATATTAGGTATGTTAGAATGATACCCGCATATACAGGTTCGTATACAAGTTCCTACAAATAAGCTCTTATGTCTCAACTGCATCTTTCTTTTGTCACATTTTCAAGTAGTTTTAATTTTGGATTTGATATTTCAATTAGGGCTGGGCAACATTTGTATGGGAATGGAAAACCCTAATTGATCGCTATGGTGGAAACTGGTTCTGATTGCCCACCTTTGTCAGGAGAAATTGATGCTGTTTCTGAATAGAAGCTTCTGTGAATTTAAAATAATAACTTTGTTCTCTGTCAAAAAGTTTTGGTTTAATCTGTTTTGGTTTCCAAGTTCTAGAATTAGGCACAAAAGGTTTGGTTAACAGAAAAAAAAAGAGTTAACATATTGCGTTATACATATATGTATGTTTGTTTGCGTTATCATTTTATATTCGAATAATCATGACATTAAGGGCATGGTTATAGGTAGGTAATAAGAGTAAATATAGGAATTTTTAAAATATAAAATTATTAAAATTTGAGTAAAAGGATGAAAGAGAGTGTTTTTGTGGGGTGTATTGAAATATAAAATTAATAAAATTTGAGTAAAGAGAGGAGATAGTGGATGTTTTTTGGAGAGAGGGTATGTATAAGTTGTATGGGAAGAAACTTTTGGAGAGGGGTTTTAGGAGTGTTTAAATATAAAATTAATAAAAGTTGAGTAAAAGGATGAAAGAGAAGGTATAAAGTTGAGTAAAAAGAAGAGAGAGTGTGTGTTTTAATAATTTTATATTTTAAAAACCCCCTAATAACCCCCAATTACCTACCCATAATCATGCCCTAAACGCGAACATAGACAGACTTTTACTAATTTCGTGATAAGAAGATCGCTAGAAAACGCAGTTTCAATCGAATATATTATGACAATATAAATTTGGATTAGTCATATATCAATATTGTGACAATATTACTGTCGTAGAAGATATCAAAATTAAGTTTGATTTGAGAACTCTCTTTTAAAATTGAAGAATTGTATAACAGAACACACACGAATAAACTAACATAAGCCTTAATAGTCATGTCTATACGTACAGTGAGATCTCTAACACTTGTAGACATGTCATGGACAATCTGACTTGAATATTTATAAGTATTTGGACCTATTGAGATTTATAAGTATCTTAAACGCCTAGACTCAAATGAATGACACAATGCATTACTCGTGCATTATTAGTCACACTTAAAGTAGTTCGAATTCGCAAGCTTCTAGTATAGCCAATGCTGTTTATTTTTAAACTGCAAAGTTTTAAGATAAAAAAAACAAAACAAATTATTATTGATTTTTTTTGATTTTTTGGTCCTAAAAAAAGTTTAGATAAAAAAAAAAAAAAGGCTCTAACTTCAAAAAGGCAAAATTGTAGTTAAGCAAAAAAAAATTGTACGGATGAAAATAGCGCATAGTTTATATAAATGGTGTGTCATGTTAGAAAAATAGCTGTCATATTTGAAATGTGTTAAACCAAATGTATTCCCGTAAAAAAATAGCATGATATTTGGAAGAAAAAACCATACAATTTGCCATCTCATTTGTGTGTTCTCAGATAAAAACTACAGTAAAGTTTGTTACTATAATTATCCTTATATATAAGACTTGGGTTAATTCCTACTAACTCCAGTCATCTGTTTCAGGTTCCAAAATTGTTCTGGTTTCATTTCGTTGTAGCTTTTTGTATGACTTTTCTTATCAAAGCTTGCATGGTTGTGTCAAGACTTAGCACCCAAGCATACATGGTGGTATACTCGGTAGGATAGATATGAGGCATCATATGGAAGCTCTTGATGATAATGGGATTCGGTAAAGACCACCCTTCTTCCCTGCTGAGGTAATGAGATGATTTCCGTATATTCTCATATCTTGGTTCCTTGTGAGTGAAATATTGATGATGAAGTTATATTAGAACTAAAGATACACTTCGACCAACTTGATATTTAAAAGTGAGTCATGGATGCCACGAGTTTAGTACATTAATTAAGGTCAAAAATAATTTTGTCATTATAGAGCTAACTCAAGTTGACTTTACAAGTTTCTGAGTCTGTTGGTTCTATCAACAAAACTACACATATTGTAATAAAATTTTGTGTTACTTAAAATTAGATTCTTTTAATCAACAGGTGAGATCTTTTGATGCTCAAGCAGAAAAAGTTGGTAAATGTACTGAAGCTTATATCTCAAAGATCAAAGATGAGAGCCATGGAAGAGAAGAATTTATTGGGGTAAAGTATAAGTAAACCGTTTACAAAAAAAGAAAAAAGTAGTGAGGAGTAGAGAATCTGCTTGATGCTTCTAAGGTAAGTTGATTGATTACTGAAGACTCTTGAATAGTTGTAGAATACTAAGGATGTCATGCATGCACTGATGAAAAGGCTCTTGAGGGTCTGATCCATGAAAAGACACAGCTTTGGTTTCTCTGATGAGGCTGTCTTAGAATGAATCTGAACCTTGGTTTGGCCTATGAAAATATGTATGCGTACTTGGATGACTCGTAATAAAATGGCGATTGATTTATAGTACTATCGAAGATAAGAAGATAAGATATATATATATTCAACATATGATTTTTCGATCAAGTAGGGAACAAATAATTGTTATATCTTGCACTATTGATTCTTGAATTTACCGGGAGTAAGATTTAGATAGTTTTTGTTGATTTGAAAAGTTTAGAGATTTGTTAAATTTGTAGAGAGATTTGTTAAGTTTGGATAGAGTTTTATGTATTTCATAAATCTATCGAAAAATTGTATTGTAAGAATTTTTGAGAATCTCATGTATATGCTTAAGATTGTGAAAATTGTGTTTAATGAGTAAAATTGTTAAAAAATCGTACTCCAAATAACTCTAGATTTTGTTAGTATTACAGAATCATTAAAAATCAAACATTTTGAATAACAGTGATTGGTGCGGCCTTGTTATTTCACAGTGATTGGTGCCATCTATACTTCTTCATTTCTATATTTTTCGGTGCCTTTTTTGGTGAATCGTGCATGGTCACGATGGACAACAATGTATGGATCTATAGTGAGCACTCAAAATAGAAAAAAACTTCTCTAATTATATTATGACTATACTATGATTTCATTACAAGAAAATAAGGCAATTTCAGATGGTATATTGGACAGATATTCATACCGAATTCAGACGGATGCGTACCAATTTCTCATGGCTAAAAAACCGTCATAAATCGGTGGTAATTTTCCAACAAATATTAAAACGGTTGGAAAAATGGTCAAAATTCTGAGAATTGTAATCCGTTGGAAATCGAAAAGAAAAAGTAGCAGATATACCCACAAATCATATTCCTTAAGAAATTATTAGAAAATTTATAACTGATTATCTAAAGAATGTGGTTTAGAGTTACAAAATTCAGTCTAATATTCAAATAGCTAATCCTACAAGATACGTTATATATAAGCAAGATATAGTTGATATAAAAAAAATATGATATATAAACATTTAACTTGCTTTCATTTCATAATGCCATAATTTTTACATAAAAGTTTTACAAATTATAGTTTAAGTTATAGAATATATCACTAGAGATATTCTTCTTGTGTATATATGTTTTGCACATTACAGTTGAATTAAGCTTAAACATATTTTAGTTAGGTGGTAATATTATTCTTTCAGTATAATGCTTTTTGACGTTGTTCACATCGATTTTGCATACCCTATACTATAATCCCTTGGAAATACGTGGAAAAATTCCAACAACTTAATATTTTTAAAAATAAATACATAATTGTCGTGAAAAATCCGTCGGAAATTTCCGATGGATTTTCAATTTTAGATTTTGACTGCCAAAAACTTTTGGATGAATTTCATTTTCGTGGTAAATTTTAGAAATTTGGACGGATTTCTGAAGGATTGAAAATCCATAAGAAAATCTCAATAAATTATACAAAGATCTTTTCCCATTCATCCTCAAAATTTACTCTCTTTCTCTCTCTAAACTTTTCTTCTCCTTCTCTCTAGATTCTTCCGAAATATAAGTTTTCTTGTGTGTTTATTAAGTAAATTGTTTGTTTCATATATATAATTTGATATATTATAAGTTAATAAATGTGATTTTGTTAGATTAGGTGGTTTAGATTGGGTAATGGTGAATCTGGATTGTAAAGTTGTGAAATTTGTGATATATTTATTGTGAGATTGTTGTTTAGATTAAGGGTTTATTAAATTTTTTTTTTTTTAACTGTAAAATGGTTTTGTGTATACTAATCACGTTTTTGTATATCAAACGTGATTTTAGATTATTAAAAACGTTTTATATATTAAAAATACATTATATATGATATTTTGATATCTTAAAAGTACATTACATGTTAATATATTAAAACATTTTAAGGACTTCCATGATGTTCTTGGAATATAAATGTGATTATATTCAGATATATATATATACTAGAATAGGACCCGCGTTAATACGCGGATAAATACTAAAAAGATTAATAAAATAAATATTTAAGATTTAATTAGTAACCCGTTAAATTTTAAAATATTATTTAACGTGGATCCTAAAACCAGTAGAAATTAATTTATATCATAACTCTCATGTTCTAATATATATCATGCAAATAAAAAAATATGTATTATCAGAATTTAAATCATATTCTTAATAACAGAGAAAATTTATTTTAACCCATCATGAATATTTATTATTATGTGATAGAAAATAAAAACAACTAAAAAACTATATAATTAAATAAGAAATGAGTAAATTTTATGTTAGTAACCTCATAAAAACTATCACATAAGTACATGTGTGATAATTGTATTTTATTAATGTCATCGTTTCATTTCTCATAGAGATTTATTCTTGCCAAATTTTATAAAATATCAACTTAATAGTAAATATAATATAATTGTTTTTTAACTTATATAAATTTTCAATATATACACTTGAAGAGTATCAATGGCATCATAAGTCGAATATTTCTATTTTCTTTGTGATATTTTATAATTCTATATTGATAAAATAAGTATTCTTATAGATTTTATTTTTATTTTATTTTTGCATGGTTGTGTATATTCTTAAACTTTTAAATTGAGGTTTCTATAGTCTTTCCAACTTTTGTTTTTCCAATTTGTATACCTTCTTTTTATCATTCGTCTATAAACTTTTGTCTTTTTTTTCCAATTTAGATATCATTCGTCTTTATATTTATTTTAATTGAAATTTTTACTCTATATGTATTATTTATTTATTTTATGGTTTACGTAATGTTTATATATTATGTTTATATTAGCAAAATCACAATTACCAATATGACATTTTTTTGTTTTTAACTATTTAGATAAAAAGTATAAGAAAGAATGTATTTTGTAATATAAAATATATAGAAATCTCACCTATTTTAGTAGAACGGTTTTTTTCTTTTTCTTAATTAGTCCGTATTCTTTGTTTAGAATATATATTCCTTATTTTATTTTAATTATTTTTGTTAATATTGGAAATATTACATAGTTTAGTAGAACGATTTTTGTTTTTTAATTAGTCTATAATCCTTTTTTAGAATATATTTCTTATTTTCTTTTTAAATATTTTTGTTAATATTGACACATGTCACAATTTAAATTAACAATTATACATGTCACAATCTGATGCTTAAAAATTTTGCCTAAGTGTCAAGTTCTCATCGCACGCATTCTCCTTTATATAATAAGATATATATTATATATGTAATTTTGTATAATTTACATAAAACTATATTTTTAATAAAGTATTTAGTTATTATAACAGATAAATGATTAACGCTATTTTTTTTTTCTAACTTGTAGCAAGATTTTATTTGGGAACTTCAACATACGAGACTAATTCGGGTGGAGTTCAAAAAGATGGTTGTGGTACAAAACTTAGACCACATGAACAATTCAAAGCAAAAATGGATCGATGAGAAGGAAAAACCGAAATGTTTGGGCGGTGATGTTTGAATTGGAATGTAGAGATACTAGGTTTTGCCAAAGACAAAATTTCAAAAAGACTTTTTCTTAGCAAAATTAATTTCTCCGGTAAATTTAATTTTGAAATTATGTTTTTTTTTTCTTTTTCTAAAGTACTTCTTTTATATGTTTAGACAATTTGTAATTTTATTTTTCTTAGCAAATTTGTCCGATATGTATATAGTTGACAAAACAACTAATTCTTTATAGATACAAAATAATATTTGATTGTTTATTTTCTTTATATTTTTCTTGAAAATATGAAATGATTTTTAATTGATGGTTTGTTTGAAACATTATTATCTACATATATTTAGCATTGAATAAGTTATGTTATCTATATAACCAATTAAAATTTTGAAAATAAAATTATCAATTGTTTTTCAATCTCCAAGCTACTTCACAAACACATTGGTCGAGCCTTTCAACTCCCATGCATCTATGTCTCTTGGATGGAATTGCAGTTCGGTAACATATTTATGGCACATATTCCATTTACCCCACACTTGTTGTATGAGCTGCAGGTGTCATTAGGTAATGTAGACTCGAACGACTTCCAATTTTATCTGCTTTTATAATCCACGTGGTCCGCCGCAATACTCCGTCAAATTTAATACCAAACAAGCTTGCATTTGTAATCTTTAAGAAATATGTGGCCTCCTCATTGGTCACTATAATAATTTATGCCGCGTAAGTCAAATTCTCACTTACCAATTTTACATTACTTTCACTTTCTCATAGGCCACTCTCAAATATTGGCATATCGTATTCCCCAATAAAACTCTTTGTGAGATTATGACGTTCCACTATGTAAATATCTTTTCTAATGACGGATTGAAACAATCAGTTTTTTTTTTTTTTTTTTAAACACCCGGACTAATATTTCCATAAATATTAAACTACACAATAATTCAACACAATAACAAAAACGGAATAGATATAAACACAAACGAGACACTAGATCATCACCTCTTCACAGCCAGATTCCACGATTACACTTTGTCTTTACCTGCATCACATGGTTATAAGAGATGCGTGAGTATTATCATAAATACCCAGTGGTACGATTATCTCATCTACTTGGCTAGATGCACGGGTATAGGGAACAATCAAAACACCACACAACACAATTAAATAAAAAGTCAACACGAGAAGTCAACCTCGAAAAGTCAGCGCAAAGCAACCCCGAAAAGTCAACGTAAAGTCAACCACAAACCACGATACTTACGTTGATCTAAACATTAAAAACGCCCCAAACAAGCATTGATCGAACAACAAATCAACTCAATTCGCAATCAAACGCACCAAATACACCCATCTACCCGCGAAGACCATGGTCACGCACTCACCTTGTTTCGGATGAGAATACCTCACGACTTACTACACCAAATCACGATCGGAAAACTTCTCTGGAAACTAGACACCAACAGCTTTCCAACACCGTATCGCAAGACTCCTAACTCTAAACGGTTCGCCGGGAAATCATCCCCGAAAACAGCAACTCCGGACGAAACCGCAGGAAATTGCAGAAAAACTGCACGAACTACCCAAGTTCAAAGGACTATAACTCAGCGAATTATTAACCAAATCAAGGTATAAAACCTGTTCTAGAAACTAGACATCTAGATCTTTACAGAGGTGCATAGAACGTAACCTAACTCTAAGCAGTTCGACGGGAAAATTAGCTCGCAAACTCGATGATCAGAACTGAGAACAAATATTTCAGAAACGACACACTAACTTCAAAAGCACACAGAGAACGGAGGTCACCTCTGAATAAACCGAAATTGGTGTCTGTGGAAAGCTAAGACTCAGAGCTTTCCAATGATATCTAACTAGTCCGCTGGGTCCTTACAGAACGACGGGAATAGTCCTTTGAAGTGGACTGATCGCAGAAGCGATGCTGCAGAAACATCTCTCAGTAAAACGACCATAACTCCTAGAATACTCAACCAAATGACAAGCGGTTTCTTTCTAAATCAAGATAAGGGAGTGGAGAACTTACCCTGAAATTTTCACTCCGATCCAACTTGATCTTCACCACCATTTGTCTCCTCCAAAACCGGCGGATTCTTCCACCTCTCTCTCTCTCCTCCTCTCTTTACTCACTAATTCTCTCTACCTCTTTTCCTCAAAACTGATTCTTCTCATTCATACTTCAGCCACTTCCACAAAACAAGGCTCCCCAAAACATGGGTTCCTCAAAACAAGGCTTTTGACTTTTATAAAAAAATAAAATAACAACTCGAGTTTCCAGTCAAAACCCGCCTAACCGAGCGATTAAAAACTTAATCCGCTAGTTCAAATCGAGCTGGTATCGATCGACACCCGAACCAAAAATATATAATTGGTTCGCGGGCGTTACGATCACCAATTGCCAAAGATCGTAGGGCTCTATTTAGATTTGATTTGACATTCCAATCAAACGTCATTTCAAAAACTAACTTATCTGTCAGATAGCCAAAAATTTGGGACAAAAATGATCTAACTAAATTGTTTTGGTTGATGTATCTCAACACAAAGTTTTTGCTATCAAGAAGCTCTCCAATCAATAGATATTTCCGATTTATGCTTGTATCATTGGTAGTAAAGACAATATTATCGAATTCATCGAGGAAGATACTAGTATTCAAGAATATAAGGGTTTTCATGGGCTTTGAGATCAAACTGTCTCTATTCACAACTCATACCACTTCTTTCGGCACGTAAATTTTTTCATAGGACATGTTATTTTTTTTAATCAATATCTTGAAGAAAAACATTGTGGAATGATGTCCTACAAACATATATTTAAAAATGCGATGTATATAATATTTAATTAAGGCTATGGCATACCACTAAAAGTTCGAATGTGATACTCTAATGTGACAATTATTTGTCAAAATCGTTGTTTATTTGCATAGAAAAACGAGTTACATCTTTTTTTTTGCGATACACTGTTTGTCAAAACATATTATTTTCATATAAAGCATACCATAATATATTATTTATATTGTTTATGTAACTATGTTTACTGATGGAATATAACATATCATAACTTGAAAATGACATTCTATTTAAAGGTGTCGATAATCAAGCTTTTTTTTTTAGATTTTAATAATTTATATTCATAAACGAAATACGACATACCATAACTTTTAAATGACATTTCAATCAGAAATTTTGATGATAACGTTTATGATTTATTATTGAGGCTTATAATTGAGAGTTATAATTAAAATTTAGATGTGATTTCAATATATACTACTAGATTCGTAAATTTTGTTATTGATTAAAATTTTTATAGGTAATTATCATATCAAAACATGACATACAACATATAACATTTTATACCATACTAGAATATAGTTTTAAATATATTATGTTGCATGTTATTTTAAAATATAACATGTTATACCATACTATTAACATGTTAGACCATACTATATATATATATATATGTTATATAATATCTATCATATTATAAACAATCTTGAAAACATAGTACTATGTTTATAATTATTTAACACAACAAAATATATGATGTATATATAATAACATAATATTTTTTTAGTCACGTAATAATAACATAGTATATCATGTTATATATGATATAATATGTTATAACATACAAACATATATCATATAATATATTCATTTATATTTTATTGTAATATTATATGAATGGTTTGAGTAATTCATGTTCATATATGATATGGTATATCATGTTAAAATATGAGATGTTATATATCATATGTTATATAAAATATTCTATGTTAACAAATATATTATATAATATATTATGTTGCGTTTTTATTGTAACATTATATGTACAATTTCTAAAAATTCAAATTGTAACGTATGCAAAATATATTGTATTTTATACATGATAAGATGATTCAACTTTAAAAATTTTACTATGTCAAACAAACATCAAATGGAGAACAAAATTGATAAAGATAAAATAATTCAAAACAAGAAAATAAAACTAAAAGATGTCATGTTTATGTCTTCTCTATGGTAGATGTATAGTATATGTTTATGGTGTGTCATAAAAACAATTTTATCCAATAGTTATTTATCTTAACTATGTAGCCTTTTTTTTTCATAAAAGCCTATCACTTATATTTTTAATTATGTAATTGATGTATATTACACAAAATCACTACATCGTTGACAATTCTTTAGAGTAAATGTGACGACCCAACCCGTCAAATAAAAAAAAAATTTCAACCCGGATCACTATTATCATAAATAATGATCATCAACGGTCCAATAAGCAAACAGCGTGGAAACAATGATTTAAACAATCAAATACAATTATCGTTTAACAAGCCCATACTTATTAATTCTAGTTCAAATCGGTAATACACATAGTTCTGAAATTGCTAACACCCTAGCAATTCTAACTTATTACACGAAAACGAGCCACTAGATCATTCCCCTCGTCCCGGCCATGATTCCACGATCACTGACTGTCTTTACCTGCATCACATGGTTATAAGAGATGCGTGAGTATTATCATAAATACTCAGTGAGACGGTCATCCCATCTACAGGCTATACACACAGGCATAAGCAAAAGATACAATACCAGGATGAACAAACAATAATGCATCACACAACAACCAAACGAGAACAACACGTTCAATATATCAAACTGACGGCAATTGAAAATCCGTGTCGATCGACACACATCAAAACCCTGTCGATCGACACACCACCTTGTGTCGATCGACACAACCTGCCGACACTATCAAAACCGTGTCGATCGACACACCTCCCCGTGTCGATCGACACAACCAACCCAGAAACTCATCAAACCGATTTTCTGCACAAAATCCACCAAAAATCCATACAAGAATCGATCCAAACAACACACAATCGCATCCTATCAATTCCTTTACCCAGATAAGCCTATGGTCACGCACTCACCTCAAATTCGGATAGAAAAGGATAAGAATCCGACGAAGAACACGAAGAACACGAAGAACAAATCCGAGATCCTTCACCGTACGGTCCACCCATGCTTCCACAACCTCACAAACACTCCCACAAGCCAATAAGATTGAGAAACACGAAGGAAACAACAACAACAACCTCTCCTCTCAATCCTCTCACTTTCTCTCTCAAAAACTTGAAGTTTTTGCCCAGAAATCCGATTTTTTTACTTAAATAGCCAGACCAGCCGACACTCTGTCGATCGACACACCCACTTGTGTCGATCGACACATGACCAAGCAATACGTCATTCTGACGGCAATCAAAAATCCGTGTCGATCGACACACTCCAACTGTGTCGATCGACACAGCACTCGCTGCTCGACTCCTCTTGAGTCAAAACAGCCGTGTCGATCGACACACCAACCTTGTGTCGATCGACACCCATCCAAAAATTACTTTTTGGATCACGGGCGTTACAATTCTCCCCCACTAACACGGATTCGACCTCGAATCACGCAACACCGTCTTACTACGGTCTCCACTACCTGACCCAAACGCGGCCATCAACCTTCGAGATAACACTCGAATCCTCTAACCCGTCCTGCTAAGGCTACACTCTCGCCCAAAATTCGCCCAGATTCCCCCGGAGCACCCACGATGCACGCCCCATGGTCCGGATTAGAGCTGCCCGATTGACCGTCCAACAATCAAACAAGAACATGTCCGATCAACCGTTGACCCCGCACTGGACCAAATGATCGTACAACAATCAAACAAGAACATGTACGACCATCGGCGTAACATATGCTACCAAGATTGTCCGACCCGAATTCCAGACTCCAATAATAACCCTAGACTCGACGTACACAACACAAAACCCCTGGCCCTCAGCCAGCACCACTCGCGATCACACCTGATCCCCGAGTTCTACTAGGCTCACACTAGCCTCATTGCACCATATCTATGGATACAATTCTGACCCAACCCGGTCAGTCCAAGATCAGAGATCACCACCCGATCTCAATCACCTAACCCCGTCTCACTAAGGTTGACACTCTCATCCATAACCCGCCCAAATTCCCCCAGGAAACATCCACGATGCAGCACTCGCTGATCCGGATCAGGGTTGTCCGATAGATCGCGCAACAATCAAACAAGAACATGCCCGACCCACCGTAGACCCAAACCTTGGATCAATTGGTCGTACAACAATCAAACAAGAACATGTACGACCAAAGAGGCTACATATGTTTACCAGGGTCGTCTAAACTAAGGTTCCAAACTCGAGTAACAATCCTAGATTAGACATCCACAACCACCTGAGATCATTTCCGATCCCTGAAGTTCATCCAATCTCATACTTATAATCACACTACAGGTATTACTGCTCAAACTCATATCTCTATACACCACTCCCACTCGCAGGGTCGTCACCCATCGAGCTCTCGATGTATACCATACCGGCTCTCGGTATGCCCCAGCCCCTCCGCTTCAGGACACACAGTCCATCAGCTCTCGGCTGCAGAGGAATCACACATCCTCTGGAGAAATCGCAATCTCTCAAAGTATATGCAGGAGAATATCACCATCCCCCGGAGCAGTAACACTGTAACGTGCATTATAAGCACCTGTCGACCGATTTACTTCCATGGTTCCCATCCTGATATTCCCTAACCCGGAATATCACTCATGACCAATCCCCAGGTCACCTGAAACAACCCAATCGCCAGGGTGTTTCCTACCCCGATATTCCCTAATCCGGAATATCCCTCATGACCAATCCCCAGGTCATCTGAAACAACCCAATCGCCAGGGTGTTTCCATCGGAGTCCCTGGAAAAGACAGTCCTAACTCACATAAGACTTCTGTTCCAGACTCCCCCTAGAAAATAGACAGGTTCTAACTCACATAAAACCTCTATTTTCCAGCGCCATCTAGGGATCTACCCGTCCTAATCCTTTAGGATCCCCCATCCCTAGATACCTAGACAAGCCCTAACTCCCATAGAGCTTCTATCCTAGCCCCTCAAATGACCTCCCCGTCATCACACACATGACCTAACCCAGTCATCAAACCCATGACCTCCCAGTCATACCATAAGAACATCCGTCTTATAACCCAAGATAATAAGGAAACTCCATCTTATTAAATCTCAACAATGTATATCGTTACAACCCAAACGAAAATACATACAACTCATAGCCACAAGCTAAAACAACCACTGAAAACCAGAAAACACTCAAGTCTCCGCTTGCTTCTCGAACCACTTCGAGAACTTCGTCTTCATACTTGCCTCTGGTTCCCAAGTCTCCTCCTCAATACCATCACAGTCCCACACGACTCTCACCAATGGTATCCTCTTCCGGCGCATAACCTTGACTCTCCTCTCGAGAATCCTCTCAAGTCTCGCCGCCAACGTCATGTTGGGCTGAAGATCCTCCGGAATCCTAGCCAACACCTCCTCAGACTCATGTAGACACTTCCGCAGCATCGATACATGAAATACCTTATGAAACGCTCTCATACTCTGAGGTAACTCCAACCGATAAGCCACTGGTCCAACCCGCTCCACCACCCGGAACGGACCCATAAACCTCGGACTTAGCTTATTCTCCGAAATGGATCTGTTAGGACCCCTCAACATCGCTGCCTTGAGATACACCAGATCTCCCAGCTCAAACTCCAGCTCTTTCCGTCTCTTATCAGTATAACTCTTCTGCCGATCCTGAGCCTCTCTCATGTTCAGTCTCAAGACACGGATCTTTTCCGTCGTCTCCTGAACAAAATCCGCACCAAACATGCTCCTCTCCCCCACTTGAGTCCAGCACAATGGTGTCCTACATGGTCTCCCATACAGAGCCTCATATGGAGCCATCCCAATACTCGCCTGGTATGAGTTGTTGTACGCAAACTCAACCAGGTTCAGATGGTCCGCCCAATGACCACCATAATCCAGCACGCACATCCTCAACAGGTCCTCTAAAGTCTGAATAGTCCTCTCTGACTGCCCATCTGTCTGAGGATGATAAGCCGTGCTCATGTGCACCTTAGTGCCCATCTCTGCCTGAAACGCCCTCCAGAACTCAGACGTAAACCTCGGATCCCTGTCTGACACAATACTCGCTGGCACCCCGTGCAGCCTCACTATCTCACGCACATACTTCTTAGCCAACACCACCGTCCCATCGGTCTTCTTGATGGCAAGAAAATGTGCTGACTTGGTCAGACGATCCACAATCACCCATATCGCATCATACGTCCGTGACAACGGTAATCCCGTCACGAAGTCCATGGTAATCATATCCTACTTCCACTCCGGAATGGGCAAACTCTGCAACATACCACTCGGAACCTGATGCTCAGCCTTCACCAGCTGACACACGTTGCACGCTGCAACCCAATTAGCTACATCCCTCTTCATCCCGACCCAGTGATAATACCGTTTCAGATCACGATACATCTTGGTCGCCCCCAGATGAATCGATAACATGCTCGCATGAGCCTCACGCAAGATTTCTTGCCTCAGATCCTCATCCTTGGGTACACAAACCCGTCCGTTCACCAGTATCGTCCCATTTGCCGAGACCATATACTCTGAACCTGCAACCCTAGCAGCATCAATCAACATCGGATCCAATTCCTGAGCTGCTCGAATACGACTCAGCAAATCCGCCTGGTTAGCTACCTCTAACCCCAACGGCTCCTGTGAGATCACACACAACCTCAACGTACTAATCTCGCTCACCAGAGCTTCCATATCACGCTCCTGAGCCGAAGCAACCCTCATCCGACTCAGTGCATCTGCAACCAGATTAGCCTTACCCGGATGGTACCCGATCTCCAAATCGTAATCCGCTACCAACTCCATCCAGCGCCTCTGTCTCTGGTTCAACTCCGGCTGAGTGAAGAAATACTTCAAACTCTTATGGTCTGTGAACACCTGAACCTTTCCGCCATAAAGATAAGATCTCCAAATCTTTAGAGCGAAAATCACCGCAGCCAACTCCAAATCATGGGTAGGGTAGTTGCATCAGGACACAACCCAAACCAACACCCGAAGCATCGGTATACACCACGTAAGGCTCACCCGGCTCGGGTAACACCAAAACCGGTGTACTCGTCAACATCTCCTTCAGCTTCCCGAAACTCTCCTCGCAAGTAGAAGACCACACAAAAGGAACATCCTTCCCTGTCAACTTGGTCATCGACTTAGCCAAACTTGCAAATCCCGCGATGAATCTCCGATAATAACCTGCCAACCCAAGAAAACTCCTGATCTCAGTGGCATTCCTCGGTCTAGGCCACCCTCTGATAGCTTCAATCTTAGCCGGATCCACAGAAACTCCCTCTGCAGACACCACATGGCCAAGGAAACTCATCTCTTGCTGCCAGAAACTGCACTTGCTCAACTTCGCAAACAACTTCTGCTCCCGCAGCTTCCCCAAAACTACTCTCAGATGCAACTCATGCTCCTCAGGACTCTTGGAATACACCAGAATATCATCAATAAAGATGATCACAAACACATCCAGATACTCCTGGAATACCCCGTTCATCAACCGCATGAACGCTGCTGGTGCATTCGTCAAACCAAAAGGCATCACCACGAACTCAAAATGCCCATACCTCGTCCTGAAAGCAGTCTTCCTCACATCTGCTTCCTCAATCGGAATCTGATGGTACCCCGAAGCCAAATCGATCTTGGAGAACCAGGTAGCCCCTCGCAACTGATCCAACAACTCATCAATGCGCGGCAGAGGGTACCTGTTCTTCACGGTGACTCGGTTAAGTCCTCGATAATCGATGCACAACCGGAAACTACCATCTTTCTTCTTCACAAACAACACCGGCGCTCCCCACGGTGAAACACTAGGCCGAATAAAACCCTTATTCAACAAATCATCCAGCTGCTTCTTCAGCTCTGCCATCTCTGCTGGAGCCATACGGTAAGGTGCCTTAGATATCGGAGTAGTCCCGGGTTCCAACTCAATAACAAATGGATCCGACCGCGATGGCGGTAATCCCTCCAACGACTGGAACACATCTTGGAAATCCCGAACAACTCGAATATCCTCAACTGCAACCCCTCCAACAGACTCAGGCATCACTATCGTCACCAGATACGCCTCGCAGCCCTTGAGAAGCAACTGCTCGGCCTGTATCGTGGAAATCACGAGACTCCCAGAAGTCGGTCTCACACCCTGATAAACCAACCTCCCCGCCTCTCGCTCAAACACAACTCGCCCTCGGTGGCAATCCAGATGAACCCTGTAACGATCCAACCAATCCATACCCAGGATAACATCGTACAGCTCCACCGGACTGATGATCAGATCTGCTGGCATCAACTCTCCTGCCACCAGAACATCCACACCACGAGCCCGCCCGAAAGTAGCCAACGTCCTACCACCAGCAACCTTGACTACTCCCGCCTGTTCCCCGGAATCACTCTGGATTCCGCTGCTCTCCGCACACTCCGGCGTAATAAAGCTATTCGAAGCTCCCGAATCAAACAACACGTGGGACTCATAACCGCCCACAACTAAGGTCCCTGCACAATCCCATGTGCCTCAGAACCCTACCATTCTAGCACAGACTCACAATTTCCCAACAGACAAAACTCAAACAACCATGAATTTTAAAAGTCAAGTTCGGAAATACCTGTGATCGGTCTGGTGCTAGATCCACCCGCCTCCGCAGACGTGAACACACGCGGTGCTGCTGCAATCTGAGACAACGGCTACACTGCCAATGGCTGCACTGCGGCCACCGCCAACTGCTGCAGCTTCGGACACCTGGGCTTAATATGCCCCGTCTCTCTGCAGTGATAACACACCCGCGTATCCTGAACCCCGACCCGCACATCTCGAGTCCCGGTCCCGGTCCTCTTCGGACAGCTCGCCACACGATGCGACATGCTCCCACACGCGAAGCATCCCGAACCGCCCTGACTGGCCCCTGAAGTGCTCTCCCACTTCCTCTTCTGTCCCTGAGCAGGCTTGCCGCCCCTGCCTGAACTCATCTGCTGCTGAGATCTCCTCGGCTGCTGCTACTGCACCGGTGGACTAACCACCACAACCTGCTCCCCGAGATCCTCCTCGATCGCAGCAGCCATCTCAACCAGCTCCGCCCTCGTGGCGAACCTACTCGCCCTGCAGGGAGTCCTCAAATCTGGTCGAAGTCCTCGCAAGAACCTCCTAACCTGGGCATCCTCGCCCTCCATGCCTCTCCCTGCATGTACCAGGAGTCGACTGAACTCAACATCGAACTCCCTCACTGACCGATCTCCCTGAGTTAGGTCCAGAAACCTAGACTCCAAACGGTCCACCGCCTCCTGCGGAAAATACTTGGCGTTAAACTCCGCCAAGAAATCCTCCCAGACCATCTCGGCCTGCACCCTCCTGGTCTCTACGCCTCTCCACCAGAGATGCGCATCACCCTCAAGGTAATGTACCGCCAGATCCACTCTGTATCCCTCTGGACACCTGATGGAGCGAAAGTTACGCTCTAACCTCATCCGCCACCCATCAGCCTCCTCAGGCCTAGCACCGCCCGAGAAAAATGTAGTACCAATCCGCTGCATCTGCTCCATCATCCGCAGATAAGATGGAAGCTCCTCTACCCCAGCCATACCCAGCTGCACCCCAGCCAAACCCGGCTGCACCCCATCCAAACCCGGCTGCACCCCAGCCATACCCGGCTGCACCCCAGCCATACCCGGCTGCACCCCAGCCATACCCGGCTGTACCCCAGGAGGATGACCCGGAGCAGGCACCCCTCCCGGTAACCTCTCCAGGATCATCTGTAGTAGACCCGCCAGACGATCATCTCGATCCGGGGCAACGCCTACGGCAGCACCCCCACCAGGGCCCACCGCACCGCCAGCTACATCAGGACCTGCACCAGTCCCTCCAGCCCTCTCACTGGAACCCGTAGCTGTCACACCCACGGACCCCTCCTGAAACGCCTGCGAGTCAGCTACCCGCTCCTGTGTAGTCTCCTGGGACACCCACGTGGCAGCAGACTCACTCCCAACTCCCCGCCCACGCCCACGCCCAGCACGACTACCACGACCTCTACGGCCCCCGCGACCTCTGCCTCTAGTCCCCCTAGTCATCACTCTGCACTAACCCACAGAATACTAAGTACTAGAAAAACAGAAATCACATAAACACATACCGTGGAATCTCAATGAAGGCTCGGAAGGGATGATCTAGGACTCCATACCCACACAACAATCAATTGACTAACTCGCATAATCAATTAATTAACTAGCCCTAGAACCGCTAGGGCTCTGATACCAAACTGTGACGACCCAACCCGTCAAATAAAAAAAAAATTTCAACCCGGATCACTATTATCATAAATAATGATCCTCAACGGTCCAATAAGCAAACAGCGCAGAAACAATGATTCAAACAATCAAATACAATTATCGTTTAACAAGCCCATACTTATTAATTCTAGTTCAAATCGGTAATACACATAGTTCTGAAATTGCTAACACCCTAGCAATTCTAACTTATTACACGAAAACGAGCCACTAGATCATTCCCCTCGTCCCGGCCATGATTCCACGATCACTGACTGTCTTTACCTGCATCACATGGTTATAAGAGATGCGTGAGTATTATCATAAATACTCAGTGAGACGGTCATCCCATCTACAGGCTATACACACAGGCATAAGCAAAAGATACAATACCAGGATGAACAAACAATAATGCATCACACAACAACCAAACGAGAACAACACGTTCAATATATCAAACTGACGGCAATTGAAAATCCGTGTCGATCGACACACATCAAACCCCTGTCGATCGACACACCACCTTGTGTCGATCGACACAACCTGCCGACACTATCAAAACCGTGTCGATCGACACACCTCCCCGTGTCGATCGACACAACCAACCCAGAAACTCATCAAACCGATTTTCTGCACAAAATCCACCAAAAATCCATACAAGAATCGATCCAAACAACACACAATCGCATCCTATCAATTCCTTTACCCAGATAAGCCTATGGTCACGCACTCACCTCAAATTCGGATAGAAAAGGATAAGAATCCGACGAAGAACACGAAGAACACGAAGAACAAATCCGAGATCCTTCACCGTACGGTCCACCCACGCTTCCACAACCTCACAAACACTCCCACAAGCCAATAAGATTGAGAAACACGAAGGAAACAACAACAACAACCTCTCCTCTCAATCCTCTCACTTTCTCTCTCAAAAACTTGAAGTTTTTGCCCAAAAATCCGATTTTTTGACTTAAATAGCCAGACCAGCCGACACTCTGTCGATCGACACACCCACTTGTGTCGATCGACACATGACCAAGCAATACGTCATTCTGACGGCAATCAAAAATCTGTGTCGATCGACACACTCCAACTGTGTCGATCGACACAGCACTCGCTGCTCGACTCCTCTTGAGTCAAAACAGCCGTGTCGATCGACACACCAACCTTGTGTCGATCGACACCCATCCAAAAATTACTTTTTGGATCACGGGCGTTACAGTAAACCTCAACAGTCAACATAAATACAAAATAACTTCATCATCTTTCTTCTCTTTAGTTTTTTTTTTTTAATGCGTCGTCTTCTGTCGTTGTATATTGTTTTGTTGATTCTATCTAAAGTTTAAACTAAGCTCAGTCGACATAACATGTGTTTTCTTTTGACGTAGTAATAAGTTTTTTCGGTAAAATCATGTATGTTTTATCTATTAATATGATCTTCACCACTACTGTCAAATCACATATATTTCAATGCATTGTTGGTTATATATCTTATTATATAAAGTTTGATGCGTCAAACAGGGTAATTAACAAGATCGTGCCATGTGTTAAGTCGGTTAACCAGATTTTGACACGTGTAAATATATATTACAATCATAATTTGACATGTGTCATTCAGATCTTTTTACACCAAACAATTTCTAACTTCAATAATCATCATCGAAATAATGACTACTCAACCCAAGGAATTCGGTTAATACGTAAGTTTTTTTTTTTGAATTTAACTAGATTTAAAGACAAAAATATAAATTTTTCTTGTTTATTATTTGTGTTGAAAAAAACAACTAATTTTTTGTAAATACAAAATAATATCTGACTTGAAATGAATTAGTTGTTTCTCTTAACTATATTGCATAAACATGAAATTATGGATTGATTTACAACCATTTCGATATTGATGTTTGCAATTTAAAAATAAACTAGATTTTGATCCGCACTTTGTGCGGGAACATACGTTTTTTATGTTGTAAGCTAAAATTTCGGATTGTGTCTTATATAATATGTTCAAAATGTGATATGTATTGTTTTAGTTTGTAAGTAGGATCGATAATATTGAAAAAGTATGATTAATTTTTTTAGTTTGAAGGTAGAGAATAAGTATGTTAAGTATTGAATTTTATGATGAATAATCATTGTAATTAGTATACATAAATTATAATATTTAGTTTTGTGCATGTACGAATGTCTGTCGTATCAATTATTTAGTTTTGTGCATATACGTATGTCTGTTGTATTTACTTATGGAATAAGAATGGATTATAATATGGCAAACGTACTGAATCTCTATGTAATAAAACAAATCTAAAATAACTAAAAAAAAACCAAAACATAAATTGTAGGTGTAACTCCGAAGATTTGATCGAAAACGCAAAACAATAATACTTGAGAGTCTCCATCGCCGAAGATTGATCAAACTCTTTAATCAAGTTCAGAAACTAATCTGTAAAAAAAAAAAAATATATTTAAAAAATAAAGCACTTGTAAGAGACGAATTTGAAAGAAGTTGAATAGATGAATATCCATACCTTCATCACACAACAATTGCAAGTCAATATTTTGGAAAACCTCTTTGAAAACAACGTTCATAGTCTTCTTCTGAGTTTTACCATCGCTATCTACAATAAGAATTTTCAAACCTTTCTTGGAAGTCACTCTAGAAATAGCCACATATAGCTGACCATGCGAAAACACTGGCTGAGGTAAATACAACCCAACTTCTCTAAGAGACTGTCCTTGACTTTTGTTGATGGTTATCGCAAATGCAACAGATAAAGGTAGCTGTCTACGACGCATTTTGAAAGGTAATCTTGTGTCTGAAGGAGTAATCAATAACCTAGGAATCACCCACCCATAGTGCGGGAACATTTGTTTTTTATATTGTAATTTTGAGTGGTTTGTTGAGTGAATGATTAAAATGCATAAGCAAGGAAAAAAATGAATGGTTTGTTGAGTGGATGGTGGCTAGCTAAGAGAGTCGATTTAGAGTTTCTAAAAATTATATTTTTAATGAAATAAATCATTTGAAAAGCTTATTCCACAATTTTCGAAACGAATCTTAACATAACGTCGAATTAGAGGAATTATTTTATTTTTGGTACAATTAACAGATCATGTGTTTTCTTCTATATTAATTAAGTTAAAAATTAATAATTATTTAATTAAGAAAATTATCCACTTAAAGTTTAAATCTTAGCGATTGTACCAAAATAATTTTCTTTAGTTTCGTAATTTTTGTTTGGAATTTGTTTAGAATATCTCATTTAGTTGATCAAGAGATGATTTTTTTAACTTTTTTTGTTTGTTTTCTAATAATAAAGAATAAAGAAAGCAAATTAAATTGAATAGTCGGTATTTCTAGCGATTTGGTTACTGGGCGGCCTGACTTGTGCTCGTGGTATTACGAAATCTTTAGATTTTAAAAATTAAAACCAGATTTGTTTTTGGTTGGTTATTATTTATTTAATTAGTTTAAAATTAATATCCATGTCATTTTTTTCTAAAACTATGTCAGAGTTTACAGCCAACCAAATTAAAACACATAATTAAACTATTAAAAGCATTTCCTTTTAATCAGATTATCAACCAAATTATCAACCAAAATTATTTTATTACTTTGAATTCAACTTTTCTAAGAAATATTTGAGTAAACCAAATTATAGATTCTAAATGAATAATAAAAATCATGGACCAGAACGTGATGACATATCTTGTAGGTGTAATTGAGATTGGAATTGGAATTGTTGTTTCTGTTGCAATTGTTGTTTCTTTTCTTTCACTTTCTCAAACAATTTAGAAGATAAATATAACCTTTGTCGGAAAAGGATACATGTCAAATTACATTTAATTTGCCTGATTTAATTAAAAAAAACACAAGTTATTTGAACGGGAGTATAACTACATAAACGAAATTCGACATAGATATACATCAAAACAAATAGATTAAAAACCATGAAAAACAATGAAAAGAAATAAATTACGTCAATTTAGGAACTCTAAAGAAAAGAACATTCTTTTAATGAAATATATTATTAACAAAAATCAAAATTAACTCCGTATCATTAACCAATTGATTTTCATGGCAGCAATTATTTTTAAAAATTGAAAGAATTTGTGATGATAAAAATATACCTACAATATATGATATATATCCTTTAAAACTAAGAATATACCAAAATTAACTAAAATTTTTTGGAATATATAATATTGTTATAGAACATTTAGTCTCGGAAATTATATTTATGGGATATAAAATTTATAGAAATATCTTTGCCATTTTTAATTGGTATTATGTTAAGTGTCTATAATTAATGATAGTGCAATAATTTTTATAATATATAAGGAAATTATGATTAATATAGTGGCAGGTCATTTTTAAAATCAAAAGCAATTGAACGTCAAGATCGTGTGTTATAAGAATATTATGAAACATTGTCATTAATTACTTTCCAAATCTTTTTAATTTTTCTAAAAATATTAAATAATTTCCAAAAATTAATATTATCAAAGATTGTCATTTAACCACCTTCCAAACATTGAGCTTTGTTACCTTTTTGGCTAACTATATATATGAAACATTAAAATGTCAAATTGATTAAATTTTGAAACAATTTGGAAAGTACGTAATATGAGGAAATTTTTCAAATTTAAAAATTTAAGATATATGTAATATGAGAATTTAAAATATACCAAACAATTTTCTATGAATGTACTATAATAAAAATTTGAAATTTGGAATTAATCAACAAAAATGTTTTCTAATAAAGAGAATATCTTATTATAGTTTAATCGTCTAACCATATATCATCACATGTATAATTATAACTTAACGACATTTTAAATTGGTGTAAAAGAGCCGAATATGAAAACCAAATATGGTGATGATGAGTGAAGAAAAGTTGATGGTGATTTTGCTCAACAATCTTCATCCTCCCTTAAAACTGAAAAAACCAAATAAAGATTTTAACAATATTCCATGATCCTGACAAACAAAAACAAAATGGATTCGTTAAACAAATTATATTATTTATATATTTAAGAGGATGCTTGAACATAGGAACTCTAAAGAAACGGATATTCTATACAAATATATTACACGAAAAAAAAAAAAAAAAAAATCTGCATTGTTAATTAATTTATTTTTTTGGTATAAATTACTTTTGAAAATTGAAAATTTTTTGTCATGAATCATATAAAAACTATAATCTCTTTGGCAACTATGGTTTATTACACTTTTTGTTAAAACCACAAAAATATTAAAAAGAGGGAAGAACAATTAAGATGGGGAAAAAATTAAAAATTTACCACATTGAAATAAGAGAGACATTTATATGATTTGGTATTTACTATCTTCAGAGGATTTGTTATCATGTCTTGAAGAGGCAGATGTTGTAGTTGATGACGGCGTGACAAACAAAAATACTTGCTAGACAAAAAAATAGAGGAAACATAGAAAAGGGAATACGTTGATTAGCAAATATACCTTGTTCAATAACCAAACAGCACGTATCACGTAAACCAAAAACCTGGTTTGAAAAAATCTACAAAAACAAAATTCAAAAGTCAGAATTGATCATCAATGAAGTATTATGCATACAGAAAAAAAAAGCAAAGAACATAATGAATAAAAAACCAGAAAAACGGTAAATAAAACAACCAAAGGAATAAAACACTATATATAGTTCTCATAGATTTAGGGCTTCACTACAAATAAAAAATTTGAGCCGACTTTTTAATTCATTAATTAGAAAATAATTTTATCATCTATTAAAATTGATTAAGTTAGTTTATAAAGATTTTTGTAAATCTCGGTGATTATAAATATATACCAACAATAAAGAGTATATTCCTAACAACTAAGAATATATCAAATTTAACCTAAAATCCAAAATATCTGATATTTTTATAATCCCTAAGATTCAAAAATTATATTTATGAGATTTTAAAGTTAATAGAAAATTGTGATTGCCATTTTTAGTTGATATTTGTGTTAAATGTCTATGATCGTATGATTAAGCAATAATAAATTTGATTATATATCTTGCGTAGCATTGTTAGGGAAAGAAATTGATTGTGCATTAATTTTGATAACATATAGGGAAACTATGATTAATTCAATGACGTGTGATGTGTAGGATCAAAAGAAATTATACCTCAAGATCCGTAAGTTTTATTTTGTATTTGAAAAGATTTACTTTGACAAAAACAAAATTTCATAAAATTATGAAAATGCCATTAATGAATCAGTCGGGTTGAACCGGGTCGCACAGGATCCGCGTGTCTGCAGTCGGATCCAGTTAAAAAAATGTCCAAAATTTATCTGAAAATTACTTAAATTGTCATTGCATCTATCCAAAATTACATTTTTCAATTAAATCAATTTAGTTATAATGGAATGGCAATTTCAGTAATATTTGAATCAATTTTGAACATTCTACTATATGTACTTCTCTTTTAATATTATAGAGATGTGTTCCTATAAAAAATCACATTTTAAAATATATTATAGGGTTATTAAGGAAAGCGATTTTTTTATATACCTTTGATTGTAATCTTTGATAAACTTGTAGAGAAAGATTTCAATATTTTAAAAAGATTAAATAATTAAATACCTTCCAAATTTAACATTACCAAAGATTTGCATTAACTACTTTGCAAATTTTGGGGGGGGGGGGTTGTTACTTGTTTTGGAGTAACTATATATATAAAAAACAATTAAAATGTGAGATTGATTAAAATTTGATGAATTACGAAAATGCCATTAATGAATCTGTCGGATCGCGAACCAGATCAAGAGGATCCGCGTGTCTGTAGTCGGATCCAGTTAAAAAAAAGTCCAAAATTGATCTGAAAATTATTGAAATTGCCATTACATCTATCCAAAATTACCATTTTCAATTAAATCAATTTAGTTATAAGGCAATGACAATTTCAATAATATTTGAATCAAATTGGGGTTTTACAAACTTTGTTTTTTTCATATGTTAAATAGTTTATGTTTTAGAATTAAATTGGGGTTTTAGGCATCTTTTCAACAAATAATAATAAATCGGATCCTAAAGATTTTATGAGATTATCTTTACTTTGAATATCCATTTATTGTTTAGATTTATTATTAAGATTAATTTAGGAAATTCCTATTGAATTAAATAAAATAAAAATACAAAGAAGGAAAAAAATGAATTACTTTTTAATCAAATTAAATTTTTGATAAAATTATTTATATTATTCGATTCAATTATGCAGTTAAACTTAATAACCAAATTAAAACGAATCAAATATTTTGTTTTGAATGCCTATTAGATTAGGCTTCATGCTCTTACCGTTGTTCATCATTTTGTTTCTTTCTATACTATGTCTTTGGATTCAAATTCATTTTCGTATCCGATGTGGGATTTTGATAAACATTACTCTTTTCATATGTTAAATAGTTTATGGTCTTTTTGAAAAATTTGAATCATAACATATGCAGAAAAAAATCTATGTTTTTTTATCATATAAATTATCCGATTATTTAATTTGTATATTAGAAATATCATCAAACAAAGATGAATGGGAGATAGAATTTTAAAAAATTTATTATATATTTTTTATCATTTTTTTTTATGCAGTTATAAAACTTTCCTAAAATAACGAAAATGCTATTAATGTGTCATAAAAAAAAAAACGAAAATGCCTTTCAAAATGTCTGAAATTGATCCCAAAATTACTGAAATTGCCACTACATATGTACAAAATTACCCTTTTCAATTGAATTTCTTTAATTTAAAACCAATGGTAATTTTAGTAATATTAGATAGGATTTTGGATATTTACTCTAAATGACTTCTCTTTTAATAGTATAGAGATATATTTGTTTAAAATTTTGTTAGCTACATAAATTGACAGTTGGAGATATGATGTTGTTTCAATAACCGATTAAGATTTTAATAATAAAACCAATCAATTTTTTTATAGTAATTTTTGGGATAAATTAATCCTCTATGACTTAGGCGGATCGTGAAGCGCCATGTGTTTTCAATCTAGACAGATCTTTGAGTCCTATTTTTGTAGTTGGTCTTCTAGACTGAGCCATAGAGGTATTTGAACCTGAATTAACAATGATCAAACTAACTTGATGGGTCAGGCCACTTGTGATTGATCTTTCTATAGGGTAGATTAGCTACGTTACTAGAGATTATTTGGGCCGAGAACTAAGTTGTCAGACGTACATGTATGCATGAGACTTGGGAGCAGTACATGGTGCTTGATTTCCCGTATTAGGAACTTGGGACATGTATTATATTTTTTTTTAGGTGCGGAATTTAATCAAAAAGTGAAAACTTTCGACTTATGTGTGTTAAGATAAAAGCAAGTAATCTTGCCTATTGAACGATTAAAGCACACGAAACTGATTCTAAGGAGCATCCCTAAGTAAGAGTTGCCGCATCAGACGCTGCCACCAATACGATAAAGCAAGGCTCAACATCGCAGAGCCATATTGTCGGACAGCTTGCATAAAAAGATAAACGTGATAAGTGAAAAGCACTCAAGTGCATCGTACCGAACCAAACCAGATCCAACTAAGGACGCATAATCGAAAAACTGATTCCAGACATATAAATTTCTATAAATAATCCCCTCATTGGCTCCATAAAATCGAATCTGGACTTTTGTCTAAAATAACATACTAAGCTCACTTTTTTCTGGAGACTAAGGCTTAATCCCTTCGGTCTTAATCTCAGCTGGACTGTTTAAGGTTGTTCTCTTTGGCTCTTTTCCGATTGTTCCTTAACCATTTCTCTCACCCAATATTCCATTTTTCTCTTTCGCTCACCAAAATGTTTTTCACTGAATTTTAATGATACGTTATGGACCAACCCTCATCTGGCCTAGTGTTAATCTTAACCTTTCCATTCTCGTCATTCCATCCTTACTTTCCACGTTTTTTCTGCAGTCATTCTTCTTCACATTATTTTTGCTTTTTTTTTTTTTTGTTATTTGTGCATCAGAGAACCGTTGAAAAACACTTCCAAATGTGTTTATCCAACTTTTATGTGTTTGTTGATTGCACATGATTGTCCACCAATAATTGTTCGTAGTGATTAAAACTTTCCAAAAAAAAACTAATCAAGTTTTTTTCATTTCATGTTTTTTATATATTTCAAATATATATTTACACAGCAGCCGTGTTGTTAGCTTTTATATCCGATCGAAGATTTTATATTACAATTAACATGTTTACTAAATTTCGTTTTTTGAATTGTTTTATTAAAAACTAACTAATTATTAATATATTATAATATATGTGTAACACCCCGACCGTCTCTTTATATAGATTGTAACATCCCGGTTTTATGATATATGTGATGCATGCGGAGAAGTTTAAGAGAATTGATTTGGCTACCTATATCACCAAAGTGCACTTATCTTTTCGTCACACATCCAGAGAGAACTCCAGAGTTAAGTGTGCTTGGGCTGGAGCAATTTAAGGATGGGTGACCTACTGGGAAATCATTTCCAGAACCGTGTGAGTAAGGACAAAACACGTGAAAAGATCACGTGGTGATTGGCAGGATCAGTAAACAAGTATTTATAGCTTTCCGGACTAACACACCGACCGTCAGACAGGGGTGGGTCCACGGGCCGAGAGTGGGTATGGGACCCATTGGGAGATTAGGATTTCTCCTGAAGGGATGAGGATTTCCCCGCTATGTATTGAGAGATGAGGATTTCTCTCGAGGGGATGAGGATTTTTCATGCATACTGATAGCTCGTCGGCGGTCGGGGCGTTACATAGGTCTCACATCCACTCTTGGTCCGTAGGCCCCACGTATACTTTCGGTCTGTGGGCCCCATCTTCGTCCGATGGCAAGTACATTAGTCTAGGAATTTCGAAAGTCTTGTTTACTAATCATTTCTTTTCCACGTGATATTGCTCTAGCTCAAGCGCATTTTACTCTGAAGTTCTCTCAGGATGTCTGATAAAAAAGATAAGTGTAATTTTGGTTACATAGGTAGTCAAATCAATTTTTTTTAAGTCTCTTCGCATACACCACATATTTTCAGAACTCACGATGTTATAATATGTGTTTAAAATATATTATATATGTTTTTCATAGAAATGTTTTGAAAATGCCATTTTTTAAGAATAGCAACTTTCTAAAATGTTTCAAAAATTCCACTAAAAATATATGATTTCTTCAAAATATCATTTATATTTGGTTAACTATTTCATGTAAGGGTTTAATTTTTAAAGTTTAGGGTTTGTTAGCTATCAAAATCTTTTTAAATGTTTAAAATTTCAGGATTTTGGGTTTAAAACTCTTTAACAACTGGAATTCTTAAAAATGCACAACTCATAATAGCATTTTTGAAAATTGACATACCAAAAATGATATTTTGAAATTCCTTTTTTATTATATACATAGTTTCATGATAAATAACTTTTTATATTTATTTTATAATTTAACATAATTAAATGACTTTTCAAATTTTTTTATAATTAAATATGTGAACCAACTAATTAGTTTATGTATTAGATTTTTAAATAAAAAATGATAAAATCTAAAATAGATATGAAATATCAACTGTTATTTTTACATTTCTATAATTACACTTAAACTTCCATTTTTTAGTAAAATAAACCTAATATTATTTGATTTAGTTATATTAACATAAATTTTCAGTTTAATAGTTTTTAGTTTAGAGTATTAGAAATGGTCAATTTGATGTATAATAAAGAAAACAAAAATAATTAAAATATTAAAAAAAAAACCTAGATTCTATGGTAATGTTTTTATCATATAGGATATTTTTGGTTAGTATTTTAGTTATTTTTTTCGTTGTTATATACCCAAATTTCTCTATCAGAAATGAGTTTTCAAATTTCTCTTATAACTTGATATGTTTAAAAAATAACTAACATGTGTATTAAATGTCATACACAATATGTTCATCCTTAAAATTAATTAAAAAACAAAATCTAGTTTATTAACAAGTAAGATTTTCTGTAGATAAACATTGTTAATATTTTGTTTTTATTTATTAAATCGTCTCTTATATTTGGTACTTGTGTAAAGGACTCAGATGGTTATGTATATTGCTCACCTAAATTTGATTTGAAATTCTCAAATTGTTGGATTCCTGTTCCGAGTCTCTTTGTCCCTACTTGGCTTTCAATTCTTGCAGGTTGTTGGATTGCTCGTAGATTTGGGTTTTAGATTAGACTTCTCCGTGGTCGACGGTGGGCTTTAGATCCTGGCTCCAGGTTCAGATTTGGCCACTCTCACTCTCTCCGTGTCCGATGCTTGAGGCGCTGTCAAATATGGGTAGAGGGTTGTGGTTCATTTTCCACTAAAGCTTGGTGTTCGGTGCTTCTGGTCCATGACTCGGTTTAGGTTGCTCGTGTTCTAGTATTCATGGGCATGTTCATCTTGGGTTGGGTTCCGTTCCTGTAAGCTCTCAATTCAAGGCATTGTTGGGTTTTTGGTTTGGTTGCTTAAAGATGTTGCTATTGTGTTCCCCTACTTCCGTTGAGCGTCCTCAATAGTAGTTAAGCAATGTTGGTTTTACGGATTGCTTCGTTGTTTGGTTTCGTGATGAAAAGTATCTCTCTCAAACATAACTGAAGGATGTGTTATATATATGCGGTTTGCCCTCCTATTGTTAGTGTATTATAACATCTTCACCTTTTAGTCCAGCAGCTTCTCTCGGCATGTGGGGTTCTCTAGATTGTTTGGAGAGTATCGTCGGTTGTGATAGTTAAGCTTGTACCAATTTGCTCGGAGTTGTTAGCGATTCGTGATTTAGGAGCAACTCAATATCCTTTTTTTTTGTATTTTTTGCGTACATTTTGGATTTGTCGAGTTCTGCCTTAGCGTTAAAGTTGTTCATATTTTTTAATTTATTGAGATACAAAGTTTTTAAAAAAAATTACTATATCAAATTTTGACGTTAAAATGTTTTTAAAACCAATAATTATAATAAGAAAGATGTGTGGAAGCGTTACTGGTGTCGACAGACAAATATTCACGTCCATTTCCCGAACAATTGTTTTCTTACAACTAAACGACACCGGTTCAGGTCGTAGACCCAACTCGCCTTGTTATTTGACTAATCTACCCTCCCAGTAGCCGTGTTGTTAGACTTTAGACCCGTCAAAGATTTTACTTTTTATAATATACTTATGATGATTATTAATGACACTAGATATGGGTTTTAGATATACTTTTCAATAAACTACGTAATCATAATTATCACGAACAATTAAGAGTGACACGTACTGAAATATTCCACATGTCACTCCACATCGTCGTGGGTATTGTTAGGAGCTCGCCACGTGAATTAAATGTTCTTGGGCGAGTCATCACAATAGTCAAAACCTCGATTTTTCTTCTAAGTATTCGAATACCTTCAGCAATTACATAATTAATAAAAAAATTAAAGTGAAATCCGACAAAATACATAATCTTTCTTTCGCGGAAAATATAAATCAAAACCTTGTTGATAAGAAATCAATTAATGCTATTAATTTACAGCTCACAAGTTGACCAACTGATGAATATTAGCAAAAAAAAAAATGTTGTGTAATTTTATGTTGGATAGATGATAAAGACAGAACATAGAAACTAGTATCCTTTTTAAAATTTTCTAGGGCATAGACTCATGATTTGCATGGTTGGTCCATAATAAAGATAAAGTTTTATTGGCCTTTGTTTTTGCTTGCATATAAGCAAGTGGTCCTAAAAACGCAAGAACTAATAAGATTAACAAGATAAGGATAATCCTAACAAGCTTACTATATACGTATTAAAAGCAACATTTTACTACTGATTGTATCGTTACAAAAGCGGCCCTAACTAGAAACTTGTCAATGTATTTGGGGTCGTTCGAGCAGTTATCAATTTTTAGGGTCAAAATCGCTAATAGTTCTACTAGTAATGGGGACTTTGTGCAATTTTAAGGACACAGGTTCAGTTTCCAACTTATTTTTTGACTATTTTTAAAAAAATAATCAACAACTAATAGGGCAAGTATCTTTAGCATATTTGGGAGCCCAAAAATCAACTACTAATAGGGCAAAATTCAACTATCAATAGGCTGACGCTGATCGTTACGTACGTTAATTAGTGTTTTTAGGCATTAGACAATTCATAGATATTCATGAAACATATAAAAAAAATATATATATAGAGTTTCAATAAGGACCGTTTTGTAAATCACATAATGATGTATATCAGGGTCGACCCTAGTATTAGAAATGCCTGAAACAAGAAGAAAATTTGTTGCCCCACTAATTGATTGAATTGCATTATAATAAGTAATAAACAAAATAAATATGCTAAAAAGGTGTTGGAGAATATATATATATATATATATATATATATATTATTATTTTTTTGTTCACGGCAAAGAAAATCTGTATATATATATATATGCATTTGTTATTATTAATTAAAAAACTATAAACACAATTTTTAGCATTAAAATGAAGGAGGATCGAACTTGACTAACCAAAACCCTAGTGGAGACATAACCAATAGACTGAAGTAAACCTATTAAACATGCTCTCCAAAATTAAATAATAATGTGATGCCTAAACCATGGACTTTACCAGCTTTACTCAAGGCTCGTGTATAATAAGTTTCCTATCGTAGCTCTGGTCACTATATTTTAACATTCTATTAAACTCAACTATCGCAAATTATTACAAGATAAAAACATTCATTTGCTCATTTAGGATTTATTTGTTCACAATACTTTATAACTTAATTTTCAACTAGTTATGATAAATTGTACATAAAATACTAGTTTTAAAAAACTTGATGCAATACTTTCAAGGTTCTAAATCCCTAGAAACGATCACTGATTAGCTACTCCAACTCAAAAAATTTCACACAAACAAAATAGAAGAATCCACTAGATAAACTCTAACAATATTTGAGACTAATTATGTATAAACATGTAATCTTTGAAAAACTTAAAACCTAACAAGGAAACTACTCAAACATATTTAGATCAAACACACAACAACAAAAACAAGAGTAGTTGAGAAACATTATAAATCGATTGAAATAAAATATTATGTTAACAAGTCGAGAGATTCCATAAAAGCTCATAGAATCCATAAAAAAAATAAGAACAATGTAAGAAGACGTTTTATGTTAATTCTGATAATATGAGGCTTCTTATTATCATAAAGAGTATAAAAAAAAGTATATATAGGCTTACATAAGTCCTAAGTCGGCTAGGGTTATGTTTTAGGACAAAAAGAAAACTTTGGTCGAAACTTGTCCAAAACAGGTTTAAGTATCAGTCAAAGTGTTGTTGTCGGCCTAGAGTACCGGATCACGATCATGACCGGTATTGACCACTCTTTTGTCCTACTTTAGCTTCAAGGTAAAATGATATGTATTCAGTAAAGCAGGTGCAACTTTCAAACACATCTCCAAATGACATAATTTTCACTCCACTGGAAATCGAACTCAAATTTATTTATTTTCACCAAGTTTCATTTATTTTCAAGTTGATTTGATCTTCCATTAGTTGGTTAACTTCTGGTGCATATGTTCTGTCCAACTTGAAAAATTGCATTATCTCTTGATATTGTGACTTGGGTTGGTTCTTTTGACTTCAGTGAATAGATGCAGCATATTTAACGCTTCTTTTGATTTTTTTTTTGCATCTTTTTGATGATATAACCTATTAAGACTTTAAACATACATATATAAGAAAACTAGAAGTTTTAATAAAAGAGCAATAGAAAATGCAAAGAAGATATAGTAAAACCCATATAAAAGAGTTGACACTACTTATCCAATGCCTCACCCTAATGTCCTCCTAACCAAGGCCTTTGCACAAATCCAGATCCATGACTGATATGCTCCTATCAACTGCAAGTATGTCTAAAAATTTGATTTGATTTTTTTGCTCTAAACTTAATTCTTATCGACCCTAAACCTATATATACTTTTTGTTAGCCTCTAATTAGACAATAACTCACCCATAAGCCTCCATAAGCAGCCGGTTGTCATCACAATGGCTTCGATTGGTTACCACGTTTGCAAACGAAGTACCTTTCAACCGTCCGTTTGTTACCAATCAAACGATCGTTTGAACGGGTGGTTGAAACAGTCGTTTGCAACTTCGTTTGCAAACAGACTTATGATAAAAAGGTTGTTTGAACTAGACATGGATATTTGGGTAACCATTCGAGTTTCAGGTCAGGTATCGGGGTCTCTGTTTTAGGAATATAATATCTATCATAGTATTTAAAAATTTGGGTTCGATTTTGGTTATCCAAAATATTCATACTCGTTCTATTTAAAGATTATTCGAAATATTCATAATTACTGGGTATTATTTTGCATTTAGTTCGATTACCATATTTTGAACTCGAATTATCCAAATAAATTTTGTAAATTTTATAGCTAATTAAATTGGATTTTTATCCAATATTGACAACAAAAAGCGTAAACTATATAAAAATATCAAATTTTAAATCTAAATATTTCTTAGGCTAATTTATGTTTCAGATATTTTAAGTATCTATTCAATTTTGATGCACTTCGGTTTGGAGTTTCATTTTTTGTTTTTAGAAGTATAGAACCCGTTTGGGTATTTTATAAATCGTGTTTGTTTCGGATAATTTCGACTTATGTTCGGTTTAGTTTTTCGATTTTGGATATTTTGCCCATCTTTACTTCTAACAATATACAATTTGAAGTGTTTGTTTTTAATTGAAAAATTTTGTGTAAACATTTATGCACTAGACACATAAATCAGGGTGCATGAAAATGTTCTGAACTTGTTTTGACCTTATCGAAATAAATATGTATAAGTTCATGCATAAAAAAACTGAAAATTATTCTGACATTTTTTCACACATTTCAAAACATTATCATCAAATATATTCAAGAAGCAAAATCCTAAAATACCTCACGCAGTTTCTTACTTACCTCCTATATATATGCAATGTTCTATATCAAAGCTTTCATTCAACAAACACACCAAAATATAAGCGGTGAAGAAGTGAGACCTTTAGTTGTAGATAAAGAAATTGTGATCCTCTTTTTAAGGTAAATATTGTTTAAAATTTTCCTAAGAAATTTAGTCTACATAAATAAATTTATTAATATGTTTGTTTTCAATTCTATTGTGCATCTTTGATAAAAAAAAAAAAAAAAAAGAAGAAGATGAACTTGATTTTAAAGTTTATTGATTGGTTGTTGCTTAGATAAACATTTTCATGTATGTAGTTAATTAGATTCTATATAGTAATAAAAATAGATTTATGTGTTTATAAAATAATTAGTGAGAATGCATGTTATTTTGGGTGGTTTAAGTTTCAAAATATCGTTTTCAAATTTATTTATATTAAGTTAAAAAAATTTAGAAAACTTAACGTACTAATATTTGGGATTTAGTTTTCGTAATATTGCAATTTTTTAAAACAGTACAATTATCTCGTATAATTAAGAAATTTATACTGATTCGATTGTGTTTATATATATATTATGTCCAAAATATATACTTTTCGATTATTTATTTTGGTTCGTTCAATTCTGTAGGTTATCTTACGATGTCTGAGCAACGTACGGAATCATCTAGGCGGGGAGCAGGACGTCGGCGAGCACCACGCACGACTTCATCAGTTCAAACTCGTACTCCGGTAAATTACCATTACAATATAATGTTATGTATTGTGTTACTAGCTATATGGTTATGATACAAATTTATAAATTAAGGTTTTTAGAAAGAACAATGGAATGAACATGAAGAAAAAATATTGCTCGAATTATACGAACCCGAGTTATCAAAAGTGAGTTATATTCCGGTTAATATTAAAAAACCGCAACGTACGCATATTTTAGAGGGTCTCGAAAGAAGAACGGGTAAGAAACTCAAGTGGGACAAGGTGAAAAACAAAATCGACACTTTAAAGAAAAAACATAAGATATGGTTAGACCTTATGAACCGGTCAGGTGTTAGCGCAGATCCAATTACCGGAATGATCCGAATGGACGATGATTGGTGGAGACAACGTGAAATGGTATGATTCTTTCCTACTTATAATAAATTTCAATTTCTTTTACTTAATAGTTAGAAAATTAGTTATTACATTCTTTCTTATAGGAAAACGATAAAATTAGTGCATTGAACCGACTGCCCCCAAAACAATGGGATATAATGCAACGCATATTTAGAAACAGTGACATATCAAATCAATATATGTATGATCCTTTGAATGCACGAAGAGGGATAGAAGAAGAGAACGATGATGTTGACTTAAGTGATGAATACCAGTCTGATGAAAACCCCACTACGGAAGACTACATTCCTGAACCCCTAGATGAAGATTTTCAACAACCAGACTTATCATTTTTTGGTATACCGGAAATGAATGAAGAAAGTCCTATCTTGGAGCAACAAGATAGTGATATTCGAGCTGGTAGACAAACATCATGAGAAACTCCAACAAATACCAATGTAGGTGAACCATCTCGAAGGAGGGCATCTCGAGTCCAAACATCTGCTAATAGAGGTCGTAGCACTCGTCGAAGAAGGGAGTTCGAATTAACATTTACTGATGCCTTTCAGGGGATGGCCGATGCGAGACGAGCAACCGTTTCTACATTACGTCGAGATCGGTTTGATCCGGAAGAGTTTAAGAGTTTTAAAGTAGTGTATCGTATTTTGAAACAGTTACCCATCCAAAAATTCGGACCATTTTGGTGGGCATCAGTCAATGCTCTGAAGACAGATGCATGGTGGCGTAATACATTCTTAGACGAAGAAACTGCAGATGAAGATAGAGTCAAGTTTTTGGAAGGAATTACCGGTTACGATCGAGATGGAAACTATAATGGAGCAAACTTACAAAATTTCAATCCTTTTTTAAGTGGTTCTAGTGGAGGTAGTGGCAGATCGTCATCAGGCAGCTCAATTGGACAAA
Source organism: Arabis hirsuta (assembly GCA_964056655.1). Taxonomy (NCBI): domain Eukaryota; kingdom Viridiplantae; phylum Streptophyta; class Magnoliopsida; order Brassicales; family Brassicaceae; genus Arabis; species Arabis hirsuta. The sequence goes on from OZ053310.1 coordinate 22,460,707, forward strand.
CATCTGGAAGTGTTGCGTATAGTCCACCAGGGTTTGCTCAGTTTTCACCCTCAGCAATGATGAGCCAATTTTATACATCATCAGGTTCAGGATTCAATATGCCAACTCCAATGATGAATGCACCTTTTACGCCTATGATGTATACACAAGGATTTAATATGCCAACTCCAATGATGAATGCACCTTTTATGCAACCACCTCCTGCAAGCCAAGCACATGGACCAAGTGGTATGGTCAATGCATTTGGTTCATCAAACATGCATAGTACTCAAGCTAGAGGCGTCGAAACTAATACTAATACGATGCAAAATCTTTCACCAAGCCACCAAACACCATCTAGGCGTACTACAGACTTAGGCTATAGGTTTGGCACGCCTTCGAGAATGGGTACTCGTCCACGACATCTAGACTTTACAGATGATCCGACGCGAAACCCTCAGTCTTAAAATGCTAGGCTTAGTGTCATTTTTAAATTCTTGTAGTGGAAATCTTTTTAAGTTTTATGTAGTATTTTCGTTGTTTTCTAATAACTTTTTTTATGAAGTTGTTTTAATTATGGTTGTCCCATTATATATATGAATTCTTATTTTAATAGTTAATTTTTTATTGTCAGGCACGTATTGAGGAGTTATATGCCCAAGGAATACACAATCTGAGCCATGAAGAGCTGTGTGAATTGTTTATGCTTGAAGATGACCAAATTGATGATATGCTTCTGTACCTTACGATGATGTACCACGAACAATATTTTTCTCCGCAACCAATGCGCCAAGAAAGGGGTTTAGGATGGGCAAACATTCGGAGCCAAATAGAATGTGATGATGAAGCTTGTTTACATGCAATTAGGATGCGAAGGGATGCATTTCAAAGGTTATGTCACGTCATGGGAACCAAATATGGTGTAACCGCCACAGATAATATCAGTTTTGAAGAAAGTGTTGCAATGTTTTTGTCAACTTGTGGGCATAACGAGGTTCAACGGACCGTAGCAAGAAATTTTGGTCGTAACCAGGAGACAGTAAATCGCAAATTTCACAAAATTTTGAATGCGATGGAGCTACTTGCGTGTGATGAACTGAAAACGCCTTCCAGCCAAGAACTAAGTAGATATCATCGGGCTTTACGAGGTAATCGCAATTATTGGCCATATTTCAAAGGGTTTATTGGTGCAATGGATGGGACACATGTTCATGTAATACCACCACCAAAAGATCGGCGTATTTTCTGGGACCATTTTTGTGAGACAAGCCTTAATATCTTGGCTATATGTGATATGGATATGTGTTTCACATATATATGGAACGGAGCACCGGGTTCTGTGCATGATGCTAGAGTTTTAGCGATTGTACAACAAAACAGTGAAAGATTTCCTAATCCTCCTTCTGGAAAATATTACCTTGTTGACTCGGGATATGCTAATAAAAAAGGTTATTTGGCACCTTACAAAGGAAATCGAAGAGAAGAGGTGAGATACCATTTAGAACAATTCAATAATGGTCAACCTCCAAAAAATAAAGAAGAATTGTTTAACAGGTGGTATGCATCACTTCGATCAGTAATCGAACGAACATTTGGGATATGGAAAAAAAAATGGCGCGTTGTCAAAGAACTTCCAAGATACAAGCTTGAAACACAGAAAAAGTTAGTATTTGCTACAATGGGTCTTCATAATTTCATTCGACGTTCGACTATTTTGGATGAAGATTTTAACTATGACGTAAATGGAGATGAAGAAACACAGAGACAACACACAACTAATGAAGATAATACCAATTTGATATAAGAGTATGAAGCAACGACTGATGGAGCATACATGGCAACAATTCGTAATCAAATTGCAGATATGCTATGGGCTGATCGTAGATAGTAGTTGATTAATGTTTTCAAAATGAATAATTATAATTTACATTTACATATAATTTATATTATTAATTTTAAATTATTTTTTTTAATAATTTAAAAAAAATTATTACATAATTTTATCTAATTCTACTATTCAAACCTACAATGCTACCAATCAAGTTTATATTGAACTTGTTCTTTACTATTCAACCGCCTTCTCTAACCACTGATTCTAACCGCCTTGTTGCAAACGACCCACTATTCAACCGCCCAAAAACTTTCAACCGCTCGTTTCAAACGGAGTCACAAATCGGACCCAATAAACAGAAGCCATGTTTTTCTCGTTGTTCTTCATTGATTTTGTTCTTAAGAGCTTCAAATAAAAGATTCCGCTTTGTACTCACTATAGAGAAGAATCATACACCTTACCTCTTTAAATTTCAGTATATTCATGATGATTTCTATCTAATTTGATGGGTTAATACTTTGATCATTATGAGTAGTCATCTTGTTAGATTTGAGGGATTCCATGAGTTTCATAATTCGATACTTATTGATGATTGTTTAGGGATATCTATAAAGTCTTTATCTATATTTATTCTTAATGCATGACTGCTTGGCCCTACATCTTGTGATATGATCTTTGGAGAATATAACTTTAAAAGTGTTGCATGTATTTGCTTGAACTAATATTTGATGAGCTAGGTGTGTTAACCTGCAAAAGTTGAGTTAATGAGTCCCCTGAACTTAATCAATTTAAAGCATGCTTTCTAGCTACTTGTAATAACTATTAAAAGCTGATTATTTTATGTTGTTAAAGTATAGTGGTTGAAGCCACAAAAGTAGTAAACCAATACCTTTATATTACGTATTTAGTATCATTTTTATAAAAATCCATTAAATCAAGTTATCTAATTATTGCATGATTCTCCATAAATATCCTAACTCCTTATACTTTTTGAATTTACACCTATTTAAATCATTTTATGTCTTTTCTAGTTTCTTATAAAGCACCTTCATGTGTGTCAGGTTTTATCTTAATGACACAATGATTTTGATGGAAGGACACAACGATCAAGTGTACTACTTAAGGGTCGAATCCACTGAATACTAAAAAAAGGTTATCCTATAAATCTATGGAAAAAGAATTAAGGTAGGACAAAATAAAGAAATTGGCTTTTGTTGTTTCCTAAAACTAAGGTGTAATTAATTTAATTAACGATAAAAGATCAATAAAACAAACGTTCGGCATTGTGAAAATTTTCATGGTTCAAGGATAGATTTATTCATGTGTTTTTGCCTAGTAAAGTATAATTCCCAACTCAAATACACTTGATAATTTAATCAACCAACTCTCGCATGCCAATAGATAGATAGGTATGCATTAATGAGATCCAGATTCGATATGTTAATCTAACTCCATAACTCAAATCTAGTAAGTTATAGCGCTAAGCTCACCTAATAATAGTTCTAATCGATTAAGTGATGTTCAAGTAATAATTAATTTATATTCATTCACATGTTGGTCAGACGAACAATATGCAATAGATAAAAGCAAAGATGAAGACTCAAATAAACTCTTGAACATAAATAATTCATATTTGTCGACTCATGATATATCCTTTTGAAACCGTTTAAACCCAACAATCAAACTACTCAATCATGGAAAGATAAGCAAAGACTGGAGATTTTCTCACTTGAAACAAAGTGTGAAAACAGAATAAAGCCCTGATACTATAGAGTTTAAGCCAAAGGCTCTCTCTAAAAAAAAAGGTGTAACTATGGTGGTGGTTGTAAAAGTGCGGGTGATTTTCGTGGCTTCTTTGTGGTTTAATCGGTGTTGAAGTCAGCTAGGGAAAATTCTAATAGAATTAGGAGATATTCTTTGATAAATTGGAAAATTGCATGTTTTACAGGACCAATCGATCGATCACCTATCTCCTATTTTCATACTATGTGTGCTTCAGCTTCGAGACTACACAACCTGTCTTCGGTAAATTGAGTATAACCTAAGATCACACAGATGGATTTCAATGATCTAATATGAACATTGAATCTAACACTTCCAGATACAATCCAACGGTAAAAAGGATAATTTTCCTTGTAACAAATATTTTTTTTTTCTTTAGGATTTTATTTTCTATTTCTTTTGGTAGTTTTCACCCGTTTCCACTAGGCGATGATTTTCTTGCTACTAAAAAATGACTTACATTTTTTTGGGGATCCATACTCTTTTCTTTTACCTTATTTTCGTGAGTTTTTTTCTCCATATAATTAATCTTTTTGAGAATTTATTTTGTCCGGCTATGGGATCTTACACAAACTCTGAGTACAAAAAAATAGCAATCTTTGACATTCTCAAGTATCACTTCCTAGATATGAAGAATATGAGGAACAATTACATTTTCTTCGTTTAGAGCTTTCAAACATGTTGAAGGAAGACTCAGTCAGTCCAAAATTCTTTCTCATAGCCATGACTATGGACATGGCGTTAACACTCTCTACTTTGTCGCCATTAACCGGTTTCTTAAACCCACCACCTATACGCAAAAAACGTTTTTTTTCTTCTTCCAGTATCTGGTAATAAGAGCATCATCAGCTAGAGACTCCTTGAGTCTCTCATTTAATAATTTAAAATTTTTTTTTTTAATTTTTAGATTATTAAAACACACCTAACCAATCTAATGAAAACACTTGGCAAATGGGTATCTCAAAACCATGAGAATCGTCTCTTGTTTGAGAGACTTTGATCTTTCTCTCTCTTTCCTTTATATATATTTATTATTTTTTATGAAGATTCTCTCATTTAGAGCTTACCGATGGAGAAACTCTAAGAGTAAAATGCATGGAGGCTTCTTGAAATTGCTACATCAGTTTGACCCACGACGGAATCACACATCATCCCCACCTCTCCTAACCAGCCGAAGGAAGCTCTCAAGAAGTGTAACGCCCGCGAACCAATTATATATTTTTGGTTCGGGTGTCGATCGATAACAGCTCGATTTGAACTAGCGGAATAAGTTTTTAATCGCCCGGTTAGCAGGTTTTGGCTGGAAACCCGAGTTCTTTTGGTTGGAACCCCGACTTTTTTTTTTAATGTTTATTAAAGTTAAAAAGGGGAAATAAAAACAAGAATCCTTGTTTTAAGGGAAGTGGGTGAATAAGTGAGCAAATGATTAAGAGAAGAAGCTGAGAGAGAGCGTGAGAAAGAGAGGAAGAAGAGGAAAGAGAGAGAAGAAGAGAAAGAGAGGAGGAAGGAGAGTTTCAGCCGGGATTAAAGAAGACAAACGGCCAGGGAGTTCTGCTCGGATCGGTCTATAATTTTGAGGCATCGCTTCTGCGATCAGTCCATTTCAAAGGACGATTCCCGTCGTTCTGTAAGGACCCAGCGGACAAGTTAGATATCATTGGAAAGCTCTGAGTCTTAACTTTCCACAGACACCAAGTTCGGTTTAATCAGAGTTCCGATCAACGAGTTTGCGAGCTGTTTTCCCGTCGAACTGCTTAGATTTAGGAGACGCTTTATACACCGTTGAAAAGCTCTCGGTGTCTAGTTTCCAGAGCCGTTTTCCGATCGTGATTTGGTGTAGTAAGTCGCGAGTTATTCTCTTCCGAAACAAGGTAAAGACAAAGTGTGATCGTGGAATCTGGCTGTGAAGAGGAGATGATCTAGTGTCTCGTTTGTATTTATATCTATTCCGCTTTTGTTATTGTGTTGAATTATTGTGTGGTTTAATATTTATGGGAATATTATTTCGGGGTTTAAAAAAAAAAAAAAAAAAAATCTGGTTGTTTCAAGAAGAGTAAATGAAAAATATTTTTTGAATACTTTAAACCAGGAAAGACATGAGCGGAACTAAAAAAAGATATTCTAAAAATTATGGATAAGAATTTGGGACAATTGCAAAAATACCATTTTGGTATGTACATTTGCAAAAATGCCATTATAGGTTATCCATTTACAAAAATACCACTAATTATGATTTTAGAGTTTAAATCTTAAAATTCTAAACCATAAAAAATATTTTGACCTCTAAAACCTTCTATACCCTTAAAACTAAACTCTAATACAATATAATTAACCCAAATATAAATGATATAATAAATAAATAATTTTAAAAAATTGGTATTTTTGCAAAAATTTTAAAAATATGATATTTTTAAAAAATTGCATCTGAAAAATGATATCTCTCAAAATTTTTGTAGAAATTTCTTATGGATTAGGGATGAATCCTTAACCGAAGATCTTTATGGAGCATAACTATATGGATTCAAAAAATCTTCTTCAGCGACGGTAGATAGGTATAACAACCTCTTTTGCATGCATAAGCTTTCTAAGTTCTCAATAATTTTCGTAAATTTATTTAGTTTATTTTAGTTTTTAAAATATAAAAAATCTAGTTAAAGTATAAAATATAGTAATTTGTGATAATATTGTACAATATAATTTATTTAAATTAATAAAGTTGAAACTTTGAAAATTTATTAATTTATTGAGATATTGGTTAATCGAAAAATTAAAAATTTTAATTTTATAAAGAGAAAATTTTTTAGGTAATGGTTTTAAAAATAACAATTTCCAATAATGTTATATTAAAGAATTTAATTAAATTTATTTGTAAAAATGACGTACAATAACTTAAAAGCATGATTTGTTCTTATCAAAATAGAATAAATGTTAATATCATATATACTATCCAAATAAAAATAATATACGTTCTTAAGTACTAAATTTAGAAGAAATCATAGTTGTTATCTCTCAAATTGATGATAAAGGTAGAAACTATATATATATATATATATTACGATACATTTGAAAAGAGTTATATGTAAAGAATCAATTATGTATCTATAATTTTTGACAAGTTTTAGATACATGTCTAGAAAATCACCCTTAAACAACCCAAGGATCCTTGATGGAGCATGACTAGATAGATACAAAACAACTTCTTCAGCGACGGTAGAGAGGTCTGATGACCGATCCCTAGTAGTCGAAATAGTCTGAGAGACATTAGACGATTAAAACAAAATAATAGGTATATTTCATTTAAAAAAAAACAATTTCCAAATATACATATATCCACATAGCAAAATAATTATGAAAAATAGTTATTTTGACGTCATATAGATCAATAATACAATATTAATACTATTTAATCTAATTCCAGTAAAAAACATTTAACTGCAATTAAGTTAACTTTAAAATATGTAGCACAAGATAACTGTGCATGATAAATTTGGTATCTTGGATGCATAAGCTTTGTGAATTCTCAATGATTTCTTTGAACTTATTCATTTTTTAGTTTTCAAAAATATTATAAACCTAATTGAAGTATTTACTATGGTGATTTATAATAATATTGTAATTGTGTTACCACCTAAGTTTCTATCCATATATGTTAAGAAGAAAAAGTCATAAACAAACCTTAATTATATGGTAATATCTTTATAACTTATATAATTTAAAGTAATTAAGAGTTGCCAAACATGGTTTGGTAAATTTAACTAATCAAATATACAAATGAAGTGTTAAAAAGTTTTTTTACGGAGTGAACAAATATCAAGACAAAGATAAATCAAAACAAGAATAAGTGTCGCAATGCATGAGTGAATTTATAATTGCACTGTCTTTAGGTTGAAGACATTTATTACTCTATATACATTTTCCCCAGTCCCTATTATAGGTCCCACTATTAATCATACTCATCTAACCATAGTTAAATCATCAACCCTCCCTCCTTGTTAAGTTAAACATCCTCATTTTTATTGTTTTTATATTTATTAATATTTATTTCTCCTATTAAGTATTTTATTCTTCTCTTTGCAACATTCATCACCAGATTCACTATCATCTTATAACATCTTCTTCCTCTTCCAAAAGTTATATACTATTTCTTTAAACATATTAAAATTATAAAATGATCCCCATAAGTTGATTAGCTCTTGTTTTATTCATCTATCCTCGTTTTCCAGTTTTATTTTTTCGAGTTTCTGAGCTTGACACAAACCCTAAATATCATTTTCTTTTGTCACAAGATTTTCTTGAAAACCAAAAAAGCCATAGATGCCTAAACTTTGAAGCAATGGATATGACTCCTAAATCTCCTGAACCAGAATCCGAAACTCCGACCCGGATCCAACCAGCTAAACCCATCTCCTTCAGCAACGGAACCATCAAACGCCACAACCACCACCACCACCACCCACTCGCCGTCACCTACAAAGAATGTCTCAAGAATCACGCGGCGGCGATTGGAGGTCACGCGCTTGACGGTTGCGGCGAATTTATGCCTTCTCCTACCTCCACACCTTCCGACCCAACTTCCCTCAAGTGCGCCGCCTGTAGTTGCCACCGTAACTTCCACCGCCGTGACCACGACGATTCCTCCGCCGTACAACCACCGATTCTCCCTCCATCTTCCACCACCACCGCCGCAATCGAGTATCAACCTCACCACCGTCACCACCCTCCTCCACCACCTCCTCCACTCCCTCGTAGCCCTAATTCATCTTCTCCGCCTCCTATCTCCTCCTCTTATATGCTCCTCGCTCTCTCCGGTACCAATAAAACCGCCGGAAACAACTTACCTTTCTCAGATCTCAACTTCTCCGCCAACAATCTCTCAACTCACCACCATACACCAGGCTCCAGGAAGCGATTCAGGACCAAATTTAGCCAAAATCAGAAAGAGAAGATGCACGAATTCGCCGATCGGATCGGTTGGAAGATTCAGAAACGCGACGAAGACGAGGTACGCGATTTCTGCCGCGAGATCGGAGTTGATAAAGGTGTACTCAAGGTTTGGATGCACAATAACAAAAACACTTTCAGTAACAACCGCCGTGAAAACCACAATTTCTCCGCCGTGCAGAGGATCGATAACCACCACATCGCTGTTGCCGGCGGCGAGAACAACACCACCAACCACGCCGGCGACGGTTTAGGACACGATCTCCACCACGGTGGTGGTGGTGGTGTGAGATTCGAGAGTGATAGCGGCGGCGGAAACGCAAACGCCTCGTCGTCTTCGTCGTGAAGAAGAAACCAATCTTGTCGTTTTGCAGGGAAATGATTAATAAGGAAGCTTAAGCTTTTTTAGCTTTAGATCATAGAGAGTAAGCACTGCTATTATCATCGTTAATACGTTTTATTAATATTAATTAAAACTTTTTTTTGTTCTTAGTTTGTTTTTCCCGATTTTAAATTGATCCCAAGTACCACGATGTTGTCCGAAGGAGATAATAAGATAATGTTCCAAAAAGAGTGGTGGTGAACTTTTGTAGGGTTCTTTAAATATAAAATTATTTAAATTTGAGTAAAAGTAAGAAAGAGAGTGTTTTTAGTTGAAATAATATGGTATATTGAAATATAAAATTAATAAAAATTGAGTAGAAAGAGGAGATTGTGGGTATTTTTGGAGATATAGTATCTTTAGATATAAATTTTTGAAGAAAGAGTTGGGTATGTTTAAATATAAAATTAATAAAAGTTGAGTAAAAGGATGAAAGAGAATGTATAAAGTTGAGTAAAATGATAAAAGAGAATGCATAAAGTTGAGTCAAAGGAAGAGAGAGTGTATTTTTAATAATTTTATATTTAAAGAAACTCACAAAATCTCACTGATAAACATGTTCTTAAGTTTTCAATTAAAAAGGAAGTTTGTCTTAACGAATCTACACTATTAATTAATTTGGTGATGTTTTGAATATGTTAAGTTTTGGTAAATCTAATAAGAACCCTAAATTTGTACTTTATCAAATGATCAGAGGAAGAAAGTGCAGGCTTCCCAAAAAACACAACTAATAAATTAGTGGGATTTTAATAAGTCAATTTTGGTAAATCAAACATGAACCCTAAAATGTGAGTGGGTTCTAGTTGCAAATGATGTACTTTATCAAATAGATTTGTGGAGATTAATTAGTTTTTTGTTTTGTTTTGTAGTAGTAATATGTTTTGGCTTCTTATCTTTAAAGTACTTTGTCGCTTAATTTAATATGAGATCGAACTAAGATCTAGGTGTCGTTTTCGTAAATCTCTCTTTATTCTTTTAGAAAAGAGACAGGTTTTTTTTTTTAATAATGATTTTTCTGATATTATAATTTCCAATGATTACTCTTCTTTTGTTTATTGTCATCTGGTAAACCCAAGATTCATCGGATAATCAAACTTAATTTCCTCATTAATCCATTTCCTTCTCGTCCTTACATTCCCACTATCCGTTTTTGGTATATATGCTCAAGTTGTTTTTCATGATTCTTAAAGTACAAACAAGCATATCTTATTATATAATTGGGATCTAACTATTTTTATTAAAGTGCAATATATAGGGTTTAGGGCGTGGAACTAATCATCAACTTTACGAATAATTCAAATAACTTTCCATTTGGGAAACGTAGAGATGCAGCCGTGATTATGCGAGACTTAATTAAGACAATTAGATACCAGTCGTGATTAACAAATGTCGGCTTACCAAACAAAAAAATGTAATTAGATTAAAGTATTGTGGAAGCCCCTTGTTCGAAGATATAGTTTAAGATTTTTCTGATAAAAATTAACAAAATGAAAATTTAATATTCTTTTACAAAGTTTGAGATTTCATTTCTGTAAAATATCTTATATTGCTTATTTATGATTACATGATAAAAATGTTTAGATAGAATCATTCATCACAATCTCGTATGTTAAGAGAAAAACTGTCAAAGTAAGGTGTGTAAATTGAATAGTATGATACTCCCTCTCTTATTTTATTATATGTTTTAGAAAATTTTATTTGTTCCATTTTGCAAAATTTATATTTTTTCTGTTTTAGTATGTATGATGTTTTAGAAAAAAAATTGTTTCAAAATGTATGATATTTTTTTATTTTCAATGCAGTTTTTAAGAACTAATAATGATGAATTGTGAATTTCGAGACACATTAATTGATTTTATTAAACTATTATTGGGTTAAATTTATGGAAAATTATTTAGCGTAAAAAGCAATGTATTAATAGATCAAAATTAATATGTTTTCTTAATATATGCACATTTTCTAAAATATCATACATATTGAAACGGAAAGAGTATTAATTAAATATGTTATGACCATTTATATTATGCAGTATATTTTTCTATTGATTGAAATGGTTTTAGTTAAATAATAATTAGTGTTTTTAATGATTTTTTAATCTTCGCATATTCAAAAAAAAAATCTTATAAAATGGGAGAGAGAAAATATCATTCACCATAATTTTATGTATTATAGACAGTTAAAATTCATTGGTTTTGAATAATATTATCAATATAATTAAGAAATAATTACAATAGTCATATCAAAAACAGAGAAAATAATTAAAGTATTAGACTTCTCAAATAATATTATTATTATATTTGAATAATAATCAAAATATTTTGTAATGACAACATAGAAGGATAAAAAAGAAAAAAAGAAATAGATCGCTATATTACCTGTAAGGGGGATTTGTTAAAATTAATATAAACAGATAAAAATATTTGCAATTATTTAACAGATTTCGTGAAGTCACAAATCTCTTTTTCGTGGTGGGGTCAAAACTTTAACACAGGCTGAGGTTATGGCCCTAACTGCCATATACCATGTGCACAGTGCACCACTTCCTAATTTGAATTTTTCCTGACGTAACTTAACAAAATTGTACATTTTATTTTATTCTTTATATATCCAATTTAATATATGTAAAATAACGTAGGTCGACCTAATTTCCAATAAATTTAATATGTGTGGATCGGTAAGTTTTTTTTTTCTTTTTTTGAAAATTATGTGGATCGGTAAGTTTCAAAATGCTGAGATGTTTTTTTTGTTTTAAACTTGCTGAGATGATTTTTGCGATGCAACAAAGTTATACCTTGGGTTATACGATTCACAACAAAGACAACTATATCATTAGCAACTTATTAATGGAACGCGATTTACATAATGAAATTTATTTTCTCATGTAAGATAAATTATCAACAAAAAAAGTATGTTTTTTCAAAAGTTTTCCATTAATTTTTACACCATCTAGAATATATATATATTTTTTTTTCATTTCTGCAGTTTCATAATGTTAACATATAGGTGTAACGATGTTCTAACAATTTTACACTACAAGAAAACACAGTTTTAGCGTCGGCAAAATTCGATGCTAAAGTCCTTTAGCATCGACTTAGCGTCGAATGACAATTCGACGCTAATCTGTCGACGCTAAACCGACTTCGACGCTAATTCGACGCTAAATTAACATCGAATTACTTTCGTCGCTAATTCGATACTATATATCGATGCTAAATCGACATAAGACGGTCCGATGCTAAATCGACGCTATTTTAGCATTGGAAAAATCGACGCTATTTCGCATCGAAATAGCATCGACTGTTTTCGACGCTAATTTAGCGTCGATTTAGCATCGGATCTGTCTTATGTCGATGCTAAATCGACGTCGATGCTAAATCGACGCTAAGATAACGTCATTTTAGCGTCGAATTAGCATCGAACTATAATATTTTTTTTTTAAAATGAAAATATTTTTTAATAAATTTCAAAATTTTTTAAAAATTAGAAAATTTTATATTTAAATGCGAAAATAAAAAAAAACACTGAAAATGCAAACAGAAATTACAATTTTAACGTTCGTCTCTTAAATTAATGTTGTCTCTATATTCATTCATCATTGCTTCAGCTTCTTCGTCGAACTGCGGTTGACTTGTAGCTGGAGGTGGCTGTGCAGGACGCGGTATCTGGGCGAGGGCAGCAGCTAAAGTCGGGTTATCCACTGCAATAATGTCCATCAAATTGGTCAATACCGTGAGTTGGCCTTGCATCGAACTGTTGGTTGATCGCAGATCCGCTTGTTCCGTCTTTAGCCGCTCAATCTCAGCATTAGCAGCGGTCAACTGCGTTGCCAACTGCGGGTCAGAAAAAGTCGGAGTGTAACTATACCGAGTGATAGAAGAAGCTGCTGGGAGATCGGCGATGGATCCAACACCCAAGATCCGTCATTTTTTCTTCGGTGCAACCTATAAAATGAAAACGTTATAAAATCAAATTGTTAAAAATGTGATAGAAAATAAGTTAAAATATTATATTCAAAACTAAAAAATTACCTCTTCGTAAATTTTATCGTAATCGGCGACACCCAATGTAGACTGGATAGAGCTACCACCCGGAGAGTACTGTGACTCTAGCTCTGCCACTCGAGCGTTGTAGGCGTGGAATGTTTGTTCCGCTTGAGTGGTAACAAACGTCCCATCCTTGCGGCGATGAGTTTTCTCCATGACTTTCACAATCGGAGCAAGCTGGTCGCCATCGGACTGTAAAAAAAAAGGTAAAATATATATAAAAATAAAAATTAGATTATATATATATAATATATAAATCAAATAATATAATAAACTATTTTAATTAAAAATTAGATCATACCATATCCAATCGTATAGTGGCGTATGATGATTGACCTGCACAATGCTTAGACGGTCCATCTCCTTCGGCCACTGGCGTAAGACGGGATGCAGAATACTTCGATGATTTAGCTATCGAAGAGGGTTCCTCCCAATACCGAACTAGACCCGACCGAACATCGGGATCCATCCCTAAAGCCATCGCATCATCGCCTTTCTCCCGCCAAGCTTTCTTCCAGTTACCGACAGTGCCGTTGAAACGCAATTTAGCTTTCTTCTCGAAGGCCTCTCGCACTTCGTGAATACGAAATTCTTCCCAGTGTCATGCTACAAAAATACGAATAATATTAGTAATAGTTCTAAAATCAAATAATTTATTAAATTAAAATAAATAATATAATATGACTTACCGCCCATGACTCAAACCAAATATCACGAACCGATTGCGGTGTCTGCGTCCAATTAGCATGCGACATATGTAAATAGCCGATGATGACTTTGGTGACCGAACGATAGACACAGTTATCGGTAAACCTATAAAACAAAATACTTTGATGTTAATAAGTTATTTAAACATATAATTATAAATTAATGAGAAAGATTGTAAAAAATTAAACATACCAAAAAGGGTTGGAAGGCTTCAGCGGATAGAGCATCTTAACCCGTTCGTGACGACCACGTTGGCGAAGAAGCTCAATAATCCGCATCATAAGAGGCGGGTTTGGCGGTGAACACACGCGGCGCAGCAAGCTGCCTCAACGGCTGCACATCAACCGCCGCCCCCTGCACCGGCTGCACCACTGCCACTGCCATCTGTAACCTGGAACACCTCGTCTTAATGTGCCTCGCCACTCTGCAGTGGAAACACACCTGTGTAGTCCGAACCTCTCTCCTCTTCGGACAAGCTGCCACCCGGTGCTCCGTGCTCCCACAACCATAGCACCTTGCACCCCCCTGACCACTTTGGGCCCTCTGACTGGAACCCGAAGAGCCCTCTCACTTCCTCTTCTGTCCCTGAGCCGGCTTACCGCCCCGGCTCGCCCCCGTCTGCTGCTGCTGCGTCCTCCTCTGTTGCTGCTGCACCGGTGGACTAACCACCGCAGCCAGCTCTGCCCCCATATCAACCTCAATAGCCACCGCAGTCTCAACCAACTCCGCCCTCGTGGCGTACTTACGAGCCCTGCACAGCGTCTTCAGCACCGGTCGAAGTCCATGCATGAACCTCCTGATCTAGGACTCCTCACTCCCAAACTCCCTGTCAGCATACACCAACAGCCGACCAAACTGCTCGTCATACTCCCGAACCGAACTCTCTCCCTGAGTCAGCGCTAAAAATTGCGCCTGCATCCGGTCCACCGCCTCCTGCGGAAAATACTTGACGTCGAACTCAGCCAAGAAATCCGCCCAGGTCATCCCCGCCTGAGGCCTCCTGCTCGTCACACCTCTCCACCACAGATGTGCATCACCCTCTAAGTAGTGAACCGCAAGGTTCACTCTGTATTCCTCGGGACACCTCAGCGCCTGAAAATTACGCTCCAGACGGCTCCTCCATGCCGCAGCCTCCTCAGGCTTAGCCCGCCTGAGAAGTACCCAGTAGTAATCCTGTGCATCTGCTCCAAAATCCTCAGGTAGGATGGAGCCTCCTCTGCAGCCGCCACACCTGGCTGCCCCCTAGCCACTGCTGGCTGAACTCCCGCCGCCGCCGGCCCAACACCAGCCGCCTCTGGCTGTACACCCGGAGCATGTCCCTGAGCCGGTGCCCCACCTGGCAACTGCTCAAGAACCTGTCGCATCATAGCCTCCAAACGGTCCAACCGACCCTAAGCATCGCCCCCGCCAGGACCTCCACCTTGGCCCCGTGCCACACTGGCCAACTCAATACCACCCACTGGCTCTGGAGGCATCTGCGACTCTGCAACCTCCTCCCGCGTGGCCTCCTGAGTCCCACTCGACTCAACAGGATCAACCGTTGGTCCCTGACCACGGCCACGACCATGCCCTCTAGCACCACGGACACCACGACCTCTGCCTCTCACTCCTTTAGCCATCTCCCATTAACTATTCACAGCAGACTAAACATTAGAAACAGAAGGTCATAAAACACATACCGTGGAATCTTATTGAAGGCTCGGAGAAGATGATCCAGGACTCCAAACCCAAACAACAATCAACTGACTATCCACTCATAGTCAATCAATCAAACATACTACGTTCTCCCGCCCTAGAACCGTAAGGGCTCTGATACCAAATTGAAACAACCCGACCCGTTTTTTTTTTTTTTAAAAAAAATTTATATACATTGGAATCGAATTAATGTTCCCATAAACATTAATTCACAATTTCCAATCAATTAACACACATAACCAAACAAACCGATTAAACCAGTAAAATGCTAACCACATTCATTAGAATCAACCAGAACCATGTTAAATCAAATTCAACACTTAACCAAGTCTAAATTCCAAAATCTCTAGAATTCGCTAGCAACCTAGCAATTCAACATAAAAGCAAACAACCGAGACGCTGGATCATCTCCTCTTCCTTGCCCGATTCCACGATCACATTTTCTCTTTACCTGCAACACATGGCAAAAAGAGTTGCGTGAGTATTATCACAAATACTCAGCGAAGCGGTCATCCTGTCTACAGGTTATTTAAGTATCGACATAACGAAAGATAAATACCAGGATGAGCACACAAGCAAGCAATAAGAACCACTAATCACGGACCCGTACATGAACTCTGCGTCGAGCGACGCAACCTCTAGGCGTCGGTCGACGCGCAGCATCTGCGTCGAGCGACGCACCACCTTGGCGTCGATCGACGCGACATCCACAGAAACGAGCCTATCCTCTCGTGGCTCGAATTCATCGCGATTTATCGAGTCACCTGCACGATCCCAGTCACAAAACACACAAAAACAACAGTCAATCGCATTCCATCTATCCTTATGTCCACGCAACCCACGATCACGCACTCACCTCGAAGAATCGAAATGAAAAGAATGAACAATGTTCACTAAAACCCCCGTACACGACGAACCAATGGTCCAATTTCGAAACAGGTTGACTGTTCTGGAAACTAGACACACACAGCTACGCGTCGGTATGTGGATCGCCTCCAGACTCCTTCTGGTTCGATCGGAATTCCCCTCTGAACCCGACTGATCGCAGAAAACAATCTGCACAGACCCACCGGGTTCAAACAGCCATAACTCGGGGAATAATCAACCAAAAGACGAATAGTTTTCGCCTTTAACACCAGCAGAGATTGGAGAACTTACCCTCCAAAAATCACTCCAATCCGCCTTAAGTAGCCCAGCCGTTTGACCTCTCAAAGTTCCGATCAGAAGCTGTTCACACTCACGAACCTCTCAAGAACAAAGTCTCTCTCTCTCTCAAACCTCTTCCAAAACCCTAATTTCTGATTTCTGATCAACTAAAAACGGCCAAAACACTGTTTCTGCCTTTTATATCGAAACGTAGGGTTCCGCTAACCCATCACTCAAACCGTGCGATCAAACCCGACTTCCCGGTCTGATTAACGATCTGCGTCGTTCGACGCACTTCCCCTGCGTCGCTCGACGCACCACCAAAAACACACATTTTTGGTTGACGGGCGTTACAAAAAACCCGACGCCTTTTCTATTCTTTACCCTAAACTCTATACATTAAATATTTCAGATTTAGCGTCGAATTAGCATCGAATTGTTCAGGTTCGATGCAAATGCGTTGCTAATTAGCATCGAAATAGCATCGAAATGTGTGGTTTCGATGCTATTTCGACGCTAAATCTAAAATATTTGATATATAGGGTTTAGGGTAAAGAAACGAGGAAGGATAGAAAACAATCTTAACCATGTCAATATTTCTTATAACCGAATGATTATAAAATTTGGAATATTTTTATCATACATAATTGTACATAAGGTTAATGATAATAAATGTAAAACGATATAGGTTTTTTGAAATCTTTATTCATATATCATCATTAATCTTGTCTATACGTAGTTGTTATCTTTACTATATCTTAATTGCGATTGTTTAATTATGTATTCAAAGTTTATAACAAATGTCACGAATAAAGATTTGAAAAAACCTATATAGTTTTACATATATCAACAGTAACATTATGTACAATTATGTATGATAAAAAAAATTCCAAATTTTATAATCATTCGGTTATAAGAAACATTGACATGGTTAAGATTGTTTTCTATCCTTCCTCGTTTCTTTACCCTAAACCCTATATATCAAATATTTTAGACTTAGCGTCGAAATAGCATCGAAACAACATATTTCGATGCTATTTCGACGCTAATTAGCAGCGCATTTGCATCGAACCTGAACAATTCGATGCTAATTCGACGCTAAATTTGAAATATTTGATGTATAGAGTTTAGGGTAAAGAATAGAAAAGGCATCGGATTTTTAATTGTGCGACGCTAATTCGACGCTACGTTAAAAAATTTCAAATTAGCATCGAATTAGCATCGATTAATGTTAGCGTCGAATTAGCGTCGATTAGTGGACAGACGACGCTAATTCGACGCTAAATCAAAAATATTAAATATGTCGGTTTTGGTTAAAGATAGCAGAACGGATACAAAAACAATCTTAATCATGTCAATCCTTCTTCAAACCGAATGGTTTTAAAATTTGAAATTTTTTGTAAATACATAATTGTACATAATGTTACTGTTGATATATGTAAAATTATACAGGTTTTTTGAAATCTTTATTCGTAACATTTGTTTTAAAATTGGAATACATATATACCTATACAATCGTAATTAAGATACAATAAAGATAGCATTTATGCTTCACTGTCTGAATTATCATTTGAGGTATCGTCATCATCATTGGTTCTTTCTGCACTTTCGTTCATAAACTCGTTTTCAGGATTTTCTGCATCGGTAGCATCGGAAAGTATTCCAACTTCTCTATTTTACGGATATATCAGAATGATGTTGTCTAGATCTTGTTCTGGAGTTGTTAGGTCCACGGCAGTTTCATATTGCATTGGCGCGTCGTCAGATTCAACTATATTTCCTCTCGGAGTTATTTTGAGCACAGATAGCCATGAAATCTCCGTTTTCCTGAGCCGTGGATATGGAATGAAACAAATTTGATCCGCCTGTGATGCAAGCACAAATGGATCATACTTTGCATAAGAACGCGATCCATTAACGTCGATGACACCAAACTTTCCTACTCGAACCCCTCGCCCGATAACTGGATCAAAGCACTCGCATTTGAAAAGTGTGCACTTTAAGTTAACTAAACCAGGGTATTGTACTTCAATAATGTCTTGTATAATGCCATAAAAATCGGTGTCCCCCGTTCGAACGACGACACCGTAGTTCGCAGTTGCTCTATTTTTCCCACGTTCGAACGTTTGGGATACATAACCTCGTGTAAAATACATTGGGGATGACATAACTTTTCTTAATGGACCTTGGATCAACTCTCTAAACCATACAGGGTACGACGTGTCTCCATAATCAACCTGCCAAATATAGTATATACAATGTAAATATAATATACATAGTATATATATAGATATATGTTTTAATGGAAACCGTATATAAATAAAACTTTTTTTAATTAACTTACCTGACTCCTCAACCATTTAGCAAAGTGTTGGTCTTTACGTTTTTCAATCTCGCCGGGTGATACATTTGGGAAAGCCTCGGTAACCAAAATACACAAAGAATTTGTAATAGAGATTAAGCAAATTGAAAAGGATATTTATGCATAACATAAAATAACAAAAAAAGAAGGTTAATTGGGGCTTGAAGCTAGTAGAAATGATCAGACAGTACTCCCCAAGATTCCGATTCATACTGGCGAATGAATTCACTAATAGAAAATATAGTTATAACAAATGAAATCATAAACATATATACGTTAAAAATAACCATTTTGACCTCAATCCATAGTTTGTAGTTGTATATACCTCAGAAATGGGCTAACTTCATCGCATTGTAAGAGAATATATGTGTGTGCACAATTGTAGTCTGCGTGCGAGGACCAGTCTTCTTCTCTTATGATTCCGGCATGCCTACCAACTGCACAGAATATATCTGGGACATCAGAAACTGGATACGCTTGTGCGATGCCACCATCATCGTACCTACGTGGAGCTCTTTTACGTGTCCGGACAGTTGGAGGGAAGTAATATGAGCTGAAATGAGAGGTTTCTTCGGTTAAACTTCCCGCAATAATTGATCCCTCAATCCTCGCCAGGTTTTTTTCCTTTCTTTTTAAGTGTTTCATGAATCTCTCGAAAGGATACATCCAACGAAATTGAACAGGTCCTCCTAAATCGGCTTCGTATGGAAGATGGACAGGAAGATGCTCCATCACATCAAAGAAAGATGGAGGGAATATCTTCTCTAAGTTGCACAGCAATATCGCGATGTTATTATTTAGTTGTTCAATTCCATCATGAGTCAGAGTTCCCACACACAAATCCCAAAAAAATGCACCAACACCTAAAACCAAAGTTCAGATTTCCAATATCAATAGAAAAGATCGAAATGTAATAACACACATCATTTGTTTATATATTAATATATCGTCATAGAAAATAGACCTGCAAGTGATTCATGCACGTTCGTTGCAAAAGCTCCGCAAAGGCGAAAGGCAATAATCTCTACATAAACACATGACAATCATGACTCTTCATACCAGAGAATTTTTTTCCTTGCTCCACAGACTTAGAGAGTTTTGACACGTATCCATCTGGGAACTTAACTTCGGTGGAAACCCAGTTGAAGAATGTTGATTTGCCTTCGTTTGACAATCTAAAGATTGGCACTGGAGCTCTCCCATCTCCCGTGAGATGTAACTCAACTCTAGAGCATATAAGAGGCAAATCCAGTCTAGATTTTAAATTGTCTTTAGACCTGCCTGGAACGTTTAAGATGGTGTGCATGATGTTATCAAAATTTTTTTCTCAATGTGCATGACATCAAGATTGTGGCGCAATAGATGATCCTTCTAGTACTGTAGTTCCCAGAAAACGCTCTTCTTATGCCAATTATGTTCTTCAAGGTATCCATCTGGGAGATTGGTCGGAATATTAAGCCAGTTACCACCACGTTTGCTGTGTCCTGAGCTCCATAATAATCAAGTTGACCTTTAATTTGCTCTCCTGAAAGATATGGAGGTGGGGGATACGTACACGTTTGCCCTTTGTGAACAACCTCCTGTTTCCCTGGTACGGATGGTTCATAGGGAGAAACCTTCGGTGACAATCGAACCAACAAGATTTTCTACCATTTTTTAGTTGAATGGCGTCTGTCTCATTTTGGCAATACGAACATGACAATCTACCATGTGTTGTCCAACCAGATAACATTCCGTACGCTGGAAAATCGCTTATCGTCCACATAAGCACAGCTCGCATGTTAAAATTCTTTTTCCTAGAGTAATCAAAAGTACGAACACCATGAGACCACAACATGTTCAACTCGTGAATAAGCGGATGTAAAAACACATCAATAGATCTTCTTGGATGCTTCGGACCAGGGACTAAAATACTCAAAAACAGAAATTCTCTCTGCATGCACATATCAGGTGGAAGGTTATAAGGTGTCAATATAACTGGCCACAAAGAATATTGCCTGCCAGACATAACGAACAGACTAAATCCATTTGTACATAGCCCAAGATAAATATTGCGCTTCTCTTTAGCAAAATTAGAGTGTACCGATTTGAAGTGCTTCCAAGCTTTTGCATCAGAAGGATGATGAACTTCTCCTTCACTAGTTGAATGTTCCGCATGCCACCTCATTGATGCAGCTGTTTGTTCTGATTGGTATAGCCTTTGTAGCCTATCTGTTATGGGCAGGTACCACATTCTCTGGTACGACACTTTACTTCTACCAGCTCCTTGGGGCTTAAATCTTGGTTTGTGGCAAAATCGATATTCCTGTAGATTTTCATCATCTTTCCAAAATATCATGCAATTGTCAATGCAAACATCTATCATCTGCGAGGGCAAACCTAAACTAGAGACTAGTTTATGTATGTCGTAATATGACTCAGCAGCTTGATTACCCTCTGGCAAATACTCTTTTATAAGAGCTGCCCAATCATCCATGCAACTCTCAGATTGATTATGATCAGATTTTATTGTCATCATCCTAGATGCCAATGATAATTTAGAGAGACCTTCCCTACAACCTTCATAGATTGGTTGCTTTGCAGAATCAAGCATATCATAAATTTTTTTAGCATCTACATTGGGTTCCTCAACAACATCATCATCAGTAGACATAACTCCAGGAAATGCATCGGTTACCATTTCTTCGAACCTATTATGGTCTAACCCGACATCATGATAATAATTATTTACAAATTCATGAGACTGATCATATTGTTCATTCGAATAACCTTGATCCATAGGTTGGTAACTAGTACTACCCGAAGTTTCATCTCCATATCCCTCTCCATGATAAAACCAAACATAGTACTCAGGTGTGAACCCTCTATTAAATAAATGCGTACCGGTTACATCAATTGTCTGCGGCTTCGAATTTTTGCACTTCCAACACTGGCACACCATCACTCCGGTCCGTTGAATTGTAGGAACACTACTCGCTTGAGCCATGAAAATTTCAAGCCCGTTGAGGAACTGTTCTGAAATTCCTCCAGTTTCATCTCTACGTCGATACATCCACCTTCTTAGTTCGTATATATCGTCCATCTTATTCAGAAAATATTAACTAAGAAAATTTATTGAAAGATTTTTTTTTTCTTCAATGATTTTGGCGAGTGATCTGGGAAAGTATATATAAGACATTTAGCAGCGATTTTGCTTCGAATTTGCATCACAGTTTAGCATCGACTTAGCATCGAATAATTTTGCGTCGACTTTGCTTCGTATTAACGTCGATTTAGCGTCGGTTTTATAGAAGTAGGTGATCCCATTAAAAACGTGCGACCTACCTACCCAGTTCGACTGAATATTCGACGCTATAGGATCAACGCTAATTTAGCATTGATTTAGCGTCGATTTTGCATCGCTATTTTTCGTCTCAATTTTGCGCGAATTGTTTGAACGACACAAAAACGACGCAAAATCGTCGCTAATTTTGCGTCGTCGCAAATCCGACGCTAAATTTCGATACTAAAACTGTTTTTTAGTATCACTTTTAGTATCATTTCGATACTAAAAGTGATAGTTTGGAAATTTATAATTAAAGGACAAATATGGTCGACTTTTTTTAGTACCATCTATGACTTTTATAATGATAATGGTTACAAATAAAAGGCTAATGGTAGCTTTTTTTTTCTTCTTGTCTTCACTTTTTTTACCACATGTTTGAAAAATTGGAACTTTAAAATTTGGAAAATTGGATTGTATAACCATAAAAAAAATTATATTTCAAAACCTAGATAAAACTTCCTATGTGGCAAGATCCTACCCATTAAATCTAGAGTTTTTTTGTTAGGTTTTGAAATATAATTTTTTTTTGTTATACAACTAATTGACCTTTAAAATTTTATATATGTAGAAAAAGAACAACTAAGTTATGCATGAAGTGGGATAGCATAAACTGGAAAAATGCTTATTCGAAGAAAGTTGAGATTTGGAGAATCAAATATCAAATTGTGTGTAAATTTTTCCCACTCCTTTTGTATAATAAATAAAATGATTGTTGTGTGAAAAAAAAAATACAAAAGAACCTATGAACATTATCTTGATAACATCCCTTAGTTGAAAATCAACTAGTGGACCACGCAATTACACTAGATAAAAATAGCATATAAATTAGAAAAGTCTTTTAAGTTGTACTTTACTATTTTCTGGTCTATAAATTAAAATCAAATTTAACATTACAAAATAAAGAATTTTCAAGAATTATTAATCTGAACAATATTTCGTAGTTGAATTATAAAGAACTAATAATTTCATATTCAAGTAATAAAAACAATGATTATTTATCAAAATCTGTAGTGTATTGTAATTTTTTTTTTGGAATTACAATGAGAATCTAGAACGAAATTTATTATATCTTCACATTTCGAGATTACAATATATAATATTAGTTTTGTTCCAAACTCGTAAAAATAATGATCATTTGTCAATGATCATGTAGTATTTTCTTGAAATATAGTAGTATTTACTTGTCATATTATATATTTTGTTGTCGTTTGACAAAAACAAAATATCAACTAGAGTAGTAGATACAGGAATATTTAATTAATTTGAGAGCTTTCTTCTTCTTTTCTAAAGTCTAAATGTCTTTGGGAATAAAAATTATTTCACTTTTATGTGGTCCTTTTTCTCAAACCACTTATACCTCTCAGAAGATCCGACAAAAAAAAAAAAAAAACCTTTCACAAGATTTGAATCTCCATTGCTATACATTTCTTTTAAGAAACTAAACTTTTAATCCACTACAAGATAATTAAACATGTATTTTCTTACGCGAAAACTTCATATTCATGATGTTTTAACCGGGAGAAGTTGCATTGAAAAATATCAATGATACAAAACTCGTCTTCTGATTTGGAATCATAGAAAAAATACTCACCATTAAGAGGTTCGTGATTTTAAGATTCATAATACCTTTGGAAATACATTTATTTAATCTCTTATTTTACATTCTTTTCCATAGAAATTTAAAAAGAAAACAATTTTCTCCATAAATATTGTTAAACAAAAAGCAATAACAAAAATATTATTCTTTGGGTTGCGTGAAAAGAAATTTTGCAGAGATAAACAAAATGGAGGGTTAAGAATTCAGACAATTCTCTCTCTTTTCATTCTAAATAACTCATCCTTCTTTTGAGGATTAGTACTCTCTCTTTTACTTAGAGTCTCTCCTCTTTAGTGATTGTGAGCTTTGCATCACACAAACTACGGTTATCTTTCTAGATCTGAGTGTTTAAGCAACACTCTAAGGGCTTTTATCTCAAATCTTCAAGTTTTTTAGGGTTTGTTCTTATCTCTGATTTGCGCCTTCATTTTCTCGTCTCCTTTTGTCTCTTCCGTCGGTGCGATTTCAGGAATTGCTACTATGGATAGAGCTCTTGCAGGGTTAATTTTAGATGATGAGGACGCTCCGGCGGTGATGCCGAATCTACCGGAATTCTCATCGGCAGTTGAAAACGTCAACAGCTTGATTGGACGAGTGCTTAATCCCGATGGATGTAGAATGGCAAATCTTATTCTCGACTTACCTAGGAAGTGGCAAAAGAATGAAAGAGTTCGAGGTATGGCCATCTCTAGAGAGAGATTCCAATTCTTCTTTAAGTATGAACATGATCTGCTGGAAATTCTGGAAAAAGGTGTTCATACTTACAATGAATGGACCTTGGTACTGGAACGCTGGGTTGAACAACCGCCTCCTGACTTCCTTCAATACATTCCCCTCTGGGTAAGGATTCGGAATATCCCAGTCAACCATAAAACGATACCGGCGATTACTTGGCTAGGAGAGTTCGTCGGACAGGTTACAATGGTGGCCTACGACCCAACAAAAGCCCAAAGACAAGACTACATCAGAGTTCAACTCAAATTCGATGTCTCAAAGCCTCTAAAGCGATCAAAAACCTTCTCATTGCCTTCTGGGGAACCTGCTACTGTCTATTACGACTATGAGAGAGTCCAAAAAAGATGCTTTGAATGTCAAAGGTTGACACACGAAAAGGGTGCGTGCCCTTTACTGGTGAAGAAAAGACAGGAAGAGGCAGCTGATAGGAAAGCGAAGATTGAAGTACAAAACCTCCTCTCCCCCCTCAACATACTCTCTAAATCGGACCCTCTCTATGGTGTCCTAACCAATGAACAAGTGGGTATTGATCCTCTCACAGGACGACCAAGAATAGCGGCGGATGTCTTGAAAGGGATCCGGCAATACATTATGGTGGATAATGGAGATGACAAGATTGTGAAAGTGGACAGGGTTCAGTCCACTATAAGTGTGATTGAAAAGAACCCTTCAGCTACGAGAACCATCCTCATATTGGAACCAGCCCCTGTTATAACCCATGAGGTTAACAATGCAAGGGCCTTGTTTTTGGATATGACTCAGCTGCTTCTTCAAATGTAGATGGCATAAAGCATGGTCCTGACAAAAAAAATTCTTTCTGATGCAATTAAAGATGGAGATGCTATGTGCTGGAATCCTGCACCGACCTGAGTAGCTAGTGCTGAGCTTGATCACTCTGTTGATCCTTCCTCTTTCTCCATTGGCTCAACGGTTCAAAGAACTAGCTTCATTGGAACCAGCTCTTCCGGTGCCAAAGGAAAAGGAGTTAAGCCTAGAAGACGGCCACAAAAGAGCAGAAGGAAACTTAAAGTCAGAGATAACATCACTGAGGCGGTAAACATCGAACTTAAAGAGGGATCAGTGACAGGCTCAGGAAAGAAAAGGAAACAAGATGACGACATCCAGGATGGTCCTAAAGGTGCAAGTTGCCTCAAACAGAGATGGTCCCAAATGAGGGACCGTCCACCATCTAATGAGCATCCTTAGTTGGAATTGTCAGGGTTTGGGGCGGCCTCAAGACTTGACGATTCCTAGGCTCATGGAAATGCGTAAAAAGCACTTTCCTGAGCTTTTGTTTCTGATGGAGACTATGCACCGTAGGAATGTTTTAGTTGACCTGCAAGATGGTTAGGTTATGATCATGTATATACGGTTAACCCTTTAGGAAAAAGTGGTGGTTTAGCTCTTTTCTGGAAGAAGTCTGTCAATATTAACTTCCTTTTTGCGGATAAGAACCTGCTGAATCTCTCTGTACAGTTTAGGGATTCCGAGTTCTTCCTATCTTGTGTTTGTGGAAACCCTCATATCAAGCTTCGGCATTTGGTTTGGGAAAGGCTTAATAGAATTGGAATAAACAGAGGCTTGGGGACTTATTGGAGACTTCAATGAGATACTCCACAATGGAGAAAAGTTGTGAGGGCCTAGAAAGGCTTTGGAAACATTTGTTCCTTTTGCTGATATGCTACAAATATGTGCTATGGAGGAACTGCCAAGTACTGGGAATAGGTTCTCTTGGGTTGGCAAAAGGTGGGACCTCTGGATCTAAAGCCGTTTGGACAGGTGTTTCGTTAACAAAGCATGGTTGATCATGTTTCCAGCGGCTAATCAAGCTTTTCAAGAACTCTGGGGCTATGATCACAGACCTGTCTTGGTCAACCTTTTCTCATCCCAAGACACTTACAGAGGCTGTTTCAGATTTGACAAGAGATTCTTCAATAAACCGGGAATCAAGGAGACGATAGCAACTACGTGGTCTGGATCTCACTCAGCTTTGGTTTCAGAGAAAATCAGAAGATGAAGAAGGGCCCTTAGCATTTAGAAAAAGGTCAATACGGCTAACTCAAAAGAAAGAATCAACTTGCTTCAGCACCAGCTAGACTCGGAATGCTCTTTCTTAAGTCCATCCTTTCAAAGACTTAACATCCTCGGATTGGACCTTGTAGGAGCCTTCAGAGATGAGGAAAGCTTCTGGCAACATAAATGTCAAGATAAATGGGTTTTAGAGGGGGACAGAAACACAAAGTTCTTCCATGCTTCAGTTAAGGCAACCAGAACAAGAAATGGCTTAGCAAAGTTGATGGATGCCGATGGCAATATTAAGTTCTCTGAGGCATCAATGGGTGAGGTGGATGCTAAATATTTTGATAATCTCTTCACCTCTTCATCACCAAGTAATCATATCAACCTTTTTGCTGATTTTGAGCCTAGAGTTACTAGTTCTATTAATGAAACCCTTATCAACAAGGTTACTCTGGAGGAGATAAAAGCAGCAGTCTTCTCTGTGAAACCTAGTAGTGCACCAGGAGCAGATGGAATGAATGGCTTATTTTCCCAAAAGTACTGGGAGATAATAGGGCCTCAGGTTTCTTCGGAAATTCTTTCCTTCTTCGATTCGGGTACCTTTCCAAAGGAGTTGAACTTCACTCAGCTATGCCTCATTCCTAAGAAGATTAACTCCCCACACATGGCTGACTTACGCCCTATCAGCCTATGCTCTGTGCTCTACAAGATCATTTCTAAAATTCTGGTTCATAGGCTGCAGCCCCTGCTTCCTAACATTGTCTCCCCTAACCAATCCGCCTTTGTGTCAGAGCACCTAATCTCAGACAACATCATCATTGCACATGAGGCAGTGCATGGACTGAGAACTCATCCCCTCATCTCCAAAGAATACTTGGCAATCAAAACAGACATGTCAAAAGCATTTGACCGGGTGGAATGGTCTTATCTTCATGCACTTCTCTCCGTCCTAGGTTTTCATCAAAAATGGGTTTCATGGATCATGACTTGTGTAACTACAGTCACTTATACGGTTTTAATCAATGGCCAGCCTCATGGAATGATCGTGCCACAGAGAGGTTTGCGACAGGGTGATCCACTCTCTCCTTTTCTCTTTGTCCTCTGTACTGAAGGACTTACTCATCTTCTCAACAAAGCGGAAAGAGCAGGAACGATTCAAGGCATTCCGTTTAGTCCACAAGGCCCCTCTATTCACCATCTACTATTTGCTGATGACAGCCTTTTCCTCTACAAGGCTGAGTTGACGCAGGTTAGAACTTTTCAGGAGATTCTGAATGTATATGGAGGAGTAACAGGTCATACAATCAACTTTTCCAAATCCTCTATCACTTTTGGGAACAATGTTGAGCAGGATTTGCGGATTAGCATTCAGAATATGTTAAGAATCTACAATGAAGGAGGGGCATGCACTTACCTGGGATTGCCTGAGTGCTTTAGTGGCTCCAAAGTCGATCTCCTCAACTACATTCAGGACAAAATGAACACTCGCTTATCAGGATGGTTTGCAAGATGCCTTTCCTTGGATGGGAAGGAAATTATGCTTAAATCTGTTGCAATGGCCCTCCCTGTTTATGCTATGTCCTGCTTTAAGTTGCCAGTGACAACGTGCAAGAAACTCACAAGTGCTATGTCGGCATTTTGGTGGAATACTATGGAGAACAAGAAGAAGATTCACTGGATAGGATGGGAGAAATTATGTATTCCTAAGCATGATGGAGGATTGGGGTTTAAAGACATCCAATCATTTAACCAAGCACTTCTGGCAAAGCAAGCTTAGAGAATTCTTCAGTTCCCTAACAGCTTGATGGCTCGGTTTCTAAAAAGCAGATACTATCCGACAACATCGATCATTCAAGCTATCTTAGGAACAAGGCCATCCTTTGCGTGGCATAGCATCCTACATGGGAGAAGCCTTCTTGCGTTAGGGATAACACCAATGGTTGGTGATGGCAAATCTCTTTGGATTTGGACTTCTAGTTGGTTACATGACTCTCCTCCTTGAGCTCTCTTAATGATGAATTATATGGTTGATATTGATGCAAAAGTAGATACTCTGATTAATCAATCATAAAGAACCTGGGACATAGGAAAACTGTCTGAGCTCTTCTACCCTCAGGACATCTTCCTCATTCTCAAGCTTCATCCAGTCATTAGCTCTCCTGACTACTGGATATGGAGACACAATGCCAGCGGGGATTACTCGGTCAAATCCGGCTATTGGCTTGCAAATGAAATCACGAACAAGGAGGCAGCCTTCTATCAATCTGCTAAAAGACATGGTTTGGTCTCTTAAAACTGCTCCCAAAATCAAAAGTTTCTTGTGGAAGGTTTTAAGTGGAGCTATACCTGTGGCGGATAAAATGGCAGATCGAGGTATGAAGATTGATTCTAGATGCCAAAGATGTGGAATGGAAGGTGAATCTTCTAATCATGTCCTCTTTACTTGCTCTGTGGCACGTCAGGTATGGGCACTCTCTCTTTTCCCATCACCCCCATCTGGTTTTGATCAAGAGTCAGTCTTTCAGAATTTGTTCTACGTTCTTCACACTAGCAAGAAGCTTGGTACCAACTCTGAAATTGCAAGGGATTTTCCTTGGTTAATGTGGATGCTTTGGAAGAACAGAAACAAACTAATTTTTTAGGGCCTTAATTATTGTGGTCTGGCTACAGCTAGGAAGATATTGGAGGACTCAAATCAGTGGTTTTTGGCTCAAATCGTGGAAATAGATATTGCGGCTTCATACATCTCTGTGACCAGTTTAGATAACAAGGTTTGGAAACCTCCGTGGCATAGTTGGGTGAAATGCAACATTGGTTTCGAATGGAACAAGCGGTCTAAAGATAGTGGCGCATCATGGGTGGTTAGGAATTGCTCTGGTAGGGTGTTGATACATGGAAGAAGGTCTTTCCCTCTGATTTCTTCACGGAAATAAGCTTCTTTTATGAGCTTCGTATGGGCTGTTGAAAGCATTAGCTCCCTACGAATCGATAACGTTCTTTTTGGATCTGAAGACATGGATTTGATTGGGACTGTTTTAAAACCTTAGGCTTGGCCTGCTTTTAAATTTCAATCGGTCCATCTTCATAGTATTTTGCAAAGGGTTCCGTCCTGGAAATTGCAACTGGAACTTCGCCAAGCTAACTTAGGAGCTCATAACATAGCGGCAAGTGTCACGTCGGAGTATCGCCTACAATCATACATTGCCATTGGTCCTCCATCTTGGCTCAAGGATTTTTTTTGTTTCGGAGGAAAGCACTTCCTCACTCTAATCCTTAATGGCTCTTGCTTTTGTTTGTATATGAGTCTTGCTTTGTTCATGTAAATTATAACATCCTTAGCTCTCTATAATATAACCTCCTTCAGTGAAAAAAAAAGAATTCAGACAATTGAGGCCTTCAATACAGTGTTGTTAGCAAAAAACTTTGATGATTAATGGACAACCGGACTCTCTCTTTGCCAAAGTTTTCAAAAGATGATATTATCAAAATTCCAATCCGATGGACTCCGGCACTTCATGCTCTCTATTTTTTGTTTGGAAGAGTATCATCTCGGCTAAACCCATGATTAGAAAAGGGCTAATCAAAAGAGTTGGATCATGATTCTCCATATTTGTATGGAACCATCTTTGGCTACCAATTCAACAGACACGAACAACCACTTGTAAAATTATTAACTATTGTCATCTTTTATGGTTAATCATTTGATTGATCCTCCGACGAAGACTTGAAATATGGCTCTAATATATGCGATAATAGTCTCCGAAGATGTGGACATTATTCGCAGTATCCCGGTACGGAACATACGCATACCGGATTCGATAGGCTGCTGTCATACAAATGCAGTGACGTAGGTACATACATAATAAGGGGATCAATTGACCCATACACATTTTGATAATTTCATTATATGCTAATTAATAACAGTTATAGTGACCCTGGTGTAAAATGATTTCTTCACTCCTAAAGAAACAACCTAAAACACGTAAGGAAAAAATAACTAATCTATTTGGATTTGTGTTAAGACTTGAGAACCAATTGTAATGTAATTTTCATGATTCACATGTTTAAGCTAAGAATCTACCGAAATAGTTTTTGTTTCTCACAAAACATATATAACATTTTTTTTTTTGGTCTTCAAAAACAACAACCCATAGCACTAAGACACCTTGATCAATTTTGTGTTATATTCGAATAATAATATTTAGATTTTTATTTTACTATGTACGCGTTTACATTTTAGATTTTTCATAAATTTTTATTTTACTATGTACGCGTTTACATTTTAGATTTTTCATAAATTTAAATTTTAAATACTTGAACTCATAGATACGGTATCATGCAATGCAATAAATGTGATTGCAAATTAAATTTGTTTATTAAATTTGTTTGAGATAATATTTTATTTTAATTTTATATATTTTTTTTTGATTAATTTTTTTATAATAGATAAATTATTTGACTCCGGTAACAAATTTTTCTAGCTCCGCCACTGGTCAAATGGGGTTACTAAAGAGTAAACGATGGTATGCATTCCGATCAAAATTTGCTATTTAGCCCAATAATTAAGAGGTTAATTGGTTCCCCGCTATCACCCGCAAATGTAGCGTTTGCGGGTGGTAGTGGTTGTTGGCGTTTGACAAAAATCATGAAAAATGCATTATACTGCTATGTCTTGCTTCAAACCTCTCAAAATCAAAAGATATTTTCCTCGAGCGTTTACGCTTGTAGACGGTTACAGTTTGATAATTAAAAAAAAAGATGATTTTTTTCTTAAATAGAAAATTTATTTAAAAATCAAAATAAATATAACAAGTTAGAAATTAAGATTTGGATGTTAGAATTAGAAAACAGATCAACAATTTGAAACTTTCTAATTATATTCAATAACCTATCATAATTTTGTATTTATAACTATATAATGTGTTATATTGTTTTCAATTTGAAAACAATTTGAAAGTTTTGATGTTTTCAATAACTATATAATGTGTTATATTGTTAATTTATTGTTTAACTGCTACCGTATCCGCTAGTCGACCAGTCATAAATATTCTGCAAACACACATTCTAACTGCAACGCCAGTTGTATGAATCACCGTATGAATCGCTTTATAGTGCTTAAAACCGCAATCGCTCACTTGCGCAAACTCCCGCAACCACAACCGCTGCGTTTGAACTTGTAAGACCCTAAGTGTTGCAAGCGTCAATCACGGAAGATACAATGTTTGTCAAAGTTATGACATTCTCTATGGCAAGTTCTTACGGGAGGTCTCTCGGTGAGTGCCAATTTGCATAGTCAGAGAATCAGGTGTGACACATAATGTACTCGTTGTGGCATAGATGAGACAAGAAACCACACTCTTTTTGAATGTCCTCCCGCCTTTGAAACATGAGCTTTGTTGACGTTTCATACGGCACTAGGTGTCTTCCTGGTATCGGCACTCTTTACTAATATAGATTTTCTGTTTTGACGGATTCCTCCTTGATATCAGGATAAGATATTTTCGTGGCTTTTTTGGTATATGTTGAAAGCCCGAAATGGTAAGGTCTTTAGAGGAATAGATGTGGCTCTTAATATTGTTGTACGAAATGCGGAGGCGAAAGATAAGGCTTGGGAGAAGTCTCAATTTGAGGAAGCGTCCCAAGATATCCCCCAACTTACCAAGGGTTGAAATGTTACATTGATGGATCTTGGAACGAGACATATCCCGCTTCCGGTATAGGATGATTTACTTTCCAAGTTGCAGATACAGTGATTTTGATGGGTGCCCAAAACACGAGACGAAGTATATTACCCTTCATTCGGAGGTAGAAGTGCTATTGTGGGCGACGCAATGCTTTCTTTATCTGCAAAAGATGGAAGTAGCTTTTGCAATAGACTGTTCCGACTTGGTGAAGATGGTATCTCCACTAAAGGAGTGGCCGGTGTTGAGATAAAAAAATTTAAAATCCCAAATTAGTACCCAAGTGCAAGGAACGAGTAGTAATCAAGGTATCGATCCACAAAGAGTTAAGAATAACACACTAAGAATGCAAA
Organism: Arabis hirsuta; assembly: GCA_964056655.1. Taxonomy (NCBI): domain Eukaryota; kingdom Viridiplantae; phylum Streptophyta; class Magnoliopsida; order Brassicales; family Brassicaceae; genus Arabis; species Arabis hirsuta. The sequence goes on from OZ053310.1 coordinate 22,493,286, forward strand.
CAATTGATTAATCTAAGCTAAATGATGTTTTTGTATTTTCAAATCTTAAATATGCAATAAAACTAAGTTAAACAAGCAAATGAATATGCAAATAAAACATTAACAAGACTAGAATGCTAAAAAGAAACTAAACAAGACTAAAACAAACTATAACCAAAGTTAAACAAATTCAAATGCAAAAGTCAACTAGAAGTCAAATAAAAGTCGACCAAAAAGTCAACAAACAAAGATCTTGATCAACTAAGGAAAATCATGGGTTTTGGGCAAAACAATTGACTTAGGATGCTTAACGACTAAGTAATGATGCTAGGACTAACAATTCAAACTCAATTCCAAGACATGAGTCACACAAAGTAGACTAATCCATTCTAATGACAATAATCCATTTCCAAACTATTTAATTAAGCTAATTTTTCAATTGCAACTAAATGATCAATAATCATTAAGCATAAGTTCATAGAGCCAACTAAATACCTTAAACATCAATTTCCATTGGTTAAGAATAAAAAGCAAGAATTAAAGTTCTCTTAGACATATTATCGAACACCTTCCGGACTCAAAATGTCCATGTTCTAGTTTTTTATTGATCAAGTCTAATCTAGCTAAGTTTAAAAAAAAAAATCTAATCTAGCGTAATTACACCTTAATCTTTAGAAATTATAAGAATCTAAACCTAGACATCACTAATCATCCATCAAATATCTCTAATCTACTAAGTCCAAAAACCCATTAAAAGACTACTCACTAATCATGGTGCAAAACACAATCATAATCATAAAATGAAAGGATAAATATTAAGAAAACTTCACTAAATAAGAAAATGAAAAAGATCCAAACATAAATCATCAACAATGAGTTTGAAAGCTAAAAGAGGTAAAAAGCAATCCAAAGCTTATGTTATTTTTGGCCTAAAAACATATTTATATGTCCATAAAAAAGTACGTGGGTCAAACAAAAAAAGTCAACAAAAAACTCATAAAAAGTCAACTATACGTGACCACTTAGTGTTGTTCCAATCGGTCAAGAAGCCAAGTGAAATTCATGCTCCGAAAAAAGGCATTTTGGTAGCTTTACTTGGGGTCATTGCACTCAGTCATGACCAAGTGGTCATGCACTCGGGTTGCTCCACTCAGTGTAAACCAATTATGAATGCACCTTCGACCAAATCTTCATTTCCTTTCTTGTTTGATCCATGCTTCCAACTTTCTTGCATCTCTTAAGCACCCTCTTCCTCCTTTTAACTCCAAAAACTCCAAAAGTACCTAAATCAAACCAAAACAATAACCAAAATGCACAAATACATGTCCTAACTCTAAGATGTATATACTCTCTAAAATGAGACAAAAAAATAATATAAATGTGATGCAAATGCTATGAAGTGATGGATAATTTGTGATGAAAACATGAGTTTAATAGTGTTAAAACACCAAATATCAACCGGTGTTTGACGTATACCTTGGAGAATTACTTAAGCTTAAATAAGAAGTTTTGTTACTTTTCGTTATCACTCATTCCGCGTACACTGAATTCCAAGGCCAACTGGCTAGCGAATTATATATTCACATATAGTTAATTATGTTGTTTTATTTGTAAACTCGTCACCACCTGACTGGATCACCAATTGGTGATAAAGTAGTCTTATTATATTGTTAATAAAAAAAAGTATCATATATTCTTTTAAACACTTGCTTTTATTTTTTGTCATTTGACAATATATATAAACTAAGATTTAAAATTACACAAAGTTGTCATATGAATAAATATTTTCAGAGACAAAGTCAAAAAAACATACGACATGGAAACTACACTCTAATCCTACAAGAAAATGGACCAAAAGAAAGAGACCATAGTGCTGTTCGTTTGTACATCTAGATCGACCATCTAGATGTAGATATTAGATGATGTTCGTTTAAGTGCTATTAAACACATCATCCAGATGGAGCATCTAGCTGTAATTGAAAATCTCTTCACAAAAATTGTAGATGTAGATGATGCATCTAGATGACTTTAAATGGTGCATCTAAAAATTATAAATGTCTAAAATACTCTTATTTACAATTTATAAACCAAATAATATTTAATTTTTATAGATTTTCGTTTTATATGTAAAAATTATAAATTTACACCAAAATTTTTCTTCTAAAAATCGTAAAATAATGAATTATCATTTCCCCGCCAAAACCGTAAAACTGTAAAATCACAATTTGATGGGAAAATTGCAGAATATATATTTTCCCTACAGAAAAATTTTTCTGTCAAAACCGCAAAATCACAGCTACAATTTCCCAACAAAATCATAAAATTATGTTTTCCGTCAAAACTATAAATCACGATTTTGACATAAAATTGGCGGAATTCCATTTTCCTGCTAAAATTTTTTTTTCGTCAAAACCGTAAAAGCGTAAAAATTTGTTTTTCCGCCCAAACAATAAATCACGGTTTTGGAAGGAAATAGGATGAAATTATATTTTCCAGCAAAAAAAATCCGTCAAAACCGTAAAAATTTGTTTTCCGCCAAAACAGTAAATCACAGTTTTGGCGGAAAAACAGACGAAATTATATTTTCCCGCCAAAAAAATTTTCCGTCAAAACCGTAATTTTCTTTTTCACCGAAAAAGTAAATAACGGTTTTGGCGGGAAAACGGGCGAAATTATATTTTCCCGCCAAAAAAAACTTTCAAAACCGTAAAATTCTATTTTTCTGCCAAAACAGTAAATCACGGTTTTGGTGGGAAAACAGACGAAATTATATGTTCCCGCCAAAAACATATTTTTCATCAAAACCGCCAAATTGTTGAATTGGATTTTTCCGCCAAAACATTAAATCACGATTTTGGCGATAAAATAGCGGAATTGTATTTTTCCTTTAAAAAATATAGATTTTCCCTTCAAAATCGCAAAACTGCGTTATTATATATTTCCACCAAAATCGTTAAATTTGTGTTTTCTCGCCAAAACTATAAATCAAGATTTTGGCGGAAAAATAGTGGAATTGTATTTTTCTGCCAAAACCGTAAAATTGGGGAATTGTGTTGTTTCTCCAAAACCATAAAATTTGGGAATTGTGTTTTTTAAATTTAATAATAAAATTAAAATTCATATATATAAAAAATAATACTTAAAAATTTTATTTAGTTATAATTGTAATTTAAATAAAAGAATCTCTTTAAAATAAAGACATGTCTATTTTAGTCATTTGGATATCAAATACATCTAGATGCAAATGCACTTTGTCATAAACTAACCAAACAAACAAAACTACATCTAGATGGAACTTTCAGATGAAATGTCCAAATGCAGAAACGAACAACAGTCAGATGCTCCATTCAGATGTTCCATTCAGATGCATCATCCAACTACATAAACGAACAACCGCCATGAAACTTATGCACTAACATTAAGCAACTGAACCAGACCATTTTCACACATTTTATTAAGAACGTGAAGAACCTAAGGCAACTCTTAAACATCGGAAGCCATGAGGAAGGAACTACAGAGCAAAGATACCACTATTTCACTATCTCTCTAAAGAAATGGGGCACTCGAGATAATATAGGCTTAAAGTATAAACCTTGAAATTTGATTGGGAGAATGCCAAATAAGACAAACAACTCTTACACATGGACACTCGTAAACCAGCTTCAACGATCTACAAATTATATAATCGCCACCTCATCGCAAGAGATGAACCAAAGATTAAAACCACTATTTTTTTCCTGAAACCAAGCCCCCAAAACCTAAAAGACTTCTAGGGAAGGCTAGTAGATGCATCCACAACGAGATACCATCTAAAAGACTAACCCTAATAGTTAAACTTAGGCCACCTCTAAACAACGAACCGAAGAGGAGCAAAATGCACAAGATCCATGATCCAACATTCAACACCTAATCCCTAACAGCAAAACCTTAACTTAAACCCGACAACTTGATATAATGCATTTTTGGCGCATTCTAACCTATGTTTTGTAGGTTTTACCGAGTCTTTTGTTCTATTTTGAGTCATTTTAGGTCTAAAAGTGGCTGGAGTGGAGGATTGGAACTTGCAATGAGACTTGGCGAAAGAAGAGGGAAACGAGAACTTTTTGGAGATCCTGAAGATAAGGAGCACCCGCTCCCGATCGGCCGACCTGCTCCGTAGAAGATCCACTTTTGGAAATTTTTATTAAACCTATTTTCGCCATCCAGAGTTGCCCTAATCGATTCCAGCCGCCGAATCCCCCTTTAAAAGGAGAGATATCTTCGAGATTTGAGGGGGACCCGAACGACAGAAAGAAAGAGAACACAAGTGAGAAAGAGAGATCGATACTTTGTTTTTTGAGTTTTGTGAGATTGAAGATTGTCTTCCACCTTTTGTTGAAGTTTTCTAAACTCTTATCTTTTCTATTCATTTATCTATGGAATTTCTTATCTCCCTTGCCGTTGTTCGATTCACCATGTGCGAGTAGTTTCCCAAGTTAGGTTAAGGGTTCGATGGGATTAGGGATTCTCGAACTAAGTATAGATAGGTTTTGAAACATATTTGATATCTTCATCTATTCTGGTCGTAATGCCTAAACTAGCTTTATCACCTAGCCTTTGATTTTAGGTTTAATTTACTCATCAAAAGTGTTGTGAATTGCTTGAATTAACATAGATGGGCGATTCGTCCTTAGCCAACGACAGTTGAAGTTAAGGCGACTTGTGAACAAATCGATCCTACACTTTTAATGCTCATCATTCTTTGTAATCTCAAACGACAATTTAGGGTGTTAGATTGATTGATGAAGTGGTTGATGCCACGACAGTGGATCCTCTTATTTTTATGGTTGAGTTCTAGATTGGTTCTTAATTGATATCCTGAATAATTGTTTGGTTCTTGATGATCTAATCTCTGAGATACTTTCCCTTGATCTAACGCTTTAAATATTATTGTTTACATCGAATTTACTTTAATTGCTTGACTAATCGTGACAACTTAAACCCACTTGATTGCTTAGCTGAATTGGTGTTGCATAAGATTAGAATGTATTGCTGGTCCCTTTGAACGAACCTACCTATACTACATCGGATTAGTGATTCTAGATTTGAAACCTTAAACTGGGCAAAAACCCTTTTACCACAACTAAACCCAACCAAATTGAAGATAGAAATGAAAAAAGGAAAGCAAACCTAGTTGGGTAGCCGAAATGCGGACATGTTGAAAATGGAAAAAATCTAATAGACTCAAGAAAACAAATCGCGACATACAACCACGACTGAGAGAGAGAGGTAGCAAGGAATGGTCTGCATAGAGCCACAACATGTACAAGTCACCCGCCATTGCAGTTACAACACTGTTTGAATGACCTACCAAACATTGGTCGCCCCCTCCGCTCGATTTACCCTAGCCATCGTACTTGCAGTCACAGTAGAGTACGCCAAACCGTTAGTTGATGGTGTACAAAGTAAGGAAGTAAGGACCAATCCCTTGTGCTAGTGACAAGATTTAAAATTATAAGCTCTAACACTACTAGAGATGCCCCAAGTATAAGGCGACAATAACGGTAACTAGGTCACTTTACTTGCAGCCGCAATATAGTATGTCAAAATGGTAACTGTTGGCGCACAAAGTAAAGATTTTTTACTAGAAAGTAATGATCAACCTCTTGTGCTAGTAAAAAGCTTTAAATTTATGAGCCCTACTACTACTACTACAAATGCCCTAAGTATAAGGCCACAATAGCGGTAAGTAAGGATAAAACCCAAATGAAAGAAAAACAAAGCCAACAAGACTAACAAGTGGACTTAATTAAGCTAGATAAAATCAAAGAGATTTTTTGGGTTTTCTTAAAAGAGATCATTGTAGTGATCTGAAGAGTGCTCAAGTCCCAATCTTGCATTAAGAACTCTCTAAGTGATGAGATAAAACAAAGATCTAGCCTTTTTAAAACAAGAGATCCTTGTCTATGAAGCTTTGATAAAAGATCATGTCCAAAGCTTCCAAGTTCTCCTTTGGACTAGCAGTACATCTAGAGAAATAAATCTCAACAAGCTAATTGTCTTGCTGATGGATTAGCTAACTATGCGTTTTCTTTACCGTTAGATTTTCATGCTTTATCTAGTGTTCCTTTTGAGATGAAGTCGATCTTACGAGAGGATGTTATTAGACCTCCTCAGATAAGAAGAGTTCGTATGTAATTTGTTTTGCATTTAGTTTGAATAAAAATGGGGGAGGATTTTCTCCCCTCCTTTCACCAAAAAAAAAGGCAATCGTAAATACTTCATATATTATTCAGCTAGCCAAAATAGTTTATGTATTTTTTAAACAAAATATAAGTTCGGGTATTTTTCAAGAATTTTTTTTCTTTTGATTCCACACACACATCACCCGGAACCTCTCAAATATTATTAAGCTCTAGCCCTAAATGAAAGAGAGAACGGGAGCTGAACCTCAACCGCCGAATATGACCATTATTGCAGAGCAAAACAAATTCTTTCTTCACCACCACCGCGCAAATCGCACATTAACCACAAAAGGAGAAGGATGTGATAGACGAAAAGGATAAACTGCACCGAAAACCTCTCACGGAGACGGTCGCCACCAAAACCGTATCTATTAGTGTTTTCACTTTTTCGTTTCTCTATGTTGAGGGTTTTCGATTCGTAATCCTCTCTAACTCCCTGCTTTTATATATCAGTTTTGGATCGAAACTATAATCCAATAATTGATATAGTAATAAATCATTCCCATCGAATGTTCATATCCCGCATTTGAAAAGCGTTTTGAGAAGCTGTCCACTGACACTCAAGAGTTTGATTCTCTTGTCAAATATTTAAGCATAGTTTACTGAATTGGATAGGTGCCTTGGTTCCTGTGCTGTTTGATTCTCTTGTCGACTAGTCTATTACGTCATAGCCAATACGTAGTAGACTAAGATGTTGGGGTCTCACCATTATATGATATCATAGTGCCTATTTTGCGATTACTAGATTGAGTCGAGAGGTCATTTATCATTTTATTGCAATCTAAGCTGTGGGATTTGGTTTTATTTCATTTCAACGTAAGCTACAATTAATGATTTTTTTTTTTGTCACAGTTAATGAGATCTTAAAACCACAAGACGGTTCCAAAATCAAGATCCGTTACATTTATCATATGTCGCATAATGGTTCATTCTAAGCATGCTTAATTAAAACTAGTGTAAAATAAAATGAAACAGTGGAATCTTCTTTGGCACCGTGGTCAATCAAAGGTTTATTAATGTTTCTACATCCGGAGGTCTGGGATTCGAATTCTATAAATTGCGATTTATTATTAAATATGCAGATTAATGAAGACAAGCTTGCAGGAGATTTTCAGCGTAGGGCAAGAAGTGGGATTTGGTTTTATTTCATTTCAACGTAAGCTACAATTAATGAATTTTTTCTTGTCACAGTTAATGAGATCTTAAAACCACAAGACGGTTCCAAAATCAAGATCCGTTACATTTATCATATGTCGCATAATGGTTCATTTTAAGCATGCTTAATTAAAATTATTGTAAAATAAAATGAAACAGTGGAAATCCCCTTGGCCCAGTGGTCGATCAAAGGTTCATTAATGGTTCTACATCCGCAGGTCTGAGGTCCGAATCTCAGAAAGTGCGATTTATTATTATATATGCAGAGTAATGGAGACAACCTTGCAGGAGATCTTCAGCGTGGGTAAGGTAGAATCGTTTGGCGTGGATCAAGAGGGTAGACTTGTCCGCTGTAGAATCGTCGATGTAACAATTAGAATAATAAAAAAAAATCTAGTGTTAAAAAAAAAGAAACTATTTTACTAAAAGTATCCTTTATATATTAAAACAGAAGCATTGGGAGGACAATTTGGATGATCTGTCAACACCATAATTTTTTTCAGCTTTTTTAAATAATTTAAATTCTATAATAATTCTTACTATCCTACTAACCAAACACTCTTTATGACTACTATCCTATTAACCAAACACTCTTCATAATACAATCTCTATAACCAAACATAATTAATTTCATTAGATTTAAATCTGAAAATGTTAATTAATATTTTATCTAATTAGCAAACACATTTAAGATTAAAAGAATTATAATCTCAATTGCCAAACACATTAGAATATTTATAAACGTGCCTAAATCAGTTATTCAAATATTGTAATATTAATCCTTACCATTAAATTATTAAAAAAATATTATTATTCTTATAATTACCCTAAATAAGATTTAATTTATATTTGCAATCTTCCATTTATATATTTGAATTATAAACTGTATTTTGAAGATTATGATATCAAACAAATAAATTTTATTGATAAGTGATATAAAATGACTGAAAAATTATTTAAATAAAAAAGAAATCATGGGTGTAACATATTTCTATACAAAATAATTGTAAAATTTATATATCAAATAAATTTTAGATTTCTATTAGGATAGCATCTAAAACTATTTATGAACAATATATTAAATCCAAATTGTATTTTAAAAACTACATTATTACTTTTATGATTATTCTAAACCTATAAAATTCAATTCATATTTGTGATCTTTTATTTTATATATTTGAGTCACAAAATGTATTCTTAAAGATTATAATTAAATAAATACATTTTAATTAGTAAGTGATATATATTGACGAATAAACTAAAAATTTGTTGTTTTCAATTATTTCACGAGTGTGATATATTTATTTACAAAATAATTACAAAATTTATATGTATAAACGAGTTATGGATTTTGTATAATAATTTTTCTAATAACTATATATTATTTTTTAAACTAAAACTACATTGATTTTACTTGCATATCATATTATCTCGCGTATAACGCGGGTAACTATCAGTTTGGTTTATTACGGACACTAAATACATATTTACAAAACATGAAAATTGAAATATCAGGTCGTGGACCGATGTTAGTGCATCGGGTGGGAACATTTGATGGCCTCAACTCGATGCTCTATGGGCTGATGTCATGGTGGTTTCTACACATGCTTCTCCTACTAGCCATGCGTATATACGTCATCTGTCATGGCCCTAGCCCAAATAAACCCCCAAACGCTATGGCCTATTTCGTGTGGCCCATATATCTCATAAAAACCCTAACTCTCTCCACACTCTTTCTCTATATAATGGAGATGCCAAAGAGAGGAAGGAGTTGAGATCATCCTTGCAGCGAAGCTCTGCCCTTTTTCACTCATGACCTAGCCGCCGCCATTGTTGAGTGTGTCAGTCGTGAGCTCCGGTGACCGGGAAGACCAGGGAAAGGAGGAGCAAAGGAAAGCTGTTGCGAGCAGTGACTTTGCGGGGCAATTTCCGAACGAACCGTAATGTTTCAGACGACGTTCTTCATACGTCTGGATAGATCTCGATTCAAGGTTTCTACAGCATCTTTCAGATCCCGATACCGAGGTAAGACAAGTTTGCGAATCGTATTTGAAGTTGTCCCTGCGTTGCTGTTTCTGCATAAGAAAAACTGTCTCAGAATTATCTGTTTTCCAGTTTCGAGGAGCGGTTTTTGGAAGAGATTTTCTGTTGATTCAGAGAGTATCTGATCCCGGTTTTGGTGTCTCTGGAAAGGTGTTATTGCAAGGATTCCAGATCAAGTCTCGGTTTCCAGATCCGGTAAAAAATCAGTGAGTTATTGGTGTTGCTTTCTGGTCAAGTAATACTTAGTCTGTCAAAATCCAGAAACCCTAATTTGCTTTAAAACGCAGACGCATATTGGAATCGCTATTTTTGGAGTTTTAGACCGCCAGGAGTAGCGTTTCAACCGTTTTTCTTCCAAACTTAGTTTTGGACTCTAAGGTGAGGGTGAGATTTGTGGACTTTTAATATTACTAATTAATTTGTATTCGTTATGCTAAGTCTAGGAGATTGAATGATAAATGTTGATTGTTGAGTATGATTGAGTGATGATATTATGATATGATGTTGTGGTTATGATATGTTGGATTGTGTGGATAATGATGTGTGATGTCGGACTGAGGGCGAGGACATGGCGATCCCGCTAAAGCCTGTAAACGGGCTGACGAGCCAAAGGTGGCGTATGACCTTTCGAGGTGAAGGCCAGTCCAAGTTGTCATGGACTTCGTGTCGAATTTATGAAATGTGTTAATGTGTGTTAGTATGTGATATGTGTTGTTGATATTATGGATGTGCGCTAAATGATTGTTTGTTGTTTGCTGCTTGTTCTACAGTTAGTATCTGCGCATGCAGGTTCGTTAGTAGTGTTGGAAGTCATGTGGGTAGACATGACCAATCTTCACTGAGTAACTTAGTTGCTCACCCCTCTTTTTCCCCTTTTCAGTGTGTGCAGGTGTATTTCTTGTGTTGCAAGTTAGGGCGCGAGAACTAGGGCTCAAAGTGATCGGAGAACGGGTGTTACATCATCAATAGATCAGGTGCATTTTCCTACCACAATTCTAAATATTTGAAACCAATTTCATTTGAAGGTAACTCAAAGAGCTCTCTTGTCACCACATTTGATCGAATTACAAGCTCGATAATACCTCCAACGAAAGGAAACCTTCTGATACTTCTGCATTTTCTGATGGGAAAATGCATATCTTGTGAGTTGAGTGACTTGGTTGTTGTTCATGATTTGGGGATATGGCTTATTAGTGATTTAATACTCGTTTGCTTCATTTTTCATCATTTTTAATGATTTCACCTACAAAGACAAAGATGAGAAAACTACCTTAATGCACAAAATTGTATAAAAAGATTTAAATTAATTAAAAACCATAAAATAGTAAAATATAGAGTATATCACATGAGCTCTCACGCTCCAAGCTCTCACATCCGTCCGTCACGCCCGTCCTCTAAGTCTTTATGGGCTCTCATTCCCCAGGTCAATGTGCATTATTTGGTTAATGCATGTTTTATTTTTTAAAATACATGCACATGAGATCATGTTGAAGATCATGTTGACGATTCAAACTAAATTTATGTTTATTGGTATATATGGATGGCAGAATAACCCATAGACATATTCCACTCCACGAGTTTATTAGGCAGACTCGCGAATTGGAGACAAATTGTTGGGACTAGATATCATCTCTTAGCTAAGGTGAGTCTCTTAACACCACATATAATTAAATTTGTCAAGTCTCGTAGCGCCATGTGTTTACGTAAAGTTCTTAGCTTCATCAGTCGTCTTTGCAATATGATCGATTGGACTTGACTCTACTACGATTGCCCAAATAACTTATAGGAATGCCACTATATCTTTAGCCTCTAGTATTAGGTGACTCAACTCAAGGCGAATTATAAAAAATGGGGTCTTTTCGATATATTTTTCTAATGGTAGTTCTAGACCATATAAATAACTAAAAACAAAATGATGAATAAAGTCTAAAACCAACAAAAAAACTAGAACGTCAATAAAAAAAAGAAAATATTTGACAATTGTTTTTCTTTTACTATATAAACTACTTGGCCAAGTTCTCATTTATCGAACCAATTCTCTTTCTATAAATATGACAGCAAAGCCATTCAACCTTTCTTGTAACATAGCCCAAATCATTTAGCAAAATCAAAAGAAACGTGAACCATGAGTAAGATAAATATAATGGGAGCACTAAACAAGCATCAATGTGTTTGTCATAAAGAGTTGTGGGTATAAACAAAATTTGTCATAAAGAGTTGTGGGTATAAACAAAATCAAAATCGATAGTAGAATTACACCACTAACAGAGAAGTATTATTAGAAAGAATTTATTTGAAATACAAAATACAAGATTTGAAAGAAAAAAATGTGAAAATAAAATATATGTAGAAGACTAGCATAGAAAAGAAGAATATGGGTTCTTAAGGTTCAGATAAAAAAAAAAACTGGAAAAAAACAAATAATAAAACTGGAAAAAGTTTGCTTTCAGAGGGATTTGAGTTTCGAGCTCAAGTGGGAATACTGTGGTGGGCTAACCAAAGTTTCTATAACCACTACACTATGACTAATATTGGGGAATTTGAGACCTGGGGCAAATGCCTTTTTCGTAACTCTATAGGCACAACCCTGCATGTGATATCAAAAAAAAAATTAAACCCTAAAAATATATTACAAGTGCACAAAAAATCGCAATAGTACTTATAGGTAAAATCCACGGGAGATTGAAAAATTGCACAAAAATCTCTAGAAATTAGTGAATCTAAAGCAAAACAAAGAGCAATTTAGAGATAAAATCTACTGGAGATTGAAAAATTGCACAACAAATCTCTAGAAATTAGCGAATCTAAAGCAAAACAAAGAGCGATTTGTTGAAGTCACCAGAAATTAGAATGAAAGTATGTAAAAATCAGTAAATAGACAACGATATATCATTTCATTACAACATTGGCTGACAGAGAGTTTTATAAGATTGATGGATAAATTTATTCATGCATTAGGCATGTAAATCTAGAGTATTCCAAAGTCAAATCATTAGTGTAACACCCGTGAACCAAAATTGGAAATTTTGGAAGGTGCGTCGATCGACGCAAGGGAGGTGTGTTGATCGACACAAACTTGAATTGAACCGATGGGTTTGGGTTTTGAGCGTCGGATTTGCTGTTCGGGTTATGGAAACCTTATGGCTCGGATATAAAAGGATGAGCAGCCGTGAGAGGTTGCGTTTTTCGAAGTTTTTGTAGAAAAAAAGAGTGATTTTTTTAGAGAGGATTAAGAGAAAGGAAGAATCATTGTTGATTTCTTCGTGTTTTTGGTCCTGAAAGCTTGTATAGTGATTTGTGAGGCTCTAGAATCGAATCTAGTGCGTGTTCTTCGTGAGGAAAGAAGGAAATCCGAGTATGGGTGATAGAAATCTCTGATTTCGTGTGTTCTCCGTGTTCTTGTCCCTTTTTCCTTTCCGAAATCAAGGTGAGTGCGTGACCATGGCTTATCTGGGTAATTAGAATGCCATAATGCGTTTTGCTTGAGGTTTGGAATGGATTGATGATTGATTACTAGTTGTTGATGTGTTTTTCGTGTTGTTGGAAGTTCGTGTTGACGTTTTTCATGCAGGTGATCGACACATCGCGTCCTGGAAACGAGCCATGAGAGGAGAGGCTCGTGTTCCACGGACACTGCGACGTGCGTCGATCGACATAAGTGATGTGTGTCGATCGACGCAAGTGATGTGTGTCGATCGACGCAAGTGATGTGTGTCGATCGATGCAAGTGCTTTGGGTCGATCGACGCAAGTGTTCACTATAAGAAAACACAAATTTAGCGTCGAATTTTAGCGTCGATGTTAAGTCGACGCAAATATAGCGTCGAATTTGCGTCGTTATTGTGTCGCTGTCAAATTTTGACGCAAAACCGACACTAATTTGAGACGAAATAAATCGACACTAAATCGACGCTATATAGCATCGGTTTAACGTCGATTTGTCGGCGACGGTCTCAAATTAACGCTAAATCGATGCAATATTAGCATCGATTTAGCGTCGAATATAGTGTCAGACATTGCGTCGGATAGGGTAGGTAGGTGATACGTTTTTAATGGGTTCACCTACTTCTTTAGCGGCGGTTGTATTCAACGCAAAAACAATGCTAATTCGAAGCAAAATCGACGCAAACTATTTCGATGCTAATGCGATGCTAAAGTTTCGTTGTAAAATCGATGCAAAATCGCTGATAAAAAATCTTATAAATACCCCTCCCTAGGCGCACACTAAACCAAAAATCAGTGAAGTAAAAAAAAATTTATGTTACAAAAAAAAAAAATTTGTACCAAATTTTTTTGTTATATTTTCTGACTAAGATGGGCGATATATACGAACTAAGAAGTTGGATATATCGATGTAGAGGTGAAAATGGAGGGCTTTCAGAAGAGTTCCTCAACTGGTTTAAAATTTTCATGGCTCAAGCGGGTAGTGTGCCTACAATTCAACGGACCGAAGTGATGGTGTGCCCGTGTCGGAAGTGCAAAAATATGAAGCCGCAGACAATTGATGAAGTTGGTACGCATTTATTTAATAGAGGGTTCACACCAGAGTATTATGTTTGGTTTTATCATGGAGAGGGTTATGAAGATGAAACTTCGGATAGTACTAGTTACCAACCTATAGATCAGGGTTATTCTTATGAGCAATATGATCAGCATCAATTTGTTAATATTTATGATCATGATGTCGGGGTAGAGCATAATAGGTTCGAAGAAATGGTAAACGATGCATTTCCTGGAGTTATGTCTACTCATGATGATGTTACTGAGGAACCCAATGTAGATGCTAAAATTTTTTATGATATGCTTAATTCTGCAAATCAACCAATCTATGAAGGTTGTAGGGAAAATCTGTCTAAATTATCATTGGCATCATGGATGATGACAATGAAGCCTGATCATAATCAATATGAGAGTTGCATGGATAATTGGGCAGCTCTTATTAAAGAATATTTGCCAGAGGGTAATGAAGCTGCTGAGTCATATTACGACATACATAAACTAGTCTCTAGTTTAGGTTTGCCCTCGCAGATGATAGATGTTTGCATTGACAATTGCATGATATTTTGGAAAGATGATGAAGATCTGCATGAATGTCGATTTTGCCACAAACTAAGATTTAAGCCCCAAGGAGCTGGTAAAAGTAAAGTACCGTACCAGAGAATGTGGTACCTGCCCATAACAGATAGGCTACAACGGTTATACCAATCTGAACGAACAGCTGCATCAATGAGGTGGCATGCGGAACATTCAACTATTGAAAGAGAAGTTCATCATCCTTCTGATGCAAAAGCTTGGAAACACTTCAAATCGGTACACTCTAATTTTCCTAAAAGAGAAGCACAATGTTTATCTTGGCCTATGTACAGATGGTTTTAGTCCGTTCGGTATGTCTGGCAGGCAATATTCTTTGTGGCCGGTTATAGTGACACCTTATAACCTTCCGCCTTATATGTGCATGTAGAGGAAATTTCTGTTTTTGAGTATTTTAGTCCCTGGTCCGAAGCATCCAAAAAGATCTATTGATGTGTTTTTACAGCCACTGATTGATGATTATCCTTTTCCGGGTTTATAAGTTTAAAACCTAGGTATCACTAATCAATGTAGAATAGTGAGGTTCGTTCAAAGGGACCAGCAATACACTCTAATCTTTTGAGATACAATTTCAGCTAAGCGATCAAGTGGTTTTAAGTTGTCACGATTAGAAAGCAAATATGTAAATACGGTGTAAGCAATGATATTGAAAGAGTTAGGTCAAGGGATATCTCAGGGATTATGACATCAAAACCAAGCAATTATTCAGGTTATCAAGTTATGAACCAATCTAGAACTCAACCATAGATTCAAGAAGACCCACTGTCGTGGCATCAACTACTTCAACAAACAATCTA
The DNA here is from genome assembly GCA_964056655.1 of Arabis hirsuta. Classification (NCBI taxonomy): domain Eukaryota; kingdom Viridiplantae; phylum Streptophyta; class Magnoliopsida; order Brassicales; family Brassicaceae; genus Arabis; species Arabis hirsuta. Next base: position 22,508,574 of record OZ053310.1, read on the forward strand.
ACAAGTTAAACTGTCGTTTGAGGTTACAAAGAATGAAGAGCATTAAGCGATTTGAGTTGATTTGTTCACGAGTTGCTTTAACTTCAACTTTCGTTGGCTAAAGACAACTCGCCCACCTAAATCAATTCCAGCAATCTACAACACTGTCGTGAGTAGATTCAACCTAAAATCAGAGGCTAAGTGATCAAGTTAACCTAGGCAATACGATCGATTATAGGTGGAGATATCGAATGATGTTCAAAACCTATCTATGCTTAGTTATGATTCTCTAATCCCATCGAAAACCCTCAACCTAACAAGGGGACTACTCGCACATATTTAAGAAACCAACAGCAGCAAGAGATAAAAGAAACATCATTAAATCAATGTAAAGAGATTAGGGTTTTAGGAAAACTCCAACAAAACGTGAAAGACAATCTCTAAAACAATGGTTCGAATCTCTCCCTCTCTCTCTCTCGTTGTGAATCTCTATGGTGTTGCTGCTGCTGCTGCGTGAAAACGTGGCTGCTGTGTGGCGTGGTTGTCTCAAAAGATCCAGGGAAAATCCTCTTTTAAAGGCCCATGACGGCTGGCCCAAAATTAGGGTTGCAAAATTAGGGTTTTGCAAAAGGCCCATTAATGATTCTGCTGGGAGCAGGTGCTCCCTCTCTCGTACTCGGTGCTCCCTTTCTCGTACTAGGTGCTCCCTTTCTCGTACTAGGTGCTCCCTTTCTTCAGAATGTCCAAAAAAGGTCCAAATTCATTCTTTTCTAGCCAATTCCGATTGCAAGTTCCAGTCATTGCTTCCAGCCACTTTTTGTACCTAGAATGACTCGATAGAGAGTGAAAGACTTGATAAAAGCCTACAAAACAAGGGTTAGAATGCGCCAAAAATGCATTATATCACTGATTCACGAGTTGAACATGTTGTGGTTTCATGGAGTTCGTACTTTTGATTACTCTAGGAAAAAGAATTTTACCATGCGAGCTGTGCTTATGTGGACGATAAGCGATTTTCTAGCCTACGGAATGTTATCTGGTTGGATAACACATGGTAGGTTATTATGTCCGTATTGCCAAAATGAAACAGATGCCTTCCAACTAAAACATGGTAGAAAATCTTGTTGGTTTGATTGTCACCGGAAGTTTCTCCCTATGAACCATCCGTACCGGGGGAACAGGAGGTTGTTCACAAAGGGCAAACATGTACGTATCCCCCCACCTCCATATCTTTCAGGAGAGCAAATTGAGGTCAACTTGATTATTATGGAGCTCACGACACAGCAAAACGTGGTGGTAACTGGCTTAATATTCCGACCAATCTCCCAGATGGATACCTTGAAGAAAATACTTGGCATAAGAAGAGTATTTTCTGGGATCTACCGTACTGGAAGGATCATCTATTGCACCACAATTTTGATGTCATGCACATTGAGAAAAAATTTCGACAACATCATGCACACCAACTTAAACGTTCCAGGCAGGTCAAAAGACAACTTGAAGTCTAGACTGGATTTTGCCTCTTATATGCTCTAGAGTTGAGTTACATCTCACGGGAGATGGGAGAGCTCCAGTGCCTATCTTTAGATTGTCAAACGAAGGCAAATCAATATTCTTCAACTGGGTTTCCACCGAAGTTAAGTTCCCAGATGGATACGTGTCAAAACTCTCTAAGTCTATGGAGCAAGGGAAAAAATTTTCTGGTATGAAGAGTCATGATTGTCATGTGTTTATGCAGAGGTTATTGCCTTTCGCTTTTGCGGAGCTTTTGCCAACGAATGTGCATGAATCACTTGTAGGTATATTTTCTATAACGATATATAAATATCTAAACAAATGATGTGTGTAATTACATTTTTTTTTTGGTTGATAATGGATATCTGGACTTTGGTTTCAGGTTTTGGTGCAAATTTTCGGGATTTGTGTGTGCGAACTCTGACTCAGGATGGAATTCAACAACTAAATAATAACATCGTAATATTGCTGTGCAACTTAGAAAAGATATTCCCTCCATCTTTCTTTGATGTGATGGAGCATCTTCCTGTACATCTTCCTTACGAAGCCGATTTACGAGGGCCCGTTCAATTTCGTTGGATGTATCCTTTTGAAAGATTCATGAAACACTTAAAAAGAAAGGTAAAAAACCTGGCTAGGGTTGAGGGATCAATTTTTGCGGGAAGTTTTACCGAAGAAATCTCTCATTTCAGCTCATTTTACTTCCCTCCAACTGTCCGAACACGAAAAAGAGCTCCACGTAGGTACGACGATGGTGGCATCGCACAAACATATATCATTTTACTAATTATTTTTTTTGGATAATTATTTTTAATTACAAGTTTTATTTAAATTATTAAAATCTAAATATTTTGTTTTACAGGTTTACCGATAACTGCGTTGCTCGTTCGGTCACTAAAGCCATCATGACCCATTTCACTCTGCCACATGCTAATTGGAGTCAGACCCCGCAGTTTATTCGGGATATTTGGTTTGAATCATGGATGGTAAGTAATATTACATTATTTATTTTTATTTATTAAATTATTTGATTTTAAATATATTAATAACGTTATTCATTTTTTTTAGCAAGGATGGCAGTGGGATGATGTTCGTACACATGAAGTGAGAGAGGCCTTCGAGAAGAAGGCGCTCAAGCGTCTCAACGGCGCTGTCACTAATATGAAGAAAACTTGGCGCGAGAAAGGCGATGATGCGAAGCCGAGAGGGATGGATCCCGATGTTTGGTCGGGTCTAGTACAGTTTTGGGAGGATCCCTATTCGGTGGTCAAATCAGGAAAGTGTTCTGCATCCCGTCTCACGTCGGTGGCTGAAGGAGATGGACCTTCTAATCATTGTGCGGGTCAATCATCATACGCCACAATACGATTGGATATGGTAATATTTTAATTAAATTTATCTATTAGATTTTTTGTATTTTATATATTTATTTATTCTATATTTCATTTTTATGTATGTTTATTTTTGTTTAATAGGTTAATGGTGGTGATCTTCTTCCGATGATTAAAGTGATGGAGAAAACTCATCGGCGCAAGGATGGGACGTTTGTTACCGCTCAAGCGGAACAAACGTTCAATGAGTACAATGCACGACTGGCAGAGCTCTAGACACAGTCATCTCTGGGTGGTAGTTCTGTCCAGTCTACGTTGAGTCTCGAAGATTTGGATAAACTTTACGATGAGGTAATTTTTTAGATTCATATATAATATTTAAACTTATTTTTTTTATTACAATTTTAACAATTTTATTGTATAACACTTTTATTTTATAGGTTGTACCGAAGAAGAGAGGACGGACGATGGGTGTTGGATCCATCAGGGATACTCCGGAAGCTTCTTCGTCTGCTCGGTATTCTTACACTCCGAGTTCTTTTGAGCCACAGTTGACCGCTGCTAATGCTGAGATTGGCCGGCTAAAGACGGAACACACCTCGATGAAGGACCATCTCTCGGCATTGACCAGTCTCTTTGACATTATCGCAGTGGATAACTCTACTTTAGCAGCTGCCTTGGAAAACATGCAGCGTCCTCCACCGCCTCCTCCACCTACCGGTCCAACGCAGTTCGAGGAAGAATCCGAGGATATGATTCGACAAGATACCATAAACCTAAGGATCCAACATCAGTAGATTTTCGTTTTTATTTCATTATTTTTAGACAATTTAAATTTTCATTTTCGGATAATTTAAATTTGCGTTTGTATTTCATGATTTTAGACTATTTAAATTTGCATTTTTGGATTGATATACAAAATTTGTAAAACAGTTTTTTAGAATATTTTATTTAAAAAAAAATTCAACCAGAACGATGCTAAACCGATGCAATATATCTCAAATTTAGCATCGGCTTAGCGTCGAAAGACGTCGTGATTCGACGCTAAATCGTTGCTAAATGTGCGACGATTTAGCGTCAAATTATTGCATCGGTTCAGTACATACGCTAAATCGACGCTATATATTCGACTCTAAATCGATGCTAACTTAGCATCGATTTAGCGTCGAAGTTTTGCATCGGATGTTTATAGATGCTAAATCGACGCTAATTTAGCATCAATTTAGCATCGAATATATGGCGTCGATTTAGCGTCAAATTTGCGTCGAATAAGATTTAGCATCGACGATTTAGCGTCGAAATAAACGACGCTAAGACCCTTTAGCGTCGAATGAGAGTCGAATTTTGCCGACGCTAAAACTGTGTTTTCTTGTAGTGGTTGTGTGTCGATTGATGCAAGGTCTGTAATCGTGAATTATTCGTAATTGTTCATTGTTGATTGAGTTGCTTGGTATTATGGTATTCTTTTATGTATGTCTGTATAACCGGTAGATGGAATGACCGTCTCACTGAGTATTTGCGATAATACTCACGCATCTCTTTAATCCATGTGATGCATGTAAAGAAAAAGTGTGTTCGTGAGATCATGGCAATGAAGATGAAGATGATCTAGGGTCTCGATTTCATTATGTTTGTTTATCGTTTAGAATTGCTAGTTAGGTTGTTGGTTATTATGATATTGTTGAATTGGAATTTCGTTGGTTGATTTGGAATTGGTTAATGATTTGGTTTTATGAATTATTGAATTAATTGGCTGGTTTAGTGGATTTATGATTTTACGCTGGTTTTGTGTGTTTGTTTGTTTTGTATTGAAAGTTAATATTTATGGGAATATTAATTCGATTTAAAAAAAAAAGGTCGGGTTGTTTCAATTAGTATCATAATCAATCTGCTCCCGTTTTAATGGCTAACTATATCTAAAACATCAAAATTACTCAACTTTCACATGCAAATAAGCAGTTAAACATGCAATAGTTTAAATCAAGAGTCCCATTCTCCAATATTGACAAAAATGTTTTCTAAAAAACCGTACCCACTATTGAAGCTTCCAAACTTGCATCTTGAGTTAAAATTTTAATGGAGATATGTTGTCAATCGAGACGATAAAAGAACATGTTGACAAAAGTGAGGGTAAGGAAGTCTTGAATGGAGACTCTCACATGATAACAAATAAACTATGTCAAAGGAACAAGGAAAAAGAAGGTGAGAGCCTAAGGGTCAAGGGAGATCCTCATATGACTTTTTTGCCACAGAGATGTGTTGGAGACGCGATTAAGTATGAGCTAAAGTGCTATGGAACTTTGAAACCTTTCTCCAAGGTTATAGCTACTCCTACACCATATTTTAAACAGAAACGTGAAGAAAATATGTGGGGTATGTTGAGAAAGGTTCTAAAGATGACTGATTGGAGAACTTATTTTGGAGCAATTTATGATGCTCACCTTGACTAATATTTGAGGTTGAAGTCAAGCTAATGAAAACCCATTGGTTAGTTTTTATTTTCTTTGAATTTGTTTCACCTTTCTTCATATTTCTTTCTAAACTGGAACGACGTATTTTTTGGGAGAGGGTATATATCGTTTACTAACATTGTTTTCTTTATTTGTTTCCATTTGAGTCATTTTCAGTTTTTTATTGAGTCAAAACCTTGTTGCGAATGAGGACCTTATCCGAATACAATCATTTCAACCGTAATGTGACCATTTTTGCAGAATTTGTTTAGAGTAGGCAACATTTAGAAATCCCACGACTGGACTACCTCGGAAAATGTTGTTTTATGGAAATTTTGTTGGATCGAATGTTATATCTATCTTATTTGGACGCTAATTGAATATAATTTTTTCATTAGGGGTTTGATATTGGGAAACAAACTACGACATTCATGATTTTATTTATATACTTTGACACTCTCTTGTTAAGTTTGGTACCATACGGTCCATACCTTCACCTTATACCTTCTTTTGATCTCCATGCTTATTGATTTTCATTGTCATAAGTAACATGTGCTAAAGCGTCATAGAGGAAACGGTTGACATAGCTTTCCTGCCACGTAGGTGTGTTATTGGAATGTTAGGTGGATTAGACATTATGTTTATGTCTAATGTGGTTACTTGAAAATTTTGTTGGATTAAGGTATCATTTTTGTGCATGTGTTATCGAAAAAGCTTATAAGAGTATAACTATACTGTGAATGTCTTATGTGGTTTCTTTGCGTTAAATTCACCATTTGTGTAAGACTTATGCCTAAGAAAATATTCCACCCGTTTTTCTTTCAAAAAAAAAGAGAAAAAAGGGAAATGCCAGGAAAAATTAAAAAACGTTATCTCAATGGTTAGAGTTTATTTAGGGAAACACAATTGATTAGATGGTTGGTTTGTAATTATTAGTTGCTTTAAGTGGGAGGGACGCTATGTGTTCATCAACGATATTATCCCTTACGATTTTGCATATTGTTCTGCATTTTTCAGCGTAACTGAGTAACCAAAACACCTTAAACCCTACCATTAAATCAATTATTATTTGACAACACTTTTCTAGTTATAACATGTGATGAGATATTCAGGACCATCTTAATGAATACAGAGAGTTAACTGCTGAAAAATTATGTGGGTTCGAGATTCAGAGTATGGATCAGGCTTGCGAAGGTCATGGAGAATTATGATTAAAAACTTAGGAGTGAGGATGTTCTATTTGTTTAATGTGGTCTGTAAGTGGTAGTTCACAACATTGGTTGCTAAGGATTTGAGAGATCCCATTGTTTTTAAATCCCTTCTTTGTTCTTGGTATTACGTTTTCTCGAGGGTAAGCAAAATATTAATGTAACACCCAAAATTCTGGAAATATGTGGTGCATGTGGAGAGGATTGAAAGAATTGATTTGGTTATCTATGTCATCAAAGTGCACTTATTTTTTTAGTCACTAGTCCTGAAAGAACTCTAAAGTTAAGCGTGCATGAGATGGAATAATTTAAGGATGGGTGAGCTACAAAGAAATCATTTCCAGTATTGTGTGAGTCAAGACAAAACATTGGGAAAGATCACATGGTGATTTGCAGAATTATTAAACATGACTCTCGAGACTCTCGAGACTCCCGGACTAACGTACCGGCAATAAGACAAGGTGGGCCCATAGGATAAGAGTGCTCGTGGAGCCTACATACGGTGGCGGTCGAAGCGTTATTAGTGGTATCAGAGCCGAACCTCTATGAGTGTGGGACTCACTATCGGAGTGGCGATTTTGGTATGCAATGAGGACGTTGCGATCTGTGAATGGGAGTGATTGTAACACCCCGAATCCTGGAAATATGTGGTGCATGCAGGGAGGTTAAGAAGAATTGATTTGGCTATCTATAGCATCAAAGTGCACTTATCTTTTCGGTCACTGGTCTTGACAGAACTCTACAGTTAAGTGTGTTTGAACTGGAATAATTTAAGGATGAGTGACCTATATGGAGGTCATTTCTGAAAAAGCGGATGAACACAAAACGAATAGCTCAAAACCTCGGAACACCGAGTTTTAATCTTTATTAGAAATCTTACAAGAAGTTACAACTCTCTTGTTGGTTTTACACAACCCTAAGCCTACCCTTAGTTTGTCACCCAAGATTCCTACTCTAAGCAAGATCAAAGACAAAACCTTTGTCTTCTACCCACTCTTGCTACCGTTACGGAGTTCTCACAACTCTCTCAATAGAAAAGCTCCAGCGACTTTTCTTTTTCTTCAACGGCTGTCATAAAAGCATTCCTCTCTACTCTTTTTATATTTGTCGAGTAAGATCAATCTTCTAGGTCCTTGATACGAGCACCTCTCGTATATTCACCAAATCTCCACTTTCCATATTTAAGCTTATCTTCCATTAAACTCATATGCCACGTCATCTTCTCCTTCACGCTTCTTCCAAATTCTTCTCTTCACATATTTGAATAAAACATCATATGCCACGTCATCCTCTACTTGACCACGTCACTTTAATCTTCATGTTAGCACAGCTCCGCATCTGTTCCAACAGCTCATATCTGATGCTTCAAAGACTCCTCTATCATTCTCCCCCTTTTTGATTGAATGTGTGCATCCAAGCTAAACCTATAATCATCATCATGACACACAACACACAACTCCAAGTATCTCCACACATATAAACTTTGAGTTACGATCAATGTCAATTTCTTCAAGCATATTACTCCCCCTCAAAGGTAGCATCAACACCTTCTCTTAATACTTAGCATTGGCTCTGCAAATTATCTATGCACTGTCCACACACTGTTTATCTCCCCCTGCTTGGTTGCACATTCAATCAAAAACCTCAAACACATGCAGACGTGCTGGAACTCATTCTGAACTATTCCACCAGAGTTTTGAAAATTTTATCATCACGTTGCTTTACTTGAATCCCTAATAAGTAACTCAAATATCCAATCATGCTCAATTTCTTAGTAAGAACTTCTTTGATCTTGCTTGGTGCGATCGAAGAAACAAAGCAAGCATCAACTTGTCTATCCATAATCTTGATCCCATCTCCAATATCACTTATCACTTCTTCTGGACGGTGATTTTGATGAACTTGCACAGCTGGTTCCTTAAGGTTCATGTGAATGAGATCCAACGTTTTCTTAGTTTGAACTCCTTGCATTTTTTTTTGTTGATTTTTGATTTGCCCATGAGCTCCTCCTCCAAACGTGACCTTGCTTTCCTTCACAACGTCATAACTATCAAGATATTTCACAGAACTTTGGTATAGATCCGATTTAGCTATCCAAACTTGTGATCGTTTCCTCAAATTTGGATAGAACCTTCCATGTCTCATGATCTTCTCAACCTTCTCAGCAAACCTGTAGCAGTACCTCTTGATGTGACCAAATTTTCCACAGAACCAACACCTAGATGATCTACCTTCATAGCTGTTTGGAATCTTGATATTCTCTGTTAGAACAGACTGCATCATGTTCCCTCGGACAAAATTAGTCTGACCACTGCTTGGTCCTCCATTGTAACCAAGCCCAAAGTTGGATTTTCCAACCCTTCTAACTGAGAGAATCTTGTTTAGATCTTTGGTACCACTGTTCAACTGCAGAATTCTCTTCCTTGTTTCCATTAGCTCTTGAGTCAACGTTTCATTCTTCTCGAGTTCAGCCCTTAACTCTTCATTTAACCTCTTGTTTAACTCTTGCAGCGACAACTTCTCCTCAGCCCACGAGATCTTTTCTCTGCTCAATTCCAGCCAATTATCATACAGCTTGCGGAATTCAATTTTTATATTGAATTCCCCTTCCTCCTCCGATACGTCGGTATCCGAATCACTCTCGGAAAAGCTTCCTTTTTCTTTGTCGTCTTCCTCACTGATTTCCCCATCAGAGATTTCTTCAATCCTTGCTGCGAAGATGAAATATCCAGTGACATCATCCTCGTCACTTGAACTGTCATTAGATTCACTGTCGCTCTTTTCGATGTAAGAACGCTCCTTCTTGCCTTGACTAAACACACACTCGGACTTTGTGTGACCAAAACCCTTGCACTCAAGGCACTTTAGCGCTTTCCTCTTAGCATTAGGGCACTCGTTTCTGAAATGTCCATAGCCTTGACACTCGTGACATTGTTGCTCATTTTTCTTGAAGTTCCTTTCACGGTCCTTGCCACTGGATTTTCCTTTGTCGAAAGCACGCTGTGTACCACGTTCTACTCTCCTCATCACACGGCTGAAATTTTTGGCCATCAACCTCACGGTCTCCTTAAGCTCTCGAATCTCTTGTTTGTCATCAGCAACAAACGCAATACTACGACTCGTAGTGTCTTTGTTTGGCATGATCTCCATCTCATAGGCTTGAAGATGACCAACGACCTCATCAAATTCAATTGTGTCCGTGTCCAGAGACATCCCCATGGCCGTTTTCTTGATGTCGAACTTAGCAGGAAGACTCCTCAGCAATTTCTTCACGAGTTTCTTGTCCTTGTACTTCTTCCCCATGTTCTGAGCTTCGTTCGCAATCGAGCTAAGTTTTCCACTGAATTCTTCGATTGTCTCATTGTCTTCCATCCTGATAGTCTCAAACTTCGAAGCTAACATGTCAAGTCTCGACCTCTTCACATTTTAAGTCCCTTCGTACATCTTTTTCAGTTTGTCCCATGCCTCTTTAGCGGATTCGCAGCACTGAATTCGCTTGAATTGATTCTCATTAACAGCACCAAAGATGGCGGAGAGGGCTTTAGCATTGTACTTTGCCATTGATTTTTCTTGATCGGTCCATAGAGTCTTTGCCTTAGGTACTTCAACCTTGTCATCCCCCATGGTAGTTGGTGATTTCCATCCAATTTCAACCGCTGTCCATGCGTCTTCACTAATTCCACGGATGCTAGCTCTCATCCTCATCTTCCAATGACCATAGTTTCCTTTTTCTAGAGTAGGAATCCGTTGCACAGCTATAAACTCTCTTGAGTCCATCCTTTCCACAAGATCTTCACCTATTGTAAGTTACAACTTGGTTTAGATGCCCTCTCTGATACCAATTGAAAAAGCGGATGAACACAAAACGAATAGCTCAAAACCTCGGAACACCGAGTTTTAATCTTTATTAGAAATCTTACAAGAAGTTACAACTCTCTTGTTGGTTTTACACAACCCTAAGCCTACCCTTAGTTTGTCACTCAAGATTCCTACTCTAAGCAAGATCAAAGACAAAACCTTTGTCTTCTACCCACTCTTGCTACCGTTACAGAGTTCTCACAACTCTCTCAATAGAAAAGCTCCAGCGACTTTTCTTTTTCTTCAACGGCTATCATAAAAGCATTCCTCTCTACTCTTTTTATATTTGTCGAGTAAGATCAATCTTCTAGGTCCTTGATACGAGCACCTCTCGTATATTCACCAAATCTCCACTTTCCATATTTAAGCTTATCTTCCATTAAACTCATATGCCACGTCATCTTCTCCTTCACGCTTCTTCCAAATTCTTCTCTTCACATATTTGAATAAAACATCATATGCCACGTCATCCTCTACTTGACCACGTCACTTTAATCTTCATGTTAGCACAGCTCCGCATCTGTTCCAACAGCTCATATCTGATGCTTCAAAGACTCCTTTATCAATTTCCAGTACTATGTGAGCTAGTGAAGACAAAACATGGAGAAAGATCACGTGGTGATTTGCAGGGTTATTAAATAAAACTTTCAAGGCTCCCGAACTAACGCACTGACCGTCATACAAGATGGGGCCCATGGGCTGAGAGTGCTTGTGGGGCTCACATAAGGTGATGGCCGAGACGTTACTAGTGGTATCAAAGCTGAACGCAGATAAGTGTGGGGACTCACACTGTCGGGGTAACGATCTTGGTAAGCAACGAGGACGTTGTGATCTATGAGTGGGAGTGATTCTAACATCATGAATTCTAGAAATATATGGTGCATGACGAGAATTAATATGGCTACCTATGTCACCAAAGTGCACTTATATTTTCGGTTATTGGTCCTGAAAGAACTCCAGAGTTAATCTTGTTGGAGCTGGAGCAATTTAAAAATGGTTGACCTACGGGAAGTCATTTCCAGTACCGTGTGAGTAAGGACAAAACATGGAAAAAATCACTTGATGATTTGCAGGGTTATTTAACAAGACTTTCGAACCTCTCGGACTAACACACCAGCCGTCAGAAAAAGGTGGAGGGCCCACGGGCCGAGAATAGTTGTGGGGCCCACATAAGGTGGTGGTTGGAGCGTTATAATTAAGTATGCGGGAGTTGATGTATTGCGTTTACCATTTCCTAACGCTTGTTTTGAGTTTTTACTGAGTCAAAGTGTGTGATTTAGAATTTTTGGTCCTTTATTGAGTCATTTCAGGTCGCATGATGTTTTTGGAGAAAAGCGAGTTATTTTGAATGCAAATTGATTATAGTAGAAGAGTCCCAAGTTTTTCATTTGTTGACAATTTTCTCATTGTTGGATACAAAATGACCATTTGAGACAGCTTTCATTTGATCGGATAAGTGTAACAATGGTTTGTAGGTTATAAACAAAATTAACGCACTTCTAAGTGTTTATAAACATACTTATAAACATCTTTTTATTGTCATAACTACTTTATAATGAACGTTTAAAGAATTTGTACATTTTTATAAAATATCTTATAAAACTGTTTAAAAGATTTCTAAAATGATACCTTTGGAAGGGAACAAAAAAAAATAGTCCTTCCCTCTCTAAATATAAATTTTTTTGAAGTTTTTTTTGTTTCAAAATATAAGTTTTTTAGACAATCTTAGATAGTTTTTAATTTATTGAATATTGTACGATCAATAATATTTTGCAGTTTTATTTATAATTGGTTGAATTATTTTTATCCTATATATTAAATAATACTTTTTGACAAAAAAATTCTTAATTTTCGCGTTTTTAACCAAACTTATATTTTAAAATGGAGAGAGTAATATTATTGAAAAACAAAAAACAACATAAAAACATATTTTGGAATTCAAAAACAAAAGACCAACGAAGAATTCGCAATGTACAAAAAGACTTCCACAGGAGTCGATTTCTTCACTGCTTCTCCATCGTCTTTCATTCTTTTATGATCTCTGTTATACAATTAATTTAAAAATCATACAAGAATTGCTTAAATAATTCTCATAGTGACACGTGAAATATAAATTTAACTATTATCACTTTTAGTTCGACATGTGTTGTAAATTCTTTCAAAATAAATGTTATTTAAGCTTCTCAATCGATATATATATATATGCATGTATGTATATTTATGAGAAATTTAGGGAACTTTAAATCGACATTGGCCTGACCAAGTTCGGTACAATGTTGCTAACATATGCCAGAAGGAATTGTTTCTCTCCATACTCAAATACCTAACAATGTACGTTCATGAATCATGATGATACATTTCACATGTCGTCATTTCAAATCTATTAGCAGCCAAATATATCTAACTTGTTTTTTTTTTGTTTTCTTTCTTATTTTTTATAAACCGTGGAAATTCTGAACTTTTTGCTCATAATCTCCTCGGTATCCGGAGTCAATCTTTGGATATTCTAATTTAAATAATAACTCTCTATCCCAAAGGAGATTTGAACCCGGAGCAATATATCCAACTTGTTTCGAATGAAAAATCTAGCTTCCTCAGTTGTTTTGTTAATGTTGAGTTGTTAATGTTGAGTTTCACTACTAATTAAATTTGATAGAGAGTGTTGTATTTTTCAGCAGTAGCAATAACGCAAATCTCTTTATGAAAGTAACAATTTCCTACAAATTTAATAGCATTTCTTCATTTGATATGTTGGTTTGATTGTACCTTATTTGAGAGTATTCAGTTAGATTAATTCCTCTATCTCTGATTTTATAGAAGACTAAACATCAGAAAGTCACAAGCCATTGCATGAATGATCATTAGTTTTAACACTTTTTTAACACATCAAATTAAAAGCTAATTTTGTTCATCATAGCACGCTAGCAACCAACAAGGATTAGATTTGTGGGCCTCTGACTCCCTATTAAACTTGAAGATATATCATTATTCTAATATACCTAAATAATTTAGGTGTTGCGAGAACCAATAATTGTTTTACTATATTCATCTAACCTTATCACGAGAGAAAAAAACTTCCATATACGTAAAGGAACAATCGAATTCATTCCATTATCAAAAAAAGAAAAAAAAAAACAATTATTTCATTTCACAATACAGTTAACATTTGTCTTTAGTGGACAACATAATTCAAACGATACATTTCGACGACATAGTCAAAATCCATTATTTTGAGGCAGGAAAAAGAAATCAAACTGTATAAACCATAGAAACACCAATAGTCTTAATATTTCACTTCAGAACCCATCCTTTTCCACAACATTCTCAAACCCCAAAGCATCCAATTATTATAAGTCTTCCACCACCTCAAATCTATAAATCTCTCAAACATACACAAGCCCTTGTCATTAAAGAAGTAACAAAAAAAAATCAATATAATATTTCCGCTTTAATCTGTATATACTATATAGATAACACACAAAGACACAAACAAACACTTAGGTCTAGATATTTTCTGGTCTAATTCCCAGTGGAAGGAGGTGAGTTACAGTCGCAAACAACCTCAGTTTGGATTTCTCTCCGGTGGAAACTTCGGTGGCAGCCACAGGCGGCGCAAGTTAGCGCTGCCACGGTACCTTCCTCGCCGCTGCTTGCCATGAACTCACGGCAGCCGTCGACAGCGTAACCTCCCACTGCCGCCGCATGGTTCTTCTGACACTCACCGTATCTCACACCTCTCACCGTTAGAGAAGAAGCCGTCGACGAGCTTCTAGAAGGTTCCTCCGGTGAGGCTCTTCTCAACACCACTTGACGTTTCCTCATGCTTTCTCAGCTTCTTCTTCTTGACTCTTTTGTGAAATCTACAAAGTTGTAATAATGTGATGTATCTATATATATATTCGAGAAGAAGAGAAGAAGATATATATATATAAATAAGTGTTTTTTTCTTTTCTTTTTTTAAGTTTAATTTCAACGGTGGAAGATAGAAGAGTGAAATGTCAAGAAAATTACAAGAGAGGACCTCAGTTGTTAACCCTAACCCTAGATGAGATATTTATAGAATTTCTGAAAGCAATCGACAACCAACCTTGAGATATTTATGCATCTCTGTATATGTGTGTACATGTTCATGTCCGTGCTATATGCATCATCACAACCAATCAAAACCTACCTAGCTAGTTTACCGAAGAAAATAACAAATCTTTACATCGGTATATATTCACATATATATGCCTTCACATGTGTATGAATGTTATTCAATTATAATTCGTCTCACATGTTTTGTTTTGTTTTTGTTACGAACCTATATATGGTGGAAGTTTCTTTGGCCACGTTATTTAATATTCAGATTATGAATATTGTAACTTTTTAAAATTTTATTGTTAATAAGAAACCTTCGTTTGCAATTTAATCAAAGTTGCCTCAACTGGTTAGAAGATATTGAGTAATTTATTCTGAATTGACATTAGAATCTCCTAATCGGAATTTACATTCACTTGCAGCCGTCTTGAGTAGATAGTTAGATCTTCGTTATAGATGATGATAATATCGCCCTTATATATAATCATAGCATTCGGACCTTCTAAAACTTTTGATATGTGCAACTTTATATATATATATATTCGGCACCAATAATCATTATAACCATAGCTAACAGAATAAAATAATGCAGAATTACATCTTGCAACCATAAAATATACTATGAAAACTAAATTAAATCATGTGTGGACTGTGGATGCAACTTTTGTTCAACTTTGCGAGAAAACCCTAAAATGATAACAAAGCTTTTCTTTAAGACCAAACAAAGTGATTGGTTTTAAAAGGAATGAAACAGCTAAGCTTGTCTTTTAAGACCTAATATGTACTGTGGTGGCCCCTTAACACTCATCCCCTTTAATCCTCCTTTTCTTTCTTCTTCCATTCTATTCTATTTCATATTAATTTTCGTAATTAAACTTGTGACGACTTCTTAATCCTATCAAAAAGAATCTGATTAAGTATCAGAGTTCGAGTATAATACTATGCATAGACAACAAAAACTGTTTATGTCGGCTATGTGATATTGTGACCCACTTAAGTTTCTACCCGAGATAACGTACGGACTTAAAATGAAGAATTCAATATTTGTTGTAATCCAAGTACCAATCAATATATTTAGATTATATGATGAAAATGCATGAACATAAATAGAAGTGTGTGTATGTATATACATTTGGACCTAAAAACGTGGGACTGATAAGTTGGGCTACCAAACCTATTTTGTACATCATGAAGACAACGCAATCCCTTCACGATCTTTTGCTTCTTTGCAATTACGTCTTGATTTTTTCAATTACACGTGCTTACATTCATTCGTTTTTCGGTTAGACATCAAGAGTTCTTATTCATGTGTTCCATCAATCTCAGATAATTATATAAGAATAGTTTTGATATTACTCCTTCGGGATTAGATAAAAGAATATTGAAAATTCGATTTTGAGATAAATTATGAGATATTAACCAAAAAATATTGTCATAGCTGACAAGCGCTTGGAGTTCAGTTATTTAGCATTGTTGTTCAATGGTAAAACGATTTCTAATAGAATTAAATATGGGTCAATCTATTCATTGTTGATTGATTTTGCATTGAAAGTCCACAAAACGCAACATTATATCAATGCACGAGTCTAGAATGAACTTCTGTTCCACTTGCACATTGATCGAAAGAGTTCTAAAAAAAAGGTTTTAATCCCACATTTTAAATAACAGAGATCTAAAATAATATATGTGACATATATATACTAATTCATTTATCGACAATTGGTTTCTGAATTGTAAAGGTTAATCCTCCTATTTGATGGGGTGATTGATTTCTAGTAGTCGGACTCAATACAATACTCAATTCACATCCGCAAGTTTTTAAGAATAATCTACATATAGAAAACACGATTATGGAAAAGACAATCTCATTGTATTTTTGTTCAACTGACATTTTTTAAGATTAAATTTGGATTTTAAGACGTATGGTGCGTGCATGTATTTAAAAGTGTAAAGCACAGACAATGGACAATTCATTATTCTTATTATTTGATATGATTGTTTCTGTCTAACGATAATTAGGAGTCGTACCACGCATATATGCGCCATAAGTTAGTAATGAAATTATAGGCCAATTTAGCCAAAAAAAATTATAGGCCAAACAAAGCCTTTTTTGGTTGTTTTATATAATGATAGGAGATTAGCTAGAGTAACCTACTTTTTTTTGTTATAGTTATAATAATTTTTTTTTTTTTATTGCTACAATAAGTTATCCTAATTTTTTTTCTTTCATAATATTAAAATTGTCCTTCGCATACTCTACCGAAATATTGGCAGATTCTACCGAGACATTGGTAAACTTTGTCGAGATATTGGTAGACTAGCAGACTGAGATATAAGTCTACTACTATTTTAGAAGACTTTTAAAGCGTCTACTAGAAAAACGCAGACTCTGCCGAAACATTAGTAGACTCTGCCGAGATATTGGCAGACTCCGAAACATTGGTAGACTATATCGATGTATTGGTAGACTCTGCAAATATCTAGAAATATGGCAGGCTCTGCCGAAACATTGGCAAGCTCTGCCAAAATATTGGTAGACTCTGCCGAGATATTGGTAGACTTTGCCAGTATCTAGAAAAATGCAGAGTCTGCCGAAACATTAGTAGACTCTGCCGAGATATTCGCAGGCTCTGCCGAGATATTCGCAGAATCTACTAAAAATTACAGGCTCTGTCGAGGCATTGGCAGACTATAATGAAGCATTGGCAGACTCTGCAAAAAAAAAAATGTAGATTTTACCCAAAAAAATAATCATAATCTACGAAGACATTAGCATACTTCTGGAGTGTTTTGTATTTTGTTGATAATGGTTTTTAAATTTTGTGTTTATTTTCTTACTTATTTTTTTTTTAAATTAAATCTATTTCTAGTATTACTTAGTTAATAAATATATTTTTAGTATTATAAAAAAAACGTAAAGTAGGTTATTTGGACAAATAAAAAATTATCTTAGTAATTCTTTTTTAAAAGTAGGTTATTCTAGATAAATTTTTCTTTTTTATATAGGGAATACTTATCCTGATTAGAATTCAAACCGAAATGACTTAACTCTAAAATACTACATTTTAACCATTAAAACACCATTAAACTTTTAATGCATATTTAAAATAAGATTACAAGTTTGTTAATGACAAAGACCAAAGTGGTAAGCAGACTAATGATGGTTATGATTTATGATAAGAAGTGAGATTTAATAAAAAGGCAAAGAGAGGTTATTGTGTTTCTCAACAACCCAACTCTCATTCCTCAGCTTCCATTAATCTTTGGATACTTAACGGTCATTCTTTAATTCGGATAAGGAATCTTAGGATTCACAAGTCACAACTCATGTTATATTTATTTCTCACTCCGTTTCGTAATAAATATTTCTTTTAAATTTAGTTTTTGTTTTACAGAATCTGATATCTTACGTATCCAATACAAAATATTAAATGCAATAAAGTTTAAATTAAATTATTTTAGTTTATTAATTAGAAAAATAATATGATGCAGGTATTAATAAAGAATATAATAGAAATTTCAATACATTTTTGAATATGTGTGAAAGTTTTTAAAACTATATTTATGATGATACATATTAAATTTTTTTTTTTTATAATTTGGAATACACATATATAGTGTATATATATATTGGCGTCGGTTTTCACCACACCTATCTTCGCAAATTAACATATGTAAAACTCCATTTCTTTTAACAGGTTTGTCGAAGAAATATGAATCGTCAAGCTCGAAGCCAATAAGAATAGCAATAATTCCAACTGAAGAGGAATATCTCGCCATAGACAGCTCTACTCAGAAGTTCAGGATCATACGATCATAAATGGCTATTTCTCACGAATGCACGATCTTCGAAAAAGATGGAGTCGTTAGCCTTGTCATAAAATTCAAGATCACGAATGACGAGCTCCAAAGAAGGTGGATCACGTGGAGCAGAGTTTTCGGAGAAGATACTATAAGAACGCTTATAAAAGCTGAAGAGGGAGGAACTAAATAAGCACTTATCTTTACACAATAGAACTTTACCTGATTACTAGCTAAGCACTGGAGCTTTACTTGATTAATTGTTAAATACTCAAGCTTAAATGATTACTAGCTAAACACTTAATCAATTTTCCTAAGAAATTTCTGCAATCTCATATTTGTTTTGTCATTAATCAAAAAATCATTATAACTTTAGTTATAATAACGAAATTTAACGTCTCCCTTTTTATTTCTTATTTTATCATTCCAACTCATACTTATTGATTATGGGTTTAGCCATTCACAATTTGGCGATGTATGATGGAAGCTATTTTTTTTTTACTCATTAAACAATAAGTCAAATTTACTACAATCTTGAGATGGCAAATATATCGGAATCAAACAAAAATCTGGATTTGTGAATGAGGTTAGAAGTATGCTATATACCATGCTCTTCCGAGCATGTAAACATGACGAGCTACGTCAATCCTTCATTGCTCGATTTGATCAGCAAGGGAGGATTAGACATCATGCTTTTGAGCTAGTGGATAAACTCACGAACGCCCAAACATCATGTTAAAAGCCATAAGTAATTTGGATTTTTCTAGCCAGACTGTGATGGGTGAAATCATACTTTCATGTCATCCTCCGCTATCTAATAGACATCCAATGCTGATCTTGGACTTATCCTAGTTTGGACAACCTTCATTGCGCAATCAGGTCATGAGGGAAGCTGAAAAACTAAGCTCCACGGACGAATTCGAGACCAATCAACAAAACTACAATTATTTATGGTGTTTTTTTTAGAGAATGTAAAATTGGTATTCAAACAAAAAAAAACGTTTTTACAATAATTGTGACTTAAATCTGAAAGCAACTACTTATTGGTGTTCAACCTGCGAGTATACACCTTTCTCCATACCCATCATTCGTCCCCGCTACTACCTCGACTTAAGGCCGTGCCTCCTTTGATGTTAAAGAGGCATTCGCCTTGGGGTCCGGATGATTTTGTGTAATTTAGGGTCCATATTCTAAAGATTAATTGTAGTATAATGATAAAAATATGGTAAGAACAAATTTTGAGACTCTCATCCCATATTCAAAACCATTTTGATGCTAAAATAAGAGCTTATTTTTTTTTATCTCATTAACTTTTTATTGACACTCTAACAATCATCTAAAATTAAATTATAATTATGGTTAAAAAATCATATGTAATAAGAAATTAATTTTAAATTTATGGCCCCTAGAATTCTAGGCACGGCACTCCCCGACTACGCGATAGCTTTCCCTGAGAGATTCGAAAAATCTTCTTATTTTTCTTTTTCGAACCGGGATAGCCATTAATCATGATCCTAATTCATATAGAAAGTAAAATTTCATAAGTGTGTGAAATGACTCTATAGGAGATGTCAGGTTCAATTCTTCTTAGTTAGATGATCAACCATGACTAAGCACTGACAAATCATATAACTCGCGGTTCAAAACTCACCACGTCGAGCTCATGGATAATTTCTTAAATCATGGCTATTTTGTGGAATCCAACTTCTTCCCACTACGAACGATGTGTTATATACTCTTCTCGATTCTCTTCTGCTTCATTTCAAGTTTAGTATTTTATTTAAGATGTTCTCGTGAGTCTTGATTGCTCGTTGGTACTTGTCGTTGCGCTTCATAAAATATATAATAATTACATATTAAAGGACAACAACGTGAAACTCTAAAAATGTATTCAACACCTTTACTGTAGTTATGAACTATGTAAATTGCTAAAAAATTCTCGAGTTAAGGTTAATGAATAAAACAGAAGGAATCTTCATTCCAGATCGTTCAAATACGTTTGTTAATACTGCAAAAGATTCCTTATCGTTAATCAGAATGGGGACTTGGATGTTTATGCATGTTTAATTAATTGATTACCTTCAGGAGTTGTGTGATTTAAGTTGTTATACATAATAATTGGTGTTGCGGAACTAGATTGATGAGAATTAAGTCAAAGAGATTTGACTAAATCTTAGTTCATTGTCTTTTTGTGATTTAATTTTAATTTGTTAGTAACTAGTGAATTAATTTCTAAGTTGTTATAACTAAAGACTTTGAATTTATGTAGATGTAGGAGCACTTTTCCCACTTTTTGTTTTGTAGGAATCCATGATTCCACCTCTTTGTTTCCTTGTAGTTGTCATATTTAAAGACTTAATTTGAATGAAAATAGCAGAGAAGTTTTATGCATGCAAGCGTTTTGTGTTTTAATTTTCTTGTTCTGATTGGGACCATCCATCATAGATCAATTTATCTAGAACATATTTATCGAAATTTATCTTGTTTAATTCATTTGATTTCATCGAACCATGATACACTGAATTCTCTGATACACAACACTTTTTTTTTTTTGTCAACATGATACACTCATTTTCTGTTATTATTTACTTGCTTTACTTTTAATAATTGCTATTTTTGTCACTTTTTATACCCCTAAAATAAACATTTATATTTTACATCTTAGCTTAACTCAATTATTGGCGAGAAAGAATGTAATTTGTGGGCCTTTGTTTTCCCTCCAGTTTGATAAATATTTGTTTGTCAAAGAAAATCAACATTCAAACTATATTGTAAGATATAATACACAATCAGAGAGGCTGTCCGTATTTACTTATCTTTTACAATTATGCTTTATCAACATCTCCACATACAATATTTACAATATATTTCTAAGCCAATGGTTTTGCTTTGGTGCCAAGAACAACTTCTGCTCCAGATACTTGGACCATTGGTTTTGTTTGAGTGCTTGTAACAAATGGAGATTTCAATGATACACCCATCTAAATTAACATGTCATTGTTCTCGTTTGGTTCTTGTTGGTCTAACGAACAAATATTGTAACGCCCCGAAAATTCTATAAGAGAAATAACGAGACATTTATAAATAAAATAAATAGGTGAAAGACATGAAATCAATTTTTTTAATACAAACTTGATTAAAATATAAAACTATTACCTTAAAAAATAAAAACCTTTGTCTCGCTCTGACCCAAACTCCACAACCACGAACAAGCTTGGACCTTGAACTCAATTCAAAACCTGCGGAAATCGAGCGACGTGAGCGATTGACTCTATATCGTCCAGTGAGCATAAATAAATACGATAAGCTATATAGCAGCACAACTTGACCCCACAGCAAACAAAGGTCTCGTGCTAATACACCTATAACTGATCCGGTTTTTAACACGTTAGTTATCTTTCAAACAAAACATTTCAGTCAACTCATAAAGCTAAATTGCTCATCTTATAAGCCTAGTTGCTTGAATACACATAAGACGCAATGCTCATAATACACCTACTTATAGGCATAGAGATAAGCCTAATTGCTCATGCTACATAAATAAACCTAGTTGCTCATACTTATAAGCCTAATTACTCAAATATATAAGCCTAATTTCTCTATAAACATATTTGCTCACTAGTAGACCATCTCCAATGTATTTTTCTAAAATACAGAAAAATATAACATTCCTCTATTTATTCTCCAATGTATTTGTATGTTAGAAAAAATACTCTAAAATAGAGGAAAAAGTAAAAATTCTCCATTTTTCCTTTACTACAATTTTCTCTATTTTAGAGGTGTGGATTTGAATAAATTTTACTCTAAAATAGAATTTAGAGAAAAAATAAAGGTGGATTGGACATGCCATAGTAACTCATATATATAACCATTTTTGCTCACTCAGATATATAGGCATACTCACTTAGATATATACGTATTTGCTCACTAAGATATACAAGTTTATCAATAAGTCATATCACATATAATATATACAAAACAAATCCAACATATATAATCGGGTGTCACAACACATAGAACAAATAAACCAACACTGAATTTCAAGAGCATTTTCAAGAGAAATTTAAAAAAAGAAAATTAATTTACGCTCTCTTTTTTTAAAGAATTTTTAAAATTTCATATGGGTCATGTGCGATAAAATCGCCACCCCTCTTAGATGGCCCTGCTGAATGATATACAAAATAATCAAGCAAATAACACACAATTCGCAATTAAACTAACATGGTACCTAGCATTGTAAACATATCAAAGATACTCTAACTGATCACGTGCATGACAAATTTTATGGGATAATTAATCATATTTATATGCTTATATACATGTATGCACTAATAGATTAATTAAAATGATGTTATACCCTAAGCGCCTCCTAAGCTTCTCTTCAATAGCCGCCGTCGTCGATGGTGCACCTTCTGCATCAGAACCACCAGATCCGCCTAACCCACCAGACATCCACTCTTATGCTGGACCGTTTCTCCTTGCTCTCCTCTCCACCACCGATCATCTCTCTTTCCCTACATCATCTTTCTCATTCACTTTCCCAAATCGAGATATGGAAACTGCAGATCCGGAATCGCCATGTCCAAAATGCTTTTTCGAGTCAAAATCCATAGAATCCGACCACGTTTTCGCACCAGTTACCAGCGACAGTACCCTTTGAAGCTGTGTCTACTCCTTTGTTGGGTAATAAGAGCTCTATTTGTCACTCTTTCTCTTGTTTGGAGAACCTTTCCTCCTTTTTGGAGAGACCCTTTTCCTCCCTAGTGGAGAGATCCTTCTCATCTTTCTCATTCTTCACCGAGAGACACTTTTATATCGTGAGAAGTTTCGATGTTCCTGAATTCATGTCTACCAAAAGCTCTCACCTTTCCCCATCATCAGCTCTTGCGATACCAGAGTTTGCCGGCCCTAGCTCCAAAAATTTGTGCCCATCCAGAGAAGTTCAGATTCTTCATCCGGTGAGGTTTCAGAGGTTTAAATCCTATATCTTCGATGCTCCTACTCCATCCTTCACCGGCCGAGACCCTCCATCGCTCCTCCAGCTTCCGTTTTGTCCAACCAATTTTGAGATGGACCAGATCTATAATATTCAGTTTTTGGGCTTTGCAAGCCCATTATTGCTCAAAGGTCTTCCTCACAACGCAACCCATTTGATCAGATTTGATAAATCCATTCGATTAGAAGAGTATTTTGCCAACATGGGTTTCGGAGTACTGCCAACTTACCGGCGTATCTTCGACCTCGCAGCTACGGTTCTAGAGTACTACCAACTTACCGGCGTATCTCTGAACTCGCCCCTCTATTTTACAGAAAACGCTTTTAAACGCTCAGCCTTTACGGCATTACGAGTTATTAGTGCTGTTTGCTCGCCTTTAATGGCAGAAGAACTGCAAATCACTTTCAAAACGATCAACTTAGAAGCCCTTTTGAAGAAGCTTCCAGTTTTTATCTGTGGCGGTCGAATCTCACAATCCCAATCTAAGTAACTCTTCAGGGTTTGTAAAGTTCTGCGGAAAGCTACCAAGGGTAGAGATCTCAAGAGAGGTTTTTATTAAGCTGTTAGAAAGTTGTTTCAGAATACAAGAGTTTGTCTAATGAATCTTCGATCCCCTTTTGGGTGAATACAATGAACTATATATAGGATTTCGAGGTAAAATTGGCCAGCTAATAAAATGGGCTTTGTAACGACCGCGAACCAAATTACGGAATATTTGGTCGTGTGTCGATCGACACAGGGAGTGTGTATCGATCGACACGAAAAAAAAAAAAAAAAAAAAAAAAAAAAAAAAAAAAAAAAAAATTTGTCTATAAAAGGAAGAGGAGTGTCGGCAGAGCTCAGTTGTTCAAAGAGAAAATCAGTTTTTTTGGGGGATTTGAGTGAGGAAATCAAGTGATTTCGAGTTGGGTTTTTGGAGGGTAAGAACAACTTCTGTTCGTGTTTTGGAGGAGGCAGACGGAGGTCAAGTTCACGACGGATCGGAGTGAAATTTGGAGGGTAAGTACTCCTGTCGTTGTTCTTGTCGTAGGAAAAATCCGTTTGTCAATCGGACGGTTAGATTGTTAGTTATGATCGTTCTAAGTTGGTCGGTTTGTGCAGCCTTCAACTGCGATCAGTCAACTTCGGAGGAGTTTTGTTGTCGAACCGTTGGGAACCAAGGGACGATCTATATACGGTTAGAAATCTCTATCTGTCTACTTTTCAGATCGGGTTTCCGATCTTGATTCCGTTGTGTTTTCCGTTCCCAGTGTGCTTTCTTGTTCAACATGTCATTTCTGTTCCAGTTCGGATTGTTGAACTTGCGGGCTATTTTCCCGTCGAATTGTAGGGAGTTAGAGGACGTTCTACATACCATTGTGTAGCTCGTCGTGTCTAGTTTCCAGCGCCGGTTTCCGATTGGAATTTGGAGTAGCCGTTCGTAGTATACGTTGAGTTCTTTGGGGCGTGCGTGTTCTTGGTGTTCTGGGTGTTCTTGAACACTTTTGAATCCGTTTTCCTTCCCAAATCAAGGTGAGTGCGTGACCATGGGTGCGTATAAGAATAAGAAGTGTTAGGATGCGTTTGTGTGTTGTTTGGGATCGAATTTCGTGTTGTTTGATGGATTAGTATGCAGAAAATCGCGTGTGCGAGTTTTCTGGGTTTGGTGTGTCGATCGACACATATGGGTGTGTCAATCGACATGGTGTCAGTAGGTCACCGGGATGGTGTGCTGACGGACATGAGTGTCGGAGTCGGTGTCGATCGACACGGGTTAGTGTATCGATCGACACAGGTTGTTTTTACGCGATTGAGTTGTTTTCATGTTGATTGTTCATCCTGGTATTATAGCATTGCTTATGCTTATATTTGTACATAGCCTGTTGATGGGATGACCGTCTCACTGGGTATTTATGATAATACTCACGCATCTCTTATAACCATGTGATGCAGGTAAAGACAGTCAGTGATCGTGGAATCATGGCCGGGACGAGGGGAATGATCTAGTGGCTCGTTTTCGTGTAATAAGTTAGAATTGCTAGGGTGTTAGCAATTTCAGAACTATGTGTATTACCGAATTGAACTAGAATTAATAAGTATGGGCTTGTTAAACGATAATTGTATTTGATTGTTGAATCATTGTTTCCGCGCTGTTTGTTTATTGGACCGTTGAGGATCACTATTTATGATAATAGTGATCCGGTTAAAAAATTTTTTTTTATTGACGGGTTGGGTCGTCACAGTTTGGTATCAGAGCCCTAGCGGTTCTAGGGCTAGTTAGTTAATTGATTATGCGAGTTAGTCAATTGATTGTTGTGTGGGTATGGAGTCATAGATCATCCCTTCCGAGCCTTCAATGAGATTCCACGGTATGTGTTTTGTGATTTCTGTTTTTTCTAGTACTTAGTATTCTGCTGGTTAGTGCAGAGTGATGGCTAGAGTGGCTAGAGGCAGAGGTCGCGGGGGCCGTAGAGGTCGTGGTGGTCGTGCTGGGCGTGGACGTGGGCGGGGACTTGGAGTGAGTCTGCTGCCACGTGGGTGTCCCAGGAGACTACACAGGAGCGGGTAGTTGACTCGCAGGCGTTTCAGGAGGGGTCCGTGGGTGTGACAGCTACGGGTTC
This sequence comes from Arabis hirsuta, assembly GCA_964056655.1. Classification (NCBI taxonomy): domain Eukaryota; kingdom Viridiplantae; phylum Streptophyta; class Magnoliopsida; order Brassicales; family Brassicaceae; genus Arabis; species Arabis hirsuta. The sequence continues at coordinate 22,534,392 of OZ053310.1, forward strand.
CAGTGAGAGGGCTGGAGGGGATAGTGTAGGTCCCGATGTAGCTGGTGGTGCGGTGGGCCCTGGTGGGGGTGCTGCCGTAGGCGTCGCCCCGGATCGAGATGATCGTCTGGCGGGTCTACTACAGATGATTCTGGAGAGGTTACCGGGAGGGGTGCCTGCTCCGGGTCATGCTCCTGGGGTGCAGCCGGGTATGGCTGGGGTGCAGCCGGGTATGGCTGGGGTGCAGCCGGGTATGGCTGGGGTGCAGCCGGGTTTGGCTGGGGTGCAGCCGGGTTTGGCTGGGATGCAGCCGGGTTTGGCTGGGATGCAGCCGGGTATGGCTGGGGTTGAGGAGCTTCCATCTTATCTGCGGATGATGGAGCAGATGCAGCGGATTGGTACTGCATTTTTCTCGGGCGGTGCTAGGCCTGAGGAGGCTGATGGGTGGCGGATGAGGTTAGAGCGTAACTTTCGCTCGATCAGGTGTCCAGAGGGATACAGAGTGGATCTGGCGGTACATTACCTAGAGGGTGATGCGCATCTCTGGTGGAGAGGTGTTGAGGCCAGGAGGGTGCAGGCCGAGATGGTCTGGGAGGATTTCTTGGCGGAGTTTAACGCCAAGTATTTCCCGCAGGAGGCGGTGGACCGTTTGGAGTCTAGGTTTCTGGACCTGACTCAGGGAGATCGGTCAGTGAGAGAGTTCGATTTGGAGTTCAGTCGACTTCTGGTACATGCAGGGAGAGGCATGGAGGGCGAGGATGCCCAGGTTAGGAGGTTCTTGCGAGGACTTCGACCAGATTTGAGGACTCGTTGCAGGGCGAGTAGGTTCGCCACGAGGGCGGAGCTGGTTGAGATGGCTGCTGCGATCGAGGAGGATCTCGGGGAGCAGGTTGTGGTGGTTAGTCCACCGGTGCAGCAGCAGCAGCCGAGGAGATCTCAGCAGCAGACGAGTTCAGGCAGGGGTGGCAAGCCTGCTCAGGGACAGAAGAGGAAGTGGGAGAGCACTTCAGGGGCTAGTCAGGGCGGTTCGGGATGCTTCGGGTGTGGGAGCATGTCCCATCGTGTGGCGAGCTGTCCGAGGAGGACCGGGACCGGGACTCGAGATGTGTGGGTCGGGGTTCAGGATACGCGGGTGTGTTATCACTGCAGAGAGACGGGGCATATTAAGCCCAAGTGTCCGAAGCTGCAGCAGTTGGCGGTGGCCGCAGTGCAGCCATTGGCAGTGCAGCCGTTGTCTCAGATTGCAGCAGCACCGCGTGTGTTCACGTCTGCGGAGGCGGGTGGATCTAGCACCAGACCGATCACAGGTATTTCCGAACTTGACTTTTTAAATTCATGGTTGTTTGAGTTTTTGTTTGTTGGGAAATTGTGAGTCTGTGCTAGAATGGTAGGGTTCTGAGGCACATGGAATTGTGCAGGGACCTTAGTTGTGGGCGGGTATGAGTCCCACGTGTTATTTGATTCGGGAGCTACGAATAGCTTTATTACGCCGGAGTGTGCGGAGAGCAACGGAATCCAGAGTGATTCCGGGGAACAGGCGGGAGTAGTCAAGGTGGCTGGAGGTAGGACGTTGGCTACTTTCGGGCGCGCTCGTGGTGTGGATGTTCTGGTGGCGGGAGAGTCGATGCCAGCAGATCTGATCATCAGTCCGGTGGAGCTGTATGATGTTATCCTGGGTATGGATTGGTTGGATCGTTACAGGGTCCATCTGGATTGCCACCGAGGGCGAGTTGTGTTTGAGCGAGAGGCGGGGAGGTTGGTTTATCAGGGTGTGAGACCGACTTCCGGGAGTCTCGTGATTTCCACGATACAGGCCGAGCAGTTGCTTCTCAAGGGCTGCGAGGCGTATCTGGTGACGATAGTGATGCCTGAGTCTGTTGGAGGGGTTGCAGTGGAGGATATTCGAGTTGTTCGGGATTTCCAGGATGTGTTCCAGTCATTGGAGGGATTACCGCCATCGCGGTCGGATCCGTTTGTTATTGAGTTGGAACCCGGGACTACTCCGATATCTAAGGCACCTTACCGTATGGCTCCAGCAGAGATGGCAGAGCTGAAGAAGCAGCTGGATGATTTGTTGGATAAGGGTTTTATTCGGCCTAGTGTTTCACCGTGGGGAGCGCCGGTGTTGTTTGTGAAGAAGAAGGATGGTAGTTTCCGGTTGTGCATCGATTATCGGGGACTTAACCGAGTCACCGTGAAGAACAGGTACCCTCTGCCGCGCATTGATGAGTTGTTAGATCAGTTGCGAGGGGCTACCTGGTTCTCCAAGATCGACTTGGCTTCGGGATACCATCAGATTCCGATTAAGGAGGCAGATGTGAGGAAGACTGCTTTCAGGACGAGGTATGGGCATTTTGAGTTCGTGGTGATGCCTTTTGGTTTGACGAATGCACCAGCAGCGTTCATGCGGTTGATGAACGGGGTATTCCAGGAGTATCTGGATGTGTTTGTGATCATCTTTATCGATGATATTCTCGTGTATTCCAAGAGTCCTGAGGAGCATGAGTTGCATCTGAGAGTAGTTTTGGGGAAGCTGCGGGAGCAGAAGTTGTTTGCGAAGTTGAGCAAGTGCAGTTTCTGGCAGCAAGAGATGAGTTTCCTTGGCCATGTGGTGTCTGCAGAGGGAGTTTCTGTGGATCCGGCTAAGATCGAGGCTATCAGAGGGTGGCCTAGACCGAGGAATGCCACCGAGATTAGGAGTTTTCTTGGGTTGGCAGGTTATTATCGAAGATTCATCGCGGGATTTGCGAGTTTGGCTAAGTCGATGACCAAGTTGACCGGGAAGGATGTTCCTTTTGTGTGGTCTTCTGCGTGCGAGGAGAGTTTCGGAAAGCTGAAGGAGATGTTGACGAGTACACCGGTGTTGGCGTTACCCGAGCCGGGTGAGCCTTACGTGGTGTATACCGATGCTTCGGGTGTTGGTTTGGGTTGTGTCCTGATGCAGCAGGGAAAGGTTATTGCGTATGCTTCAAGGCAGTTGAGGAAGCATGAGTGCAACTACCCTACCCATGATTTGGAGTTGGCTGCGATAATTTTCGCTCTAAAGATTTGGAGATCTTATCTTTATGGCGGAAAGGTTCAGGTGTTCACAGACCATAAGAGTTTGAAGTATTTCTTCACACAGCCGGAGCTGAACCAGAGACAGAGGCGCTGGATGGAGTTGGTAGCGGATTACGATTTGGAGATCGGATACCATCCGGGTAAGGCTAATCTTGTTGCAGATGCGTTGAGTCGGATGAGGGTTGCTTCGGCTCAGGAGCGTGATATGGAAGCTCTGGTAAGCGAGATTAGTACGTTGAGGTTGTGTGTGATCTCACAGGAGCCGTTGGGGTTAGAGGCAGCTAACCAGGCAGATTTACTGAGCAGGATTCGGGTTGCGCAGGAGAAGGATCAAGGGTTGATTGATGCTTCTAAGGCGACAAGTTCGGAGTATGTGGTCTCAGCAAGTGGGATGATACTGGTGAATGGGCGGGTTTGTGTACCCAAGGACGAGGATCTGAGGTAGGAGATTCTGAGAGAGGCCCATTCGAGCATGTTATCGATTCATCCGGGGGCGACCAAGATGTACCGTGATCTGAAACGGTATTATCACTGGGTCGGGATGAAGAGGGATGTAGCTAATTGGGTTGCAGCGTGCAACGTGTGTCAGCTGGTGAAGGCTGAGCATCAGGTTCCGAGTGGTATGTTGCAGAGTTTACCCATTCCGGAGTGGAAGTGGGATATGATTACCATGGATTTCGTGACGGGATTGCCGTTGTCACGGACGTATGATGCGATTTGGGTGATTGTGGATCGTCTGACCAAGTCAGCCCATTTTCTTGCCATCAAAAAGACCGATGGGACGGTAGTGTTGGCTAAGAAGTATGTGCGTGAGATAGTGAGGCTGCACGGGGTGCCAGCGAGTATTGTGTCAGACAGAGATCCGAGGTTCACGTCTGAGTTCTGGAGGGCGTTTCAGGCAGAGATGGGCACTAAGGTGCACATGAGCACGGCGTATCATCCTCAGACAGATGGACAGTCGGAGAGGACTATTCAGACTTTAGAAGACCTGTTGAGGATGTGCGTGCTGGATTATGGTGGTCATTGGGCGGATCATCTGAACCTGGTTGAGTTTGCGTACAACAACTCATACCAGGCGAGTATTGGGATGGCTCCATATGAGGCTCTGTATGGGAGGCCGTGTAGGACACCATTGTGCTGGACTCAAGTGGGGGAGAGGAGCATGTTTGGTGCGGATTTTGTTCAGGAGACGACGGAGAAGATCCGTGTCTTGAGACTGAACATGAGAAAGGCTCAGGATCGGCAGAAGAGTTATGCTGATAAGAGACGGAAAGAGCTGGAGTTTGAGCTGGGAGATCTAGTGTATCTCAAGGCAGCGATGTTGAGGGGTCCTAACAGATCCATTTCAGAGAATAAGCTAAGTCCAAGGTTTATGGGTCCGTTTCGGGTGGTGGAGCGGGTTGGACCAGTGGCTTATCGGTTGGAGTTACCTCAGAGTATGAGAGCGTTTCATAAGGTATTTCATGTATCGATGTTGCGGAAGTGTCTACATGAATCTGAGGAGGTGTTGGCTAGGATCCCGGAGGATCTTCAACCCAACATGACGTTAGTGGCGAGACCTGTGAGGATTCTCGAGCGGAGAGTCAAGGTGCTGCGTCGGAAGAGGATACCATTGGTGAGAGTCGTGTGGGACTGTGATGGTGTCGAGGAGGAGACTTGGGAACCAGAGGCAAGTATGAAGGCAAAGTTCTCGAAGTGGTTCGAGAAGCAAGCGGAGGCTTGAGTGTTTTTCTGGTTTTCAGTAGTTGTATTAGCTTGTTGCTATGAGTTGTATGTATTTTCGTTTGGGTTGTAACGATATACATTGTTGAGATTTAATAAGATGGGGTTTTTCTTATTATCTTGGGTTATAAGACGGATGTTCTTATGGTATGACGGGGAGATCATGGGTTTGATGACTGGGTTAGGTCATGTGTGTAATGACGGGGAGGTCATTTGAGGGGCTAGGATAGAAGCTCTATGGGAGTTAGGGCTTGTCTAAGTATCTAGGGATGGGGGTCCTAAGGGATTAGGACGGGTAGATCCCTAGATGGCGCTGGAAAATAGAGGTTTTATGTGAGTTAGAACCTGTCTATTTTCTAGGGGGAGTCTGGAACAGAAGTCTTATGTGAGTTAGGACTGTCTTTTCTAGGGACTCCGATGGAAACACCCTGGCGATTGGGTTGTTTCAGATGACCTGGAGATTGGTCATGAGTGATATTCCGGGTTAGGGGATATCAAGATGGGAACCACGGAAGTAAATCGGTCGACAGGTGCTTATGATGCACGTTACAGTGTTACTGCTCCAGGGGATGGTGATATTCTCCTGCATATACTTTGAGGGACAGAGATCTCTCCAGAGGATGTGTGATTTCCTCTGCAGCCGATAGCTTGACGGACTGTGTGTCCCGAGAGTGGGAGGGGCTGGAGCATACCGAGAGCCGGTATGGTATACATCGAGAGCTCGTAGGGTGACGATCTTGCGAGTGGGAGTGGTGTATAGAGATATGAGTTTGAGCAATAGTACCTATAGTGTGATTATAAGTATGAGATTTGATGAACTTCAGGGATCGGGAATGATCTCAGGTGGTTTGTGGATGTCTAAGCTAGGGTTGTTACTCGAGTTTGGAATTTTAGTTCAGACGACCCTGGTAAACATATGTAGCCTCTTTGGTCGTGCATGTTCTTGTTTGATTGTTGTGCGACCAATTGATCCAAGGTCTGGGTCTACGGTGGGTCGGGCATGTTCTTGTTTGATTGTTGCGCGATCTATCGGACAACCCTGATCCGGATCAGCGAGTGTTGCATCGTGGATGTTTCCTGGGGGAATTTGGTCGGGTTTCGGACGAGAGTGTCAACCTTAGTGAGACGGGTTAGGTGATGGAGATCGAGAAATGATCTGAGTTGGAGCTGACCGGGTTTGGTCAGGATTGCACCTGTGATGGTAGTGCAATGTAACTAGTATGACACTAGTTGAGTTCTGAGATTGGGTGTAATCTCAGGTAGTGCTGGCCGGGTGGGCCAGGGGTGAGGATATTAGTAGAGCTGGCCTGGTTGGAGGGCTGATATCAGTTGTGTTTGACCGTAAGGTGACGGTTTCGCGTGATTCGAGGACGAATCCGTGTTAGTGGGGGAGAATTGTAACGACCGCGAACCAAATTACGGAATATTTGGTCGTGTGTCGATCGACACAGGGAGTGTGTGTCGATCGACACGAAAAAAAAAAAAAAAAAAAAAAAAAAAAAAAAAAAAAATTTGTCTATAAAAGGAAGAGGAGTGTCGGCAGAGCTCAGTTGTTCAAAGAGAAAATCAGTTTTTTTGGGGGATTTGAGTGAGGAAATCAAGTGATTTCGAGTTGGGTTTTTGGAGGGTAAGAACAACTTCTGTTCGTGTTTTGGAGGAGGCAGACGGAGGTCAAGTTCACGACGGATCGGAGTGAAATTTGGAGGGTAAGTACTCCTGTCGTTGTTCTTGTCGTAGGAAAAATCCGTTTGTCAATCGGACGGTTAGATTGTTAGTTATGATCGTTCTAAGTTGGTCGGTTTGTGCAGCCTTCAACTGCGATCAGTCAACTTCGGAGGAGTTTTGTCGTCGAACCGTTGGGAACCAAGGGACGATCTATATACGGTTAGAAAGCTCTATCTGTCTACTTTTCAGATCGGGTTTCCGATCTTGATTCCGTTGTGTTTTCCGTTCCCAGTGTGCTTTCTTGTTCAACATGTCATTTCTGTTCCAGTTCGGATTGTTGAACTTGCGGGCTGTTTTCCCGTCGAATTGTAGGGAGTTAGAGGACGTTCTACATACCATTGTGTAGCTCGTCGTGTCTAGTTTCCAGCGCCGGTTTCCGATTGGAAATTGGAGTAGCCGTTCGTAGTATACGTTGAGTTCTTTGGGGCGTGCGTGTTCTTGGTGTTCTGGGTGTTCTTGAACACTTTTGAATCCGTTTTCCTTCCCAAATCAAGGTGAGTGCGTGACCATGGGTGCGTATAAGCATAAGAAGTGTTAGGATGCGTTTGTGTGTTGTTTGGGATCGAATTTCGTGTTGTTTGATGGATTAGTATTCAGAAAATCGCGTGTGCGAGTTTTCTGGGTTTGGTGTGTCGATCGACACATATGGGTGTGTCAATCGACATGGTGTCAGTAGGTCACCGGGATGGTGTGCTGACGGACATGAGTGTCGGAGTCGGTGTCGATCGTCACGGGTTAGTGTATCGATCGACACAGGTTGTTTTTACGCGATTGAGTTGTTTTCATGTTGATTGTTCATCCTGGTATTATAGCATTGCTTATGCTTATATTTGTACATAGCCTGTTGATGGGATGACCGTCTCACTGGGTATTTATGATAATACTCACGCATCTCTTATAACCATGTGATGCAGGTAAAGACAGTCAGTGATCGTGGAATCATGGCCGGGACGAGGGGAATGATCTAGTGGCTCGTTTTCGTGTAATAAGTTAGAATTGCTAGGGTGTTAGCAATTTCAGAACTATGTGTATTACCGAATTGAACTAGAATTAATAAGTATGGGCTTGTTAAACGATAATTGTATTTGATTGTTGAATCATTGTTTCCGCGCTGTTTGTTTATTGGACCGTTGAGGATCACTATTTATGATAATAGTGATCCGGTTAAAAAAAATTTTTTTATTGACGGGTTGGATCGTCACAGGCTTGACCCATTAAGCAATATATATAATTTAGGCTCATTATTCTATTAAGTCTATTTTGTTTATGGGTTTAATGTCATTTTGGGCCTATATTCGGACTGGACCTTTGTAGACTTGCTTTGATTTCGTCAAGACGTTGTGGAGTTGATCTCGTCGTCATATCGATCTCGTAGGGGTGAAATCCGACCCAACATTCTCTATGATTTAAACTGCATAACCTATCTTTTTAACATATCGTTTGTCATTTATGTAACAATTAGTAGCCTTTTACTCTTTGGCACAGTGTTTTCTGCTTGTAACCCGGATTTGAGTTTACTAGAATCAGACTTTGACCAAAAAAAAAAAAGATGTTATGTTATGTACACATTTAGGATAGGTAAAATTATCTGAACATCTAAACTAATTTGCTCACACTCATCTCTGAAAAGCAACCAGAAAAATTAGTCAATAAATATATATAATTGATCAATTACATGAACTTATTAAAACTATTTGATTTAGTTATTAACGATTTGAGACTGTGACCAATATGCTAAATAGAGATTCAGTTACAACTAATTCTGATATATATATATCCAGAATCAAACCACCGCCAGTTAATTTTTTCCTAAACTCCATTTAATTTTTTTCATTTGCATAAATCATATTTTTTTCCCCAATAATTCAAGTTGCTAATGATTTTATATAAATTTCAAATTTAAATTGCACATTAATTTTCTATTAAAATATTTAAAAATATTGATATGAATCGGTTATGATAAATCAAAGAAAAAGAGATTGAAAAAATAATAGCACAAAAAATGAAAAGATAGTGGATAAAAGAAAATAATTGTATTTCTTTTTGTTTTGTTCCTTGTATAATTTTTTTTTTTGGAAAATAGAGAAAGTAGAAAAATAGAATTTAAGACTTATGACCCGTGGTAAATGGAGAGTGTTGCAATTTTTTTTAAAGTGACTTGTGATTTATTATAAAAGCATAGAGCCAAAATACCAAACAAATTTATAAAAACCTCTTCTGGTTTTTATGGGTAGCACTGCTATTTCAAAAAATGTATTTTTTTAATTTTCATTATGAAAATACCGTTTTTACTATTATTTTTTGTTATGTACCACATTAAACAATTTCTTCTAAATTAGTATATAAATACTTAAACTCATGGGTTTTACATCCTTGAATGCAACATGAGTGATTGTAAATTAAGTTTTCATATTTTTAACAAATATTTTTGGGGCAATTGCAAAAATGCCACTTTTTGTGTACACATTTGCAAGAATTCCACTTAGGAGTGTCTATTTACAAAAATGCCACTAATTATAGATTTATAAAACCTATATATTAAAATTCTAAACCCCAAAAAATGTTTTGACACCGAAAACTCCCTAAACACTCAAAATTAAACCCTAATATAACATAATTAGCCCAAACATAAATTATATAATGAAATTTTTTTTTTTGAAAAAGTGGCATTTTTTTAAAGATTTCAAAAGTGTGACATTTTTGTAAAGTGGCACTTGAAAAATGGCATTTTTTGAAATTGATCAATATTTTTTTGGTAAATTTTTATATATTTTTAAACTAATTTTATAACAGATAATTTTATCCTCTTAATAAATTGTTTTAGCACTGCCAAGCTATTTGTAAAAAAGGGGCAAGTTGTAATTATTGATTGTGTAGTAAAAATTATAACCAAACTACTTCATAATGTTTTTGCTACATGGAATTTAATAGATCGTGGAAGTGATCGCTTCTTATAACCAATTGATTCATAATGTGTTTGCTCTAATAAACCGGTTTTTCTTCCAACAATATATACACTTTTAACTATCTTTAAATACTATATAACTAGACTAGTATCCGTGTTAATACGCGGATAAGTATATTAAAGAACTAATAATATAAATTTTAAGTTATAATTCATAATATGTTGAATTACCAAAATGTCTTGAAATACTATCTAAACACGGATTTTAATTATTAGAAATCAATTTATATCTTAATTTACATGTAATAATTCATATCACGCGGACTCACCATTATAAAATCTATATTAATTATGTGATAAAATCATAAAAAACAATTCAAATATTATAGAGTTCTATCTGAAGAGAAAGTGAATAATCTCATAAAAAACTATAAACATTTATAAATAATTTTATCAAACATCATATATAAATCCATGATTGATAAATGTATATCATTGATGTCATTAGTTTCTTTCTCATAGAGATCTATACTCGCCAAATTTTAAATACTGTTGGATCTTAATAGTAATATATTATTATTATTTTAACATATATAAATTTTCATTTTATAAATTTTTTTTTTTTTAACATTGACAAATATAAGTACCGTTATATGTAGAAGAAATCTATTTTCTTTGTGATACAATATGTTGACAAAAAAAATATGCTTACAGGTTTTTTTTTTTGGGTATTGTTGTGCATATCTCAAAAATTTAAATTGAGATTTTCATATACTTTTTAATTTTTTTTTCCAATTTATATAATCTTTTTTGTTTTATCATTCACTTTTTTTTATCTTATCTGAAATTTCTACTTTTTTTTTGTTTTTTACATATTATATTTTCTATATTTTTTATAATTAGTTTGGACTATTATAAATTTTTTTTAATTAGTTTGGATTAATAGAATATTTTTTTGTCTAATTAATTGGAACTATAAGAAAAAATTTCCCTTTTAATTATTTAGTCACTTACTAAACAACTAATTCATAAGCTTTCCATTTTTTTAATTTTTTTTTAATTTTAAGTTTTAACACATGTCATAATTTCATCAATATTTAGGACCGGTCCAATGTAATATTATGCCTAAAACAAAAAGAAAATTTGGTGGCTCATTTACAGTTATCAAATTAAAAAAAATCACAAAATGCAGTTTTGGAGATTCGAACTCATCGCCTTAAACCTCAACTATTACACCACAAGATACTTTGACAAAAATGATGCCCTTTTAAACATATAATCTATTGTGATGTCTAAAATCCTAGCTTCACCTGCTTTAGGTCAGAGCCGGTCCTGTCAATATTAGACACATATAATGATCTGATGAATTATAATTTTATTTACGTGTCGCATTTTTATGGCTTGCATCATTTTTTATATAATAAAATCTCCGATTGGGTTTTTAACATAACTCTACTTCTTCTTCTTCTTCTTTTTTTACCATCAAATCACAACTGGCATTATCGTAAAACCAAACGAGAAGCTAAACAAATGGTGACATTGACTTTTTGATACCTATTAACTATGTGATGTAACACAACTCACAAGGTCACAGGAAAGAAAGTCAAACTTTAATTCTTCATCACTTCCAATTCCCGTTTTTTTCTTTTTTTATTATAATTTCTTTAAACCTTGTCGGCTCCATTTATTTCATGCAATAAATATTTTGTATAAGTTTCTTTACTAGTACTATTTTTTATTAGTAGGTCTTTCAAAATCACCAATAGTAAGTCAGTCTTCAAATCTACACTTTCTTTTATTGAGCGGCGCCATTTGACAATATAAAATAAATGTAGTGTTTTCTTTGTGAATTTTCGGGTAATAAAAGGAAAATAAATAAAAAAAGGGGCAAGTTGTAAGTATTGGCATCAAATGGTAACAACATAATTTGAAGAAAATGAAGAATGTGAAGAATGTTGTTACCAGTTGGAGAATTGTGAAGAATTTGAAAAATGGATATAAAAAAACAAAAATTGAAGAATTGTTGTGGAAAAAATATATTACGTATTGGAGAATTTTGAAAAAAAATATTGACATTCTTTAATTCTAGGCCAGGGCATACGGATATTCGGATCGGATATAGGTTCGGATTCTATCGGATATAGTTTCCGTCGGATATAAAAATTTTATATCCATACAGGTACTTATAAATTTTCGGGTCGGATACACATTCAGATTTTTTGGGTACAGGTTCGAGTCAGATTTGGATTATTCGGGTATAAGTAAAGGTACCTCGAGGTCTATAAGAAGAGTTTTTACATAATCAACAGGGAACAACAGAAGGAGTTCATATGCACATAATACGAGAGGGAATAAAACAACAAATATGGGATGCGTTTCATTAATGAATTTTTGTGTTATTAATATATATTTTTGAATGAAGTTACACAAGTATTATGTTTTGAAAATTGATATGTTTTTCATATTTTTATATGCTACATATATATGCGTAATATTATAAATTAATTTTTTTATTACATTTTTTAAGTGTAAAAAAAAAACTTCATTACTCTAGATTAAAACAAGTCTACAAAAACTTTTTTATCCTAGACCATATTGTAATATTTTATAAACTAGGTTTACTAGGAAATAATTCAATTTCATTAAGAAAAAATTATACCATAAATTATGTATATTATTTTGTTTTATCAATCTATTAATTTATTTAATTAATTACTTTTCAAAATTTCAGCAAATCCAGCATATTCCATTGCGAATTTTTTTGTAATTGTCCCTTAAATATATATGTAATGTGATTAAATCATACTAAATTTCCTTGATGATTCTAAAATAATATTGTAATATTTTAAAAATTAGGTTTATTAAAATATAATTCAATTTCAATAGCAAAATATTATATCATAAATTATGTATATAAATTTGTTTTATCAATCTATTAATTTATTTAATTAATTATTTTTTCAAAAATTCAGCAGATTCTGCATTTACCATTTAACTTCGAAATTATTCAGCAAATTCCGCAAGACATCACTAAAAATTCAGGAAATTCAGTAGAAATTCAGCAAAAATTATGCGGTTAACATTTACACCCATTGATTGTGTAGTAAAGATTTATCCCAAAGATTGATGTTCTAGTCCTTTTTTGTTGTTCTATAAAATTTAATTTTTTAGATTTTTTTATTGATTAGTATTATCAAATTGTAAACTCCAAAAAATATTAAATAAGGATATTTGAATTTATAGATTACAACTTGTTCATGGTTAAGGGAAAATCTTTATAGATTACAACTTGTTCATGGTTAAGGGAAAATCTTTATATGCACTTACAACTAAACAAAATTTATTGTTTTTTTAATTTGGGTGAAACTAAAAAACAATCTTTAAAGAAGAGAGGGAGTATTTTTTATCCACAATACACAAAACACACTTAATATATACTCCCACCGTTTTCGAATAGTTGATGTTTTGGAAAAACAAATTGTTTCTAAAAGATTGATATTTTACAATTCTGATACAGTTTTTATTAAGTAATGATGATGAATTATGAATTTCAAGACAGATTAATTGATTTTGTTGAATTATTATTGGCTAAAAATTATTGAAAATTGTTTAGCACAAAAAACAAAGCAGTTATTGTTAAGAATTAATATGTTTTCTTAATATGTCTGAAAACTCTAGAAAATCAATTATTTAGAAACAGAGTGAGTATATATTAAAGAGATATTAGTGATATATGTATTAAGGAGATATTAGTGACAAAAATTGTAGGTGTAAAAGCATTCTAGTGAAATTGTCAATTAATTTAATCAATCATAATATTTAAAATTAAATTATATATCATGGAGGAAATCTTTTTATATTTTTCATTAATTTTACAACATAAGTTCATCAATACATGTTTTATAAATTTAAATCCAACTAAATGTAACATTTTAGACTTATCAATTCATCTACTTTTTAAATTTATTAACAATTAAGCTTTTATTATTATATTTATAACAAGATTATCTATTGAATATATATATATATATATGTATTTAGATTACTATACTATAAAAATATTTTTATTATGATTTAGTTTACATATTTAATCATACTACAAATATTTATACATTTTATTATAGGAAAATATATATTTTTTTTCGTTTGTTATATCCGAAAAATTCATATAAATCTAAAATTTATCTAATTTATCGTATACTTTATAATTTATACAAATAATGAATATTGAACTTAAAAAATAATGAATTAAATAACATTTGTATATGTTTTTTATCAATTTACACATAAAATATTAAAATTAATGGCATTAACATGTGCTTGATCAAATTTATTCGCCCTTATCATATGTATGCACAATACATATCATTTTTGTAGGTTTATAGATATATGATTTGTCATACGTTTGAATATATAAAAAAATTATACTCCCTCCATTTCAAAATATAAGTTGTTTTGGAAGTTTTTTTTTATGTTTCAAAATATAAGTTGTTTTGATAATCCTAGGTACTTTTTTAACTTTATTAATTATTGTGTGACCAATAGTATTTTGCAGTTATTTTTTTTATTGGTTAAATTATTTTTATTATATATATAAGATGATACTTTTTAGGAAAAAAAATAGTTTCCTAAGATTCAAACTTTTAGCCAAAACAACTTACGTTTTGAAACGGAGGGAGTATATGTTACAATTCATGATGCATTACAGCGAGATTCGAACAAGACTACAGCTGAAGAAGAACAAGCAATCTTTGTCAAATTTTTAATATATGTATATGTTCCAATATCGGTAATTAATCAATATATTCAATCATCTAGTCTCGTGCTTGGCACATATCAAAATCTAGTATACCATTACTTGAGGAGATCAACCTATCTACTAGCTTTCAAGGTTAACACACCAACAAGCATGCTGATGGAGTTGTTCTCATTGCATATAACCAAGAGTCTTCTAAATTACATTATATTGTAAAATTAACTAGCTTTATTACCGTGGAAGATGACACTAGGAGTTCTATAGTCCCGTAAGAAGTATAGATGAATGCTAGATAAATTCAGTTAAAATTGTTCTAACCATTTTATTTTTGATTTATTGATCCCCATAAGTTCCATAATTTTAGTAAATATTATCTCTACCGAGCTCCTTGTGTTGATTAGAATCCTATATACATCATAATTTGCTCCTACCTCTATGTTTATTAATAAGGGTGCATCACCGAACTCTTCAAGACCAATTTGATATTCTTTCACTACAAGAAAAACTGTTTATAGCCACGGACGTGCAACAGACTAAATTGTGGCAATAAAAAATTGCCAGAGTTTCTTGAGAAATTGCCACGTTTTTATATGAATAGTTCATTTTGTGGTAGTCCCTGACAATCTGTGGCAACGTTTGCCACGGAAAGGGTTTTGTGATACTCCGTGGCAATATTGCCAGAGATTGTTATATTAAGTTCCGTGACAACTATTGCCACCGAATTGTTAGAATGTTATGTGTGGCAATCTAGCCACGGTTCAAAAGAATGGCATTTTGTGGCAACTTGCCGCGGTGAAGCATGTGTCAATATGTGGCAATCAACTTTTTGGTTCAAGTTATCACATCATAGACATCACAAGGCTAATAGTGTATATTTTCACGGATTGGCAGACGAATATCCGTGGTAGCAGGTATAATATATTCTATTTGCCATGATAGGTTTTATGGCAATCCGTGGTAAATCGCTGAAAATCTATATAATATTCCAAAATGTGTCTTATCAACTGCAGAAAGTGAGGTGCGTGTTACAGTGATTATATTCGAATTTGCCACCTATATCGTGGTGGCAAACCGTGGCAACAAACGTTTATATATTTGACCAACCGAATTCTTGTTCATTTTGGAAGAAACAAAATCTCAAAGCACAAAAAATGTCTTCTTTTTATGAATCAAGAGAGTGGATGTACAAACGCTTGGATGAGGAGCAAAAATGTGTGTCAAACGAGTATATAGACGGGATAAATGCATTTTTGCATTTCGCAAAAAGTCAAGCGTCTTACAAAGAGCGTCAAAAGTTGTTGTGTCCTTGTAGAAGGTGCAAAAATTTAATTGATTGTGATGCTAATATTGTTGGCAGTCACCTATATATGAAGGGATTTACGGCGAATTATTATGGTTGGTCACAACATGGAGAAATTGCTATGACGATGGCGAAGCATTGACAAGCCACTTCAGAGACGACCAAGAAATGTGGCCTGATTTATCTGGTAATATACAAGAACCGGTCAACCAATATCATGATCCATATGAAGATGTAAACATGGTTCCTGACGAAGCCCCCATTCCCTCGAATTTTCCAGAACCACTTTACGCGGAGATATGCCATGACACTGTTTTTCAGGCGTTAGAAGCTGCAGATCAACCTCTTTACGATGGTTGTGCAGATGGAATTTCTCAGTTGTACTTAGCGTCAAAGGTGATGAGCTAGAAGACCAATTACCATGTTGCAGATGCATGCCTAGATGAAATAACTCAAACGTTTAAAAAGGTACTTCCATCGCCTAATAAAGCTCTTGAATCATACTATAAAACGAAGAAATTGACGCGGTCGCTAGGGTTGCCTTATCATAAGATCGATATGTGTGAAGATAATTGTATGCTCTTTTGGAGGGGAGGGGATCAAGAGTTGTTGCAATGTCGATTTTGTAAAAAAGATCGGTATGAACCGAACAGTGGCCGGTTGGGGAAGAAAATACCAAAGCAGAGGATGTTTTATCTGCCAATTACAGATCGGTTGAAGCGGTTGTACATGTTAGAGACGACGGCAAAACATATGAGATGGCACAATGAACATTTGTCTCCTGAAGGAGAGATGCAACACCCCTCTGATGGAGAAGCATGGAAGCATTTTAACAAGGTATATCCAGATTTTGCTTTAGAGAGTCATAATATTTATCTAAGCTTATCAACATATGGATTTAATCCAATTGGTATGAATGGCCAAGCACATTCGGTTTGGCCTATGATAGTGACACCATACAATCTACCTCCGGGTATGTGGATGAGAAGAGAATACTTTTATCTGTCTGTTTTAGTTCCAGGGCCTAAACATCAAAAGAAAAGCCTAGATATATATCTCCAACCGCTGATTGAAGAATTAAAATCTTTGTGGAGTGTCGGTGTGGATGCTTTTGACGTCTCAATGAATCAAGAGTTCAAGATGCGAGTTGCATTGATGTGGACCATTAGTGATTTTCCAGCATACGGTATGCTCTCTGGATGGATGACGCATGGCAGACTAGCTTGTCCATATTGTCTGGATGATAGTAAAGCATTTTGGTTGTCAAACGGACGAAAACACAGTTGGTTTGATTGTCACAGAGCATTTTTACCCAAAAATCATCCTTACCGGCGGAACTCGAAAGCTTTCCGAAAAGGCAAAATAATTAACAATGATCCCCTGCCCTGGTTGACTGGAGAGGAAATTCTACATGAAAGAATAAACAGCATTAGAGGGTTGTCCAAAACCATTGAATGTGGAGGTAATGGTCACAATAACCCTTCTCGAACTATAGAAGGGTATGGTGATTACCATAACTGTGTTAAAAAGAGTATCTTTTGGGATTTACCGTATTGGAAAGAACTACTTCTGAGGCACAACCTTGATTTTGATAATATCATTAACACATTGTTGAATGTTCCAGGGAAAACGAATGATAATGTCAAGTCTAGAATGGATCTCCCTTCTATTTGCAAAAGACCAGATTTGGAGCTAACTGAAGATGGAAAAGCGCCGGTTCCAATCTTCAGATTATCAAAAGAGAGCAAACAAAAGTTCCTTTTATGGTTGTTCCACGAGATAAAATTTCCAGATGGCTATGCTTCAAAGTTTTCACGTTGTGTCGATATGGATAATTGGAAGTTATCAGGGTTAAAGAGTCACGACTGCCATGTGATCATGCAACGACTTCTCCCGATTGCGTTTACAGAGTTGCTACAAAAGAATGTGCATACAGCAATTTCAGGTTTGAAAACATTTATTAAATTTAAACTAATTAATTTTTTCATTTATTAATTAATTCATTATCAAATATTTTACTCTTATATAATTTGAAAAATATTTGTGTAGATATTGCGCTCTTCTTTAGAGATATATCTGCGAAGACATTGAAGACCGAGACTGTTGCTGTATTGAAAGCTAATATTGCTGTGAAGCTTTGCAATCTAGAGAAAATCTTTCCTCCGTCGTTCTTTGATGTGATGGAACATCTACCTGTGCATCTACCCGATGAAGCTCTTTTAGGTGGACCTGTTCAATATAGGTGGATGTATCCGTTCGAACGATACATGTATCATTTGAAAAAAATGGTTAAAAACAAGGCACGAATTGCAGGGTCGATAGTTGCTCAGTGTGTGAACGAAGAAGTTTCATATATGACATCTAACTATTTGGGGAGACACAACGGGTTAGACTCCTTGAAGAATTTGATGGCGAAGTGTTGTTCACCTACAATTATCCTGATGTGCCGACTATTTTCCAACCTGTGGGAAGGGTGGCTGGAAAACCATTACGTGGATTGTTGTCGGATAGGGATTTTAATGTGCTACAAACATTTTTGTTGCGAAATTGTGAAGCATTCGCACCATACGAGAGGTAAAATAATAATCAATTACATATATAATTAATAAAACTTTAAACATATATTAAATATGTGTATAAATATATGATGGCAGGTTGTTCGAAGAGAATATGATGGAACGCATACCGAATATTTCTCCTGAAACAATGAATAGAGAAAAATCACAACACTTTGCTGAGTGGACTAGAAAATATGTAAGTCACGAAAACGTTAACATAATCATGTGATATTTTACATATATAACTATTTTAAATCAAATACATATGTGTGCAGATGAACGACGCTAGCAAATCATACATATTCCCCTTTTGGATGCTTGAGTTTGTACAAGGTCCGAATCATCAAATCACCTCTTGGCCCATGTACTACTCTAGGGGGTACCACTATCATACGGAGAAACATGGCCAAGACAAGAAGACACATAACTATGGTGTTTGTGTACGAGGAACCACCGACGCAGAATATTATGGACTTATAGAGGAAATATTCATGATTGAGTATGACGGTGTGGTTAAACTCAAAACCATGATTTTCAGATGCAAATGGTTTGACACCACTCTCGGTCGTGGAACGCGCAAACATCCATCTGGCATTGTTGATGTTTTCCCCCGTAGACGGTATGAGGTATATGATCCTTTCATTTTACCAGAACAATGTGATCAAGTCTGCTTCGTTCTTTATCCGCGTTTGTGCAGTATCGCAAGTGGTGATTGGTGGGCAACGACAAAAGTTATCCCTCGTGGATTTCATGAAAGTGCAGAAGTTGCTCAAACGGCTTTTCAAGACGAGATTCAGAATAACACTATAAGAACTAGTGGTACTATGCGAGTTGAGACACGTGCAGTTTTCCCAACAGAAGAAGAGTATGAGCCTTTACCCAATATTGATCCAGATTATGAGTATGTTTCTGAAGATGATTTACAAGATTCATGCGATGATTCCGATTCAGATTCAAACGATGATTCATGAATGGTCGATGCTTGCATCTCTCTTTATCCCTTACTTTCTTGAATTTTCAATGCTTTTATATCGTTGTTGACTAATCTTGTGTCTGTCGTGTTTTTTTTTTTAAGTGTTGTTGTTTTCGTTCTTGTGTGTTCTAAATTCCCAAATAATGCAAACTTTGTTGTTGTCGTTGTAAGAAAGAATAATTACTAAGAGCATTGGCAAAACATAGTCTAAAGGAACCATGGGACGATTGATGGATATAATGGACAATGTTATAAAAAACTTAACATAAAAGCCAAATTAAGCAACAAAATCGATGACTTGAAATCATCAACAATATCTCTCACTCACATAAACCCACAAACACAAAACAGAGCCAAGAGCATACATACGATTAGTTTTTCTCACAACCAAAGACATACAAGTTGTTGTCTTTGTAAGTCAAATAATTTACTAAAAGCATTGGCAAAAGATAGATAAGTTGGAGTTAGGAAAAATGACTTAAGCAAAAGTAGGTTGGCATGCATCAAGGTTTGTTGGTCGGGTTGGTTAACAACGCATTTGTCGTTGTCGCTTCCATTGGAGAAGTCTTATCATCATTGTCATGTATGAATCCGGAATATGAATTGGAACCAACAATGTGACGATGCATACCATTTCCAACCGCTTTCCGGTTCGCGGAGATTAAACTGCGTTTCCAAGCCGCTTTCTCTTTCTCCCTCTGTCGTCGAAGTTTCATTTCATATACGACGGTAGCATATAGTCTCGCACCTCTTTTGTGCCGATGAATACTGCATCCACAAACCAAAACAATTCAAAGCTAAGTTAGTCATTTATTATATGTATAACAGAGCCTTAGACAAATTAACATACAAGCAACAAATTCCACTAAAACTCAATAATTATTTATATTAGATAGCAGATAATACACAAAGACTCTACACCCCAAATCAATTCGAAGCAAGACCCAAAACCGATAAAACTATTAAATAAGAAATTGTGATTATATTTACTCTCTTAACAGAGGATACATGGAGAAGAACAAATCTGAGAGATATGACGGAAAAATCGATATGGAGAAAGAAAGAGATAAGATTTTAGCTATGGAGGAGAAAGAAAGAAGAGATAATTTAGGGTCTGCGAATAGATTGAGAGTTGGAGTTGGAAGAAAGGGAAAGTAGATTTTATAGAAAAAAGGAAAAGTAGGGAAAAACGTGTCTAATATAAATGTGTATCATGTGTCTCTGAATTTTAATTACTAACGAAACCTTTTTTTTGTTTTTGGTTCAAAAACTAACGAAACTCTAAACCACAAATCATTACTATATATGTCATTTTGATTTGTATTACTTTAATAGTATACAAAACTAAAGTTTTGAGTTTTGATGATGATTAAAAAATATTTAAGTTAAGTAAGGATGATCACGATGTATGAAAATATTTAAGTCAAGTAAGGATGATCACAACTATTATAACATAACATATTCCCTATACTTATCAAATTTTATATACATCTCTAATTTTAACAAAACCTCTTTGATAATATAATAATATAACATGGTTTACAATGTGTCTATATAATCATAACACATTTTCTATACTTTTCCAATTCAACAAGTAATTTGATTTCATTAAATATATTGGAAACGACACTTAGCCGTGAAACATAAACTATTTGATTAACACCTTTAACAATTAACTTGATCAAAGCTTACATTTTGTACACACGTTTAAGACATTATTTAGTCACAAGTTTAAATTATGTATACTGATTTAAGTTTTAATCTAATTAAAATGATACTAAACGTATTAGCACTAATTTAAGTTATACCGATGGTATTTGTGAAATAGATTGCTACTAATGTTTCTTGTATGTTGATTTCTAGGTTTAAGCACTAATTTAATTTATATATATTTATTGTATCACAACTCCAAAATAGCCATAAACTATAACTACTTATACATTATCTCATAATATAACACAACAATTGTATACCCTAAACCCCAAAACCCATACCCTAAACCCCAAAATATTTTAGTGGGAAACCAAATCCCAAACTTTGTTCTAAATAGATTTTAGAGGGAAACCAAATCCCAAACTTTGTCCCAAATTGATTTTAGGGGGAAACCAAAACCAAGTCTTAAAACCAAATTTTTTTGATTTCCCTCTCACCCAAATTGACTAAAAAATTTGAACTTTTGGCACAAACCCAAACATTAATTTTGGCTTAAACTCAAAAGTCAATAAAACCCACGTGAATTCTCTTCAACACTTCCCACTTTTCTGATTTTTCATCTTCGACAAAACCCTAATCTTTCTCCTTTCATCGTTTAGCCTCCTTCACCGATTCTCCTCCACCGTTTCTCCTCTCCGACGAACCTTAATAGCCCTCTCTCTCTCTCAGGTATGAAATTCACCTCTATTTCTAAACGCCCTCACTCTCTAAGTATTATTTGAAACTTAGCTTTGGGTCCTTAATTCCTTTCTTACTTCGTCTTTGTCATTTGAAACTTGAGCTGAACTTAGCCATATGTATTCTCTTCTTTTCTTGCTGTTTAATAATGTGATGTGGACCGTTTTTTGTTGATTTTTCTTCAACCTTTCCAAAGGGTTTTTTGGTTTCTTTCTTTTCGTCTCTGTTCAAAAAAAAAAATTCATTTGTATAATTGATTTACAAAAGTACAGGTTGTAGATAAATTATATCTATTGGGTGTTTAAGGGTTTCATATAAATTTTAACTTTGTACTAATCTTCGCTATTTTAGTTTGAAACAAAGGACATACTAATGAGTTATTGACCATAGCTAATCGGATTTGTGTTCGATTATTGACTGTGTTCCGATATAGCTGTACATTTGACTATGTTTATTGTATTATGTGGCTTGACTAATAAAAGGATATTTCACTACTAATAAATATTTGTTTATTGGTGTTTAGTGTCTAAGACATTTTATAATGTGTATAAGGCTAAAATTTCATTGATTCCAAATGTTTTTACAGACATGTCAAACCGACAAAGACCGTTTTCTTTCCCTGGAGCTTCTCAGAATGCTCGGCCCTCTGTGCCTCCTCAAGCTTCTCGTAATGGTCGGCTTCTATGCCTCCTGGAGCCACTGGTTCAACTAATTCTATTGCTGACCAGTACACACATGCCAGTTTAGCTCAGGTGATGGGTGCTCCTGCGAGGCTCAGCATGCCACATCTTCATCCTCATAAGCTTGATGGAGCTCTATGGTAGTTAAATTTCCCCAGGTTATTGATATTTTTCCAATTCGTTTGATGTACTTGTCTTACAGGTTCAGCAACGATGTCGTTTGTCAAGACATCAGGTATATATGGAAAGCTAACTTTTGGGGACCATGGTGGAACTTTAGGATGGTTTCAGAAAATAAGAAGAATGCTTGGTGGTCGAGTTTTGTGGTAATCCATTAACTTAAATCTATTTTTGATGATGATAATAAATACATCATCACTAATTGTATCAACAATATCTTTCTTACAGCAAAAGTACTATTGGCATAAGGATCACCACGCGGCAGTGTATAAAGGTTGCAAGAAACACTGCCAGGACTCAATCTCAAGTCGTGTTAGCCAAAGAAAAAAATCAGGAAAGAAGCCTGATTACATTAGCGCTGCTGATTGGAAGTTAATGCAAGATGCTTGGGAAACTGCATATATGATCCATATATGCAAAACTACTTCTGAAAATCGATGCTCAGATCAAGATGGGACAGGGATGCATCGTCATGTTGCTGGGGCAAAAAAGTTTGTTACCATCAGTGAGGAGATGGTAACTTTAGCTTTGATTATATTTTATTTATCAATTGTTTATTTTTCTTCTTATGTGAACTCTGAAAACTTTTATTCTTCTTAGGCAGCAAAGGCCGGTGGACAAGCACCACCAATTACTGAGGTAGTTAGAAAAACCCATACTCGAAAAGATGGATCATACGTTAATCGTCGTGCTGAGCTTCTGGTAAAAGCCGCTGAGGCTTTGGCTTCACAACAGGCTGGCTGTGAAGAAGGTGTTGATAGCCAAGCTGAATCAACACTTGTTCCACCATCCAATGAGCAACTTACTGCTGCATATTTAGAGGTATGCCTTTATCTCTTTTCATATATTCTTAACTTTATGGAAATTAACCATATAGATTTAAATTGATTAATTGCTTGATTGTGATAGCTAATTATTTATATGTTGTGGTCACATGTTGTATTCTTTTCATTTTAAACTGCTTGTGCTTTTGGACTATATCACCTTTTAGTGGAGTTTGTCTATAGCAAGAGAAATTGATTCACATTGAAATGTTTTTATTTTGTTTGATGAATGATTCAGTTTGAAATGTTTTGATATGTTGGATGATTGACTGCTTCATGCTATAATATGTTCTCTTTTTCGATTTTTAGGAGTTTGAAATGTTTATATCATTATGTTCTTATGTAAGTAACTAAAGAAATTCTTTTTTTTCAGTCTGCTACATCTAAGAAAGGCTGTATATATGGACTTGGTTCAATCCAATATATGAATGTTGATCTGGATGAGTCAGCTGCCGCTTCTTTCACTCGAAACATGAACATAGATTTACGATTTACTCGACTTGAGGAAACCGTGGCTACGCTTGAACAGACTGCTGCTAATAATAAGAAGGCATTGGACGTGTTACTCCGGATTAATGGTATTAATCCTGCTACGTTTGAGCCTTTGGTTTCTCCACCTCCAGCTGCCCGATCGGATGGTTCTACAACCTCTGCTCCGCCAAATGCACAACAAGCACAACCACCAATCAACTTGGCTAACTTGTCTCCCCAACAAGTCACAGGTTTGTATGATGATGAAATTTAGCATGTTCTCTAAGTATTTTGTACTTGTTTGTATCTGGACAAGTTATCGTTTAACTTTTGATGTGAACTAATGCCATTGGCTTCTCTTTTGTATTAGTGTCTATTGCCATTGGCTTCTCTTTTGTACTAGTGTAAACTTATTTTGGATAACTTATTATGGAATTGTAAATTTTGGTATGAAAATTATTCTTTTGTTAATGTTTCTTAAATTTGATTTATGTTTTTATATATCGTACTCTATATAACTATATTACATTTTAAAGTTATTAATTAAAAATTGCCACTAATTCATGATGCTTGATATAATTTTGTGGCAAAGTTTTCACAAACAGAAACATGGTAATATATGGCAAATTGCAACAAATATTAACTATGGTAATTTGTAGCATATTACCACATTACAATTTATGGCAATTCATAACTATTTGCCACAATGTTGTGTGACAATTTACCATGATTAGTATTGTGATAATATGTGGTAATTTTGGTTATTTGACACAACAAAAACTGTAGTAATCTGTAACAAACTTGTCACAAAATATGTTATAACAATTTATGGTAATATACCACGAATATTGTTATAACAATTTGTGGTAATTTAACACGCAAATATTTGTGGTAACCCGTGGTAATTGTTGCCACAAAATCATACTTGGCAAAGGTGTGGCAATTGTGACACGGATTACCACAGCTCAATTATTTGCCACAAGGCTATAGCCACGGATCTCAAACATGACAATCCGTGGCAATTGGCAAATTTGCCACAGATTTTTCACTATAGCCACGAATTAATCTATGGCAATGAGCAGTTTTTCTTGTAGTGTTTGGTGATTTCCTTTTCATATGGAAATAAAATTTGGATTGATTTCCGTAGGTTAAAACGATGTTGATGTGTTTTGATCGAATTGATTGATTCTCCATAAAGTTTAGACGGTCCAATGATAACATTAATTCTCTCCAAAGTTAGCGACATGCTCGTCAAGGTTGTTTCCATTATCTAGAGATTTTTCTTTCTTCTCCAGCTCTGATTCAATATTGAACTAAATTCCATTCTGTTCTCTTGGCATAAAGTTTGAACCTAGCCAAACCTTGAGTTCGTAACATTTCTCAGTTGCACGCCCAAAGAGTTTATTGAATTCACAATATGCACACTTTGCCTTTTTTCATCTTTCTTTGGTGGTTTCTCATTCGCTTTTTGTTATTTGAGTTACCCCTTTGGATGTTATAGGCACCTTCATAGTAGTTTTTAAGATATATATATTTTCTTTTCCCTCCGGTTTGGTGGACTGTGAAGTGCCATTGATCAATTTTAGTTATATATAGGCAACATATAAATCATACATATATATAAGATTGATATGTATTGTGTGTAAGATAATAAAGTTGAATCATTTCAATCAAAGAATACGTAAAGGTCATTAATTTCATCATTGATCATCATGCATCATTTATTTCGACACTAGAATTTGGCTCGCACGCGTTCTTCTACAATTTTATCATATTTAGAGACAAATAATTTGATTTATTATTTATGTTTGACAAAAAAAACCAATTTTTTGTAAATAAAAAAATAATGATCAGTTTGAAAAGAAATAGTTTTTTTTTTAATCTATATTGCATGAATGTGAAACTATGAAGTGATTTTTAACCATTTAGATATTAGTGATTACTATTTAAAAATATATATGTTTATTCAAAAATTTGCTAACTATATACATAAATGAGAAATTTTAAGAAATACCACTTTTGAAATGTCACTTTTTAAAAATATCTTTGCAAAAATGCTATTTTTCATTTATTCATTATATTATTTATGTTTGGGTTACTTATGTTGCATTAGGGTTTAGTTTTGAGGATTTAGAGTTTGTTAGGGGTTAAAACATTTTTTAGGGTATAGAATTTAAAGATTTAGGCTTTAAAATCAATAATTAGTGGCATTTTTGCAAATGGACAACCAATTGTGGTATTTTTGAAAAGTGATAAACCAAAAGTTGGTGGCATTTTTTGTAATTGTTCTAATATATTTCTTATTTCTTATCTAAAATTATGGTATTTTAGTGTACTAATATTCTATTATTTTAACATTAAACTTTTTTCTATGTATCATATTGTTTTATTATTGTCTTAAATAAAATACACTTTTTATGTAGATTTAAATTTAGTTATTTATTTTAAGTTTTTAGATATTATTTTACTATGACTTTTGATCAGAAACATTGATAATATAAAACTACTAGTTGAATAAAAAACTTAATTATTTATAATTTTAAAATATAAATTATTTGTAAGGTTAAAATATGTGTTGATTTTTTCATACATCAACTTAGATCGATTGATCGGCTAGGTCGATCGCGCATGCACATCCGAGTTTTACCCGGATGCATTTCGCATTTTATATATACACATTAAAATTCTAACTAATTTTTATCTATCTTTTTATACTTTGTACAAAAGAATAAACCTTAGGGATTTTTTATGTCTCAATCTTTTTTTATATTTATCTAGTGAAGTTTCTTAATCTCTTGTCATTATGCTCTATTTTACTTATGTTTTTTGTTCTTTCCATGATTATGAGTGAGTAGTTTTTTAGTAGATTATGGATAGAGTAAATTAGGATAAGATGTTTGTTGTATGATTAGTGATGTTTAGGTTTTTTTTTTTGTCAACAATTTGAATTTTATTATTAAAGCTCGTGAGCAAAGGTAAGGCCTCTGAGAGCGTTTTTGGCTAGAAGATCAGTCGTTACATTTTTCGATCGTGGAATATATCCTATAACAATGGAACTGAACAATGGGATAAGTTCTCTAATGTCACACAAGAGAAAATGAATCTCCTTGTGATCACCGTGAGCTTGTAGTAGTTGGACTAACATAGCATTGTCCGAGAAGACTTGTATTTCCTCTTATCATGCATGGCTCGTTGTTGTCATAGCAGCTCGAAGCGCAAGAGCATCCGCATGAAGGGCAAATGTAAGTGATGAGCTTGTGGCCGAGCCTTGAAAAATAATCAAGGGGTTTGTAATCGATGAGATGTTCCAGCCCATGCCGCAATCCAAAGAGTTAGAGTTCCAAGCCGCATCGACATAACAGGCAAAACCGTGATTGCTTTTAACCATCGTCAATGGCGAGCTTGTTGGTGAAGATGGTTTTTCTTTCTGGTCTTGAGCTTTCTGCCAAATCTTTGTTTCAATGATTGTTTTACCTATAACTTCTTAAGCCGTAAAGGACCGGTCAGAGAAGAGTAACTCGTTCCTTGTTTTCCATAGCAACCAAAGAATCCAAGCACAAAGATGGTCTTCCGAGATTCCGGTTGGTTTATATTTGTTTGATTTTCATGGTTTAGAGCAGTGGTTTGAAAACTGGACCGAAGTGGGGGTCGGACCGGGTTCAACCGTGAACGCCCAGCTAGCCAGGTTGGGTTGACCCGGGTTTGAGTTTTTTATTTTTATTTTTTGTAAATTTCCTTTTTTCATATTTAATTTTTTATGATTATAATTTATAGAAACAAATATTAGTTTTGAATTTAGTTAATTTTTGTTATGGTTTAATGTTTTTAATTTTTTTTTATACATATAAACTTAACTATTTGTCATTAAACTTTGTCTTTGAATAGTTTTTTTGTTATTAAAATGATTTTCTTCATTATTAGTTTTTAGAAATATTTTTATTCAAAGGCTATATTATATATTTGGATATTATAGTTATATAAAAACTAGTTATATTACTATTTTTAAAACTATTAAACCCGGTTCGACCCGGTCGGACCACATTAACCCATGATCTAAAAAAATTTTCGGTTCGGTTGCCGGTCCGGTTTTAAAAACATTGGTATAGAGAGAGCCTATATATAGGAGCAGGATTGAGAATTTTTTTAGAAACACCACTTTTGAAGTGATATTTTTTTTAAATGCCACATTTTCAAAAATTTTGCAAAAATACCATTTTTTAAAAGTTATTTTTTCGTTTTATTATTTATGTTTGGGTTAACTATGTTGTATTAGGATTTAGGTTTAAGGGTTTAGGGGTTTTTAGGGGTCAAAATATTTTTTAGGCTTTAGAATTTTAAGATTTAGGTTTAAAAAATTCATAACTAGCGGCAATTTTACAAATAGACAACCCATAATGATATTTTTGCAAATGGACAATCCAAAAATAATATTTTTGCAATTGTCCCTATAGGAATTGACGTAATTAATCAAAACCTAGATCAAATTTTTTATATATTTGGAATATGTTTGTGGAAATGTATAGGCTGACTCTAGATTATATTTTTCATATCTTAGCCAATTAATACATGTTTCAAGGTGTTTATTAGATTAATATGGACTAGATAAATAAACTAGTATACCTTAAAAAAATATTTTAAAGTGATATTAATAAATAGTTGGGTTAATTTATGTAATAACAAAAAAAAAATATTATAATTGGTAATCTAACCAAAAATCCTAAAATAAGTGACTATGATTTTGCCATATGTGATGTTTTTGGTTAGATTGCCAATTATAAATTTTTTTATGGCTATTGATGCCAATTTCTCTAAATAGTTTGTATTCACGTATTAATTGTGTGATTTCAAAAAATAGTGTCATAGTAGAGATAGCATGTTCAAAATTTATAGCTTATCATCGTAAAAATAATCATGAATTTGAAAACGCAACTTTCTATCTATCCCATTAAATCATATTTTGCACATAAATGTCAATCAAATCATCTGCAATTTTCTTGGGCCATTACAGATGACCAAGAAAAAACAATTAGTGGCCATTACTATTACCTTAATTTCAATGTTCGTTTGGTCAATTTACCTTAGTTATCTATGCTTAATTTGTAGCACATACATTCTTTTATGTTAACATCTCAAACATACACATTGGATTTAAAACAAAAAAAAAAAATATTCAAACAATAATATACTAACATTAGAAAATTCACAGGAATAATTTAATATATAGATATATTTCTGCCCCCTTTCAGAATTCACAGGGCAATTCGTAATACAACCCCCATCATTAACTGTAATTAACGAGGGAAAAAAAAAAATACAATTATTAAAGATTTAGCTCTCGATCTTCTAAGCGAGTTAATTCGGAACACCCAAAAAAAATATAAAAATTTCAGACGAGGATCCTAAAATTTGAACCATCTGCTTATCCATCTTCAGAAGAAATTAGGGTTTTCATCCAATAAAATATCACCAATCTGTCCACCAGAATCCTCAAACAGCCACTTCTCGAACAAAGACCATTGACTTTGGTTGGTACTGGAGCCAGTTATATCTGGTTTGGTCTCATGATCAGGTGAAACTCCATCCTGATGATATGATGAATCACAATCTTTCAAGTGATCAAATCCCGAAAATGACTGAAACGCCCCTGCACACTCCTTCCCATCATCACTCTTAATCACTTCCTTTGTCTCGGAGTCTGTAGAAACCATTTGATCCGCAGAGTTTTGAGTCTTTGGCGAGTTCTTCACCCACCCTTTTAGCAGTTTCGCTATATTCTCGGTGCTTGAGGCATAAGCAATAGATGTTTCTTGCGTCCTAAGAAACCCGTAAGCCGAGGAAGTAGAGCGTCTTGATTCAGCAGAAGAAGATGTTGTTGTAGTAGCCAATGTTGAGTTGATGATCGGTGCAACGGCAGGAGACAAAGCCTCAGAGAGAGCCTTTTTCGCCAAGTGAATATCGGTTTGAAGCCTTCTTTCCCATTGGCCTCTTGAGATGTTTGAGTTGGAATTGGCAGAAGAAGACGACGGAGAAGAAGAGAGGGAGGAACGGTCTCTTGATTGATCAGGTTCTTGATGAGAATCTTGATTGACTTTGCTAAGTTTCTTCTTCAAATGAGTGTTCCAATAGTTCTTAATGTCATTATCTGTCCTTTGTGGAAGATATGACGCAATTGCAGCCCATCTACATCAAATATTAAATGCCCTCTATTAATTTTTTTTTTTTTTAATTTTCTAATTTCAAAATCTCGAGAGGAGATACAATAAGAGAAACTAGGGGTTAATTAAGGAGTGATTAATTACTTAATTGTACCTATTTCCTAAGAGGGCTTGGAGATGGACAATCATCTTTTCTTCATGTTCTGTGAAGTTACCTCTTTTGATCCCTGGCCTTAAATAGTTTGTCCATCTAAGCCTACAACTCTTGCTGCATCTAAGCAACCCTGAAGTTAAACAAAAAGAATAATGGAAACCGATGAGTAAAAAACAACAAGATCTATGCTTTCAAGATACAAAAAAAAAAAAACAAGATCTCATGCATTAGTGATTTTACATAGGTCGATAAAAAAACCCTATAATTCCAAGATATGGTTTTAGTTAAGCTTATTCCACAATCTCGAATACATTAAGAAGAAACGTATATGAATATTTAGTCTAAACCATTTGAAGAACACTGTGTATATATCAATCAAATTCAATCTAAATCCATTTCGATTTTTGTCTATATCTCACTCTCATAACCCTATAATATCTACATACAAATCTTCCGAGATGAAATATTCATATATAGAGAGAGATGAAGAATATATATATACATACCAGTATTAGTGGGAACAGCTCTCCAATTACCAGGACCATGTTCTTGAATGTAAGTAACTAAAATGATATCTTCTTCAGGAGTCCATGGCCCTTTCTTCACTCCTCCTTTGTCACAACAAGGAGGCCTCACCATTATCTCTTAATCAATTAATTACTTAATCACTCTTTGTTTCTTTCTTTTTTGCCTTTCTTAATTTCCCACGACCAAGCTTTGCCAAGTAACTAGAAGAAAATTGAAAGACTTGACTTGTTGATGAGTCACAGTACCCTAAAGTGCACTAATAAGTACTCTTAGCTTTGGATATGGATCTAATGGTTAAGCTTGGCGACAAAGAACTATGTCCACTTCTTCTTCTTCTATATATATATAAAAAAAAGAGAGAGAGAAAGAAGAAAAAAAATTGCTGACCCCTCTTGGTCTTGGACTCTTGGGTCTCGCAGAATTAAATATTTTAATAAATAAAAAAAATAAAATGTGTAAAGCATTAACTACAAAAGTGGAGGTAAAGCCTCCAAAGTCAGCTGTGTGGCAAAAGGAAAAGTCTCTACTCTCCACACAAAACCGCGTGGCATTCAATGTGGGTTTTGCTCCTTTCAAAAACCCTAATATTATATTAACAAATTGTTAATTATTATTGATGTCATTAAAATTTAAGAATAATGGGAACATGCATGATAACATGATATATGATATATGATATATCCCTCCTCACCCTTTTGATTTATTGCTACGATAATTTTAAGAATTGAATAGTGGCTATTGCATTTATGTGTAATGCATAGGCTTTGTTAATAATAGAAATTGATGAAAGGATCTTTTGACGAACGAGATTTTCTCTGCGTCATGATTTGCTGTTTTTGTTTTCCATCAAAACGAATTATCTTTAATAAAAATAGAAAAGAGAAAAATAAAAAATTGCTGTTTCGGATTGAACCAGTGGGTCTTTGGCTTTTGTCACAATATATGATGGTCTACGTCATTCATGATGTTAGGGACTTCTCACTTCTCTATATCAGTATATATGTATATATTTGCATATTCGTCTATATATATACACGAAAGTATAACAATATATGATGTTGCATGTGTTTTTCGGGTAAGGTTCGCGATTAGTGTTAATGGACCACATCTAGATTTTTGGTAAACATAGTTATAGATGAAATTAATTGTACGTTATATTATGTCCTCAACGTAGGTGGTGAAAAGAGATTAAAAGATATTTGTATGAGAATTTGGCATAAGATTATGAAGATTTTAAGATTTGATAGACACAAGTCATAAAACCATATCTAAAGTGATTAAAAGATATTTGCATGAGAATTTGGCATAAGATTATGAAGATTTTTAGATTTGATAGACACAAGTCATACAACCATATATATTTATGTGTACCTGTGTGCGTATGAATTTTATCAACAAAATAATTGTAAAGATGATATCAATTTGGTTTTCA
Organism: Arabis hirsuta; assembly: GCA_964056655.1. NCBI lineage: Eukaryota > Viridiplantae > Streptophyta > Magnoliopsida > Brassicales > Brassicaceae > Arabis > Arabis hirsuta. The sequence continues at coordinate 22,566,185 of OZ053310.1, forward strand.
CGAGGCCGGAAGAAAAGGAAGAAGAAGAGACACGGGACTAGCTACTTTAATTTCTTTCCCTCTTTTGTCAATGTTGTGCTATGGTATAGGTATTTATTTATATAGGTAGGTTTTAATTGATGATTCGTACAAAGTGTGGAATTTCATTTTGTGGAAACTTACCGATCATGTTAGATTATAAAAGTTGTATTCACAGGCTGTTTATCACCAATTTGGATTGAGATTTGCTTAGTTGCGTAAGTATAACTCAAACATGCAATTTCGGAAAAAAAGAGAAAATGAATAAGGTTTACTAAGCAAAAACATAATATGTTTAAACTATAACTTTTGGTAATGGCAAGAAAATTAAATTTCATTCCAAAATTTTGTTCGATACAAACATATTTTTCGTTTACAATTTAATCATTGATCAAATTATGATTTAGAGCCATAATATTGAACACATTAGTTTGTTTTTCAAAATAAGTTAAAACGTACAATTGCTACAATTAACATCACTTTTAGATCGACATGTGATCATAATATACACAGTAATTTCTTAAAAATTAAAGCTTAGTTTATTAAACTAGAATAAATTTTAATATATTTATTTAAAAATTTAGTATTTATGTACACACAATTTTATTTATTTATTTGGTAATTTAGTATTTATGTATGATAAAACAACCAATGTTGGTAGATACAAAATAATATTTCTTTTAAAATAAAATAAATTAATTTTCTGATTTAGTATAAATACTGCTTGAAAGCATGAAGTGATTATCAATCACTTCGATATCGATAATTACCATTTAAAATATATTTGCTTAAAAATTTCTTACACACATATATATGATCTTTAGATAAATCATGTTATTTATATAACCAATTACGATTTTGAAGATAAAATATAGGGGCAATTACAAAAATATCACTTTTTGTGTGCACATTTGCAAGAATGTTACTTAGGGGTGTCATTTACAAAAATGTCACTAATTATAGATTTATAAAGCATATATCTTAAAATTCTAAACCCTAAAAAATGTTTTGACACCTAAAACCCCCTAAACACACAAAACTAAACCCTAATAGAACATAATCAACTCAAACATAAATAATATAAAGAAAAAATAATTTTGAAAAAATGGCATTTTTTGAAATTTCTCTAAAATATATCAATCATTTTTTAATCAGTCTTATAGTATGATTATTTATCATTTTTTTGTCATTTATCTTCGTCTCGTGAGTTTATATATATTTTGATTTTTTTTCATTGTAAAGAAATATTTGAAATTTTATGATACTATTTTTTAAACGTTATTCTTTCCTAATAAGTTAACAAATAAAAGAGTTAAAATCATTTTTAAGTTAAATGCTTAGTTAAAAAAAAAGAACTTGGACTAAATGTATGATTTGTTTTCTATTGAGTTAAAAATCTTTTAATAAAAAAAATAATCTTTCATATTTCATGAAATATATCGATTTTAAAAATACTATTAAAAATTATTTGATTTTTAACATTTTAGATGTATGGTTATTAGTTGATTTTTACTAATTGTTTTAACTTTAAATTCATAACCATATTTTGTTTGTTATTATGTGTAATTATATATATACATATTAATTTTAAATATATATATTTGGTAAAAAATAAATTAATATTATCATATTAATACTAAAATCTTGTGTAGTCTTACATTTATTTTTTTATTTGTAATTTCACTCTACTTACTCTTTCACGTTTTTATTATAATTTATTTTTTTTTATAATCATAAAAAATAAATAAATATGGTCTATTGTGTATTAAATAAGTATTTTAAATTTTAAATATTTTAAAATTTTAAAATTTTTTTTTGCCTATATAGACATTCTATATAGAGAGGATTCTCTAATTGGAGTAATAGATTCCTTGCTGATGAACATATAAAAGATAAGTTACAAAATCAATTTTTAAAATAAAAGTACAAAAAAAATTGACTGCCACAAAAATGGAAGGTATATATATATACGTTGTTGATTTCGTATACGATACTATAAAAGAAATTAAATATGAAAATTATACGGCCACAAAAATGGGAGATATACATAGGTTTAAATGTGTTGTTGATTTGGTATTTTTACTTTATAATTATATAGCACATAACGCATTCAAGTGTAGGGACATGAATCGGGAAAATTTCCAAAAAATACCTGACTTTAGTTGCATTTGCTGAAAAAATACGTAAACTTTTTTGACTATCCGATAAATACACTAACTATTTAAAATTGTTATTTATATACTCGAATTTTTAAAATGAGTTGGTTTTACTATTTCGATATTATTGGTGTCAATCTGACTAACGAAAATTACTGTTTACTACAATACTTTTTTTTTTCCCAAATCGATTTTGGGATTTAAAACCCTAAAACTCCAAATTGATTTTGGATTTCAGTTGTATATATTTCCTGCGACTATAAATGCGATCAAACTTGGAATCTATGGACTTTACCTTTTATGAAACTAAAGGAAAATATATTTTTGTAAACTTTTTTTGATTGTTATCATCTCACTTTCGGCAGTATCTGTTCAAGAAATTTAAATATCATTTTACAAACAAAAACTTAAGGGAATTAAAATTGAAATCCAAAATCAATTTGGGGTTTTAAGGTTCTTAAATCCCAAAATCGATTTGGGGAAGAAGAATGTACTGTAGCAAACATTAACTTTCGTTAGTCAGATTGACACCGTTAATGTCGAGGTAGATAACCAATCTATTTTAAAAATTCGAGTATATCAAGAACAATTTTAAATAATTGGTGTATTTATCTGGTAGCCAAAAAAATTTGAGTATTTTTTTAGCAAATACAACTAAATTCGGGTATTTTTTGGGAAGTGGAATATAAAAGGGTCATACATTTTTAAAAATATACATATATATAAATTGTGATTGCGATTATTCAATGACGACTTAATAACATGGAATGCATGTGTGATGTATGGATGGTGCTTGTGATGTAGGGACGGGCCAAAGCACATTTTCCAGCGTAAAAACCTATTTTTCTTTATTTCTCAAAAAAAAAACCTATTTTTAATTAGTAGATAGATAAATAAATAAAAGGAGAGAGAAAACATAATTTTAAAATAGATATATAATTATAAGGTACAAATTTTTGCTGGAAAATAAATAAAAAATTTTGTCAACGAAGAGAAATAAAAGCACTGCAAGCGCACATGCAGTTGATAACATAAGAACAAATGCAGAGCTCAGTCTATATTTATTATTATTTATCGGGCTAGGGACAGTGCATGCGATATACGGTATTGACTTTTCTTAACCAAACCGAATTGAGAACCGAGATGGACCGGTCGGTTTGGTGTAGTTATTACGAGGTTGTTATGTACTACTATTAAGCCTATTGAATATATGGGCCTCATGATTGAATACGGGCCTAGGTTTATGAACTGGACCCCATCAACTCTATCTTTTGATGCCCCCAAATCAAATATTTGATGATATTTGATTTGTTCTGCAATCCCAGTTTTGTTTGATGATAAGATAAGACTTACCGTTGGCAAATAAATAATCAGTAGCTAATTTTTTCTCTTCGGTTAATTACAAGAAATGGTACCAAAAAAATAGGATAAGAGTTCATAGAAAAAATTGGCCAAATTCATATATTAACCACAGACCGTAATTATAATCCAAACATGAACTATATAATTATGTCGATTTGTATATTAACTAACATAATTGGTTTAAATCGTCAATCATTATTAAGTTAGACTACATGTTATAGCTGAGCTCAGTTAGTTACCACGGTTTCAAAAATTCAAAATTAGATTATATTTTCTGAAACTTTTAGAAAATGAAAAATTATATGTTTTCATTATAGTTTTTACGTTTATCTAAATTTTGTAATGGTAAAAATTTTGAAAGTCACTTTTGTTGGATTTTTTGTTGCTGAAGTAATATGAGGTTCAAGAATGGATTAGAGAATAACAAGTATGTTAAAGGTGAAAAAAAAAATGTATATGTCGTATCTTATAATCAACTTGCTATGTATATATTTTTCACTTATTTAGATGTATAAGTTAAAGAAAGTTATGTATGACTTTAAACAGTCTTCTATGTGATTTTTTTGGGTCAATTTATAACTTTCATTTAAATTGAAATCAAACCAACCATAATGTTTAACAAAACTAACTTGGCTAGACAATCAGCATCAAAGTTTGTTGAACCGAAAATAAGATGAAAAGAGATGGAGAAGAAGAGAGTGACAAAGCCTCTTATATGTCATCGAGGATGCATGCGATCTCATTCAAATTCGCATCCAATCAGAGGACGTTAATGATAATTTAAGAGTATGAAAAGAATTGTAAAGAGGAGAAAAACATACTTGTAGAATAAAATATAAGAGCCAAAGATCCACCTGTTTTGATTTATACTTTTCAAGTACCATCAACAAAATATAAAGGGATTTCTCTACTTGTGGGATTAGAAAATGTCCTCGTGGTCGTGTATGGGGTTGAATTCTCATCAGTTGAGAATTTTATGCTTGCCAATTCCTTGATTCAATAGTTGCTTTTATAATCACTTTGGATTCTAAACAATAACACATTAAAAGATAGTTGTTTATTCAACATTTACTATTCAAAATCGCAAATAATATTAGCTTGAAAAATATGTAAAATATTGTCTAAGACATTTTTTAAATAACAACTTTTCTTTTATCAAAAAAACAAATTTTACCAAAAAAATCAAATGTGCTAGGTACAACCCTTGCGCTTTTTCCTGCAAGGTCTTCATCAAAATCACATAGTTTATTTTTTCAACCATAGTTCTAGTTCTATGGTAATAATAAATCTAATCCATTCATCAATCTATCTTGTGATATAGTGGAACGCATATAATTAGAAAATGTCCTCGTGGTCGTGTATGGGGTTGAATTCTCATCAGTTGAGAATTTTATGCTTGCCAATTCCTTGATTCAATAGTTGCTTTTATAATCACTTTGGATTCTAAACAATAACACATTAAAAGATAGTTGTTTATTCAACATTTACTATTCAAAATCGCAAATAATATTAGCTTGAAAAATATGTAAAATATTGTCTAAGACATTTTTTAAATAACAACTTTTCTTTTATCAAAAAAACAAATTTTACCAAAAAAATCAAATGTGCTAGGTACAACCCTTGCGCTTTTTCCTGCAAGGTCTTCATCAAAATCACATAGTTTATTTTTTCAACCATAGTTCTAGTTCTATGGTAATAATAAATCTAATCCATTCATCAATCTATCTTGTGATATAGTGGAACGCATATAATTAGAAAATGTCCTCGTGGTCGTGTATGGGGTTGAATTCTCATCAGTTGAGAATTTTATGCTTGCCAATTCCTTGATTCAATAGTTGCTTTTATAATCACTTTGGATTCTAAACAATAACACATTAAAAGATAGTTGTTTATTCAACATTTACTATTCAAAATCGCAAATAATATTAGCTTGAAAAATATGTAAAATATTGTCTAAGACATTTTTTAAATAACAACTTTTCTTTTATCAAAAAAACAAATTTTACCAAAAAAATCAAATGTGCTAGGTACAACCCTTGCGCTTTTTCCTGCAAGGTCTTCATCAAAATCACATAGTTTATTTTTTCAACCATAGTTCTAGTTCTATGGTAATAATAAATCTAATCCATTCATCAATCTATCTTGTGATATAGTGGAACGCATATAATTTTTAATAGTCTTTCGTTTGGATAAAAATTTTCATCTTGAAAGATGAGTTACATGGAGACATTTCTAAAAATTAACAAAAAAAGTATTAATGATTTAGAAATTTAATTATATGTAAGTATATAATCAAACTACAATATTACAACTACCATATTTAGGATACTCATCTTAGTTTCACCCATATTGGTTAGAAACTTTTTTTACAATTTTGTGACTATGATTTGACAAGTGATTTAAAATTTGAAGGAACATAAAATTTGGAACGTAGAAGCTAGGTGGTGGCCAAACTGAGTTTTGGATTGGATTATTTAGGTTTTGGGTTGGGTTTGGATTATTTGGGTTAAAAATTAGGGGTTTTTTAAAAAAATACCCTATTTATGTTTGAAAAATAAAGCTCATTTTTTTTTCTTTATTTGAAATTTAACTCTTTTTATATGTAAAAATACTCTTTTATTTTGATATGAATTTAAAAATTACATATTATATTAAGTAATACTAATAATAACAATAATTATTATTATTTTGTGATAAAGATGCTTTATTGATTTAAAAATTAAAATTTACTATTAAATAAATCTATTGAAATATGTTAAAATTTATCTTTAATAATTTAATGTATCTTTATTGATTATAGTTTTAAACTTTTCTATATGTTGTTATATCATAAATTGTGCTTGTAAAATTGGTTTTTGAAACCAACTAATATCGATATGTTTCTTAGACGTGTCACACAAAATTCAAGCATAACAAAAAAAAAAATTAGTCTATAAAAATAGAAAGCAAAAAATTCCCAAAAAAAAAAAAAAAAACTAAACCAAAAGATCACACAAGTACGAACTAAATCAAAAATATTTAAGTGAATCAGTAATATATATGTAACATATGAAACTTGTGTGGAATTTAAGTGAATTAGTAATATATATATATATATATATATATATATATATATAACATGTAAATTTAATTGGATCATTCAATTATAAACACATAAAACTAAGAGTGCATCAATTAAAAAAGAAAAATCAAAGTGATTTGAACTGATAATTGCTTATTTTCTTTAAGAAAAACCAATAATAAGTTTTTGCATCATAAAGTGTATTTTTATTAAAATTTAATTTATTTATTAAAGTGATAAGTAAGAAGGGCGATTTAGCAAAATTAGTTAAGAAAAAGTGTAGTTTACAAAAAAAAAGGTGTAGTTTTCAAAATTTAAACTTTTTTAAGGTTTTGATAAAAAAAAAAAAAAAACTCTTTTTAAGGTATTTTCCCAAATTTTCTCTAAGAATTTTACCAAATTCAATCCAATTAAAATTTGGATAAAGTTTCTTAGGTTTTGGAGTGGGGTTTGGTTGTTTGGATCACAAATAATTTGACCATAGTAAACTTAAATCTAATTTTATTTGGGTCATTTAGGTTTTGGATAGAATAAGTTGAATTTTTAAAGAAAAATAACAATAACATCTAAAAAAAATTCTTAAGGTAGATTTATTCAGTAATATATTTTATAAATTTCAATATAAAACAAAAAATAATATTCTTGATATCTTAATTTTAAAATAAAATAAACGATTTGAAAAGACGAAAAAAATACTAATAGTTCAATTGAAATTATAAAAAAATCCTTGAAATCTCAAGCAAAATCTGAAAAATAAAATACACAAATACATATAAATTACTACAAAACTAGAATAATGAATTAAATTAAAAAAAAAAAAACTGCTAGTATTATTATTCGACCAATCCAAAATTTGGGTTTTTCAGCTATTTAAAGACCAATCCAAATAATCCAAACCCAAATTAATATTTATTATTCGATCTAAATGAGTTTTTGTATAAATCAAAATCCAAACAAATCCGAGTTTCTTGAATTAGATTAGGTTGGGTTTGGATAACCGAATTGGCCGCTGTTAAGATTCAATCAAAGTTGAACTCAATCACGATACGAATCGGACTCGATCCTAAGACTAATCGCGACCGCTTGAGCAAGAAAATAAGAACACAAAGACTCGAGCCTCGGGGCTTAGTGCTGACCCCTTAACCCGCCGGTGAATCACTTCACTGGAGAACTCACTATAGTCGATGGAAACTCGCCGAGAAAAACAGTTACAACTTCTCTCGCTCTCTCCTTTTCACTCACTCTCCTCTCGCTCACACTTTCTGTTACAACAAGATTAAGCTCTTAAGAAAAAGAAGAAGAAGAAGAAAGTCAACAAAGAGTTTTAACGTTGAACCTTCCACACGTGTGACTCTCACGTGCAGCGTGAGTCCTTGTGTTTGAGACCTTCTGATTCACCCAGAGTCTCTCACACATTTAGCCAAATCTTCATTTAACCTTTGGCACATATGAATCAACGGCTATCTTCACAAAACTCCACCTTAGCCGTGATCATATACTTGAACCTTCTGTTCGGGCACTCGAACCTCTGCACAAATCATCCTGAATGCAATAAATAGCCATACTCATTTATCTGAGCATGAAGCTTATAACTTAAGCTTTTCTCCATCTTCAGCTTTTAGTAATCCGAAGCATCTTCAATGCTTCTTGTAATTTTGCAACTGGCAAAACCTTTGTAAATATATCGGCTGGATTATAAGCTGTTGGAATCTTCAAGACTTGAATCTTTCCTTTGTTGATGTGATCTCTACCAAAATGATACTTAGTATCCATGTGTTTGGTCCTCTCATGATGTACTACATTTTTTGATAATGCAATTGCACTTTGAGAATCACAAAACACTTCCACTGAATCCTGTGGAAAACCAAGCTCCTTTGCTAAACCTTTAAGCCACAAAGCTTCTCTTATTCCCTCTGATAGTGACACATACTCTGCCTCTGTCGTAGACAATGCCACAACTTTCTGAAATTGTGATCTCCAACTAATGGTATTACCACTTGCTGTGAAAACTATACCATTAATTAATCTCCTACCATCCAAATCAGCTGCAAAATCTGAATCCACATAACCTCTGATAATGAAGTCCCCTTTCTTCTTGAACCTCAAACAAGTCTGTACTGAACCCTTGATGTATCTGAGAACCCATTTCACTGCTTGTGTAACGCCCGTGAACCAAAATATGTATTTTGGTGGTGCGTCGATCGACGCAGTGGGACTCGCGAGGAGTCGGTTTCTGGGTGTTGCGTCGACCGACGCAAGGGAGGTGCGTCGAGCGACGCAAGTCATTAATCAGACCTAGGGTTTTGATTTCTGATTTGTTTTTAGTTGGACCGGTTTAGGGAACCCTAGGGTTCGAGTATTTAAGGTCTGGAGTCGTGTTTCTCAGTTCTTTTGGCCACTTTTGAGAGAAAACTAGGGTTGAGAGAGTTGAGAGAGTTTTGAGAGATTTTGGAGGTTTTGCCGTCGGTTTTGGAGGAGACAAAAGACAGGGAATATCAAGTGGGATTGGAGGGAAACTTTGAGGGTAAGTTCTCCTATCTTTGCTCTTGATGTGGGTGAAAACCGCGTGTGATTTGGTTAAGTATTCGCTGAGTTATGGTCGTTTGAATGTGTGAGGTTGGTGCTGTTACGAGTCTGCAATTAGTCTTTTCCGAGGGAGAATTCCCGTCGAGCCAGAGAGAATCAGGAGACGATTGAGATGTCTTTGGAAAGATCTTTCTGTCTAGTTTTTAGATCAGGTTTCTGATCATGATTCGGAGGTAATCTCCGTTCTCTGTGTTCTCTTGACTTCAGGTTGTCGTTTCTGAAATCTCTGATTTTCCAGTTCCAATCAGTGTGATTGCGAGCTGTTTTCCCATCGAGTCATTGGGAATCAGAGGACGATCTACATACTGTTGTGTAGATCTCTCTGTCTAGTTTTCAGAACAGTTTTCTGATTATGTTTTGGAGCTGTGGTTGAAGAGATAATCGAGTCCGAATCAGAGGTTCTGGGTTAGGGTTCTTCGTGTTCTTCATCCTTTTTCTCCAGAATCAGGTGAGTGCGCGACCATAGACTCTCGGGAAGTAGGATTGTATGGTATGATTGTTTGTTTTCGTTCCTTGGTTGGATTTGGCGTTGGTTGGTTGATTTCGATGCAGGTTTCGATGAAAATAGACTGAGATTCGAGCCATGAGAGGATGAGGCTCGGACTCAGGTTCTGCGCGACGTGTCGCGCGACACATTTAAGCGTGTCACGCGACACCGTGCAATTCTGCACGTTTTGCGTGTCGTTTGCTTGTCTTGTTCACTGCTGTTTGATAACCCTGGCATTATATGGTTCTATTACTGAGTACATGGTCTGTAGATGGGAGAACCGCCTCACTAAGTATTTATGATAATACTTACGCATCTCTTTTTACCATGTGGTGCAGGTAAAGACAAAGTGTGATCGTAGAATCAGGGCGGGGACGGGATGATGGATCCAGTGGCTCGTCGTTGTGTGTTTTAATTGAATTGCTAGGTTGATAGTAATTCAGATTAGAACGGGTTAGGTTGTTGGAATATTGGTTGACTGTTTTGAATGATTGGTTAAATTGATAATGGAATTGTTTGGTTTAAAGGTTTAGTTTGATTTCCGCTGGTTATTTGTTGACTTGTGAAATTGATTGGATTATTGAGGATTATCATTTATGGGAATGATAATCTGATTCAATGTATTAAAAAAAAAAAAAACGGGTCGGGTTGTTTCAGTTTGGTATCAGAGCCCTTATGGTTCTAGGGCGGGAGAACGTAGTTGATTGAATGTGATTGTCAATTGCGTTGTTTGTGGATTGCTTGATTGATTATGAGTAGTTAGTCAGTTGATTGTTGTGTGGATTTGGAGTCCTAGATCATCATCTCCGAGCCTTCAAAGAGATTCCACGGTATGTGTTGTTTGACCTCCTATGCTTTTTAGTATGCTTAGTTTCTGCTTCTGGTTGAGAAGATAATTTGTTAGAGATACTAGAGTTCTGCCATTGGTAGGGCAGAGTGTGATGGGTAGAGGTACTATAGTTGCTAGAGGTATTGGCCAGGGAGGCCAAGGTATGTGTGAAGGGCGTAGGCGCAGGCAGGGACTTGTGAGTGAGTCTGCTGCCACGTGTGTGGCCCAGGAGACCACGCAGGAGCAGGTGGCGGATTCGCAGACATATCAAGAGGGATCCGTGAGTGTGGCCACTACGTGTACCAGTGTGAGGGCTGGTGGGACTAGTGAGAGTTCCGGGGTGGCCACTGCGTGTACCAGTGTGAGGGCTGGTGGGACTAATGAGGGTCCCGGTATGGTTGGCGGTGCGGCGGGCCCAGGTGGGGGTGCTGTTGCAGGTGTCGGCCAGGATCGAGAGGATAGTCTGGCGAGTCTGCTACAATTGATCTTGGAACGGTTACCGGGAGGGGTGCCGGCTCAGAGTTAGGCTCCGGGGGTTCAGCCTGGTATGGCTGGTGTGCAGCCAGGTATGGCTGGGTGCAGCCGGGAGTGGCGGCTGTGGAGGAGCTCCCATCCTATCTTAGGATGATGGAGCATATGTAGAGGATTAGCACGAGAGTTTTCTCGTGAGGTGCTAAGCCTGAGGGGCCGATGAGCGGCGGATGAGTGTGAAGCGTAACTTCGACTCTTTGAGGTATCCGGAGGGATTCCGAGTGCAGGCAGTGATGGCATGGGTGGATTTTTGGCTGGGTTTAATGCCAAGTATTCTGCAAGAGGCGGCATCGACCTGAGTTGAGTTTTTGGAGTTGACTCAGGGCGACCGATCAGTGAGGGAATTCGATGTGGAGTTCTGTCAACTCCTGGTTCGTGTGAGTGGAGGCATGGAGGGCGAGTAGGCCCAGGTGGAGAGGTTCTTGAGAGAACTTCGAGCTGATTTGAGGACTTGCTGTAGAGCGAGTAAGTTTGCCACGAGGGCGGAGCTGGCTGAGATTGCTGCGACGGTTGAAGAGGACCTGAGGGAGCATGTGGTGGTGGTTAATCCTCCTGTCCAGCAGAGAATGTCACAGTAGCAGGTAGATCCGAGCAAGGGCGGTAAGCCTGCGCAAAGACAGAAGAGGAAGTGGGAGAGCACTTTGGAACCGAGTCAGAGGGTTCAGGGTGGTCTGAGATGCTTTGGGTGTGGGGGCATAGATCACAGGTTGGCGAGCTGTCCTAGGATGGACGAGTCTCGGGATAGTACGTTAGGATTCTTACGCACATGAGAATTACGCAGGGACCTTAGTAGTGGGCGGGTGTGAGTCCCACGATTGTTGATTTTGGAGAAACGAATTGCTACATTACTCCGGAGTGTGCGGATAGCAGCGGGATCCAAGTGATTCTAAGAAGACGTCGGGATTAGTTAGAGTGGCTGGTGGGAAGTCGTTGGCTACTTTTAGGCGGGCTCGTGGAGTGAATGCTCTGGTGGCGGCGAGTTGATGCCCGCAGATCTGATTATCAGTCCGGTGGAGTTGTATGATGTCATCTTGGAGATGGATTGGCTGGATCCGTATAGGGTCCATCTTGATTGTTACCGGGGACTTAGTTGAGTAAGTGTAGTTTCTGGTAGCGAGAGATGGGTTTTCTCGGCCATATTGTGTCGGCAGAGGGAGTTTCTGTGGATCCGGCTAAGATTGAGGCTAACAGAGGGTGGTCTAGATCGAGGAATGCGACGGAGATCAGGAGTTTTCTCGGGTTAGCTGGGTATTACCGGAGGTTCATCAAGGGTTTTGCGAGTATGGCGCAGGCAATGACGAAGTTGACGGGGATGGATGTCCCTTTTGTGTGGTATTCAGCTTGCGAGGAGAGTTTTAGGAAGCTAAAAGAGATGATGTCTAGTACATCAGTAGTGGCGTTGCTTGATCCGGGTGAGCCTTACGTGGTGTATACGGATGCATCGGGAGTTGGTCTGGGTTGTGTCTTGATGCAGCAGAGGAAGGTAATTGCATATGCTTCGCGCCGGTTGAGGAACCCTACTCATGAATTGGAGTTGGCTGCGGTGATCTTCGCCTTGAAGATTTGGCGATCTTATCTTTATGGCGGGAAGGTCCAGGTATTCACGAACCATAAAAGTCTGAAGTATTTCTTCACTCAGCCAGAGCTGAATCAGAGACAAAGGCGCTGGATGGAGTTGGTAGCAGATTATGATATGGAGATTGGGTACCATCCGGGTAAGACTAATCTGGTGGCTGATGCTTTGAGTCGGAAGCGATTTGCTTCGGCTCAGAAGCAGGATTTGGAGGAGTTAGCGAGTGAGCTCAGTACATTGAGGTTGTGCGTGATCTCACAGGAGCCGTTGGGGTTGAGGCAGCTAACCAGGAAGATGTGAAAGCTCAGGAGAAGGATCAGGGGTTGATTGATGCTTCTCGGGTTGCAGGTTCAGAGTATCAGGTCTCGGTGAATAGGACGATACTAGTGAACGGACGGGTTTGTGTAGCCAGGAATGAGAGTCTCGGGCAGGAGATTCTGAGAGGGGCTCGTTTGAGCATGTTAACGATTCATCCGGGAGCGACCAAGATGTACAGAGTCTGAAGAGGTATTATTTTTGGGTTGAGATAAAAAAGGATGTGTGTGCTGGATTATGGTGGTCTTTGGGCAGATCATCTGAACCTGGTAGAGTTTGCGTATAACAACAGCTATCAGGCGGGTATCGGGATGGCTCCATATGAGGCATTGTATGGGAGGCCGTGTAGGACACCATTATACGGGACTCAAGTGGGGGAGAGGAGCATATTTGGTGCGAGGTTCGTTCAGGAGACGATGGAGAAGATCCGTGTCTTGAGGCTGAACATGAAAGAAGCTCAGGATCGGCAGAAGAGTTATGCCGATAAAAAGAGGAAAGAGTTGGAATATGAGCTGGGAGATCTGGGGTATCTCAAGGCAAATAGATTAGGGATCCTAATAGATCTATTTCGGAGAATAAGCTAGGTCCGAGGTATGGGTCCGTCCAGAGTTGTGTAACGGGTCGGACCGGTAGCTTATCGTTTGGAGTTACCTCAGATAATGAAGGCTTTTCATATAAGGTCTTCCATATGTCGATGTTGCGGAAGTGTCTGTATGAGTTTGAAGAAGTGTTGGCTAGGATCCCGGAGGATCTTCAACCCAACATGACTTTAGAGGCGAGACCTGGGAGGATACTCGAGAGGAGGGTCAAGGTTCTGCGTCGGAGGAGGATACCGTGGGTGAGAGTCGTGTGGGACTGTGACGGTATTGAGGAGGAGACTTGGGAACCAGAGGCGATGATGAAGGCTAGTTCTCGAAATGGTTTGAAAAGCAAGCAGAGGCTTGAGGAGTCTTTCATTTCGTTGGTTTCAGTCTTTTGGTTTGGTTGTAGCATGTGGATACGGTTGCTGTATTTTCGTTTTGTTGTAACGATATACATCTTGTGTTTAATAAGATGGGATTTGTTATTATTTGTGTTTCATAAGATGTGAGTTCTTACGAGGGGTTTTTAGGATGTGGAGTTCCTATGTCATGACAGAGTGTCATGAGGTTTGGACTATGAGATGTGAGTTCTTATAGTAGATGACCGGTGAGGGTCATGTGTGTTGTGTTGTCTGGCAGCATGGACGTTCTATGGGAGTTAAAGCTAGTCCATGGCTAGAGATCTTAGGGGCGGCGATCCTATGGGTAGTTAGGTTTCGTCCGTTCGCTAGGAGAGCTGGCTGGAAAGTAGAAGTCTTAGGTGGAATCGAGACTGGTCTATTTTCTAGAGGAGTCGGGAAGCATGCCTTAGGTGGGATCGAGGTTTGTCTGTCTCGGGGCTCTAGCTGGCTAGAAAGTAGAAGTCTTAGGTGGAATTGAGACTGGTCTATTTTCTAGAGGAGTCGGGAAGCAGGCCTTAGGTGGGATCGAGGTTTGTCTGTCTCAGGACTCTGAGCTGGGGAATAGAGATCCTAGGTGGGATCGGGATCCGTCTATTTTCTTGGGGAATCTGGAAAGAAGGTTCTGCAGGACTTGTCTTTTCCAGGGACTCTAGATGACTCGCTGAGGGGTCATATACGATATTCTGCTGAGGGAATGTCATGAGAGCCACGTGAAGGAATTCGAGTCAATAGGTACTGATAGCATGTTACAGAAGATGCCGGGCATATCTGAGGGAACATGATTCTCTCTAGGGAACCAGTACGGTTTCCTGTATATATATATCTCGAGGGACATATGAGATCTCTCCAGGGGACAATTGGTGTCACCTGCTCGCAGAGCGTTTGACGAACTGTGTGTTCCGAGGATGTGTCAGCGGGGAGCAGACCAGCCTGACGGGTGGCCGCCCGGAGGGTGATTGGATGTTATACACTTGACCTCAGGGTGACGACCTTGGGGGTGCTGGGTGTGTATATATATATACATATACATTGAGTGCAGGCAGGGCGTTCTGTAATGTGACTATGTGTTGAGACTTGATGAGCTTCGGGGATCGATGAGGATCTCAGGTGGTATCGGCCGGGTAGGGCCAGGAGTGTGTTTTGATGGATCTAGTCTAGGGCTGTTGTTTGTGTCTGGAACCTCGTTCAGACGACTCTGGAACTTATGTAGCATCTTGGTCGTGCATGTTCTTGTTTGATTGTTGCACGATCAATTGGTTCTTTCGCCGAGTCTACGGTTGGTCGGGCATGTTCTTATTTGATTGTTAAACGATCAATTAGGCAGGTCTGGTCAGGACTATACACGGTGCATTTCGGTGTGTTCCGGGGAAATTTGGTCGGGTTTCTGGGCGTAAGTGACGGTTTTGGCAGGGGTCAGGTATGTGTAACTTGTGATTCGAGGACGAATCCTTGTTAGTGGGGGAGAATTGTAACGCCCGTGAACCAAAATGTGTATTTTGTTGGTGCGTCGATCGACGCAGTGGGACTCGCGAGGAGTCGGTTTCTGGGTGTTGCGTCGACCGACGCAAAGGAGGTGCGTAGAGCGACGCAAGTCATTAATCAGACCTATGGTTTTGATTTCTGGTTTGTTTTGAGTTGGACCGGTTTAGGGAACCCTAGAGTTCGAGTATTTAAGGTCTGTGGTCGTGTTTCTCAGTTCCTTTGGCCACTTTTGAGAGAAAACTAGGGTTGAGAGAGTTGAGAGAGTTTTGAGAGATTTTGGAGGTTTTGCCGTCGGTTTTGGAGGAGACAAAAGACAGGGAATATCAAGTGGGATTGGAGGGAAACTTTGAGGGTAAGTTCTCCTATCTTTGCTCTTGATGTGGGTGAAAACCGCGTGTGATTTGGTTAAGTATTCGCTGAGTTATGGTCGTTTGAATGTGTGAGGTTGGTGCTGTTACGAGTCTGCGATCAGTCTTCTTCGAGGGAGGATTCCCGTCGAGCCAGAGAGAATCAGGAGACTATTGAGATGTCTTTGGAAAGTTCTTTCTGTCTAGTTTATAGATCAGGTTTCCGATCCTGATTCGGAGGTAATCTCCATTCTTTGTGTTCTTTTGACTTCAGGTTATCGTTTCTGAAATCTCTGATTTTCCAGTTCTGATCAGTGTGATTGCGGGCTATTTTCCCGTCGATTCATTGGGAATCAGAGGACGATCTACATACCATTGTGTAGATCTCTCTATCTAGTTTTCAGAACAGTTTTCCGATTATGTTTTGGAGCTGTGGTTGAAGAGATCATCGAGTCCGAATCAGAGGTTCTGGGTTAGGGTTCTTCGTGTTCTTCATCCTTTTTCTCCATAATCAGGTGAGTGCGCGACCATAGACTCTCAGAAAGTAGGATTGTATGGTATGATTGTTTGTTTTCGTTCTTTGGTTGGATTTGGCGTTGGTTGGTTGATTTCGATGCAGGTTTCGATGAAAAGGGACTGGAATTCGAGCCATGAGAGGATGAGGCTCGGACTCAGGTTCTGCACGACGTGTCGCGCGACACATTTAAGCGTGTCACGCGACACAGTGCAATTCTGCACGTTTTGCGTGTCGTTTGCTTGTCTTGTTCACTGCTGTTTGATAACCTTGGTATTATATGGTTCTATTACTGAGTACATGGTCTGTAGATGGGAGGACCGCCTCACTAAGTATTTATGATAATACTTACGCATCTCTTTTTGCCATGTGATACAGGTAAAGACAAAGTGTGATCGTGGAATCAGGGCGAGGATGGGATGATGGATCTAGTGGTTCGTCGTTGTGTGTTTTAATTGAATTGCTAGGTTGATAGTAATTCAGATTAGAACGGGTTAGGTTGTTGGAATATTGGTTGACTGTTTTGAATGATTGGTTAAATTGATAATGGAATTGTTTGGTTTAAAGGTTTAGTTTGATTTCCGCTGGTTATTTGTTGACTTGTGAAATTGATTGGATTATTGAGGATTATGATTTATGGGAATGATAATCTGATTCAATGTATAAAAAAAAAAAAAAAAAAAACGGGTCGGGTTGTTTCAGCTTGCCAGTGTTCTTCACTGGTTTGCTCATAAATCTGCTTATAAGCCCAATTGGGTGTGCCAAGTCTGGTCTTGTACCAACCATGGCATATATAATGCTTCCAACTGCACTCTGATATGGAACCTTCTCCATAAACCTTTCTTGATCCTCCAACTCTTGTTCTGTTGCAGATCTCAACTGAAAATGAACTCCCATTGGTGTTGAGACTGACTTAGCTTGATCCATGCTGAAATTGCTAAGGACTTTCATCAAATAACTCTCTTGAGATATGCTCAAGCTTCCTCCTACTCTGTCTCTGCATATCTCCATCCCAAGTATCTTCTTAGCATCCCCAAGATCTTTCATTTCAAATTCAGAACTTAGAAGAACCTTCAAGTTTCTGATCTCCCATTTGTTAATTGATGCAACTAGTATATCATCTACATATAATAGGAGATATATGTAGTTCTTGTCCTTCAGCTCTCTGTAGTACACACATCTGTCTCTTTCACTTCTGTTGTAACCTTGCTGTATCATAAAATCATCAAATCTTTTGTTCCACTGCTTAGGTGCTTGCTTAAGGCCATAAAGAGATTTCTTAAGCAAACACACCCTATCCGGATAATCCTTATCCACAAATCCCTCTGGATGTTCCATTAGAATGTACTCATCTAAATAACCATGCAGGAAGGCAGTCTTTACATCTAAATGTTGTAGTTCCATGTTAAAATGAACAACAACAGAAAGAATGTACCTTATTGAAACATGCTTGACTACTGGTGCGAATATTTCTTGGTAATCTACTCCCTCTTTCTGAGAATAACCCTTTGCAACAAGCCTTCCTTTGAATCTTGGATCCTCTACTCCAGCTATACCAGCCTTTCTCTTGAAGACCCATTTGCACCCAATTTCCTTCTGACCTGATGGCCTATCAATGAGCACCCATGTAACATTCTTCCAAAGAGATTCCATCTCTTCCACTGTTGCTTTTGTCCATTTATCACTATCTGGATCTACCATAGCATCTTGATAACACGTGGGTTCTCTATTCCCAGCATCCTCTGTTATGTAGCACATAAAACCTGCAAAGTCTTCATCGTCCTCATCATCACCATAAACCTCAAAGTCTTGAAACTTTGCTGGATGTATCTTCTGCCTAGCTGGTCTTCCTGTTTCTGCTTGATGATGTGGTTCCACCTGAGCTGTACTCTGACTCTCTGAAGCAGTACTGATTCCAGATTGTGTGTTCTGCGTCTGAGTGGATTGGCTCACATCTGTGTGTGCTCCACCTTCAAATGCATCCTCTGAATCAACCTGTGTACCTGCACTATCAAAACTCAAAGATTCATCAGTACAAGAAATAGAGTTACTAGGATTACCTGCTTGTAGCTCCACTTTGATGTCCTTGTACATCTTGTCCTCTCTGAACACAACATTTCTGCTGATGACACACTTCTCTTCTTCTAGAAGCCAGACTCTGAATCCTTTTACCCCTTCTGGGTATCCTGTGAAGACTCCTCTCTTTGCCCTCGGATTCAACTTGCCATCACTTGAGTGTACATATGCCATACAACCAAATTTCCTCAGACCTTCTAGAGAAGGCATTACTGAAGTCCACAGCTCTTCTGGAATGCTGAAGTTAATTGCAGATGAGGCTGATCTTTTGATAAGACTCAAAGCAGTTGCTGCAGCTTCTGCCCAGAACTTCTTCTCTAGGCCACTCTCACTCAACATGCTTCTAACTTTCTCCATGATTGTCTTATTCAACCTCTCAGCAACGCCATTTTGCTGAGGCGTATAAGTGCATGTGCTGTGTCTCATTATACCCTTATCTTTACAGAACCTATCAAATTGTTGGTTACCGAACTCTAAGCCATTGTCTGTTCTGAGTTTCTGAACCTTCCTTTCAGACTATGTCTCTACCATCTTCTTCCAATCCACAAAATGCCTAAATGCTTCATCTTTAAACCTCAAGAAATAGATCCATACCTTTCTTGTGAAATCATCTGTGAATGAGATGAAGTACTGGCATCTGCTCAGACTCATGGGAACATTGGGAGAACCCCATAAATCCGAATGGACATAGTCCAATTTTTCTTTGGTAACATGCTGAGCTGTTCCAAAGCTAACCCTGTGTGTCTTGCCAATGACACAATCTTCACAGAACTTTAGATCAATCACCTTACTGTCCTTGAAGCAATCCTTCTTGGCCAATACCTGTAGACCTTTCTGACCAACGTGTCCCATCCTACTGTGCCAGAGTTGTGTCTGATTCTCAGCTGACTTTGACTCCTCTGACACTACAGCTTCTCCTATCTGACCCTCTGCAACTCTAGCTTTCCCTTGCAGAATGTAGAGTGGCTCTCTTTTCAAACCTTTCATGAAGACAATAGAAACCTTGATGACCTTCATTACTCCATGTCCTCCTCCAAATTCACATCCCTTTGTGTCTAATGTGCCAACAGATATGAGATTCCTTGATATGTCTGGCATGTATCTCACATCATGTAGAACAAAAGTAGTTCCATCATTACTTTCAAACCTGATGGAACCAATACCCAAAACTGGTGAGATTGTGTTGTTAGCCATTCTCACTCTCCCATTCATCTCCTTCATACTGATAAAGCATTCTTTCTTTGGCGTCATGTGAAATGAGCAGGCTGTATCCAAGACCCATTCATTTGGATCAATATCAGCTAAAGACATGTTAACCTCTGAGGCAATCAATCTAACCAGATCCTTTGCATCATCTCTGACTTCTTTGACCATAGCAGCTTCGCCTCTTTCTTGAGACTGTCCCCTGCCTTTGTTCCTCTCAAGCCACTTGTAGCATTACTTCTTGAAATGCCCTTCTTTTCCACAAATCCAGCAAACTCTCTTGCCATCTTTAGACTTTGATCTTGATCTCTGCTTACCTTTACCAAACTGAAACCCTCTTGTTTCTGTTCTGCCTCTAACAAAATGTCCTTCTCCATCATTCTTAGAACTAGAAGATTCCTTAAACTCGGTCTCTTTAGACTTAGCAGCACAAGCTATTTCCTCTAGCTTAATTGTATCTCTACCATATTTAAGCGTTTCTTTTAATTGATCATACCTCGATGGTAAGGCATTGAGCAAAAGAATCGCTTGTATTGCTTCAGGAATCTCTATACTCAGATTGCTAAGATCTGCAATCAACCTCAAGAAATCATCAATGTTCTTCGATTCCTGCATCTTGAATGAATACACCTTGTGTTGTGCGTGTACTCGATTCGGTAATGACTTCACCATGTAAAGACGATCAAGAGTCTCCAATGTGTCTGCGGCTGTACAACACTTGTCCAGCTTCCTCAGAACATGATCTCCAACACTGAGAAAGATCAAGTTCATCGCTCTCTCACATCTATCTGCTCGCTTCGATTCTTCTGCAAGACGCTTTTTCTTCAGATCCGGATTTATTAGCTCCTCCACTTCATTAATCGGAGCTAGCTCCACCTTGATCAGAACATCCTTCAAGCCTTGTACACTCAGATTCGCGTGCATACGTTTCTTCCAGAGACAATAATCTCCAGATCCGTCGAACTTGTCAACATCAATCTTGATCCTAGACATCTTCGATCTTCCGATTCACTCGCTTCCCAACCTGGAAGCTCTGATACCACTTTGTAAGCTTCAATCAAAGTTGAACTCAATCACGATATGAATCGGACTCGATCCTAAAACTAATCGCGACCGCTTGAGCAAGAAAATAAGAACACAAAGACTCGAGCCTCAGGGCTTAGTGCCGACCCCTTAACCCGCCGGTGAATCACTTCACCGGAAAACTCACTATACTCGACGGAACCTCGCCGATAAAAACAGTTACAACTTCTCTCGCTCTCTCCTTTTCACTCTCCTCTCGCTCATACTTTCTGTTATAACAAGATTAAGCTCTTAAGAAAAAGAAGAAGAAGAAAGTCAACAAAGACTTTTAACGTTGAACCTTCCACATGTGTGACTCTCACGTGCGGCGTGAGTCCTTATGTTTGAGGCCTTCTGATTCACCCAGAGTCTCTCACACACTTAGCCAAATCTTCATTTAACCTTTGGCACATATGAATCAACGGCTATCTTCACAGCCGCCCTAGTAGAAACTATTGAAAGAAATGAAATAATCTCGACGTTAATTTATATTTAACGTTTTCTTAAGAAGATGAAGTTAGAGTCTCAAATGAGGGTATTCGCCTAAAAATTTAAGCAAATTTGAATGAAAAACCTCCAAATTGTATATTACATTTGGTGTCGAAAACATGATTCTAAGTGTTCCACCAACATGCTTAGCTGTAGCACCTGTGCCTGTGCTTAGTGGATTTGGTGGCTGCTTTTCTTTAGTCATTGCTTCCTTGTCGTGTGTTTTTGATTTTGGTGAGTTAGGAGTATAATTATCTCCAGGATTGATTGGTTGTATATCTTGGGTTTGGTTCATTTGTTTTAGCTTTGCCTCCAGATTATGGTTTAGGTCTCGGTTCTCTTTTTTGGGCTCTTGGTTATTGATTCTTAATTCCGTTACGGTTTAGCTACGATTGGGTGTTTCTCTTTCCGGCTTTGATCTTTGTTGTAATGTACTTTTTTGCAATATTGTCAATATAGATGCCAAAAAAGATAAAAATAGTGTTCCACCAATAAGTTCATGATTAAAAAAAAGAGTAATTATGCAACTTTTCATCGAAAATGTGATAGCATAATTTTTTAGCTAAAACGATTCCACAATTTTTCCAAAAAAAATGTGATTTTTTTTATTCCGCTAAAAGTGTAGTTTCAAAATTTTCTGTTAAAAACAAAAAAAAACAATTTCATAATTTTTCACACATATTAAAAGAAAAATTATTAAAAGTTCTACTCTATACTTCATTAGTATACTTAATAATTTTTTTGATACACTAAAAATTAGGTTAAAACTAAAAATTTGTTCAAAGTTCCATATTAAAGATATAAAATGACACCCTTCATAAATAAACATTTTCATAAAAGGTCATCAATATGAAAAATTCAAATACAGACTATACAAAAAAAAAAAAAAAAATTAAAATAATTAATCTGAGCCGTCGAATTGTATCACATCACATCCATTGGATCTAGGGCTCAACAGATCATCCCAATATATAAAAGCCGCATCACATTTCTCACCTCCTTCGGCCACTCCTCCACTATCCTCACTTCGTCTCTACTGTCGAAAATGGTTCAACGGTTAGTTTACCGGTCACGCCACTCTTATGCCACCAAGTCGAACCAACACCGGATCGTCAAAACTCCAGGTACGTACTGACACTCTTATATGTGTAGTAGTGATTCGTCAAAGATTGATCAAAACTTGAAATCTAAGATTTTGGTTGAATTTGGGTTTGTTAAAGGTGGGAAATTGACTTACCAGACGACGAAGAAGAGAGCTAGTGGACCCAAGTGCCCTGTTACTGGCAAGAGAATCCAAGGGGTACACTTTTTTCTTACTTTTTATTCAATTTCATGTCTTATGTGTTTCAAATTCGGTTCATGTAGTGACCAATGTGCCTCAGTTTTAGTCATCTGCGGTTTGGTTATGGCATGTAGACAATATATGTAGCTCAAATCCAAATGTAGACCCGGAAATATAGACGATTTAGGGCTTAAAGTGAAGAATTTTCTAAGCTTCATACGTTTTTGCCATTGATTTTGAAGAAACAATGTTTACATGGCGACTCCTTTTAGTAGATTGGAATTGATATACATATTAGGCTCATCTTACCTTAACTTGATAAGCCTGCACTTAAGAGAAGCATCCTTGGACTTTGATTGATTTTCTCTTGTGTTTGTCTAATGTTAGTAAGATCCATAATGTCATTTGACTTGCTCACTGCTTGGTTGTATTATGAGTTTGTTGTTTCATTACCTGTATCCAGTCCCTGGTTCTAATCGAATAGTCAGGTGTTACATGGTTGCTTAATGTAATAAGCAGATGAATCTCAAAACAACTTAATAATCTCAATGGAAACTCAAAATCAGCAATTACTGGGCTTATTTCTGGAATTATTAGCATGATTTCTGAGGCTTGCTTTCATTGTTTGTCTTTTCAGATTCCGCATCTGAGGCCCGCTGAGTACAAAAGGTCGAGGTTGTCCAGGAACGAGAGGACAGTGAACCGCGCATATGGTGGTGTTCTGTCTGGAGAAGCTGTTAGGGAGAGGTAAGTCTATTACATGGAGATTAAAAGATTTTTTTTTAAATCCATTTTTTTTAGAGCATTGCAAGTAATGCTTCAGTCTTCGGCACCAGGATTGTCAGAGCCTTCTTGGTTGAAGAACAGAAGATTGTGAAGAAGGTTTTGAAGCTCCAGAAGGCGAAAGAAAAGACTGCCCCAAAGAGTTAGGGTTCTTTGTGGAGTATTTACAATACATTATAAGAGTGATGGGGAGGAATGTCTTGTCGGTTTCAATAGACATGAGCTCGATACAGATTTTGCCAATTGCAGAAGAAAAATACAGAAGCAAAGTTTGGGTTTTCTTGGTTGAGATTTTACCCTCTCGAATTGTATTGGTTAGTGTTCATTGGTTCATTGGTTATGGATATCACTAAAGTTTTCCATAAAGTGCAGACTGGTTTTGGATCTGGAAAATGCTTGATATGCATGATTTCTCGCTAGTAATCTTTCTCAATAAGGGCATTATTGGTATTTACACTCAATTGGGATTTGCTATTCTTTAGATTTGAGATAGAGAATCAGGCAGGCACCAGAAATGTTCCATATATACTTACTATGTAGTTAAGAAGAGCTTCTTTCATCTGTTTTCATCAGTACTTATTTTCGTTTCTTTTGTTAAGCAAAAGGTAATATAGTCAAATCCACTTAAACTTGTTTGGGTAAAGCTTCTCTCTTTCTTTCTCTATGTCCCATGATGATGTATCTGAGCAATGGTCTGTTGCTTGTACATGGTACTGCAAAAAAGGGAAAATAACAAAAACGTTAGACGTTGTTGCTTGGAAGAAGTCTACAAAGTGAATAAGAAAAAGTGGGAAAGCATTACTTCCTTATACTCAGAAACTGAAGGAATGAAGTGGCTAATTCAGCGTCGTTAGGGAGACCATTGTGATCGAAACCAAACGGTGGAGACAAGATGAAACGTTCCACTTTCACGTCACAGACCACACACCTGTGTTGCTCTTCAAGGCTGTCTCTTCCTGCAGATTGAGTAACCTCTTGTTTACAAGAGCTGCACCAGAGTTTGTGTCGGCATGGGAAGTTTGCCCATAGAAGCATGCTCTTGTTGCACCAGAAACACATTCCTTGCCTTAAACTTGTCTCATAGCTCTGCAAATATGACACTTCCCTGGTGAGGAAAACAATGACAGGATTCGATATGTGAAAAAAAGGAGCAGAGAGTGGGATTGCTCTTACTTGATAAAAGTCGAACTCACGGAGAAAGAAAATGGATGTGCTGTTTCTGATCTTCGCAAGTCTCTCTAGAACCGGATGTTTTAGCTGATGATGGTTGTTGTAAGATGCAGCCAAGAAAGGTTCAGGTTCTGGCTTCAAGGTCTTACTGACATGTGCATGGTTGCTGTAAGATGAAGCCAAGTGAAGTTGAGGTTCTGGTTCTGGCTTCAAGCTCTTACTGACTTGTGCATGGTTGCTGTAAGATGCAACCAACGGAGGTTGAGGTTCTGGTTCTGGCTTCAAGGTCTTAGAGACAGGTGTTTGTTGTATGAAGCTGTCACTGCATATAGGATCTGGCGTTGATGAGGCTTTCAGTTTGTTGGGAGAGCGAGATTCATTGTTACTGATGATGAGTGGCTCAGGAGGTCTTCCTTTGAGCTGAGGAAACTTGGAAGGTAACAGCACCCAGTGGGTTGCAGGTCCAGATTTACCAACGGGGACAACTTTCATTTGACAGAGTTTTGGAAAAGATTTGACGAAGTCGATGAGTTTGGAGAAACCAAGAGAGGAGTGATCGAGATCCATGCCAAAAGTAGCACGGAAATCAGCTTTGAGTGATGAGAGGGGATATCTAGTTCTTCCAAAGCTGTCTGATGAATCTTGGAGGTACCGAGGAAGCCACTTTTCGAACTTTTTTAGCCACAGTGGGACGGAAGTGCCCTGGAAACTGGTTTCTTTATCATCTGCTTTTGTTGGTGGAACTGCACTATGTAACTGCGCAAGTTCTGTTTCTTTGCTAACTGCATTTCACATGTGAGAAGAAAATCAAAATCTTTTCACAGTTGTTTATGTGAGAAGAAAATCATAATGTTCCCGTAGGTCGTTTTTCCTTATGATTTTGTCCATATTGAAGTACAAATACTTACAGCAACTGATATTTGTTGGGTTAAGGAGGAACCGTATATCTTGTGACTGTGTTAGCTCTATTGGTCTCTGTTTTCTGCACAAGATGTATGAAACATGTAGACCAGCATCAGATTAAGGTGATCACAAGAGGAAACCATAGCTATGATTTTTGTAAAACAAATGGTTCGAGTATCGCCTCACCGTAGATTATGAATTTCTGTACTTGCTCCACATTGAAGAAGCAGCTCAACGCAGTCAAGATGGTTATTCTTCACTGCAAAGAATAGCGGTGTCTCTTTGATTACTGTCTTGGCGTGAACCAACTCAGGGTTGGCTGCTAGTAGAAACTGTAGGCTCAAATTCATCGGAAGCGTCATTATCTTGTTTCAGCTTCAGATGAGAAATGTGAACAAGAAAGACAAGGAAACCATACCTCAAGTGCAGATAAATTTCCAATTGCAGCAGCAAAGTGTGCGGCAGATAAACCCAACTTGTTCTTTAGGGTAATTCGTGCACCGTGTGCAATAAGTAGGTTCATGATTCTGGATACGCAAATGTACTATTCTCAAGTTGGGAAGAAGTCATCAGAAGTCATCATGTGACCTTATCATTAAGGTAATAGGGAGAAACCATACCTGGTTTGCTGCTTATGTGGTACAGACGATCCCTTTAGGCTGCATTGAAGAACAGTATTCCCTTCTGCATCTGTTTCGTTAACGTCGATGTTGGTGTTTACAAGCAGTTCAAGAACAGCTTCGTCTCCAGCCTAAAGAAGTAATGGTGGCAGATTACAGCATTACAACCCTCAATAATTCGCATGTGTAGTTCTCATAATAATGCTAATGAAGTAACAAACTCTAACCTGTACGATGGTCATAAGCGATGAGGTTTGCTTATCCACAAATTCACTAAAAACCGCAGCACCAAAGAGCTGAAGGAGCTCAATCTCCCGAAGCAAAAGCATTCTTTTCTGGTTGCATACACTTTGCATCGAGCTGTTACTGCGCAGCGCTTCTTGAATAACAGACTCATAGATTGTTGTTTTAGGCTTTGGCATAATATCATCATCATCCTTTAATGCTACAGTTGCCTCTCTGATCCTGTCAGTTGCTACTATCAGCAATGTAGTCAAAGGAACTATTGCACCTGCCCTGGCAAATGTACATGCCACTGTCTCCAAGTCCTTTGTCTTTTCAGCAAGTAGTTTCACCACAGTCATGTCCTGCATACATAAAAAGACTCAATTTTCCATGGCAAGCTTGCACAAAGTCTCTTCATTTCTTTCTACACCTATCTAATTTGTTCCCTTACATTCCATAAACAACATAGCTTCCTCAAGCAAACCAAATTACAGGAGAAGGTAACTAGCTAGTGTTTAACCTTGTCACCAAGCTGAAGTATCAAGTCTCCAATAGAGTCACCATTTGGATTCCAGGTCACATGAAGGCTGCAAAATGGATACGTGGATACATACTTAATATAGACAAAGGATAAAGGTTAATACACAAGAGGTAATAGACGATCATGAGTAGATTAAGACGCAAAAGAAAAGAAGAGGTTTCCAGATTTTCCAGATTAAGGAAGAGCTACACACATAATCAAGCTTTATGATTCGAGAGGCAATAAAGCAAAATTCCCTAATTTATCAAAAGTTGCGATGATTAGTCAATGCTTACTCTACCTGCTATTGCAGAGAGAGACCTCCAGAGGAACCAAACCGCGTCCGTCTTTGCTTTTGATATCTGTACGAGCGCGTCGTTTAAGCAACATCTCCACACACCGTGGCGCGTTAGCCTCAGCAGCCGCGTGCAGCGGCGAGAATCCCGAACCGGCATCAACATCGTTGATATACGGAACCGATCCAACATCTCCGTTGATGATGGAAGAAGCGCAGTTGATAGAATCGTAACCGCAACAAACGTTGAGAAGCTTTAAAGACTCGAATCTCCCGGACTCTAACTCTTCTCCGTTGAAGAGGCGTTTTGCGTGGGAAACAAACTCAGATTTATCGTCTTTAAGAACAGAATCCAAAAACGCAAAGCTCTCTTTGTCCTCGGCGGCGTCGTAAGAACCATCCGGTGATATTTTTCCGGCGGAGTAGTGATTGTTGGGGATTTTCCCCCAGGAGTCAAAGATCTCACCGAAATCGAAATTCAGAGGTGCCTGCAAATCAGAAAAACGAAAGAAACGGAAGATTAAACTCTAACTCCACTTTTTCTCCGGCGAAAGACGAAGAACAAGCTTCGATCACGGAGAGTTTTTTTCACAAAAAAAGTTTAGAAGCAGAGCTTAAACATCTTCGCATAAGAAAAACTCGAAGTTTGAGACAATCGCACCAGTTCCATCTCCAAACCCTAGCTTCCGATTTCTTCTTCCGAAACGAAAATTCTCAGCGAAAAAACACCAAATTCTTCCCGAAATCCAGAAATGGAGTACAAAATCGAGTTAAACTTTCGTAGATTAAAGACTGAAAAACTGCTCAAGAGATTCTGATCGGAAAAAAGCAAAAGGAGAGCATTCTGGCGAACTGACTTGTTTCTGATGACAGAGAAGAAAGGGAAGACAAAACGGAGAGGGAAAATGCTGCGATCGTTAGACAACATTTATAGACGTGACGTGGATTTTAGCAGTAGAGCAGCAGTGTTAATCTTCTCTTTAAAATGACACTATTACCCTCGTTCGGTACACAATGGACCAATTATCATCAAAAGAGAACAAGGGTAAATCTGGTAAGACAACTTTTTCTACTTTTTTCTCTGCAGAGTAGGCAAATCGACCTATTTCAATACATTTTCCAATTTCGGACTTTTTTGTTTTGAAATCATTGTGGCATAACCTCGTAAGTAACAAGTAGCATTTATTTACTTACAACAAAAAAAGTAAGCAATTACTTTTTCTTTAACAAAAAACAAAAAAGTAAGCAATAATAATAAAACCCTTTGATTTCCAAACGGCAGATCAAGCGTTTGCGTTTCAGAATTTTACAACATAAACATAGAGAGACCAAAACTTCATTAGTTGAGAGTCTGGAAACGAAGTTAAGAGAAAGCCTAGGAATCGAATAAATTACTATATAGTGGCAAAACACACATCATTCTGGTTTCGCCTGACCAACTCTCTCTTTGTTTCCGGACGTGAAATTCGATAAAACAAAGCAAACGATTGTGGAATTTACTCCTCGAGTCGAATAGTTGTGCCTAGAAAAACGTTTATACTACTCCTTCTGTCCCAAACTATAAGATGTTTTAAGTTTTTTCTTTTATTTGTTCCAATATATAAGATGTTTTATTAGTTTTTATGCAGATTTAAATGCCATTTGATTATTTTGACCTTTTGAACTATGTAGTATTTTATGTGATTGATTGAATTATATTTTTAACTGATTAATAAATGTTGTTTTGTTAAAAAAAAATTTTCTTCTTAATTCTCGCGCATTCAGGCAAAACATCTTATATAATGGGACGGAGGGAGTATTTGGTAATTTTTGTAAATGGTAACATCATCACTTATGAGCAGTAGGCCTGACTTTGAGGTGTGGACCGTGTGGATCATGGACCTATGATCAGTTCCAGCAAAATTCTAAAGAAAAGTAATTTTTACTAGGATTGAAGGAGCCCATTTCTTTCAACCAAAAAAATAAGAAAGAGGTTTGTTTGTTTTGCCATGGGTTCAAATTTAGATTGAGATGGGCATGCTTATGAGTCTAGATGTAATGAAGGAGAGAAGAAAAGCCGTTTATGAAGAAGAGATAACCAAACAGAAGATTCATGAATTTAAGTGAACACTTAATCCCTATATTTTTTTAATTGTTTTTGTTATGATTCCTTTCAACGTGCAAATGAGTAAGATTGATCTACCTTGTTTTAAGGAACTAAACTTACACATTCCATTTTTCATTTGTTTGTCGGAATTGATCAACCTTGTCATAGATGAAGTAGTGTATTAGACAACAAATCCACAAAGACCAAATCTTACTTTACAAATTTGCGAGAATAAAGTATAGCTAAAATTCATGGAAATATAAGTTTTTTTCCTTTGATGCAAATAACGAAATAAACAAAACAAAATAAATTCACACATTTAAAGCGTTAGACATCATAAAATTTTGCAGGGAAACATAGATTACATAAACAAATAATCGAACATGGAAACAATTAAACCAACAAAATAATTGAAATCAATCACGAATTTATAACCGACCAACTGTCGCAAAAATTAATTATTATGTCTACCAAATCTGAAACCTTAAATTGTCATTTGAATTCATGAAGCTATTGAAATTCAAATTTGATGTTTACAAAATCACCTATCATTAACTTTCGTTGGGTAATGACACTTTTCTCATCTACGTTCTTTCAGAAAATTTAGTTACAATTTTGATGAGTAAATAAATCTATTACTCTCTCTGTTTCAAAATATAAGTTGTTTTACCTAAAAGTGCGAATATTAAAAAACTACTTTTCTTTGAAAAACTATCATCTTATATATATAATAAAAATAATTTAACCAATAAAAAACGACTGCAAAATACTATTGGTCACAAACAGTCAATCACTACAAGAAAATAGGCCTATTTCCGACCGAATTTCCGACGGACAAAATCGGTCGGAAATTACCGACGGAAATCCGACCGATTTCCGATCGTTTTTCGACCGGTCCAAAATCGGTCGGAAATTTCCGACGGAAAAACTTCCGTCGCAATACGGTTGCAAATATCGGTCGAAAATCCGTGGGAAAATAAATCGGTAGGAAATCCGTCGGAAAAATCGGTCGGAAAACGGTGGGAAATTCATTCGGTCGGAAATCGGTAGGAAAAAATTGGAGCCATTTTTGACCGTTTTAAAATTTGAATTTTCGACCGAATTTCGGTGGGAAATCCGTCGGAAATTTCGCAGATTATTTTTAAAAACAGATCACACCTTCTTCCTCCTCCTCTTTCACTCACGAAAATTGTAAGAAGAAAACATAAAAGTACTTAGGATTATCAAAACAACTTATATTTTGAAACATAACAACTTATATTTTGAAACATAAAAAACCTCTAAAATAAAGTTAAAAAGTACTTAGAATTATCAAAACAACTTATATTTTGAAACATAAAAAACCTCTAAAATAACTTATATTTTGAAACGGAGAGAGTATCATAAACTAGATAATCAAACTAGTTAAAGCGATAAACACAACAATAGATTAAGAATTAGAAGATAAATCATGATTCTAGCAATCTGAGTGAGAAGTTTATGACCTTTTGAAAAGACTACTCACACATGAATCAAGAGACAACATAACAAGATAATATATTGCATGGTAATATTAAGAAATAAAAAGTCGGAGTTCAAAAATCTTTCTAGAGCTAAAAAGTTAAGGATTTTACTTCTTAAAACTTTTAGGTCTTACATCGAATTAGATCAAATCTGGAAAATTTCAAAGCAAAACAAGAAAGTTTGCAAAGAGTGAACAAACACACACACATTCACTCATTTGATATATGGGCGATTATAATTGTTTGATTAACTCTAAAACCCATCACAGCTTCAAAATAGATTTGTAACCAATGGCTAAGTGTTAGAGGAAATCCAGAAAATAGCTTAAAAAGATGAATTTCGAAAATTGGCCAAGTTTAAGAGGAAAAACCTTCGGTCCATGATTTCTTAGAAATTCTTTGGGAAAATAAAACCATGACATGAAAATACCAGAAGAGGTCAACATTTAACTTAACTGATGAATTAGCAAAAATTGTTTTTGACCAAAAAAAAAAAAGAAGCAAAAATTGCTATAATAGACCTCCTTAATTATGTAATATCTTTGATATAATGTAACTTAACTCTTATGTAATGGGATATGAGTTCCTTCGGTTTTCCAAGCTTGGCAAATCATTGAAAAAATAAAATATCTTTCTCATTGATGGAAAAAAACACAATACCTATATCTATAAACTAGATTGCTTGTCCAGCAAGCAAAATATTGTTGACGAAATAATAGAAGAGCTCGTGAAGAAGCTTTTTAAAGAAAATGCTGTCATATGCGGTCGCATTCATAACTACAGTTATAAGATTTTAACAAAACCTTATCATGTATTGGATATTTGGATGAGATAATGCATTGGTGAAATATCGATCGATTTAGGTAGAGATGAGTCAAATCTATACTGACTTGGAAAGAAAGAAACGAGAGGAGACTTAGTCACATATACCAGTAAACTGAACAACTCTTACATACCATTTACTAAAAAGACACTCCGCTCAAATAGTGGCCATTTTGGGTTATGAGAATAGCAAAAGAGGTCAACAACTTAAATGATGAATTAACGAAAAATGCTATGTAATGTCTTGAAATAATGTAACTATTTTTTATTTAATGAATACATATAGCATCTCATCTCAGGATTACTACTTTTTATTTAATGAATACATATAGTAAACTGAATAACTCTTACATACCATTTACAAAACCGTCCAAAACACTCCGCTCAAGAACCACTTCTCCAAAGATGGTGATGCAAAGAGTGGCCATTTTGGATTATGAGAATAGCAAAAGAGGTCAACAAATTAACTGATGAATTAGCAAAAAATGCTATGTAATGTCTTGAAACAATGTAACTTAACTCTTTATCTAATGAATAAATATAATATCTCATCTCACTCGGGATTAAATATGTTTTCCTTCAAATACTGGAACGAAAGGATATATTGGGCCGGCCTGTTGTAACCCATTGATAATAAAAAAACGTCCAAAAGGATATTGGACCAGCATGTTATGACCCATTGATGACAAAAAGCGTCTAAAAGAGCAATACAATATCGTTTCTTAGGTTTTTTTTAATCATCATTATCTTATCACAAAATCTAATTTTTTATCTACTAGAGATTTGTTTCCTAATATTTCATCCAATCAAGATTTTAAATTTTTTGTTTTTTTTTTTTTCCGTACCGGTAGCCCATGTATAAAATGAGTAAAACCCTAATCACATTGACAAAAAGAAATGAAATCACATTGACAAAAAGAAATGAGCTATGTAATGTCTTGAAACAATGTAACTTAACTCTTTATCTAATGAATACATATAATATCTCATTTTACTCGGGATTAAATATGTTTCCTTGCAAATACAATAACGAAATGATTTATTGGGCCGGCCTGTTGTGACCCATTGATGATAAAAAGCGTCTAAAAGGATATTAGGCCGGCATGTTGTGACCCATTGGTGACAAAAATCGTCCAAAAAAACAATACAATATCGTTTTCTTAGGTTTTGGTTAATCATCGTTATCTTATCACAAAATCTAATTTTTTATCTACTACAGATTTTTTCCCTAAAATTTCATCCAATCAAGATTTTAAATTTTTTGTTTTTTTTTTCATACCGGTAGCCCATGTATAAAATGAGTAAAACCCTAATCACATTGACAAAAAGAAATGAATTAAATCACATTGACAAAGAGAAATGAGCTATGTAATGTCTTGAAACAATGTAACTTAACTCTTTATCCAATGAATACATATAATATCTCATCTCACTCAGGATTAAATATGTTTCCTTGCAAATACAAGAACGAAAGGATATATTGGACCGGCCTGTTGTGATCCATTGATGATAAAAAGCATCCAAAAGGATATTGGGCCGGCATGTTGTGACCCATTGATGACAAAAATCGTCCAAAAGAGCAATACAATATCATTTACTTAGGTTTTGCTTAATCATCTTTATCTTATCACAAAATTTTTTTATCTACTAGAGACTTTTTCCCTAAAATTTCATCCAATCAAGATTTTAAATTTTTTGTTTTTTTTTTCCGTACCGGTAGCCCATGTATAAAATGAGTAAAACCCTAATCACATTGACAAAAAGAAATGAAATCACATTGACAAAGAGAAATGAGCTATGTAATGTCTTAAAACAATGTAACTTAACTCTTTATCCAATGAATACATATAATATTTCATCTCACTCGGGATTAAATATGTTTCCTTGCAAATACAAGAACGAAATGATATATTGGGCCGGCCTATCGTGATTCATTGATGATAAAAAGCATCCAAGATGATATTGGGCCGGCATGTTGTGACCCATTGATGACAAAAATCGTCCAAAAGAGCAATACAATATCATTTACTTAGGTTTTGCTTAATCATCATTATCTTATCACAAATCTAATTTTTTATCTACTAGAGATTTTTTTCCTAAAATTTCATCCAATCAAGATTTTAATTTTTTTTTTCGTACCGGTAACCTATGTATAAAATGAGTAAAAACCTAATCACATTGACAAAGAGAAATGAGGAAGAAGATGAATTCCTTCCCAGATGATCTATGGGCTTTTATACTTGTGCTGTTACCTCTAAAAACCATCACAACTTTAAAATTGGTTTCCAAGCAATGGAAATCCATCGTCGAATCTTCGTTCTTCTGCAAGCTATTCCTTTCTCACCATAAAAACTCGCCTTCTTCTTCATGATCCGATAGAAGCGTTGGCTCACTATAGATGCAAGATTTGGGGTCTTCAACGATCTCTTAACTCTTCCACGACACGATATTACTCCCCACTGGGAATTGCTTCACGAACTGAGGAAAACAGTGTCCTTTCGAGTTTCAAAGTTGTTCTGCTTTTTGATGCATGGCAAGATAAGTTAATTGCTGATATATTCATCTGAGACTGGCTTGTGGAGTCCAGAATCTATTCATTTTGATAACCCCATTTTGAGCCAGGATTTTCACAATTCCATTAGCTCCAACGGGTATCTTCATTGGCTCGCCCGCAACGATGACTATGATGAAGCTGTTGTATCCATCGATTTCTACTCTGCTGGCACGGGTTCTGTTCTTGTTACGCCTTTCCCTGATTTAGGAAAAGATCCAAAATTCAAAAGAGCTTGCACTACTTGTCAAGGGTTTCTCATGTACATGAACGTAGTCTCTGTAACCAAAGATGATGGGAGTGTAGAGGATAAGTTTAGTGTATGGAGGTTGAAGAGCGGGGAATGGCAACTAGTATCTGAAATCGCCGCCGAGAATGGTTTCAATTATATTTCGTTTGCAGTAAACCCTGTTGACGGTAAGTCAGTCTGCGAGCATGATGAAAGACATTAAAACTAATTCTGAAACATGAATCACAAGAATTTGATTTATCTACTGACACTAATTCATGTCAAGTTTCTTGATATGAATCACAAATTTTGTTTTCTAAAAAAAAAAAAAAAAAATTAAACTCAATAAACAATATTTTAATTTTTGAGGCTAGTTTTTTTAGGCTAGTTTCATTTGAGAGGCACAAGTAGGAAAAGATACAATTCATTGTGTTATAGTGTCTGATTCAGAATTATTGATTTTGATGTGTTTAATCAATTTGTATGTCTTCGTAACTACACTTTCTGTTAGAATATGGGTTTCCAACTCAAAATCAATTGGCTATGTGATATATCATGGTTTTTACCGGTTTTTGACCATGATATAAGTCCTTTTTATAGAGTCTTTTTGGTATATTTCGAGTCTTTTGGAGTCTTTATAGGTTAAGAGACGATTGGAGTTTAATGGTAGCTTTTGGAGTATTTTGGAGTATTTTGGAGTATCAAGGAAAGAAAGTGCTTAAGTAATCAAGTCGAAGTCAAGTTTTGAAGTTTGCGTCGATCGACACAAGCCATGTGTGTCGATCGACACACACATGTCCGACGCGAAGAGAAGTTGAGCTTTAAGGTTGTGTCGATCGACGCAGCTCATGTGTGTCGATCGACGCACTTATGTCTGACACGTACGGAAGAGTTCTTTTCTTCCCAAAGAGTTCCAGAAGTTTATACACAAAGCTCAGTCTGATTTTGATACATATTATATAGTTTTCTTTTAGGTTTCTGAGGGGAGATCTTGTTTTTAATTAAGACTTGGAGAGAGAGATTTGGAGAGTTTTGAGGGAGACAAATCTGTGCCTTACATCCAGAGATTTCGAACCCTTCTGTATCTTTTAATCTATCTTTTTATGCAATTCTATTCATCTATGACATTGGTTTCAATCACCATGTCTGAGTAGTTTGCTTGTTAGGTTTTGGAGATGAGAAATTGTTAGGATTGAAACTCTGTTAGGATTTATCTACATGTTCTTCATCTAGATTGTTTTAACTCTGATTTTAGGATTGATCAACTGAAATTGAAAATCCTAGGTTGCTTAAATAGATGCGAAAATATTATTAATAACCTGACCTAATCTTAGATGAGCAAAATTATCCTTTCGCAAAGAAATTTGGTTTAGTAATTTTTTGAACAATCGAACTTGAACTTAATGCTTGTCTTTATTCACTAAGTTTGCAAAGATATTTGGAATTTAGGGATTTAGTCATAGATAGTCTCTGCAACGAAAGTTGATTGGTTTTACACTAGTGTCCGAGTTCTAGAACGGCACTTAATCCAATCCTGATAGTCTCTTAGCCTCAATTTTGATTCATTCCTGAGAATTACCCATAGCCTAACTCCTTTGGCTTATTGATTACTAGAACCTAAATCGAAATCTGCTTGCTTAACCTTGCTATTTTTACTTTATTCATACATATTTACTTAACATAATGTGAACTCATTAGTCTTTTGTGTGAACCGATTCTTTGTGGATTCGACCCCTAAGTACTACGACGATCTCTTAATTTGAAGGAGTAGCTCAGGAAAATTTGAGCATATCACTATGAGTGGATTGGCCAATATCTCTTATATATTGTTTAGGATCCTTTTCAACTTCCGATGTGGGACTTTAGTCCCTAATACGTCTCGTCAAAATGATGGCTCTTTGGCCATTAATCTCAAAATATTGGGTACTGAGCGGCATGACCAATTTTTTAGTTGGGCCGAATTTCGATGGACCAACTTTTGGGTCAGAACGATTTTTGGATTGGGTTGGATAGTTTGGATTGTGGGTTCTGATACCACTGGGCCAAAAGGGGCTTGGGTAAAAGTTTATTGGGCCTTGTTTGCAAAAACCATTTATGGCATGCATAAAAAGTCAAATAAAATGTGATACTATAAAGGTCATGAATAGGTTAATGTTCGATGAAATAGAACCACGTCGAGAAACTAGCCTGGAATTTTAAAATACTGTTTATTGAGTTTAATTTATTTTTATTTTTTTAGAAAACAAAATTTGTGATTCATATCAAAGAACTTGACCTGATTAGTGTCATGAAAGTAGTTAAATCAAATTCTTGTGATTCATGTTCCAGAATTAGTGTTTTAATGTTTTAATGTCTTTCATCATTTATTAGTCATCATATTCCCTTTATCAATAGCTAGACCCATGATCCATTTGTTTTCCATTAAAATCAATCTAATTTCTTTGTTGATCATTTTTGCATAATTTTTTTTATTGTTTTTCTTTCAGCTTATTTTCTTGCTTCGGTTTGTTTTATTTATGCAATTACAATAAATTAATAACGCTAAGAAAGATAGTAATTGTATTACAAATCAATTTAAGACTAAAACTTTTATTGATTTATTGAGTTATCAATTTATTGAATATTAATTTATCGAGTTTCTCTGGTAATAGTTTAGATATTAAAAAAAACAAAAAAATAATAATTTCTGTTTATTCAATAGACGTTTGTAAAAGTCTAATTGGAAAATTATTAATGACTTCGAATATATATATATATATACGAGTCCAAGCTAAATTATTAATGGGTTGGGCTAATTGGAAAATTTGATGGGCTATTTCGTTATAAATTAGATTTTTTTGTACCCATTTAGAAAACTGAATAACTAAAACATCGGCATAATATAGTTTTGCTTAATAAAACTTTTAAAATCATATATATATTTTTTAAATGACCTTCACTCTGTTAATGTATCTATACTTATAATTGAGAAGTCAAAAATTTTATGTGCCGGCTTTAGAGTGAGTTTAAGATTTGGTTTACCTATATTACCCTTAATGAATCATTATATTACGTATCAATGTCATCGTCCAATTAAATTAAAAATTAAAAATCCATAATCGTGAACCCTAAAAACCAATTTAATTATTACACTTGATTAAGAAACTAACATTATGCCATCGATTCAATAATATGGCCCATCATGTTTTTTTATGTGGTCCATGAGCCAAAATCGTTTACAAAAAAATCCTAGCAATTGGTTCTAAATTTTCTTATATATATAAAATAATTGATGATCATGAGCAGCCGCAATATATATTATATTTTTGATTATTAGTTATTGAGAGGTTTTTATGATCAAAAAATATTCTTGCAGTTTTTATATTTTTCTAATCTATGTATGAGCAACGTGTATTTTGTTTTCCTATATTTCGTTTATAGAGTCTTTGATCTACTATTCTTCTTCTACTGTAACAACTCTTCTTTCTTTGTTTTTATATATTTTTAGAATTTGGCTCTTTCTACAAGGTAATCCTCTTCTTTTTTTTTACATTTTCATGTTTTCTTATTTTAAAAGTTTTGTTTGAATTGTGATTTCTTATTTCAATATATTTAATACAATTTTGATTATTCTCTTATTTTTGTTCTTTAGATTTTGTCTATATCGAGATATGATCGTCTTTGTGTGCTTGATTTGGCTATTGTTTAATTTGGTGCGGTTTTGTTTTGATCTTCATATATAAATTTATTTACTTGCATGTTTAATGTTTGCTACAAAAATATGTATGTATTTTCGGTTTGATTATTATTTCATGTTCTAACTGGTGACATGATGATATATGCTTTTCAGAAAAAGGATATGACGATATATAAATAATTTGGTAATTCGTTTGGTTGTATATTTTTATTTCTTTATTTCATAAGTTTCATCTTTGTTACCACATAAATTTGTGAATTTTTTTTCCGGATTTGATTCGTTTGGTATTTAGGTTTTTTTTTTTAAGGATATTGTTATTTTTTACGTTGTTGATATGTTCGGATATGATTTTTATGTGTTTTCCATGATTATGAGTCTAATAGATTATGAGTTCATATATCGCATGAACCATAGGTCCTTCGAAAGTCGAAACTTAGTTTTTTTCTTTAGTTCTTCTAATTAAAGATATGTGTTACTATCACCTTGTGGTTTATTTTGTCGTCTCTTGCCCATCGTTGGGTTTAACAATTAAAGATTAATTTAATAATATTATATAAGGTAACATCGGTGTTATTAATGACCATATACTTATCAGGTATTTTTTTGTTTATTATATATATAGACCGGCGGAATTAATACATGAGGATTATAAAAAATTAATCATTATGTGTTGTGTCTTTGCTAATTTAGGGCATGACTGGTTGAGACGCAGCGGTTGTGGTTGCGGGAGATTGCGAAAGCGGACGGTAGCAACTTCAAGCATTATTGAGCAATTTCTACGACTGACGCATCGGTTGAAAACTGGTGCGTTTGCAGAATGTTTATGACTGGTTGCCAGCGGGTGGAGTAGCGGTTAAACATTAAATTAATAATATAAACACATTATATAGTTGTTGATAAAAAAAAAAGCACAATATATAGTTATAAAAAAAATCAAAAACCATACTATTAAAATAATATATAAAAAAAATATTTGATTCAATATAATTAGTAATAGAATACAATGAATATATTTCCTATGTTCATTTTAAAAAAAAATTAGTTTAGACGAAAGTATGATTGTGACAAAAAAAGAAGAAGATGAAATTGTGATTTTAATGGAGAATTTTTTTTATTTTAGAGAGACTAATATGATTTTGAACAGTTTAGTTTGTTAGATTTATTAATCAGTGATCAAGAACAATTTATCGAAAAAATTACGATTTGAAGATTTTATAAATATAAAATTATGATAGTTATTAAGTTTTAATTAGAAAGTTTCAAATTGTTGATATTTTTCGTAATTTTAGTTACTAAAATATCATTTTTTAATTTATTATATTTATTTTAATTTTTAAGTAAATTTTCTCTTTGATAACAAAAAAAACAATTTTTATTTTTGTAATTATCCAACCGCCCGCAACCGCAAACGCTCGAGGGAAAGAGCTTTTGGATTTGAGAGGTTTGGAGCGACACGGAGCGTTATAAGGCGTTTCCCATGATTGTTGTCAAACGCCAACAGCCGCTTCTACCTGGAAACGCAGCGTTTGCTGGTGAACCATTCAACCGTTAGTTTATTATTTTAAATGATTTTTGTCTATTAAAGACGATAGAATTTTTTTTAATAGACGAAAAGCTTGAAAAATCAGAAATGGAAAATGAAGACTACCGTGTAGAGAGTGAGTTTTATGATTGGGTTAATGATATATCGCAGCCACGGAGTTATTGGGATGAGCTCCGGAAGCAACAGGAGGATGAGGTTATGATGAACAAGGATCTAAAGAAAGATGATATGCGGAATATGATAAAGAAGTATGATATCATATTTTCTTAAAAAAAGAAAACATTGTTTAAATTACATCAAGTTTTTCTATGAAATAACAAAATATGGAGATCTTATTGTTGTCTGCTAATAGAAGAAAGGCTACGACGAACGATGACTTGAATATTTTAATCAAAGGAATCTAGGTATAATTTATAATGATTATATGCATGTTTAGGGTTTAGACATTCATGCTGAGGATTAACATCTCTAATCAAAGAATTTGATAGCTAAAGGTTACTAAAAATGATCAAATTTTATGAGTTTGTATTTGAGTTTAGGCTTTGATGCTAGGGTTTAGAGTTTAGGATTTATTTATCGTTTTAAATTTTTGTGTGCATTTGTGAAAGTTTAGACTTTCATGTTGGGGTTAGATTCCCATTAAGAGTTTAGTATCCATTAAGGGTATAATATTTTTATTTTTAAAAACTATAAATAATGTATGCATATATTTAAAATATATATAAAGTATTAGCATAAAACGAGTTTTGGTTCGTTACTTTTTTTTTTATGTAGTAACTACACCATGATTATTGTGGTATTTTTTTTTATTGAAACCTATATACGATTTACAAAAATTTAAAAGTTTATGTTTACGTGTTTATATTTAATTCGAGGAATTTAATGGCCACAGTCAAACATCATAGTTTGTTTAGTTTATTAGGGTTAAGGCTTTCTTAGGGTTAAGGCTCTCACACTTAGAATTTATCTCCTTTTAGTCCTAAACGAACACTCATATACGAGCTATATTTATAATTTAGGTGAATCGAACCATAATTTTGTTCAGTTTGTTAGGATTAAGGCTTTCCTAGGGTTAAGACTCATCACTCTTAGGGTTTAGTTCCTTTTAGTTTGCAAAAACATTAATGAATTTTTTGATGAATGTTTAGTTTGCTAAAAATATAAATGATATATGTATAACTAATAAAGAAATGGTTCCCGGAAGGAAAGAAAAGCAACATCCGGTTTAGATTAAATGATATTGTTTGAAGAAAAGATTTCTTAAAATCTCCACGCTTAGACAAAACAATATTCGGAGCGAAGGGAGTAGATGCAAAAACATGGAATGTAAAAGATAAGAAAAGGATTCAAGATTTTGAGTTGTGAACTATCTCAAACAAAACCCGTGATAATTTCATTAAATTACAACGAAGAGGTCTTGCCGTGATTCTGAGAAAAACTATACACATCAATTTAGTCACACTTTGAAAGAGTCAACTCAACAGCCTCGGGGTCCGTTCCTTAGTACTAAACATGGAGGAAACATTATATTTTTATATTCTCTCACAAGAAGAAAAACCAGAGAAAGGGAAACTACAAAGATGCCCTAAGTTAAAGATAGTTCAAAACGATGAAGGTAAGAGGCCATAATTATCTTATTCATATCATGAATGGTTGTTCTTATTAGCAGGACCTACATTTTTGTCAAAATTTAATAGTGTCAGAAATGAATATTTATCTTGATGTGCCACAAATTCAAATTAATCTACTATATATAATCACTTCTCGCGCGTCGCGCGGATCTTATCCTAGTTGTTCTATTGTTCGATGGATTATCAATCAAACCTTTTTTATAATGATTTTGTAATATATTTTTTTTCAAAAAAGTCAAGATATCTCATAAAAATTAAGGGGTAATCAACTCTATTTAACTATTTCAAAACGATATGAGTTATAACTTCAAATGAATATTTATAATAGCAAACAAAAAAAAATGAATATTTTTGGAATGTGACATTTCGTAAAAAAACCGATAAGTAATTTTTTTTTGCGTTAACCGTTTCGTCAATAGTTGCATCTTTTCATTAAAACTATTTTGTCAAGAGTTGCATTTGTTATGACTTTTCGTTTTCATTAATTTTTTTGTTATGACATAATCACAGCTTCAAAATAGATTTGTAACCAATGGCTAAGTGTTAGAGGAAATCCAGAAAATAGCTTAAAAAGATGAAATTCGAAAATTGGCCAACTTTAAGAGGAAAAACCTTCGGTCCATGATTTCTTAGAAATTCTTTGGGAAAATAAAACCATGACATGAAAATACCAAAAGAGGTCAACATTTAACTTAACTGATGAATTAGCAAAAATTGTTTTTGACCAAAAAAAAAAAAGAAAAGCAAAATTGCTATAATAGACCTCCTTAATTATGTAATATCTTTGATATAATGTAACTTAACTCTTATGTAATGGGATATGAGTTCCTTCGGTTTTCCAAGCTTGGCAAATCATTGAAAAAATAAAATATCTTTCTCATTGATGAAAAAAACACAATACTAGATTGCTTGTCCAGCAAGCAAAATATTGTTGACGAAATAATAGAAGAGCTCGTGAAGAAGCTTTTTAAAGAAAATGCTGTCATATGCGGTCGCATTCATAACTACAGTTAGAAGATTTTAACAAAACCTTATCATGTATTGGATATTTGGATGAGATAATGCATTAGTGAAATATCGATCGATTTAGGTAGAGATGAGTCAAATCTATGCTGACTTGGAAAGAAAGAAACGAGAGGAGACTTAATCACATATACCAATAAACTGAACAACTCATACATACCATTTACTAAAAAGACACTCCGCTCAAATAGTGGCCATTTTGGGTTATGAGAATAGCAAAAGAGGTCAACAACTTAAATGATGAATTAACGAAAAATGCTATGTAATGTCTTGAAACAATGTAACTACTCTTTATCTAATGAATACATATAGTATCTCATCTCATTTGGGATTTATGTTTCCTTGCAAATATAAGAACGAAATGATATATTGGGCCGGCCTGTTGTTATCCATTGATGATAAAAAGCGTCCAAAAGGATATTGGACCGGCATGTTGTGACCCATTAATGACAAAAAGCGTCCAAAAAAGCAATACAATATCGTTTACTTAGGTTTTGCTTAATCATCGTTATCTTATCACAAAATCTAATTTTTATCTCCTAGAGATTTTTTTCCTCAAATTTCATCCAATCAAGATTTTAAATTTTTTGTTTTTTTTTTTTCGTACCGGTAGCCCATGTATAAAATGAGTAAAACCCTAATCACATTGACAAAAAGAAATGAAATCACATTGACAAAGAGAAATGAGCTATGTAATGTCTTGAAACAATGTAACTTAACTCTTTATCCAATGAATACATATAATATCTCATCTCACTCGGGATTAAATATTTTTCCTGCAAACACAAGAACGAAGGATATATTGGGTCGGCCTGTTGTGATTCATTGATGATAAAAAAGCGTCCAAAAAGATATTGGGCCGGCATGTTGTGACCCATTGATGACAAAAAGCATCCAAAAAAGCAATACATTACTTAGGTTTTGCTTAATCATCGTAATCTTATCACAAAATCTAATTTTTTATCTACTAGAGATTTTTTTCCTAAAATTTCATCCAATCAAGATTTTAAATTTTTTGTTTTTTTTTTTTCGTACCGGTAGCCCATGTATAAAATGAGTAAAACCCTAATCACATTGACAAAAAGAAATGAAATCACATTGACAAAGAGAAATGAGCTATGTAATGTCTTGAAACAATGTAACTTAACTCTTTATCCAATGAATACATATAATATCTCATCTCACTTGGGATTAAATATTTTTCCTGCAAATACAAGAACGAAAGGATATATTGAGTCGACCTGTTGTGATTCATTGATGATAAAAAAGCGTCCAAAAGGATATTGGGCCGGCATGTTGTGACCCATTGATAACAAAAAGCGTCCAAAAGAGCAATACAATATCATTTATTTAGGTTTTGCTTAATCATCGTTATCTTATCACAAAATCTAATTTTTTATCTACTAGAGATTTTTTTCCTAAAATTTCATCCAATCAAGATTTTAAATTTTTTGGTTTTTTTCCGTACCGGTAGCCCATGTATAAAATGAGTAAAACCCTAATCACATTGACAAAAAGAAATGAAATCACATTGACAAAGAGAAATGAGGAAGAAGATGGATTCCTTCCCAGATGATCTATGGGCTATTATACTTGTGTTGTTACCTCTAAAAACCATCACAGCTTCAAAATTGGTTTCCAAGCAATGGAAATCCATCGTCGAATCTTCGTTCTTCCGCAAGCTATTCCTTTCTCACCATCAAAACTCGCCTTCTTCTTCATGGTCGCTCATGAACAAGCACGATCCGATAGAAGTGTTGGCTCACTATAGATGCAAGATTTGGGGTCTTCAACGATCTCTTAACTCTTACATTAACTCTTTCAT
This sequence comes from Arabis hirsuta, assembly GCA_964056655.1. Classification (NCBI taxonomy): domain Eukaryota; kingdom Viridiplantae; phylum Streptophyta; class Magnoliopsida; order Brassicales; family Brassicaceae; genus Arabis; species Arabis hirsuta. The sequence goes on from OZ053310.1 coordinate 22,609,944, forward strand.
AACCACTAAATTCTCAAACCACCAGCAAATATACAGTCAAGCCAAAGTTGTGTCTTACACTGACATTGGTTTGGTTTTGATCCGTGTATTGTCTCTCTTCGGGAACGTATCCTACTTCGTGGCTAATCCGGTGTCACAGGAATGCGTAGAAACCGATCCTCCATGGTTCCAGCCGACACGATATTACTCCCCACTGGGAATTGCTTCACGAACTGAGGAAAACGGTGTCCTTTCGAGTTTCAAAGTTGTTCTGCTTTTTGATGCATGGCAAGATAAGTTAAGTATGCTGATATATTTATCTGAGACTGGCTTGTGGAGTCCAGAATCTGTTCATTTTGATAACCCCATTTTGAGCCAGGATTTTCACAATTCCACTAGCTCCAACGGGAATCTTCATTGGCTCGCCCGCAACGATGACAATGATGAAGCTGTTGTATCCATCGATTTCTACTCTGCTGGCACGGGTTCTGTTCTTGTTACGCCTTTCCCTGATTTAGGAAAAGATCCAAAATTCAGAAGAGCTTGCACTACTTGTCAAGGGTTTCTCATGTACATGAACGTAGTCTCTGTAACCAAAGATGATGGGAGTGTAGAGGATAGGTTTAGTGTATGGAGGCTGAAGAGCGGGGAATGGCAACTAGTATCTGAAATCGTCGCCGAGAATGGTTTCAATTATTTTCCGTTTGCAGTAAACCCTGTTGAGTCTACTTTGCGAGCAGGTATGGCAAGCGTTTGCTATCCATGAACTTACTCAATGGGGAATTTGTGTATCACAAGAAGTTCGAGCGTAGCATCGATGGTCGTATTTCGAGGTCAGTTGAAGGCGAGAAAATTAGGACATGCATCAGTGGCTCAACCTTTTCGTCGTTCGTTCTGCCACAATGGTTGCATCCGATCCCGAACAAGGTGAGAAAAGCTTAGACATAATATTTACAAGAGTGCACTTGTTATGTTATGTTTTTTCTGTTTTTTTATTACTGATAGTAACTTATGCAAGAGGACGAACTTGTAAGGATGGTGCTTGGTTGATTTGTTGAGTCTTCTGGTTGGTCTAAATAAGAGAGAACAAGTAAAAATAAAAGGCTCGTCCATATATCTACGCCTACTTCTAGAAAGAAGAAATTGAGAAGCATATTCAAAACACGAGCAAATCATGATTGATCCAGTCCCTTCTCATCTCATGTGTTGTAGGGTAAAGGTAATGAAAAATGAGTTTTGGAAAATGTTGTAGGGTAAAGGTAGATTTTATAACAAGCTTGAGTTCATCTTCTAGACATTCACATGACCACTCTTCATACCCACAATGGACATTATGAATCACGCCCATGCTTATTGGTATTTGTAACAAGCTTTCAAGGTTTTATATCTATGATGAATTCAGTATTTTGAGATCAAAAGTTTGTTCTCGTCTTCTTTGACGATATACATGTGAATAACTAATGTGAGAGTCATAACAATTACTTTTTAATTCATGTTTATTATATTTATAACTTGGAAATTTGCACTAACACGCTAAGTTTGTAAAAGTCTAATTGAAATAAAGATAAATGATTTTTTGTTTTTAATATCTAAACTATTACCGGAGAAACTCCATAAATTGATATTCAATAAACTAATAACTCTATAAATCAATAAATGTTTTAGTCTTAAATTGATTTTTAATTCAATTACTATCTTTCTTAGCGTTATTAATTTATTGTAACTAGAATATTACTCGCGCGGTGCGCGAATTTTGTTTAACTATTTGATTAAATTTGGTATAATTTTTATTTTATTTTTATTTATTAGTTTAGTTTTTATGTTTAACAAAGCAACTAATTCTTTAAAAATACAAAATGATATTTGATACGAAATAATATAAATTATTATTTTTATCTAGACTGCATGAAAATATGAAACGATTGTCAATCATTTAAATACCATATTCATTTTTTAAATATATTTTTTAAAAACTTTATTATATACGTAAAGTTTATCATTGAATAAATCAAAATTTTTAAATAACCAGTTAAAATTTTTAAATTACAAATTATCATTTTTTCTATTTTCTCTCGATAATATGGTTACTTATCATTTTTATTTCTTATTTATCTTTATCATTAATCATTATGATTTAATTATATAAATTCAATTTTCGTGAGTTTATATATTTTTGAGTTTTGAAAAATAATTCAGTTTCTTATGTAATTTCTCTTAAAGTTATTGTGTTTCTCATATATATATAGTTAGTTAGTAGAGAAATTGCAAAAAATACCACTTTTCAAGTGCCACTTTACAACAATGCTACACTTTTGAAATATTCACAAAAATACCACTTTTTCAAATTATTTTTTCTTTATATTATTTATGTTTGGATTAATTATGTTCTATTAAGGTTTAGTTATGAGGGTTTAGGGGTCAAAACATTTTTTAATATTTAGAATTTTAAGATATAGGGTTTAAAAATGTAGTGGCATTTTTGCAAATGAACACCTCTAAGTGGCATTTTTGTAAATGTGCACATAAAAAATGGTATTTTTGCAATTTCTCCAAGAGTATTTTATTAAACTTTAGCAAAACAATAGATTATAATATTGATTAACTCGAAAACAAAAATTTAATAGTATTGAAACTAAATCCGACTAATTGACTTATTTGCAGTTGTAAAATCAAGGTAAATTGTGAAAGTCTACGAATACGATAAAGCGAAATAATATTTTTTTCCAAAAAATAACCAAATAAAATTAGAATCGGGTTAAGAATTTTTGAAATATTATTTGTCTTAAATTTTAAAATCAAGAACTCAAAAAACAAATTCGAAAAGTTTACTACGATGATGTGATAATATACCACTAATTTTCAAATTCAATTAAATACATTGATTACATTCAATTAAAGTTGGAAGAATTTATATAATAATACTTTTATATATTATATTTCAAAATTTCGCTTTTAATTCTTCAAATCTCTATTTATTGAATTGTATTTTGTATTTTCGTTTTCTATTTTATTATTTGTCTTAAATTTAAAAATCAAGCACTAAAAAAAAATTGAAAAGTTTACTAAGATGATGTGATAATATACCATTAATTTAATTTTTAAATTCAATTAAATACATTCAATTAAAGTTGGAAGAATATATATTACTTTTATATATTATATTTCAAAATTTCACTTTTAATTTTTCAAATTTCTATTTATTGAATTGTATTTTGTATTTTCGTTTTTTATTTTATTTTTGTTATGTGGTAGTTAATGTAAGTCAATTAATAGAAGAATAAAAAGTTTATTAAATCATTTAATTAAGTTTTATTGTAATTAATTTTTTAAAAATTATGTGAAAAGTTTAAAATGATGATGTGGACATCTTAAGAGGAGAGAAAACTCTCCCATTATATAATAGATTGCATAAATAAAACAAACCGAAGCAAGAAAATAAGCTGAAAAAAACAATTAAAAAATTATGCAAAATTGATCAACAAAGAAATTAGATTGATTTTAATGGAAAACAAATGGATCATGGGTCTAGATCAAGGGAATATGATGACTAATAATGATGAAAGACATTAAAACTAATTCTGGAACATGAATCACAAGAATTTGATTTATCTATTGACACTAATTCATGTCAAGTTTCTTGATATGAATCACAAATTTTGTTTTCTAAAAAAATAAAATAAAATTAAACTCAATAAACAATATTTTAATTTTTGAAGCTAGTTTCTCGACGTGATTCTATTTCATCCAACATCAACGTATTCATGACCATCTCACATTTTATTTGACCTTTTATATAGACCATAAATGATTTTTCCAAACAAGGCCCAATAGGCTTTTACCCAAACCCTCTTGGCCCAGTGGTATCAGAACCCACGATTCAAACTCTCCAATCTGATCCAAAAATCGATTTGACCCAAAAGTTGGTCTATCGAAACTCGGTCCGACCAAAAAATTGGTCCCGCCGCTCAATACCCAATATTCCGAGAATAACGGTCAAAGAGCCATCATCTCGACGGGGCGTATTTGGGAATAAAGTCACATATCGGAAGTTGGAAAGGATCTTAAACAATATATAAAGGATATAGACCAATTGAAACAACCAATTTTTTTTTTTTTTTTTAAAAACCCCCGAAATAATATCCCCATAAATATTAAAGCACACAATAATTCAACACAATAGCAAAAGCGGAATAGATATAAATACAAACGAGACACTAGATCATCTCCTCTTCCTCGCCCTGATTCCACGATCACATTTTCTCTTTACCTGCATCACATGGTTATAAGAGATGTGTGAGTATTATCATAAATACCCAGTGGAGTGGTCATCCCATCTACTTGGCTAGATGCACGGGTATAGGAAACAATCAAAACACCACACAACACAATTAAGCAAAAAGTCAACCCGAAAAGTCAACCCCGAAAAGTCAACGCAAAGTCAACCCAGAAAAGTCAACGTAAAGTCAACCACAAACCACGATACTTACGTTGATCTAAACACTAAAAACGCCCCAAACAAGCATTGATCGAACAACAAATCAACTCAATTCGCAATCAAACACACCAATACCCGCAAAACCATGGTCACGCATTCACCTTGTTTCGGAAGAGAATAACTCGCGACTTACTACACCAAATCACGATCGGAAAACTTCTCTGGAAACTAGACACAAACAGCTTTCCAACACCGTATCGCAAGACTCCTAACACCAAACGGTTCACCGGGAAATCATCCCCGAAAACAGCAACTCCGGACAAAACCGCAGGAAATTGCAGAAAAACTGCACGAACTACCCAAGTCCAAAGGACCATAACTCAGCGAATTATTAACCAAATCAAGGTATAAAACCTGTTCTAGAAACTAGACATCTAGAGCTTTACAGAGGTGTATAGAAGGTAACCTAACTCTAAGCAGTTCGACGGGAAAATTAGCTCGCAAACTCGATGACCAGAACTGACAACAAATATTTCAGAAACAACACACTAACTTCAAAAGCACACAGAGAACGGAGGTCACCTCTGAATAAACCGAAATCGGTGTCTGTGGAAAGCTAAGACTCAGAACTTTCCAATGATATCTAACTCGTCCGCTGGGTTTTTACAGAACGACGGGAATCGTCCTTTGAAGTGGACTGATCGCAGAAGCGATCCTGCAGAAACATCTCTCAGTAAAACGACCATAACTCCTAGAATACTCAACCAAATGACAAGCGGTTTCTTCCTAAATCAAGATAAGGGAGTGGAGAACTTACCCTGAAATTTTCACTCCGATCCAACTTGATCTTCGCCACCGTTTTTCTCCTCCAAAACCGGCGGATTCTTCCACCTCTCTCTCTCCTCCTCTCTTTACTCACTAATTCTCTCTACCTCTTTTCCTCAAAACTGATTCCTCTCATTAATACTTCAGCGACTTCCACAAAACAAGGCTCCCCAAAACATGTGTTCCTCAAAACAAGGCTTTTGACTTTTATAAAAAAATAAAATAACAACTCGGGTTTCCAGTCAAAACCCGCCTAACCGAGCGATTAAAAACTTAATCCGCTAGTTCAAATCGAGCTGGTATCGATCGACACCCGAACCAAAAATACATAATTGGTTCGCGGTCGTTACAATTCTCCCCCACTAAGACGGATTCGTCCTCGAATCATGCAACACCGTCTCTCTACGGTCTACATTTTTGGCCAAACCCGACCAACACCACTCGATATCACCCTCGAATCTCACAACACCGTCTCGCTACGGTCTCCACCACCTGACCCGAACGCGGGCAGTATCCTTTGAGATAACACTCGAATCCCCTAACCCGTCCTGCTAAGGCTAACACTCTCGCCTAAAATTCGCCCAGATTCATCCGGAACATCAACAATGCACGCCTCATGGTCCAGATTAAGGCTGCCCGATTGACCGTCCAACAATCAAACAAGAACATGTCCGACCAACCGTTGACCCCGCGTTGGACCAAATGATCGTACAATAATCAAACAAGAACATGTACGACCATCGGCGTAACATATGCTACCAGGATTGTCCGAACTGAATTCCAGACTCCAATAATAACCCCAGATTTGACGTCCACAACACAACCCTGGCCCTCAGCCAAAACTAAAACCCGATCCCCGAGTTTACTAGGCTCACACTAGCCTCATTGCACCGTCTCACCACGGCTGAAATCCTGATCTTACCCGGTCAGCACCACTTGAGATCCACTCCTGATCCCCGAAGTTCATCCAATCTCATACTCATGACCACGCTCAGATGCTACTGCTCATAACTCATACTCATCGCTCATATACACCACACTCACTCGCAGGATCGTCACCCCTTGAGTTACGTGTGCATGGACCCACTCGTCCCCTGGAGAGAACCACCGTCCCTCAAAGTATATGTAAGGACCCCACTCGGCCCCTAGAGAGAACCACTATCCCTCAGTATGCAGGAAACACACCCGTTTCCTAGAGCAAAACTCTGAAACATGCATCATAAGTACCTGTCGACCGGAATCACCTCTGTGGCTACCTTATGACATCCCCTACCCGGAATATCATCACATCCATGACCCCCACATGGGTGTTTCCACAGAGTCCCGGGAAAAGACGATTCTAACTCCAATAAAACCACTTTTCCTGACTCTACCTAGGAATAGACAGATTCTAACTCTCATAAAGCCTTCGTTCCTAGCCACTCCTAGGACACGAATTTCATTTCTAGCCACTCCTAGAACATGAACAAGCTCATTTCTAGCCACTCATAGAACATGAACCTGCTTTAATAAGACTCGCATAAAGCTTTCGTTTCTAGCCACTCCTAGAATACGAATTTCATTTCTAGCCACCCCCAAAACATGAATAAGCTCATTTCTAGCCATCACATGACCTACCAGTCATCACAACCCACGACTCCACAAGTCATAACATAAGAACATTTGCCTTATAACAAAAGATAATAAGGAAAACCCCATCTTATTAAATTTCAACAATGTATATCGTTACAACCCAAACAAAAATATATATAACAACAACTCAGCAGCACGCTGTACATACTCTGAAAACCAGAAAAGACACTCAAGCCTCCGCTTGCTTCTCGAACCACTTCGAGAACTTCGTCTTCATACTCACCTCTGGTTCCCAAGTCTCCTCCTCGACACCATCGCAGTCCCACACGACTCTCACCAATGGTATCCTCTTACGACGCAAAACCTTGACTCTCCTCTCGAGAATCCTCACAGGTCTCGCCGCCAACGTCATGTTGGACTGAAGATCCTCCGGGATCCTAGCCAGCACCTCTTCAGACTCATGTAGACACTTACGCATCATCGAAACATGGAAGACTTTGTGGAAAGCTTTCATACTCTGAGGTAACTCCAACCGATAAGCAACTGGTCCGATCAGCTCCACCACTCTGAACGGACCCATAAACCTCGAACTCAGCTTATTTTCCGAAATGGATCTGTTAGGACCCCTCAACATAGCTGCCTTTAGATACACCAGATCTCCAGCTCAAACTCCAGCTCTTTCCATCTCCTGTCGGCATAACTCTTCTGCCGATCCTGAGCCTCCCTCATGTTCAGCCTCAAGACACGGATCTTCTCCGCCGTCTCCTGAACAAAATCCGCATCAAACATGCTCCTCTCCCCCACTTGAGTCCAGCACAATGGTGTCCTACACGGCCTCCCATACAGAGCCTCATATGGAGCCATCCCAATACTCGCCTGGTATGAGTTGTTGTACGCAAACTCAACCAGATTCAGATGATCCGCCCAATGACCACCATAATCTAGCACGCATATCCTCAACAGGTCCTCTCAAGTTTGAATAGTCCTCTCCGACTGCCCATCTGTCTGAGGATGATACGCTGTGCTCATGTGCACCTTAGTGCCCATCTCAGCCTGAAATGCCCTCCAGAACTCTGAAGTAAACCTCGGATCCCTGTCTGACACAATACTCGCTGGCACCCCATGCAGCCTCACTGTTCTTAGCCAACACCACTGTTCCATCGGTCTTTTGATGGCAAGAAAATATGCTGACTTGGTCAGACGATCCACAACCACCCAAATCACATCATAGGTCCGTGACACTGGTAACCCTGTCACAAAATCCATGGTAATCATATCCCACTTCCACTCCGGAATGGGTAAACTTTGCAACATACCACTCGGAACCTTATGCTCAGCCTTCACCAGCTGACACACGTTACATGCTGCAACCCAGCTAGCTTCATCTCTCTTCATCCCAACCCAGCTAGCTACATCTTTCAGATCACGATACATCTTGGTCGCCCCCGGATGAATAGACAAACATACTCGAATGGGCCTCTCTCAGAATCTCCTGCCTCAGAACCTCGTCCTTGGGTACACAAACCCGCCCATTCACCAGTATCATCTCACTCGCTGAGACCACATACTCAGAACCCGTCATCTTAGAAGCATCAATCAACCCCTGATCCTTCTCCTGCGTAACCCGAATCCTGCTCAGTAAGTCTGCCTGGTTAGCTGCCTCTAACCCCAACGGCTCCTGTGAGATCACGCACAGCCTCAATGTACTGAGCTCACTCACTAACTCCTCCAAATCCCGCTCTTGAGCCGAAGCCACTCGCCTCCGACTCAAAGCATCAGCCACCAGATTAGCCTTACCCGGATGGTATCCAATCTCCAGGTCATAGTCTGCGACTAGCTCCATCCATCGCCTCTGTCTCTGGTTCAGGTCTGGCTGAGTGAAGAAATACTTCAGGCTCTTGTGGTCTGTGAATACCTACACCTTCCCACCATACAGATAAGACCTCCAAATCTTAAGTGCAAAGATCACTGCAGCCAACTCCAAATCATGGGTAGGGTAGTTGCACTCATGCTTCCTCAACTGCCTCGAAGCATATGCATATGCAATAACCTTCCCCTGCTGCATCAGCACACAGCCCAGACCAACTCCTGAAGCATCTGTATACACCACATATGGCTCACCCGGCTCGGGTAACGCCAACACAGGTGTACTTGTCAGCATCTCCTTCATCTTCCCGAAATTCTCCTCACAAGCCAAAGACCAAACAAAAGGGACATCCTTACTTGTCAACCTCGTCATCGGCTGTACCATACTCGCAAACCCCTTGACGAACCTCCGGTAATAACCCGCCAACCCGAGAAAACTTCTGATCTCAGTAGCACTCCTCGGTCTAGGCCAATCTCTGATAGCCTCTATCTTAGCCGGATCCACAGACACTCCGTCTGCAGACACAACGTGGCCAAGAAAGCTCATCTCCCTCTGCCAGAAACTGCACTTACTCAACTTCGCGTACAGCTTCTGATCCCGTAGCTTCTCCAGAACTACTCTTAGATGCAACTCATGCTCCTCAGGACTCTTCGAATACACCAAAATATCATCAATAAAGATGATCACAAACACATCCAGATACTCCTGGAATACCCCGTTCATCAACCGCATGAACGCTGCTGGTGCATTCGTCAAACCAAAAGGCATCACCACGAACTCAAAATGTCCATACTTCGTCTTGAAAGCAGTCTTCCTAACATCTGCTTTATCAATAGGAATCTGATGGTATCCCGAAGCCAAGTCAATCTTGGAGAACCAGGTAGCTCCTCGTAACTGATCCAACAACTCATCAATGCGTGGCAGAGGGTACCTGTTCTTCACAGTGACTCGGTTAAGTCCCCGGTAATTGATGCACAACCGGAAACTCCCATCCTTCTTCTTCACAAATAACACCGGCGCTCCCCACGGTGACACACTCGGCCGGATGAAACCCTTACCCAACAGATCATCCAGCTGCTTCTTCAGCTCTGCCATCTCTGCTGGAGCCATACGGTAAGGTGCCTTAGATATCGGCGTCGTCCCGGGTTCCAACTCAACCGTGAATGGATCCGACCGCGACGGTGGCAATCCCAACAGCGACTGAAACACATCCTGGAAATCTCGAACAACCCGAATCTCTCCAACTATAACCTCTCTAACAGTCTCCGGCATAACTATCGTCGCCAGATACGCCTCACAACCCTTCTCGATCAACTGCTCGGCCTGTATCGCTGAAATCACGAGACTCCCAGAAGTCGGTCTCACACCCTGAAACACCAACCTCCCCGTCTCCCGCTCGAACACTACTCGTCCTCGCCGACAGTCTAGATGGACCCTGTACCGATCCAACCAGTCCATCCCCAAAATGACATCGTACAGCTCCACCGGACTGATGATCAGATCTGCTGGCATCGACTCTCCCGCCACCAGCACATCCACACCACGAGCCTGCCCGACTCTCCTACCACCAGCAACCTTGACTACTCCCGGCTGCTCCTCGGAATCGCTCTGGATCCCGCTACCCTCTACCCACTCCGGAGTAATGAAGCTATTCGTAGCTCCCGAATCGAATAACACGTGGGACTCACATCCGCCCACAACTAAGGTCCCTGCACAAAACCCATGTGCTTAAGAACCCTAACGTACTACCCCGAGACTCGTCCATCCTAGGACAGCTCGCCAACCTGTGATCCATGCTTCCATACCCGAAGCATCTCAGACGACCCTGAACCCTCTAACTTGGTTCCAAAGTGCTATCCCACTTCCTCTTCTGTCCTTGCGCAGGCTTACCGCCCCTGCCTGAACTCACCTGCTGCTGAGATCTCATCGGCTGCTGCTGCTGCACCAGTAGACTAACCACCACAACCTGCTTCCCGAGATCCTCCTCGATCGTAGCAGCCATCTCAACTAGCTCCGCCCTCATGACGAACCTACTCGCCCTACAGCGAATCCTCAAATCTGGACGAAGTCCTTTCAAGAACCTTTTAACCTGGGCATCCTCGCCCTCCATGCCTCTCCCTGCATGTACCAGAAGTCGACTGAACTCAGCATCGAACTCCGCCGAGAAATCCTCCTAGACCATCTCGGCCTGCACCCTCCTGGCCTCTATACCTCTCCACCAGAGATAAGCATCACCCTCCAGATAATGCACAGCCAGATCCACTCTGTATCCATCTGGACACCTCAAAGAGTCGAAGTTACACTTCACACTCATCCGCCGCTCATCGGCCCCTCAGGCTTAGTACCTCTCAAGAAAACTCTTGTGCTAATCCTCTGCATCTGCTTCATCATCCTAAGATAGGATGGGAGCTCCTCCACAGCCGCCACTCCGGCTGCACATCAGCCCCTCTCGGCTGACTACCCGCCACTACTGGCTGCACACCAGCCACTACTGGCTGCACACCAGCCACCTCTGGCTGAACTCCCGGAGCCTGACCCGGAGCCGGTACCCTACCTGGTAACCGCTTCAGAATCAATTGTAGCAGACTCGCCAGACTATTATCTCGATCCTGGTCAACACCTGCGACAACACCCCCACCTAGGCCCGCCGCACCGCCAACCACACCGGGACCCTCACTAGTCCCACCAGCCCTCACACTGGTACACGCAGTGGCCACCCCGGAACTCTCACTAGTCCCACCAGCCCTCACACTGGTACACGCAGTGGCCACACTCACGGATCCCTCCTGATACGTCTGCGAATCAGCCACCCGCTCCTGCGCGGTCTCTTAGGCCACCCGCGCGCCAGAGACTCACTCACAAGTCCCTGCCCGTGCCTACGCCCTCCACGATCACCTCGGCCTCCTCGACCTACCTCTAGCAACTCTAGTACCTCTACCCATTTCTCTTCACTACCGGAAGCAGAAACTAAGAATACTAGAAAGCAAGAATGTCAAACAACACATACCGTGGAATCTCTTTGAAGGCTCGAAGATGATGATCTAGGACTCCAAACCCACACAACAATCAATTGACTAATTACTCATAATCAATCAAGTAATCCACAAACAACGCAATTGACAATCACATTCAATCAACTACGTTCTCCTGCCCTAGAACCATAAGGGCTCTGATACCAAAATGAAACAACCAATTTTTTTTTTTTTTTTTTTTTAAAACCCCCGAAATAATATCCCCATAAATATTAAAGCACACAATAATTCAACACAATAGCAAAAGTGGAATAGATATAAATACAAACGAGACACTAGATCATCTCCTCTTCCTCGCCCTGATTCCACGATCACATTTTCTCTTTACTTGCATCACATGGTTATAAGAGATGCGTGAGTATTATCATAAATACCCAGTGGAGCGGTCATCCCATCTACTTGGCTAGATGCACGGGTATAGGGAACAATCAAAACACCACACAACACAATTAAGCAAAAAGTCAACCCAAAAAGTCAACTTCGAAAAGTCAACGCAAAGTCAACCCAGAAAAGTCAACGTAAAGTCAACCACAAACCATGATACTTACGTTGATCTAAACACTAAAAACGCCCCAAACAAGCATTGATCGAACAACAAACAACAAATCAACTCAATTCGCAATCAAACACACCAATACCTGTAAAACCATTGTCACGAACTCACATTGTTTCGGAAGAGAATAACTCGCGACTTACTACACCAAATCACGATCGGAAAACTTCTCTGGAAACTAGACACCAACAGCTTTCCAACACCGTATCGCAAGACGGGAAAATTAGCTCGCAAACTCGATGATCAGAACTGAGAACAAATATTTCAGAAACGACACACTAATTTCAAAAGCACACAGAGAACGGAGGTCACCTCTGAATAAACCGAAATCGGTGTCTGTGGAAAGCTAAGACTCAGAGCTTTCCAATGATATCTAACTCGTCCGCTGGGTCCTTACAGAACGACGGGAATCGTCCTTTGAATTGGACTGATCGCAGAAGCGATGCTGCAGAAACATCTCTCACTAAAACGACCATAACTCCTAGAATACTCAACCAAATGACAAGCGGTTTCTTCCTAAATCAAGATAAGGGAGTGGAGAACTTACGCTGAAATTTTCACTCCGATCCAACTTGATCTTCACCACCGTTTGTCTCCTCCAAAACCGGCGGATTCTTCCACCTCTCTCTCTCTCCTCCTCTCTTTACTCACTAATTTTCTCTACCTCTTTTCCTCAAAACTGATTCCTCTCATTAATACTTCAGCCAGTTCCACAAAACAAGGCTCCCCAAAACATGGGTTCCTCAAAACAAGGCTTTTAACTTTTATAAAAAAATAAAATAACAACTCGGGTTTCCTGTCAAAACCCGCCTAACCGAGCGATTAAAAACTTAATCCGCTAGTTCAAATCGAGCTGGTATCGATCGACACCCGAACCAAAAATACATAATTGGTTCGCGGTCGTTATACCAATCCACTCATAACTAATTGGTTTTGAGTTGAAGTCCATATTCTAACAGAACGTTTACAAAGACATACAGATTGTTTAAAGACACCAAAATCAATAATTATCGTTTCTCCAATAACGTTTTCCTTAATTTTCTAAACATATTTTTTTGTAAACACATTCTTTTGTTTGCTACTGCATGGAATCATAAGTAAGCATGCGGAAATGTAAGCCATACCTTGATTTCAGCAAGCCTTTGTAGACCTCTATCCTCTTTCTTGTGACCTTTCTTGATAAATCATCTAGCTTAGCCTTGAGCTCTTCCATGGTTGTCTACAGAGCCACGAGATTGTCCATAAACAAAATACATCAATACATAAACATAAATACATAACGCATCACATTACATTACATACTAGAATTCAAGATACAAATTTTCATGATGCTTTATAGATAAAAATGTTTGAGATTTAAATTTGTCTTTTGCTAAATTAATTAGGAACGCTCTGTCTATATAATAAAAAGCGTTCATAGTTTAACGATTAGTCAGAAACTAACATGATTCATGTTCAAATCGAATTGTTTCCACGACTACTTAAGTCAAGTTTCGTTAATTAACCGGACAACTATTATCTTCGTCGGTTAAAATTGGATCATACATTTATAAAAACAAAGACATCTATAACATTTTTTTTTTCTCTAAAGAGGTTTGGATCATGGTTAGGTGGCAGGATATGAAGATTTTAATTGCCCTAATAACTAGGAAATGACCTTTTACATTATAAAGTGAAAACAAAGCGTTCATGACACCTCTAATGATCAGTCAGAAACTGACAGGATTCCATGTTTGGGTTTTTTTCACAACTATATGCAAAACAGTCGAGTTTCAATAATTATTTATGACAATCTACAAACCTTCTTCTAAGAGATCTATACTATAAAACACATCTACGGTAATCTGTTTTTTTCTTTTTTTCTTTAAGAGGTTTGGAACAAGGTTAGGTTTGGAACAAGTTTATGTGGGAGTACAAGAAGATTTTATTTACCTTATTAGTTAGAAACTGATTGTTTTATATTATGAAGTGAAAGCAAAGTGTTCATAATACCTCTAACGACTAGTCAGAAATAGGCTGGATTCCATGTTCGGGTTATTTTCACAACTATAGAAAACAATCAAGTTTCAATAACTAATTTCTGGCAATCTAAAATCTTCCTCTAATAGGGTTGCATCATACATCTATACTATAAAACATATCTACGGTAATCTAAAATTTTACTCTAAGGGGTTTAGATCGAGGTTAGTGAAGAGGACATGAATATTCTATTTGTTATATAATGTTCAAATTGTTTTCAAAACTCGTGCAAAACAATTAAGCTTCACTAATAAGTTACGGCAGTCTAAAATATCCTTCTAACAGATTTGGCTTAGACACATCTATTGGATACCTAATCTATATAGAGAAATCGTCCAACTAACCTCTGTTAAATTCCAGCAATATGAGACCAACGTGGACCTTCTTGCAATTCTGTTCACCTGCAAGTAGAATTGGTATAGCAAATAACGCATAATCAGGCCAAATTTGTTTTACTAATTATTTGAAGTCCAAAACATATCAAAGTAAAAGAAATGAGAAGAATCTGAAATAGTTGTTGATTGAAGGGGTCAAAATTGTAAGGTGAAGAAATCTCTCACCATGGCCTTGTTCTTCTTCCTCGGCAAAAAATTTGATTAAGACAATACTTCTCTCCTTGTAAACATCGGCAAGAACCGAGCTAGAGTTCTGAAGACGTTACGATGAATGGTCTATACATGCTGATTCACGCCATTGTTTCAAGAAGAAATTCCTAATTAAGCTCAACCCATTTGCAAAAAACCTCATGATACTCAAGTAAAATGATCTTCAACAGATAAATAATATTGGAGCAATTAGTGAATTACTCTTTTCAATATCACATTTCTAAGAGAGTGAGATTAGCTTTTAAACAAAGCTGCCAAGAAATCATGTTTGACCAAGCAAATGAACATCCAAGAGTTTCCATGTGATTGGTACATACTGTGAGAACAGAGCATATTTTGACATTTTCAACTACTCGTGTCGACCTTGTGTGTTTATTTACTTCAAATCAAAGAATCATAGTAATCACTTTCAAGATATACACCGATCTGAGGCTACTCAGCGACAAATGAAGGACAAATATCTCGTGAAACTCAAAGGAAAAAAATCTCTAGAAACATATTGTTCATCAACTTTTCTTCAGAAGAAGAAAAGATAAATCAACTCTCATGAATAAGTTTCTAACCTGATCGTTTACCAGTAGACCTTTTGACTCAACTCCGCATCATCCATCTCAATTGTCACTCCATACCAAGATAAACCCTGACAATGATCAGAAGGCACGAGGCGGTAAACTCAGAATTTCAGAGATGGTCTTTAACATTAAAGAAATCATTACTAGAAGGAAAACAAAAAAAAACAGATATATATATATATATATATATATATATATATATATATATATATATATATATATATTTGGCATATTCACATATATATCTTAGAGAATACTACTGACAATTCTTTACTCAACAGAATCATCATTCACTACCTAAAAGCTTAAAGCCTTTCAACCAACCCAAAACCCAAAGTGTGACATCGATGGAAACTCATGAACCCACTTTGCTACTAACAAAACCCAATAGAAACATTTATTTGTTACCAACAAGCTCATATTATCTAATTGCCAAATTCTTACAATCACTCTCTAAAACAAGGATTGTATAGGTTTCAGTCATGAGTGGAATCTTACAGATATTTGAATTTTTGTTTATCCACCTGCTTGGATTGTCCACCATCGAGCTATACTGTGATTGGTGGCTTGAATCATATTGGGAACACTCCTTTCCCTGCAGTGAGCCCATCAACACACACCTAAACGATTACCAGAGTGAAACAGATTCAGACATCAGAATGGTCAGTCAATTGTTCCAATTGAGATAGAATCAGAATCGAAACCACCCAATACGCTTCTCAGAACAGAATCAGTAACCCTAACCTATATTCTTCTTCGTCACAACTCACAACGAAATTGAAAATCTACAAAATCGAATCTTAATTACGATATCATCACACAACTCGGTTCGAATCTCAAACCCAAACACAAGAAACCTGAAAGAAACGATGAACAATAAAAATATTAAAAGAGCAAAGAAACTCATCGATCATTACCGACCGATTAGGGTTTTTCTGGGTTCGTCAAAGAGAGCGAAGAGAAGGAGATATCACAACAGTTCACAACGGTCAATTCTTTTCGAAACTGGGAACCGTATGCCTTCGAATATATACATACGAGTAATTAAGTACTCCAAACCTAAATTATTAATGGGTTGGGCTAATTGGAAAATTTGATGGGTTATAAATTAGATTGTTTTTGTACCCATTGAGAAAACGGAATAAGGCCCAAAACATTTAAACGAGCATCTTGCTCTTTATCATTAAAACTTGATTGATACCAAAATGTTAAACAAAGCGTTAATGCTCCTACCCTCAATGCTCCTAAATAGAGATTTTCCTGAGCTTTGACCTATGCTATTATTAAAAAATATTTTTAAAAATATTAAATAACTAATATTTATATATATAAGATCAAAATAAATTATATTAACTTTTATTTATTTTATTTCATATTTATCATTATTTTATTGGTTTTATTATTTTAAAATAATATCAAAATAAAAAATTATAATTTAGTTAAATATAATTTAAATTTGAAAATACTTATTAAAAAATTATGTTATAATTATAAATATAATTATATTAAAACAAAAACCTAATATTTAACATTAGTTTATTTTTCTATTTGTTAAACAGTATAATAATAAAATAATAATTTAATAAAATAATAATTTAATAAAAACGTTGTTATAACTTATGACTAGTATATATATAATGTATTATAATACATATAAATAAATATAATAAAATAATTTATTTAATTTTATATCTAGTTATTCACAGCTCTGCCAATCACTTATACATATTAATCAGAGCATACTGCTCGACGTTGGGCTTAGTATATCCCTTGCGGCAAGCATTGCCCTTGGGATTAAACTTTGCTCCTGCTGCATACTGTTAATGCTAATGTTGCTCATGCTACTGCTCTGCTATAAGCCATACCAATCAAGGCCTAACTAAAAACATTGCATAATATAGTTTTGCTTAATAAAACTTGTAAATGTTATAAACCCACTAGATGGATGCCCATTATAGGCCCATGTTCTAGAACCTTCTAACTTATTCTCCAAGTTATATTTCCTCCTCAAGTTATACTTCCTCCCCAAATTTTGTATCCCTATATATACTCTTGTATTTCTCATGGAATAACACACAACTCAATTCTCTCTCTCTTTCTCTCTCTTATTCATAACATGTTATCAGCACAACTCTAATCACTTGAGCATAATACCCTAGTCGCTTAAACAAATCAAATTCTTTGTGCCTAAACCCTAGCCGTCGCCACCGACTCATCTCCATTTTTCCATCTCTCTAATCCGACCAATCGAGATTAGATCTTATGTGTTATGGGCATGTACCACATTCTCTGGTACGGCACTTTACTTCTACTAGCTCATTGGGGCTTAAATCTTGGTTTGTGGCAAAACCGACATTCCTGTAGATCTTCATCATCTTTCCAAAATATCATGCAATTGTCAATGCAAACATCTATTATCTGCGAGGGCAAACCAAAACTAGAGATTAGTTTATGTATGTCGTAATATGACTCAGTAACTTGATTACCCTCTGCCAAATACTATTTTATAAGAGCTGCCAAATCATCCATGCAACTCTTAGATTGATTATGATCAGATTTTATTGTCGTCATCCTAGATGCCAATGATAATTTAGAGAGACCTTCCCTACAACCTTCATAGATTGGTTGGTTTGCAGAATCAAGCATATCATAAAACTCTTTAGCATCTACTTGGGTTCCTCAACAACATCATCTGGAGTGGACATAACTCCAAGAAATGCATCGGTTACTATTTCTTCAAACCTATTATGTTCTAACCTGACATAATGGTCATACATATTAACAAATTGATGCTGATCATATTGCTCATTCGAATAACCCTGATCCATAGGTTGGTAACTAGTACTACCCGAAGTTTCATCTCCATATCCATCTCCATGATAAAACAAAACATAATAATCAAGTGTGAATCCTCTATTAAATAAATGCGTACCAGCCAATTATCTGTGGCTTCGAATTTTTGCACTTCCGACATGGGCACACCATCACGCCGGTCCGTTGAATCGTAGGCACACTGCTCGCTTGATCCATGAAAATTTGAAGCCCGTTGAGGAACTCTTCTGAAATCCCTCCATTTTCATCTCTACGTTGATACATCCACCTTCTTAATTCGTATATATCGCTCATCTTATTCAAAAATATTTTGTTTTCATAATTTTTTATTTTATTTTAAGATTGTGTGTGTTTGTTACCGATGGCTGGTTAAGTATTTATAAGAGATTTTAGCAGCAAATTTGCATCGAATTTTGCATCGAGTGAGCATCAAATATATTAGCGTCGAATTTGCTTCAACTTTGCAGAGATTTAGCGTCGGTTTAAGGTGTCGTTGCTAAAGTAGGTGAACCATTTAAAACATGTTTCGCCTACCTACCCACTTCGATGCTATATTCGACGCTATACTGACGCTAAATCAACGCTAAATAGCGTCGATGTGGCGTGGAACAAATTCGTCCCTATTTTGCGTCGAATTAGTCTCGAATATTGCCATCGACACAAAAGCGACGTGAAATCGACGCTAAAGTTGCGTCGACACTTTTTCAACGCTAAAATTCGATGCTAAAACTATATTTTCTTGTAGTGTATGCACTCATTAGGGGGAGAAATAGCGCGTTGCACTCTTTTTCCCTTAACCATGGTTTTGTCCCAATTGGCTTTTCTTGGTAAAGTTTTTAATGAGCCAATATTTTATGCGCACTATAATGACATCCGAGGGGGGAGTGTTATAAACCCACTAGATAGATGCCCATTATAGGCACATGTTCTAGAACCTTCTAACTTATTCTCCAAGTTGTACTTTCTCCTCAAATTTTGTATCTCTATATATACTCTTGTATTTCTCATGGAATAATACACAACTCAATTCTCTCTCTTATTCATAACAGTAAAATCATATTCTTTTTTTTGTTTTGTTTTAAATGACTTTCACTTCGTTAACGTATTGTTCTATTGTTTGAAGGATTATCAATCAAACCTTTTTTATAATGATTTTGTAATATACTTTTTTTCAAAAAAGTCAAGATATCTCATAAAAATAAGGGGTAATCAACTCTATTTAACTTTTTCAAACTATATGAGTTATAGACTTCAACTGAATCTATATATAATAGCAAACAAAAAAATGAATATTTTTGGAATGTGCCTTTTCGTAAAAAAAACGATAACTATTTTTTTTTGCATTAACCGTTTCGTCAAAAATTGCGTCTTTTCAATAAAACTGTTTTGTCAAAAGTTGCTTTTTGTTATGAATTTTTGTTTAAAAACCGATAAGTAATTGTTTTTTTCTAACCGTTTTGTCTAAATTTGCGTCTTACAAAAAAAACTGCATTATGGTTATTCGTAAATGTTGCGTCCGCTCGAAAAAAATATTTTCCCGATATATATATTTAAATTTTTCTTCTGTTCAACATTCTGTTTATCATGGCTATTGGTTCTACTATATTATTAAAACATAAGAGTGATAAAAAAATGTCATTCTATTATTTTCCATTTATTTACAATGGATCTTTTTACAAATTCTTTATTTGTGTAAAGAATTTTGGATTTCCTGAGACAATGCAGAATTTTTGGCAAATTTTAAATATAAAAGACTAATGAAATTTCCAAATTTATTTTTCTTGGAAATGGGTGGTGTATGTAGTGAGTTTTCCGATTTAACAATTCTCTACGGAAACATTGATTCTTTATATTTGAAATCAATTTGTTTAGGTTGTAGACAACGTAATATTGAAGCAGCGTTAACATTGCTACAAAATTCAAGGATGAAAAAAATTCACAATCAATTTGGTTATCAATTGTCTTCTTTATATGTATTGGTCAATTTAAAAATGTTAAAATTCAAATGAATCGATTTGAATGACGTGGAAATCCAAAAAAAAATTTACTTGTTAGACAAAAAACGATGGTTCCAACCTGACAAATGCATGGGGAAGGGAAAACGTTTTTTACAGACATGATTCATATGTCTAAATTTAAAATTGTATCGTCTTGTGAATGTTTGTTGCCGTGTAGTAGTATTTGTTATTTATGACATCAAATTCGTTACTTCCTTAAATATGTGTAAATGTAGTCATACTATAAAGCGGTTATTTCGAAAAGTCACAACTCTTGACAAAACTGTTAAACTGAAAAGACACAACTTTTGACAAAACAGTTATATCAAAAAGACGCACTCTTGAAAACAACTACTATTTATAAACGGAAAGAACACAACCCAAAAAAATTTATTTTTTTAGGATTGCTATTATATATAGATTATTGGAGATTAAAATTAAATTATGAACGAAAATAAGTAAATAAATGAATAAAAGTAAGGTGACAAAAAAAATGAAGATAAATAATAAATACAAGATTATAAAATATTTTCTTGATAATAATAGTATAAGGACGCGAAATAAAACTAGATGTAGGGAGTCAAGAATGTTAGTGTAGAGATGTTTGAAGAAAATTTGACCAAATTTCGGAAAGATAAATGTACAAGACTAGCATAAAAATATGACATAGATCGCATTCGTTAGCAGTTTATGAGTTGTTTCTTCAATGCGTTATAGCAAAGATATTCAAACTGAAACAACCCGATCCGTTTTTTTTTAAAATACATTGGATTCGAATTAATGTTCCCATAAACATTAATTTTCAATATCCAATCAGACATACTCAAACAACTAGCAGAAGCAAACTCAACTAAACCATTCAAATAACCAGTTCACAAACAACAATATCTAATTCCAACTAACCAACATTAATTCCAATACAACAATTCCATAATAGCCAGCAACCTAGCAAATTCTAATGATAACATAAAAACAACCAACACGAGACTCTAGATCATCCTCCTCTTCATAGCCATGATTCCACGATCATACTTTGCTTTTACCTGCATCATATGGTTAAAAGAGATGCGTGAGTATTATCACAAATACCTAGTGAGATGATCATCCCATCTACTTGGCTATACACACATGCATAAAGGAATACCATAATACCAAACAACTCAATATCAACAATCAACAATGAACATCCAACAACACGAAAACATATAAACAACCAATAATCAATCATCAATCCGTTTCAAACCTCAAGCAAAACGCATCATGAGAATCAAATAACCCATATAAGCCATGGTCATGCACTCACCTCGATTCTGGATCGATTCTAGACAAGGACAACTATGAAGAGAGACCTCTCTCTCACCTACAGCCTCTGCTATATCTTCTCTTCCTCACGAACCAACAAAACCTTGATCCTTTCTCTAAAAAACACCTAAACCGAATTAGGGTTTCAAAAAATAGGAACGACACGCTAACTTCGAAAGCACACAGAGAACAGAGATTACCTCAGAATCAGGAACCGAAACATAATCTGGAAACTAGACAGAGAGGGCTATCCAACGGTATGTGGATTGTCTACTGTTCCTTCTGGTTCGACGGAAATACTCCTTCGAAATAGACTAATCGTAGATCTGAAATTGCACAAACCCTCTCAGTAAAACAATTATAACTCCTAGAATAAACATCCGATTGACAAATAGTTTTCTCCCATATCAAGATCAGAAAGTAGAAAACTTAACCTGAAAGTTTCGCTCTAATCCGATCTATTCTTACTGGCCGTTACTCTCCTCTTCTAAAACCGGACAAAACTGCCTCCAAAACTCAATCACGCCTCAAGGAACAAGAACACTCAAACCTTGTTTTTCTCTCTGAAAAACGCTAACCTACAGCTGCTCTCCCTTTTATACACGAGCCCTAGGGTTCACATAATCCAAACCAGCCAAACCAAACAATTAAACCAATATGTCGGTTTAATTAAAGCTTGCGTCGTCGACGCACACCCCAAATTCTAAATTTTGGTTCACGGACATTACACAAATATAGCTATTTATTATTTTCCCCCAACTCTATTTTTGTAACATATATCCTTTGAAATTTGTCTCATGCTTTCTATTATTGTTTCTCTTATCCATCCACAAGTAGATCTAATTCCACTTAAAAATCCACAAGATTTTCTTCACCATATATTTGACAGCCATAAACCCGTAATTCTATATTTGAAATTTGTCTAATGCTTTCTATTACTGTTTCTCTAGCTTTCAATGTTTTATCTATGATGAATTCAATATTTTGAGATCAACAGTTTGTTATTGTCTTTTTGACGATATACATGTGAATAACAAAACGTGAGAGTCATCCTGGCCTTTTCTCTATCCACAATAGACATTACGAATCATAGTCTGCCTTTGGTTTATGCAACACGCTTTCAACCTTTTAATCTATGATAAATTCAATATTTTGAGATCACTTACGAAAGTTTGTTCTTGCCTTATTTGATGATATATTATGTATAACAATTACTTTTTAATTTCCTAAACTTATGAGTCTTCGAATGACAATATATTTTTTTTTTTTGTCACGAACACACTTCATTCCGGCAAACTAGCCAAATACATCAGTATATGGGAACCAGTAAGGGACTGAAGTGCCAATATAAGAAAACAATAAATTTCTCTGTCGGACGTACCGGGCCAGCAGGTCTGACCTAACATTATTCTCTCTTGGACAATACCGTATGGTACAGTCTAGAAAATACATATTCCAATGAAAGCGGATAATAAAGAGAGAGTTTAGATTTAAATTTGAAATAACCAGATACCTCTGTAACTCAATGAAAGCAGTAGAAGCAGCAATTAAAGATAACCTTATCTTTATTCATTCAGAAATACACATAGAAAACTTATTGTTACCTACAATCTTTTCTACCCAGCGTTACACAACATCACTACCTAGTGATTTGCCCCTGGCCATATTTCCTAAGCTGCCCAGGTTTCCTGTTTAGAATACCAATAGAACAAGTATCGTCTGTTCTACCCAGAGTTACACAAACTCAGTCCCTACTGATTTGCTGCTTAACTATATCATAAACTACCCAGCTTTCAATCAACACCTGCTGATATCTCTTTTGTTCACTCACCTGAGTAAACCCCTTACAAAAACCAGCACCTGCTGATTTCCCGTTTGAGCTCTCTCTGCTTATTTTTTCTGCAGAAAAACTACCTTTACAAAAGTTCTACTCTGTCTTTTTAAGTAAGCAGTTGCTCCTCTGTAACAATACTAGGACAACCCTTTTGTCCGCTGAACAGTTGCAGGACACTTGTAGAAGACTTTCTTGCTTCTCCATCATGCTCTTGTCAGAAATCTCATATGTTTCTGATATCCAGACCAACTCTGCTACAGGCTGTTCCCACTTGCTTGTTGCTTGGTCCAAGGTGCCACGTCATCAGTATCATAAGTCAACTCTTGCTTGTTTTTTCGCCTAAGCTGAGTGACTCCAGAGTAACTCCAGAAGGCCTCCGAAGTACGGATCTTTCAAAATTCTATGAGTTGTTTATTCAATGGGTTACGATCAAAGATATTCAAACATAGCTGTTGGAAAAAATAAATTCACTACTTGGTAGACCTCGGTTAGTGCTGGTTAGAATATTAGACTTGGCTCTACACTATTTAGGCCTGGTCTAATAAGCTGATGACATGTTATTACCTGCCAATACCTCATCTATGTCAGGTAGAACGAGGTCCTAACTGGCCTCTACCTGACAATATATCATCAACGTCAGGTAAACTGAAGTAATAACTCGCCTTTACCTGACGATACGTCATCTAAGTCAGGTATAACGAGGTCATAGCTTGCTCTTGCCTGAGAATACATCATTTATGTCAGGTAGAACGAGGTCATAGCTTACTGATACCTCACGAGGGGTTGTCTACACGAGATAAAGTCAGATAATAACCTGACTAATACCTGACTACACGTCGTCTACGACATGCTAAACGATGTAATAACTTGCTAATACATGACAATGCGTCATGTATGTCACGTAAAATGAAGGAATGACTTGTTAGTAACAAGTGAGACCTCGTTACTTTGTTGTTATCAAGTCGTGGACGCCGTTACGACGTCGCTACAAGGCTAGTTAAGTTATTTGATATAAAATAAATACAAGTCTATTAAGATAACTTCGCATGGACTTGGCGGTGGGAAGTACAGCGAGGTCCATCATTATCTTGACTTCATAATATGAAGAGGTAAATGATTCGAGTATATAAAAAATCCCAATTATTAGGGAGATAATCATGACGTCAGGTCTCATCCTAATCCGAAAAGGATTTGATCAAGTCTTATAAATAGGGACATCCTAGAGAAGAGGAGGGCATCAAAAAACAGTCATAGAAAACCTAAGATCTACGTCTTCACAGCATCCCAGCGACCGCAACCAGAGACCTAGCCTTATTTTCCACATCCAACGAAGTCCTTTATAACGCTTTAAACATCTAGACGTTGTAATACCATTCGGCTACAAGCCTACTTCATTGATTAATAAAACGATACTTCTCTCTATCAATCCGTAGTTCTGTGTACTTGCGAACCTGGTTAAATTTTTTCGAAACAATTGGCGCTAAAGAGAGGGGAGCAGATTTAACTACGTGAGACATGAACGACATACCCTGACAATCACATTGCACAATACAAACAACGAATGTTTACCGCTGTAATTGCGAGAGAGTACATGGAGGCCAGCATGTGTAAAGGGTTTGGTTTGAGTCTCACGGGACCTGCGCTCTAGTGGATTACAAACCTACCCAATGGGTCAATAAATTCCTTTGTTTCACTAACTGATCGTTTTGTTAAACAATTTGCAAGTAGCAGAAACCTTGAGAAGACAGCAAACGACCTCTATGAGGTAATCCAAAAGGAAGATGAACTATTGCGCAGTTACGTGGGACGTTTTAATAAGGAAAAAGTATCCATCGCGAGTTGAGTCACGTCTACTGCCATATCAGCATTTAAACGAGGTATACTTCCAGATGGTGACCTGTATAAAGAGCTAACGAAGTATCAGTGCAGGACCATGGAGGACGTACTCTTTACGGCTTGGGCACAAATTAAGTGGGAAAGAAGATCCAACCTATCGTTATCGTCATTCTCCACAGTCTGACTCACGTGTGTCAAGACGCGAGAAACCCCCAGAGAAGGAAAACCTTACCAAAGATCCCGTAGTGAAAACACAAGCAGCAAGAACGACAGCAGGGGAAGTCACCGGCCATTCAGCAAGGCAGGGACTGACAAACGCTCATCATCAACGTGGCTAGATATTAGCAACCTATTAATTTCACACGCAGAGTTGGTAGGTGGATTGAGGCAGATGGGGGCAGCACTAAGATGGCCTCAAAAAATGGAGACTGAAGACGTCAGGTGATAAACGTGACACGTCAAAGTGGTGTGAATTTCACGATGGCCATGGTCATCGAACAGAAGATTGCATCACATTGAGAATGGAAGTAAATGAGTTGCTCAAGAAGGGTCACTTGAGAGAATTCTTGTCTGAACGAAGTAGAAGCAGAATCAACAAGAGGAGTGATGATAAAGCTTCACCAAAATCAGCTCCTGCTTCACCTCCTAGGCATGACAGAACTATCAACGTGATCACTGGAGGTTCAGAAGTTAGCGGAGTATCTTACTCAGCAGCTAAATAGAACACGAGAACTGCTAGACATCACAAAACAGGCAGCGAGGCCACAAGTGACACTACACCAGCATGTTCAATCAGCTTCACGAGAGATGAAAACGAAGGTGCTCAAGGTCCCCATCACGATGCATTAGTTATATCCTTAACAATAGCTAATTGCTTGATGAAAAGGACGTTAATCGACAATAGGAGTTCGAAAAACATCTTTTTCATGGAAGCTTTTAAGGGACTAGGTTTAAAGGAAAAAGAGCTGACTCGAAAGTCTACATCGTTGATAGGGTTCATTGGTGAGGTGAAACAGACCGTTGGAGAGTGGATTGTGGATTGAGGTGAAACACTACATGTATACGTAGGAGGTGTTAATTGTCAAATAAAATTCCTGATAGTGGATTGTGCCTCGGCCTATAACGCGATCATGGGACGTCCATGGATTCATGATATGGGAGCAGTACCATCGACTCTCCACCAAGTCATCAAGTTTCCTACCCCATGGGGAATTAAGGAGATAAGGGGAGAATAAGAAAATTCAAGATCATGCTACCAGACTACTTTGAAGGGTAAAGCTAGTCAGTTATAGCAATTACAGAGTCCATCGTCGGTACTTCATGGTGAAGAGCCGGAGGTGGTACAACTCAACGAGGTCCCGCTAGCTGAGAATGATCCTGATAAGAAGATAAACGGCTTGAAGTTGCCTACAGACGTGCGAAAAAGGTTAATTGACTTTCTCAGGTCTAACGCTGATTGTTTTGCTTGGTCACATGCAGACATGCCTGGGATCGATCCTGACATCATCATATACAAACTACAAGTCGACCCAGACCACCCACTAGTGAGGCAGAAATGAAGAAAATTTGCCCCTGAACGTGATTTGATCATCAATAAGGAGGTCCAAATTTTACAGGAAGTAGGATTCATACGTGAAGTGCATTATCCAGAATGGTTGGCCAACGTGGTAGTGGTCCGTAAGAAGAATGGAAAGTGGAGAGTTTGCATTGATTTCACTGATCTCAATAAGGCAATTCCAAAAGATCCTTTTCCACTACCTCATATCGACAAGCTAGTGGACGCGACAGCAGGACAATAACTTATGAGCTTCATGGATGCCTTCAGAGGGTACAATCAGATCTTGATGCACCCAAACGACCAAGAAAAGATATCATTCATGACCTTACGAGGTATATACTACTACAAGGTGATGCCGTTTGATTTGAAGAATGTCGGCTCCACCTACCAAAGGCTAGTAAACATGATGTTCGCGGACCAGATCGGTCATACTATAGAGGTATACATAGATAATATGCTGGTGAAGTCTCTAGTAGCAGAAGATCACATCTTGCATCTTCAACAAGGTTTTGCTACCCTACGGAGGAACAACATGAAACTCAATCCCACGAAGTGCTCGTTCGGAGTCAGCTTAGGTAAATTCTTGGGTTACGTAGTCACTCATCGAGGGATAGAGGCTAACCCATATCAGATTAGGGCAATCCAAGTGATTCCCTCGCCAAGAAATGTGAATAAGGTACAAAAGCTGGCTGGAAGAATTGCGGCACTGAGCAGGTTCATCTCGAGACTATCAGACAGGTTTCATGCATTCTTTACGGCTTTAAAGAAGCTAAAAGACTTCATATGGGATGACAAGTGCGAACAAGCGCTTAAGCAGTTAAAGGAGTACCTAACGTCGCCTCCTCTCTTATCGAAGCCAAAAGATAGGGAAGTTCTACTACTATATCTTGTTGTGTCTGAGCATGCAGTAAGTGCATTGTTGGTACGAGAAGAAGAGAAGAGGCAACATCCGGTTTACTACGACAGCAAATCGCCATTAGATGCTGAGACGAGGTACACTCACTTGGAGAAGCTTGCTTTTGCATTAATAACGGCGGCTAGAAAGTTACGTCCCTACTTCCAAGCGCATCCCATAGGGTTTGTCAGTTTAACCCCAATAAAGTCAGTCTTACACAAGCCAAAAGTATCATGGAGACTAGCCAAACGGGCTATTGAGCTTGGAGAGTACGACATAATCTACCAACCCACTGCGGCCATAAATTCACAAGTTTTGGCAGACTTTGTCGTAGAGTTCACACCAAGCTTGATTCCTGAAGTTAGAGAAGAAGCAAACAACTTGTAGGAAGAGCCACGCAAAGGAACATGGAAGCTGTTCATTGATGGATCTAGCAACATACGTGGAGCAGGTCTAGGCATGGTCCTCACATCTCTGGATGGTAGAGTAGCATCGAGAGTGATGAGGTGCAACTTCCGAGCCACGAATAACGAGGCTGAATATGAAGCTCTCATAGCGGGGCTGATGTTGGCGAATGACTTGGGAGCCAAAGAATTGGATGTGTTCAGTGACTCACAACTCATAGTCAGCCAAACTCAAGGAGATTACCAAGCACGAGACGTGAAGATGACACGGTACCTTGATTTAGTGAAAAAATTGCTGAAAAAATTTGATAGGTGTAACGTCTCGCAAATCCCAAGGGAAGAGAATAGTCACGCATATGCCTTAGCAAATCTAGCCTTTGCTCTCAAAGCTGGAGGTCCTATCAATGTTCCACTGATGGTCCTACAATGGCCGTCAAACAGACAAAGATCTTCCAAGTGAAGAAATCGCACAATAGATGACATGCCCAATTGGATGACCCCTATTGTCAGGTACCTACGGGATGATATACTACCAATTAACTAGGGTGAATGCAGAAAAATCAAGCAGCAAGCAGCACGTTACTGCCTCGTTAAAAGTCAGTTGTACCGTAGATCCTTCTCTGGACCTTACCTGAGATGTGTAACCTCAGAAGAAGCAAGACGGGTCCTCATGGAGCTCCACGAAGGAGAATGTGGATCTCATTCAGGACAAAAAAGTCTTGTATTACGAGTTATGAGAGCTGGTTTTTACTGGCCCACGATGTCTAATGATACGACACGAGTCGCTCTTCATTGCGACAAATGTCAAAGACATGCTCAAGTCTCTAAGCTACCACCCGAGCACCTGAAGTCCATTAGCTCACCATGGCCATTCATGGAATGGGGTATGGACATAGTGGGAAAGTTGCCAAAGGCACCTTCTCAAAAAGTGTTCTTGTTGATGGTAACTGATTACTTCTCCAAGTGGGTTGAGACAGAAGCGCTTCACCAGGTTACAGATACACAAGTAATGAGCTTCTTATGGAAGAATGTCATATGCAAGTCCGGGGTTCCTTAGGAGACAGTCACGGACAATGGTCCTCAGTTCACAAGCCGCAACTTCAAGAAGTTTTGTGCTGACTGGGGAATAAAGCTCAGCTTTGCAACTTCTAGACATCCTCAATCCAATGGACAAGCAGAGTCTTCGAACAAGACTATCATTCCGATGTTAAAGAAACGTCTTGATAAGGCCAAAGGTAAATGGGTAGAAGAGCTTCCTGGTATACTGTGGTCTTATCGGACAACTACCAAGTCAGTCTCTAGGGAGACACCGTTCTCTCTGGTGTACGGAATGGAAGCAGTGGTACCGTCTGAAGTCAGCGTGAAAACGATTCGAACGGAGCATCTCACGTACAAAGACAACGAAGAGCTAATGAAACTCGACCTTGACTTGCTGGACGAGAAGAGAGAAACCGCGAGAATTCGCAACTGGTGCTACCAACAAGACGTCGCAAGAAGGTACAACAAAAGAGTACGAACCAGAACATTCCAGCTAGGAGATTGGGTTCTTAGGCGAACGTTCCAAAATACAATGGAACAGGGCGCTGGAAAGCTAGGACCTGGCTGGGAAGGTCCCTACAGAGTAGTAGAGGTACGTGGCGCAGGAGCATACAAGCTACAAGATAAGAACGGCAAAGTCCAACCTAACAGCTGGAATGCTCTCCACCTTAAGAGATACTACTTCTAAGTGTGTTTTATCCATTAACAATGTATGAACTACGAGCGACTTGATCCCTTCTTGGGTACGTAGACAGCCTTTTTCTTAAGGCACAGTTACAAATTAAAAAAAAAAAAAAAAGTTGTTCACAACATGTCTACAGACACGGATTATAATGAAGGAGCTTTGACATGTTAATTTCACGAGGTCTTTTATGCAAATACTCAAGTAATAGTCAAGTTTAAGTGTTTAGAAGCATAACTTCCTTAGAACTAAAAGAAACATCTTTAAATTTGATGTTTGACTACGGTCAAGTATTCAATCAACTAGGGGGCAATATTTCCCAAAAACGTGACAAGGAGCATCCACGAGATAATCTAAAGGCACGACCTAACAAGTAAGAGGTTATGACGACAGTCAACACCTGACAAATTAAGAGGTACATCCTCATAAGGAAATGGCGAGAGTCCATACCTAACAAAACAAGAGGTACAACCTCGCAAACAATAATAATGGTCATAACCTCACAAGACGAAGAGGGACGCCTCGAACTTGTGACAATCACTATAACAATATAAATTAGGAGGCACAGCCCCCCGAAAATGCTCAACGAAGTTAATTCCAAATTTGTAAAGAGGTACGACCTCGCAAAATATTGAACGGAGTCAGGTAGATAAAAAGTTACCGGCTTCCTCGGGTTATAACAACCTGTGTTACCACGTGAAAACGAGAGGCAAGACCTCCAAAGAACAAAATACGATAACATGATGTATGTAACAAAAACCTTGGTGAATGCTAAATATGTAGCTACTATAGGGCAAAGGTACAACAGATATGTTCATTATAAATCTGATAGATCAATGATGTCTGACAAAAGTAAATAAAAGAGGAGATCCTCCCCAAAAGGTTATTTTTTACCCCTACATATCTGACAGGCTAACATGCTAAAAAAATAAACGTGAGAAGTTCACGAGGTCTATCCTCGGTACAAGCATCACCAAGAGAGTTCAAAGAACAAGTTTAAATAGCAAAGACTCACAAAAATAAAACAACAACAGTTATTACTCGGTAGAAGTAGGAGCAGACGTGGCTTCTAGAAACGTTGTGAAAGCCTCTGGGAAAACCGGCGGAACCTCCCCATTAAGCTTGGCCCATGCGATCTCTACCTCCATGAACTGTTGCTCAACAGGCAATGTTTTCCAGTTCTTCGCATGACCATTCATGTATTCCTAGACCATCTTCCAACGGCAACGGATGGTTGCAGCAGGTCCAGCTGCACGCAGCTTCTTCTTGTACAGCGCAAGATCTCGCTCTAGCTGCTCGGAGTTTCTTGTCATCGAGTTAAGCTGGCTAGTAAGGTCGTAATTTTGATCTTTCAAGGATTCACCTTCTGCCTCCTTGGCGGTAATAAGAGAATCCAGACGTAAGATCTCTGCCACTTTGTCTTTCTTGAGGAGTTGGTTAGCCTCTTTGAGACGACCAACCTCTTCTGTCAAAGCATCAAGTTCTATTTTGACATGACTACAAATTGACATCACCTACAAACAAGGTGAAACGATAGTAACTCAAGACAAGTCCGAGAAACATATATAAGGAAAAATAGCGAGAGAGAAAGACAATGAACCTCCAAGAGATGATGTTGCGACTTCTCAAGTATAGCAGCATGTCCTAGTTCATTTAAAGCTTCTCGGTAGCGTGGGAAAACTTGTTTGCTTAGATTACCTAAGGCGATAGAGTGGTCACTCGCAGTCAACAAGCTACTGCCTAGACAAACATGGAACTTTCTCTTGGCAGTCCTAGCAGGTTGGCGGGTCAAGTTAGCTGTTGTTGCGCTACGCTTAGGACCAACTTGTGAGGATGGTTGTTCTATCTGCAGCGGCGGTGCAGCGATACTCGCTGGAATGTCAGACATGGCCTCGCGAAACAATTGCAAAGCATCGTCTCCGATTGAACCATCTCCTGGTACAGCATCAAGAATTGACATCTCGTAACCTGCAAAGCAAAGTCATAAATATGAGGATGGGCAGGTAATTTAATAAGAATAAGACACACGATGTCTATCATGTTGGCTTACCCCAAATGGAACTCTTCTCTAGTGCAAAAAAACTAGTTAAAAAGAGTACTTCACGTTGCTGTTTGGTGAAATCAAAAGCTCTCGTGACACCGTTTACGCCTTCAGGGAACTTATCACACTCGATAGCTGCATAAAAAAAGAAAAAAAGAACCATGAGATTAACCAAAGAATAGTGAGGTAACCTATACCAGCAATCTTCATCTACCTCAAGGAAACAAAGTGACAGGATAACCAGGATCACGAACAACTCGCATAAAGAGGAATCTTTTATGCCATTGTTTCTCGTATAGAGTCTTGTACCTCACCTGCCTGTCTAGGTCGTATACCAAAGGACTTGAATCTGGAGGTTTCTTCTAGATCAAGTATCGGTAGTTAATAGAATCATAGCATTTGAAGAAGTAGACAAAGAGAACCTCCTCCAATCCTAAACTCACAGAATAAATCTCGCTAAATACTTGGATGGCGAGCAACACCCTCCAAGCGTGTGGGTTAAGTTGGCCAGGGGAAATACCAATGAAATTCGCCATCTTTGCAACTAAGGAAGGCACCGACTCGCGTAAACCTAGTGCAAAGAAAGCTTCGTAAACTACAACCTCATCAGGTCTGTTACAGTCAGGTCCTTCATCCTCTAAAGGAATCCTTAAGTCTACTGATTCAGAAATGTTGTAAGCATTCTTAATCCTGTTGATGTCTACTTCCCGGAGACTGGAACCACAACAAGTGGGAGATGGGAGGCAGAGCGTCGGCTGGTCCAAGAGGTCAAAGTCATGATATTCTGACAACATCTGAACATCGCCAGAAACGCCTCAAAAACCAGTGGGAGATGACTCAACCTCATATACAAGAGGGTCATATTCCTCTTCGCGCTCAATCTCATAAACACTCCCAACATCACTTGAGTCCGAATTAACCTCAAATGGACTTGTCACTCGACAAGAACTCTCGGCCATACTATTTGACTCGAACATCGAGAAAGCAAAATTCTTGCAAACTCACCTATGAAAGGAGCTCTGGTGGAATCAACTGCGAAATAGTGAGAAAATGACCACCTACGTAGTACTACGAGCATACTTTACCTGCGAAACGAGGTGAAATTCACACATGAGATTT
Source organism: Arabis hirsuta (assembly GCA_964056655.1). NCBI lineage: Eukaryota > Viridiplantae > Streptophyta > Magnoliopsida > Brassicales > Brassicaceae > Arabis > Arabis hirsuta. The sequence continues at coordinate 22,642,941 of OZ053310.1, forward strand.
CTCAATTTGTCATAAGAGAAGAAAAGAGAAAGAAAGAGAAGTATAGAGAACGCGTAAGAGGTGTAAGAAGACAAAGTGCTGAATAACTACAAGGTTGGGAAATACGGACTTGTTGTGAGCAAGCACCGGATGTTGAAACAAAATCCACCGCCGCAGATGCTCGGTTTTCATTTGGTGAAGAAGAACGAAAGTTATGGAAGAAGAAGACGAAATGGGCAATAACACTTGGGCCACAAGTTGTGACAATTATGTGGGCTTAATATTAAAAGTCGTGGCCCAAGTCTTGTTTTAACGTACAAGAATCTTGCCTCAGTTCATTTAAAAAAGAATAACAAAAACAATATCTTGTCACAAACACGTGAGCAAGTGTGTAATGACCCTGCCTAGAGATCAAAACAGTTACGGGAAATGATCGAGCCTAGACCTAGTTGACGGAAGAAAAAAAAACCGTCAAGCATGACAGGATTTTAAGTATGAGGCGGCGTGATTTTTCAAATTTGATATTTTTACAAAAATATAAAAGTTTGCGGAAGCACGACACAGCTGCTCGGGATTGATGTGCTTGGGATCAACGAAGCACGACAAATCCCGTAAGCATGAGGTGTCGCGATCTTGTGTGACGAGTCATTGGAAGCACGACAAATCCACAAGCACGATAAATCCGCAAGCACGACAAAAGCGTAAGCATGTGGTGTCGCGATCTTGTGTGACGAGTCAATGGAAGCACGACAAATCCGTAAGCATGACAAATCCACAAGCATGACAAGTCGGAAGTACGACAAACCTGTAAGCACGAGGTGTCACAACCGTATGCGACGAGTCATCAATAAGCACGACAAATTCCGGAAGCTGCTGGACGAAAATTCCCTATAAATAGGACCTAAGTAGCTCCCATTTTATGCATAAAAACCGTTCCAAACCTCTGACAAAATCAGTTTAGAAAATCCGAATCTTTGTCCTTGATCGTGATCCAGCTAGGCCGTTGTCTTGAGCCATCGAGTAGGAGCAGGAATAGCCAAAAGTCTAGCCTAAGTTCTGTCCGTTTTCATGAAGGAAGTAGTCCGTAGAACCAAAGAACCAGATCCGGTCCAGAGCCTAAGTCAGAATCTAAGCTTTAACCGTTCAGAATAAGGTGAGTCTTGGTGATGTTTGTCATGTGCTAGATGAGTAAGGCACACGTTGCTTGTTTATTTTTATGCGTTATAGTCGTAGAGGTTCGTGCTAGAACTCTAAGAATTTGGTTAATTGTTTCTTTGATTGTTTGTGCGTGATTGTTTGATTGTGTGATTGCATGCTGCATGATTCATGGGATGATTATGTTGGTATTTGCCGCTAACCTTTGTGGATGCAGGATTTCAAGAGGTGGCTGATCCGCGTGTGATCTGTGTAGATACATGTGGGTCAAAGGTAAATTTTTATGTTGTGTGTGAGGTTAGGCATTACAAGTGATCAAGAGGATCATGTAACGTTCTAACAATTGTAGAGAGCAGTGGACACTTCCAGATATCGCTAGTCACGGAGGAACGGGATTGCAGCCTAGGACCATGACTATCGATTGTAATACCCGGAGGAACGGGATTGCAGCCTAGGGCCGGTGTATTACAGAGTCGGATCACTAGTCCTTTAGCCTTTGTGGTTAGGGCCGTGTGAGGTAAAAGGGACAATGGAAGGAAGTTGTCAATTCGCGGTTTAGGTTTGGTTATGCTATGTTTGATTTATCTATTCCGCATGTGCATTCTCTGGTTGTTTTGTGTAATTGCTTGGTGATTATTAATTTGGATTTGGGTTGGGAAATATATTTATTGTCTGTTAGAGGGAGCTTTAGCTCACTGAGTAATTAGTACTCATGACTCCAATTTATTTTGCAGATAAGCTTTTAGAGGGAACCACTAGTGGGCGTACGAAACGATAGGACCATCGGAAGTACATTTTTATATGTCTTTTGTAAAGCTATGTTTGTGATATGTTTTTACGACTCTTTTGGGCTCTAGGCCTTTGCCAAACTTAAACCTTGTAAAGTTGTTACAAATGTATAAAAGTATGTTTTTTGAAATTGTGGTTGTTGAACTGATATTAGTCGTGTCCAGACTAACACAACTCGAGATCATGGAACGAGTTGCAAAGCCTTAGGCCATGGTCATGAGGTAAAGGTACCTTAGACAGGTTGGTTCAGGGAACTAGATTGGTTCTAGTGACTTCTATCGGCTGGTCAACGGATATCTACTGTAGCGTCCTGGTCAGCGATGATCTGGGGCATTACAAAAGGTGGTATCAGAGCATGGTTTTGATCATGCAACAACACCTATGTTTTCAATGGTTTTATCTAGTCAAAACGAGTCGTAAAAGACATTTCGAAATCTGGTTATGTTCCGCACTTTGGGTTTATGGATTAGGATTAACCCGATCGTTTGGTGCAGATGTCAAATCAAAGGTTAATTGGAAATGGGTCGTGGGGTTCTTCATTAGGGTTGAGAAGGTCGGACATGAGGAGTTCTTCAAGGTATTCAGAATCAGCAAGGGGTTCAGAACCATATCCGAATGTTGTTCAGGAAGTGTCAGATGAGAGTTGGCCGTATGATAGTGAAGGGTAATGTATGGATGGAAATCCAACACTAAGAAAGGGACACGGTAGTGATCCAAACCATCCAAGGTCTTCTTCTCACAGGTCGAGAGTTTCAGTCCACAGCTATCATGAGCCGTATGTTCCACAGAATATAGTTCGAGGACAAGAACGAGCGAGACAAAGAGAGCATCGTGGAGCCGATCCAACTTTGTATGTGCTTCAAGAAGTGTTATCCCATATGCAGCAACAACAGAATCAAGCAACCAAAAATCATAGAGCCTGATATGCTCAAATTTCTCCTGAGCTACTCTCTCAAATTAAGAGATCGTAGTAGTACTTAGGGGTCGAATCTACAGGGAATCAAATCACAAAATCGATTATGAATTCGAATTAAGCTAAGAAACAATATGTGAAAGTAAATCAAACAACAAAGCAAGCAATAAACGGTGATTCAATGTTCTTAAAATTCAATGAGACAAAAGCTATGTTTTCGGGAAATCGCAGGAAACTCGAAACTATAGACAAATTAGATCGTTAGGGGAATTAATATCCGTTCTTGAACACGAAAACACTGGTAAAATTAACCAACTTTCATTGCGAAAACTATCTATGACTAAATCCCTAAATTCCAAATTTCTTTGCAAATTCAGTGAGTAAAGACAAGCGTTAATGTTCAGATTCAATTGTTCACAAATTGTCTAAACCAAATTTCTTTGTGAATAGATAATTTGTTCATCTAAGATTAGTTCAGGTAATTATCAATACTTTCGCATCTAACAATTAACCTAAGATCTAAGTTCTAGGTGATCAAACTAGAACTAGCATTAACAACAATCTAGATGAAGAACCAAGTGGTGTTCTCTAACAGATCTAACAAGCCTAACAATTTCTCATATTCCTTTGATAACCCTAAACCTAACAAGCAAATTACTCAGACATGGTGATTGAAACAAACATCATATGGCCGTGTGAGGTAAAAGGGACAATGGCCGTGTGAGGTAAAAGGGACAATGGAAGGAAGTTGTCAATTCGCGGTTTAGGTTTAGTTATGCTATGTTTGATTTATCTATTCCGCATGTGCATTCTCTGGTTGTTTTGTGTAATTGCTTGTTGATTATTAATTTGGGTTTGGGTTGGGAAATATATTTATTGTGTGTTAGAGGGAGCCTTGGCTCACTGAGTAATTAGTACTCATGACTCTAATTTATTTTGCTGATAAGCCTTTAGAGGGAGCCACTAGTGGGCGTGCGGAATGATAGGACCACCGGAAGTAGGTTTTTATATGTCTTTTGTAAAGCTATGTTTGTAATATGTTTTTACGACTCTTTTGGGCTCTAGGCCTTTGCTTAACTTAAACCTTGTAAAGTTGTTGCAAATGTATAAAAGTATGTTTTATGAAATTATGGTTGTTGAACTGATATTAGTCTTGTCCAGACTAACACAACTCGAGATCATGGAATGGGTTGCAAAGCCTTAGGCCATGGTCATGAGGTAAAGGTACCTTAGACAGGTTGGTTCAGGGAACTAGATTGGTTCTAGTGACTTCTATCGGCCGGTCAACGGATATCTACTGTGGCGTCCTGGTCAGCGATGAGCTGGGGCGTTACAAAGTGGGCTACAAGCTCATAAAGAAAATAATAGAGGTAAAAGCCAGCGTGGTATTACATGGTTATAGACCTCTCTAGATAAAAAAATAGGCGCTGAGTCTACAAGAGAAATAAAGGATGTAATATTTATTTTTCTACTTGCGTTCATTTTTCCACAAGGTATCATGTGGATCTGGATGTTTCCGGGTCAGGAAAGATTGAAGATCTAGACGTCTTTACACATCAAAGAGTATGTATACATATATAAACCTGAAAAGGCAATTTTTCAAGTCTAAGCGATACGTCGCCAGACGAAGTCCACCACACCAAGCTCTAAGTTAAATACTCTTCAAGTTCTAAATAAGAAATTAAATAGTGGGGGTAAACTGTTGGGAAAAATAAATTCACTACTTGGTAGACCTCGGTTAGTGCTAGTTAGAATATTAGACTTGGCTCTACACTATTTAGGCCTGGTCTAATAAGCTGATGACATGCTATTATCTACCAATTCCTCATCTATGTCAGGTAGAATGAGGTCCTAACTGGCCTCTACCTGACAATACATCATCAACGTCAGGTAAACTGAAGTAATAACTCGCCTTTACCTGACGATACGTCATCTAAGTCAGGTAGAAGGAGGTCATAGCTTGCTCTTGTCTGAGAATACATCATTTACGTCAGGTAGAACAAGGTCATAGCTTACTGATACCTCACGAGGGGTTGTCTACACGAGATAAAGTCAGATAATAACCTGACTAATACATGACTACACGTCGTCTACGACATGCTAAACGATGTAACAACTTGCTAATACATGACAATGTGTCATGTATGTCACGTAAAATGAAGGAATGACTTGTCAGTAACAAGTGAGACCTTGTTACTTTGTTGTTATCAAGTCGTGGACGCCGTTACGACATCGCTACAAGGCTAGTTAAGTTATTTGATATAAAATAAATACAAGTCTATTAAGATAACTTCGCATGGACTTGGCGGTGGGAAGTACAGCGAGGTCCATCATTATCATGACTTCATAATATGAAGAGGTAAATGATTCGAGTATATAAAAAATCCCAATTATTAGGAAGATAATCATGACGTCAGGTCTCATCCTAATCCGAAAAGGATTTGGTCAAGTCTTATAAATATGGACATCCTAGAGAAGAGGAGGGCATAGAAAAACAGACATAAAAAACCTAAGAGCTACGTCTTCACAGCATCCCAGCGATCGCAACCAGAGACCTAGCCTTGTTTTCCACATCCAACAAAGTCTTTTATAACGCTTTAGACATCTAGACGTTGTAATACCATTCGGCTACAAGCCTACTTCGTTGATTAATAAAACGATACTTCTCTCTATCATTCCGTAGTTCTGTGTACTTGCGAACCTGGTTAAATTTTCCCGAAACAATAGCTATTTGTTTTGTTTTTCCCCAACTCTATGTCTTTAACATATATCATCTGAAATTTGTTTCGTGTTTCTATTATTTTTTCTTTTTACCATCCACAAATCCATCCGATTCCACTTAAAAATCAACACGATTTTGTTTCACCATATATTTGAATCTGTCCAAGCTTTACCTACAATAAACGACGAATTAGAACTACACATCACAAATGTCGTCAATGTCACTTTTTCTCGAATCAAAAAATTAGTAGAGGATGATATTTCTGCATGGAAATCTAACATGTTTTCTTCATAACTTAACATTTAGACAAATGAATTGCTCTTATTTTCCAAACAAATAGTTTTAAAGGTTTTTTTTTTGTCAAAAATTAAAATTTCATTCATAAACCGGATGTTAACAAGTGGTACAAGGGGCATGGTCAAGTTCCGTTTTTGCTAAAGCCGCAGCCTCAAGATTAAGAGAACTTTTGCCGTAAACGAAATCTAACACATCTAGATCTGTAGAGAGAGATTGAATATCTTGAAGGATGCCATAGATCTCGATATGGTGAGTTTTTGAATTGATCATTCCGATGAGTTGTTGCGAATCCGAGGCCAATCGGAACCGAGACAAGCCTACATCCTCCGCCATCAACATGGCTTCACGAATCGCGAGAGCCTCTGCCATAAGTGGTGAGATGGTTTTAAACATGGGTTTTGAGCCTTGTGTTAAGATCGAGCCTTTGTTATCTTTGAAGATCCATCCGATTCCATCTGCTTTTGTGTCCTCCTCCACGCCGCATCTGTGTGGCACCAAATGGATCTCGCTATTGGGTCTGATTTTGATACTGATGTAATCGGAGGGAGAGGGGTTTCCGATGATTGGGCAAGGAGCCATTCTCCTACATCGGTGATTGACTTGTGGATGGTTTCTTCCGCTATGGCAATACAATTTAAAGGTTTTAAGTCAATTTGATAACCTATAAAAAGACGATTTATCTTATGAATAATTTGGTTTTGTCGTTTCTATCTCGTTTAAGATTAATTTGAAATTATCATGGTTTGATTCGGTTAAGTGCAAACTATAATACGGGGAAAGATCACCTGGTGATTTGCAGGATCAGTAAACAAGTCTTTCTAACCTCTTGCCAACCATCAGGACAAAGGTGGGTATGATTTGCAGGATCAGTAAACAAGTCTTTCGAGTCTCCCGGACAAACGCACTGGTCTTCGGACAAAGGTGGAGTCCACAAGTCGAGAGTGAACGTGGGTCCACGAACGGTGGTGGCCGGACGTTAAATTTCGTCAATGGCATATGTCACACCATCCTTGGTTTAACAAAGTAAGAATAAAATTTTAATCATTGGACAATAAGGTTCAAAATGAATACTTTAACAATTTTTTACTGTGTTTTTGTAATTTTTTTTGTTTTTTAGAAGATTACAACGATTTTTAAATGTATAAGCAGTATCGCTCTTACTAGTGAGAGAAAAGTCATTTTTTCCTTTGTATTTATAATAGGGAAAATTCCCAAAAAAGGTCCAAACTTAGTTGCATTTGCTGAAAAAATACCCAAACTTTTTTGGCTACCCGATAAATACACCAACTATTTAAGATTGTTCTTTATATACTCGAATTTTTAAAATGGATTGGTTTTACTACTTCTACATTAACGATGTAAATCTGACTAACGAAAATTACTGTTTGCTATAGTACATTCTTTTTTTCCAAATCGATTTTGGGATTTAAGAACCCTGAAACCCCAAATTGGTTTTGGATTTCAATTTAAATTCCCTTATGTTTTTGTTTGTGAAATGATATTTAAATTTCTTGAATAGATACTGCCGAAAGTGAGATGATAACAATCTAAAAAAGTTTGCAGGAATATATTCTCCTTTAATTTTATAAAAGGCAAAGTCCATAGATTCCAAACTTGGTCGCGTTTATGGTGGCAGGAAGTATATACAACTGAAATCCAAAATCAATTTGGGATTTTAGGGTTCTTAAATCCCAAAATCGATTTGGGAAAGAAGAATGTACTGTAGTAAACAGTAACTTCTGTTAGTCAGATTGACATTGTTAATATCGAAGTAGTAAAATCAACCCATTTTAAAAATTCGAGTATATAAAGAACAATCTTAATAGTTGGTGTATGTATCGGGTAGCCAAAAAGTTTAGGTATTTTTTAACAAATGCAACTAAGTTCGGGTGTTTTTTGGGAATTTTCACATTTATAATAGAGGAGAGAAAATGAACATAATTTTTTTCCACAAATAATTAAGAGATGAAATTTTCCAATAGAATTAATAAAAAAAAAAAATTCTTTGTCAACCAGTCATTACTTATATGTCTTAAATGAACACCTCTAAAGTATTGATTTTTTTTAGTCATTTTTGGTTTCCAAACTCTGAACTATAAACTAGCTAATTTTCAGAAAACATCAATCTGTTTTATTCGATTTCTCCCAAGGCTTGAAATGTCTCCATTTGGATTAAATTTCAATTTGAGAAATCTCGGATAAAAATATTTATATATAAGGGATCCCTTGGTTCGGATCAAAACAACATTTATAATTAGATTAGGACTCGCGTTGATACCCGGATAAACACATTTAAAATTATTGATATAAATATTTAAGTTTTAGTTAATATTCCGCTCATTTACAAACATATTTTGAAATACTATTTAAACATAATTCTTAAATTATTAGAGATCATTATATATATCTTAATTCTCGTGTTGTAATTCATATCATGCATATCCATATATATAAATAAATAAATAAATATTCTAATTATGTGATAAAAACATAAAAATTCAAATATTATAGAGTTAAATAAATAAAGTCATATGAATAATCTCACAAAACCTATTAATATTTTATAAATAATTTTATCATATATCACATATAAATCCATGATTGATAAAATGTACACTATGGATGTCATTGGTTTATTTTTCATAGAAATCTATACTCGTCAAACTTTAAACACTCTTGGATTTTAATAGAAGATATATTATTATTATTTTTAACATGTATATATTTTCATTTTATACAATCTTTTTCTTTTTAACATTGAAAAGTACCAATACCGTCATAGAAGATTTTCATTTTCTTTGTCATATTCTATAACTATGTTGACAAAATAAATATTATATAAATTTTTGTTCTTTCGTATGGTGTGCATATCTTTGTTTTGTCAACCAATCATTTCAATAAAGTAAATTTTGTCCATTGGTTACCCAATTTGGAGGTGTATTCCATACATAAGAAAATTCAATCATCCTCGAACGAGAAGATCCGGCCAAACAATCGGCTTTATTATTAAAAGGTTAGTGCATATTTTAAACTATTAAATTGAGACTTCCAAAGTTTTTCTAATTTTTTGTTTTCCAATTTATATAAATTTTTTTGTTTTATCATTTAAACTTTAATTTTTAATTGAATTTTTTATTTTCTCTCTACTGTTTTTATTTTTATGGTTTATACTCTCTCTATTATTTAAATATATTTTGATAATTAATTTGAACTATTTGATTTTTTATTCAGTTAGTTTGAACTATTTGAAATTTTCTTTTTTGTAATTACCTTGAGCAATAAGAAAAATTTACTTTTTTTATTTGAGTAGTTACTCGACAAATTATTTTGTCTGTTTTTTTATTTTTATTTTAACATTTTTTAATTAATTTTAAGTGTTAATACATGTAGTCATCTAATCAATATTAGACACATATCGCGTTCTAGTAAGTTATAATTTTCTTTACGTGTGATCATCTCGTTAAACACATCTTGTTTTATATAATAAGATTACATGCTCGCAAATATAATTTAGAAAGAAAATAAAAAGAGGTATTTTGAATACCTCTGTTATTGTAAATAAAGAGCTCAGATTGGGAGGTTGACCATTTGAGCCCATGCCACAAAGCCCATTGGCACATTGGTTAGCAGTTGCTATTATGATACTTTCCTCTGTATGTTTAAGGTTAATTAAAAAGTCATTTAATCTTTTAATTTTTTTATACAAAACATGTTTTATCATCAATTTTAAAACAATTCAACCAATAAAAAAATAATCTGCAGAATTTAAACAGTCAAAACAACAAAAATATAATTAATTTTTTCTTAAAAATCTGAAAACATCAAATAAAATAAAACAAAAAAAAACTTCTCTAAAACATCATATATAATGAAACAGAAGGAGTACTATTTTATATCTAAACACACACGCATATACATATACATATATATATATATATATATATATTCTTTTTTAAATATATATATATTTGTTTTTGACAAAAAGATTTGTTCTTCCTGAAAAAAAAAATATAAATTTCTTTCTTTGATTTATTTGTTTATTTAATTTATTGAGAAAAGTAATTTGGGTGTTCGTAGTGTAACTTTACGGCAATGTCAATGAGGAAAAAGATAATTATAACAATTCCAAGGCAATCATGTTGAAAAGGTCTTCTCTCTTTTCTTATGCATTGTATCATTATACCGGTTTTAACATCATTTTCGTTTTCTTTTCTTCCAAATGACATTCTTTTTCTATAGCTAAAACTCAGAGCTAAAACTTAGAGCCGTGACAACGTTGGCGAATGCCCTAAATGAAAGAAAGAAAATTTTTTGTTTATAAAAAATCGTTAAACTTCATCATCATAAATAAATAATAAAACCTAAATAATTCAACATTTTTGACAAATTCTCTTTTAATGGATAAGATATCCAAATCAGGTTTTACCGGATAAAAATTAGTAACTCATCGTAACGATGATGATTCACCGGAAAAACATGAATTAAAAAATTATATCAGTGTGAAACTTTCAATTTTAGTATATTGAATATAACATGACACAAGATAGAACAAACCTTTCTGTTTATCTTAATATTTTAACAATAAATTATTTTTTCTTTTAAGAAAAATAAGAAATATTTATATCTGAGTTCATGTTTTGTTTACCCACAAAATTATAATTAATAATCTAATAACTAAATAAAATTAAGAGTAAAAGATGTCCTTAAATATTTTCAAAAATGTTTTGATGCCGTAGGCCAATGTTTATTTTTTTCTTACTATGGCACGACTCTGCTAAAATTTCTAAAGCGAATGTTGAAACGAAAAAAACATCTAATGGTGCTTTGTCAAATGAAAATTATGAGAAATACTATTTTTATGATTTTACTTTTTTAAAATCGTTGTGATTGGTAATCCAATTAGATAGAAAAATGTTTACAAAGAAAATTCTAAAAATCTAGAGCGTGCAGAACGAGTTAAACAGTTCGCCTTCGCATTAAAAGTACGAGAAATTAAAGAGATTGAAAAATGAGAAAAACGGCTATGTATCTTCCAGAATTTTGCCGAGAGAATAGAGAAAGCCGGCCACTCCTCCGGGTTGCGAACAATATCCACCAAATCAAAACAGTCTGTTTCAAACGCATAACACTCCACACCTCTCTCCAATACACATGACCTCGTCCAAATTAGAACTTCCATCCCCGAGTGTAGAGACGATCTCCGGTGTTTATAAACATATTTTTTAAATTTTGTTTTAAGTGTTTTAAAAAATTTATAAGAAATATTATAAGATTTATAAGATTTTCTGAAGTCTTACAAACTCTAAAGCATTGTTTCTAAACTCTTGTAAATATAGTTATAAATTTTAGATTTTATACTCCCATATAAAATTGATATTTTTTATGTTAGAAAGAAACAAGTATTTTTGGAAAGAGAAAGCAATGAGTGAAAATTTTGAAAAGTGATATTGTAAACGTGGTAGTTTAAAAAAATTCCCAATTCATGGTGTATGTGAAAAGAATTTATAGAACATATCTCAATACTTTTATATATATATATATATATATTTATTTATTTATATCATTACTTATGTTACTAAAGATACATTTTTATTTAAGCCCATTCAAAAATGTCATTTTTAGTATGTTTACATTAAAAAGTACCCCATGAATTATTTATTTTTAGACTTATTTATTTTTAGAAATACCACTCATTTAAGATTTTTTAGGGGGGAATTGGCATCAATATTCATCAAAAGATAATCATTCACTCTATGAACATATTGAAAGAGTGGCTATGATTGTGTATGTAATATGTAAAATTACATTTCCTATCCTCCTCAACTTTGAACTACATATTTTGATTTTTTTTTTTTTTCTTCTCTTTTTTTCTCTTAGTTTTTTACCCCATCCAAGTTTATTTGCTTTGGATCTTTTCATATATATATAGATTTCATATTCATATAACAAAAATCTAGGTTTGAATATCATGGTTTGAATTTTTTAAAGAGGATATAAAGTAATCGGAGAATGATATATTGATGTAACTAATCATACGTAGTTCTATTTTATATAAAACAACATAAATTGAATAGAATGCCATGACTGTTCAATTGATCAAATATATACTTTGAACTTAACAAAATAATATCGATGTTGTTTAGCAAAAAAAAAAATATCGATGTAAACCTTAAATTTTAAGTTTTGAACTCTAACACCCAAAATTTTTTTTTTTTTTTGGTTGAAAAGAGATTTCATTTAGCATTAAGTCTGGTAAGATCCGGGTTGGGCCGAGTACAAAGATAGTGCCAATTTTGCTAGGTTGTCGGCATAACATTTTTCTCCCTTTGAATAAACTCAAAGGTTACATGTAAATTTAGAGCGAGAATCGATTAATTCTTTGATATGATCAGATTGATAAGGGTCTGCGAATCCGAAGCCAAGCCCGAAATCTGTCGCTTGTAGCAAGGCTTCGCGGATCGCCAAGGCCTCCGCCATTACAGGTGAGGAGACATGAGGAGTCGCTTTTGATCCATGGTATATGATATGGTTCTGATTGTTCTGGATGATCCAACCGAGTCCAGCCGTTTGCATGTAACTTCTGCAAGCCGCATCCGTCTGACATCAAAAGGTAACCTCTTCTGATCTAAGTCGTGATCGATCTGGGTTTTAGGATTGGGTTTTCTCAATTGGATCTTGCCCCAATAACCATTCTTTGGCGTCGCAGATTGCCTTGAGGATTGTGTCTTCCACCTTTTGATGTCGGTTGGAGAATATAAGATTGTTTCTCGCCTTCCACAGATTCCAGCAAATCCAAGGTAGTATCGGTTCAGAGGTGATCCCTATAGGAGGGAGACAAGTTAGTATCTTTGATGCTACAAGTCCCTACTTCACCGTCGATAGGTCTTGGAGGTTGAGAGGCTCCTTGATCGGAGCAAGTTGCCACATTTGTTTTGCATAGTCGAATTGAAAGAATATGTGACTGGTGGTTTCTGGTGCTCCACATCTTATACACTGGGTGTGATGAGTGATACCTCGAGTTCTCAGGGCATCTCCAGTGGCTAAAGCTCCGGATAAGGCCTTCCACATGAACAATTTTAACTTTGGGGAGCTGTGGAGGTTCCAATGTTCTGAATTCCAGTTGAGATCAGAGCCCACAATCGGTTCATGTGAGTTTTCCTTTGCCGTACGGTAGCCTTCTTTGGCTTGGTAAATCCCCGACTTGTTTCCCAACCAGCTCCATTTATCTTGTGCTCCCATTAAACTTGGCTTCAGCTGAAGTATTCTCTCTTCGTAGCCAGGGAGTAAGTCCCTAATCTTTCCATTGTCCCATTTTGTTGTGTGTGGAAGGAACAATTCTGATACCATCATTGATTCATGTTCTTTTGTAGGGGGGCCAAAGGGTTGTTGAGGTTCGGAGAGAGATAGCCAAGGATCTGTCCATACTCTTGTGGATTCTCCATTTCCAATGGTTTTCCCCAAATTCTTCTTTAGAAGCTCCTTACCAATCACTATGCCTCTCCAGCCATGAGAGGCTGATGCAGGTACTAGACAGTCGAGGAATGGTTTATGATGGCAGTATTTCCCTGTAAGGACTCTAGCTAGTAGGCAGGATGGATTGGAAATGATTCTCCAACTTAGTTTTGCTAGGAGGGCATCATTGAACTCTTGTATATCTCTAAAACCTTGTCCTCCATTCTTTTTACTGGTTGCTAGCCTGGCCCAAGAAACCCAACACATTGTCTTTTTGTCTAAGCTTGAATCCCACAAAAATCTTGTTAGAATTGATTGGATCCTTTTGCATAGGTTGGTGGGGAGCTTGAAGCAGGTCATGGTGTATGTTGGGATGGATGAAAGTACATACTTTAAAAGCACCATTTTCCTGTGGAAAGAAATTTTGTTGACCAGCTAAGTGTTTTCTGTCGGATCCTGTCGACTATGAGGTTGAAAAGGTCCTTCTTCCGGCGTCCAAAATGTTCAGGAAGCCCCAGGTACTTCCCATCTCCCCCTCATTTGGAATACCTAGTGTATTCTTGACTCTATTCTTCATCTCTTGTGGAGTTTTATATGAGAATGTAATGGAAGATTTTTTACAATTTATCATTTGTCCAGATGCTTCTTCATATTGTTGAAGGATCCTTTTGAGTTCCTTATAGCTTTTTTTGTTTGTTGCAGAAGAACATTGTGGCATCTGGAAAAAGCAAGTGGTTGATTCTAGGGCTACATCTAGCAACTCTGATGCCAGGTAGTTTCTCCTCTTGTTGTGCTCTATTGCATAGTATAAAAATGTATCCAGAGAGAATCTCACTACATAGTATAAAAATGTATGGGGACAACGGATCTCCCTGTCTTATGCCTCTGGTAGGGGTAATGTCTCCTTTAACTGTACCATTCAGTAACAAGGAATAGGAGACCGTAGAGATGCATTGCAAGATCCATGTTACCAATTTAGGATGAAAGCCTAGTCTTTGTAGTACTTCTTGAATGAAGTCTCACTCTAATCTGTCATAAACCTTGCTCATGTCAGTTTTGACAGCCATAGAGCATCTCTTTGTGGCTGCAGAGTTCTTGAGGAGATGCAGGTCTTCGTGTGTTATGAGCACATTGTCTGAGATTGCTCTTCCTTGGACAAAAGCTAACTGATTCTGATATAAAATTGGAATTCCACCAAACTTATTGATCACACGGTTCCAAGGCTTACGGCTTGAATGGGGTGAAGTTCGCCACAAAGAGTTGCGGAATTCTCTTTGATAAGAACACAAGTCTAATTCTAAGTGAATCCACACAAAGAAAATGACTCAAGACGTTTACTAAACTAAGGAATCCACCAAATAGCTTAAATAAACAATGAACAAAGCTGAAAAACTTTAAGAGAGAAAACTCAAATTTTTGATTAATGATTTCGTGTCTTACAAAGGAATAGATGAGCTGTGTTTATAGAGCTCCTACATCCACTAACGGTCAAATGATAAAAACAAAAAGGAAACAAATATTGAAATAAATGCAAAATATAGCTGTTGGAAATTGATGGTGATTTTTGGGCAGAAAAGGGAAGGTTTGATGCTCGCCTTGTATCTTGAGATTTTAGGCGTGAATCCATGCTCAATTGGAAGCCTCTTTCTGATGGAGAAGATCACGAAGCCTTGTTCAAAAAAAAATAGACGTTTGAGAGTTAATGCTTTTAAGTGTAATTGCATTCGGATATGGAAAGTGTGGTCTTTGCGCTATCTTTGTAATCTTCTTGTTGTGAACGCATATATTGGCGTTTCTAAGAGTCTCTGGTTTAGGTAGAGTCTCTCCTGGTCGCCAAACCCTTGTCCTCAAAGATATATATAAGGAAATACATTTGTTTGGTCGGTTTAATGTCCCTCGGTTAGGCTGCAAATTCGTGAGCCGATCTAAACCAATCTTGGAATGATATGGGCTGGTGTTGACTCTTGCGGTGGTCCTGAGTTCTAAATACATCGATCTTCCAAAGATTCGTACTTCAAAGGTCTTGAAATGAACTTCGAAGGCTCTCGGTTTCTTTTGTTGCACCTCTTGTTGTACTCTCTGTTCCATGTCCTCACCATTTCTGATTTCAACACTTAATGAATCACCGTGGGCAATGATGTTGGTTTGGATGACCTCATCAGATTCTCTGATACCAATCCTTGAAGCACATGTTGAAGTCTCTTGGTAAGGATTTTTGATATAACTTTGTAATAAACATTACATAAAGCTATATGTCTGTATTGAGAGACCAATTTGGGGCTTTTGACTTTAGGAATGGGTTTTATTAAGTGTTCTCGGTATGATACCGGATGTGAAGAAGCTTTGTATTTCTTTAATGATTGCAGACCCCACTATAGTCTAGTTTGCTTGGAAGAAATCGGCTGAAAATCCATCTGGACCAGGTGCTTTCTCTCCATGTATTGAGAACATAACCTCTTTTATCTCTTGTGATGTAGGTTCTTTGATTAGCTTTCCATTTGTTTCATTAGTGAATGTAGTTTCCAATTTCCAATTATAATTTCACAATACTTCAAGACAATATTTACCTCACAAAACTTAAACTCCAAAACTACATTCCAAATTGGAATATATAAACCGTAACCCAAAAATATGTTACAGTCTTTAAAAAATTATAATGCATGTGTCTATACTATATTATACATGTAGTATAGTCTAGTAAATACTATTTTTATGGTTAGTCTTTTGAATTTAGGGTTTAGTATTTTAGATTTGTTAGAATTGATTAAAATATAAATTTACAGAAAATAATATAGTATGTCATTCTATTATATGCTTATAGTATGTTCTTCATTAGAATACTCTTCATTATTTTGTAAAATTTTCCATTTTCCAAATTTTGAAACTATGTCATATGATAAAACAATTATGTGCTTTTAAATATTATTATGAGATTTAATCACTTGAAATTGAGAGATTAAATTTAAGATAAGATGATATGAGTATATTATTTGTTCAACATAGAACATAACAAAATAGTAAACTTCAAAACTCTAAAACTAAATTAAAAATTATTAACTGTAACCCAATAATTATGTTACAGTTTCTAAAAAAATAATTAATATGTCGTAGTTATGTTAGTGTAATTACACATGTACAGAGGAAGAAGAGAAAAAAACACCTAAACATGTGATATTTTTCGTCCAGGTACACCAAAGTTTCGAAGGTCCATGTGAAGGAAGGATGTTGGTTAAACTGTTAGACCAATCTCCATAGCTATATTCTTAATTTTAAGAATCAATATGAATATATAGCTAATTGACCATTTTATCTCTTGTGATGAAGGTTATTTGATTAGCTTTCCATTTGTTTCATTAGTGAATGTAGTTTCCAATTATAATTTCACAATACTTCAAGACAATATTTATCTTACAAAACTTAAACTCGAAAACTACATTCCAAATTGGAAATTATAAACCGTAACCCAAAAATATGTTACAGTCTTTGAAAAATTATAATGCATGTGTCTATACTATATTATACATACATGTTGTATAGTCTAGTAAATACTATTTTTATGGTTAGTCTTTTGAATTTAGGGTTTAGTATTTTAGATTTGTTAGAATTGATTAAAATATAAATTTACAGAAAATAATATAGTATGTCATTCTATTACATGCTTATAGTATGTTCTTCATTAGAACACTATTCATTATTTTGTAAAATTTATGTCCATTTTCCAAATTTTGAAACTATGTCATATGCTAAAACAATTATGTGCTTTTAAATATTATTATGAGATTTAATCATTTGAAATTGAGAGATTAAATTTAAAATAAGATGATATGAGTATATTATTTGTTCAACATAGAACAAAATAAAATAGTAAACTTCAAAACTCTAAAACTAAATTGAAAATTATTAACCGTAACCCAATAATTATGTTACAGTATGTCATAGTTATGTTAGTGTAATTACACATGTACAGAGAAAGAAGAGAAAAAATGGGATACTTTTCATCCACATACACCAAAGTTTCAAAGGCCCGTGTGAAGGAAGGATGTTGGTCAAACTTTTAGTGACTTAATTAACCGATCTCCATAGCTATATTCTTAATTTTAAGAATCAATATGAATATATAGCTAATTGACCTTTTTTAAAAATCATAAACTTTAAAATTCTAAACTTTTAAAAAAGTTTTGACGCCTAATAGAATCTAAAACCTAAAAATGAAACCCTAACATAAAATAGTTAATCTAAACATAAATAATATTTTAAATAAATAATGTAATTTTAATGGTATTTTTGAATTTTTTAAGAAACAATAGTACTTTTGAGAAATAACTTTACAAAAATATCATTTTTAAAAATTTCACATAGAAAAATTAACTTGAGATATTATACAGAGCGTGATTCAAAGCGACAAGGGCATCTAGACAAACTAATTAATTGTTTCAAAGGAAAAGTGATTAACGTTGGACCCTACAATACCCATTTAAAGGCAAACAATGATAATTTGCAAACATGTTTTGTGAGTTGGTTGAATGTTGTTATATAATAATTCATGTACTCTCTTTCATAATAAATAAAATTTAGTTGTTGAATTTGATAATTAGCAGTCTCTAAATAGGTGTATATATAAGTAATATATGGTCAAAAGTTTATTTTGCCGAGTTTTAAGTACCTTTAACAACTAATAAAGGTGTGCGTTTAACAAAGAGAATCTCACAAAAGTCATTAAACAGGGCGATGCCTTTTTTCATTATTAGAAAAAAAAAATTCATTAGGTTCGGCAAAAAAAAAAATACTACTAGGATCAACAAAAGCTTAAAGATATGATTTTTTTTTTTTGTTTCAAACTTAGCTTATAGATATGATACACAAGACCTATATCTCCTGATATGAATCCGTTTTAGGTCCTTTAGGGTAACATACGAAAAAAATAGGTAAAATCTAGATAAATTATACAATTACGTCGTTGTTATTTAAGAACAATATGTCGTATTTAGTTAGACTGAGTAAAAAAAATGTCACAAAACTCAACTAAATTTAGATAGATTCAACAATTCTTCTGACAACAATTGATACATTTTGGAGATTTGTTTATTTTCGGTAAAAAAAATTATAACAATATATGTAAAAGTTGAGTAAATGATAAATTACATCTAAAATATATCTTTTAAAATTGATCTAATAATATGGATAATAATTCGGATATTAAAAATCACTATAAAATGGGTAAAATTCATGAAACTTTTTAAAAATATTTTTGTTTTAATACTCTTTTCCAAAATTACTCTTATTTGAAAAAAATTTCAATTATACTCTTGTTAGCAAAACATTTATAAGTTATGTTTTAACATGAAAAATAACTTATAAATGTTCTTTTTGTCAACCAATTTATAATTAAAATAAGCCACCATGATTGGCAATCAAGGCAAATAGTTGCTTATGAAAAAAAATTAATAACTCTAGTACTTTTTAAACAGATCAAAAAATTCGCTTTTAAATTAGAAAAACGAGAAATCAAAAACAAAAAAGGAAGAAACGATCGTGTAACTCCCTAAACTTATATAATAAGATTAAAAAGCAAGCCACTCCTCAGTATATCAAACGATGTCAACTAGATCAGAGTAATTTATAAATGTTTTTTTTGTCAATAGCTTAATAAACTAATTTTATATGTTTCAGTTATCCAATCTGGTGGTATCAACTTATGAATGTTTATAAACATTTTGTTTACCATAACTACCTTATTATAAATGTTTTTAGAAAATTAAATTTTATAAGCTATCTTATAAAAATGTATAATTTTTTTTTATAAATGTGGTATTTTTAAAAATTGAAAACAAAAATGGGTGTTTATATTATGTTGAGTATTTCATGAAAAAATTTGGATATTTTCTAGAAATTTTTTTGCAAATCTTTTAATAATTTTTTGATTTAAAATTTTTCTAAGATAATTTAGGTGATATAATTACTTTAAGAACATAAATTGTGTTCAAGTATTTCAATTTTAGTTTTACTTTTTGTTTTTCATTATTTTCAATTATTTCTCTTACTGTGTTTATTAATTTAATTTTGAGGATAAGTTGAGGAAAGTTATTTAAAAAAAAAAACTAGCAATTGGCAAAAAAAATTTGGTAAATTTTTATATATTTACTAAAACTATTCGAACATATATTTTGGAGATTTTATCTGATAAATAAACTAAATTACTATTATTACAAAAATCAATATCTAAGTTTAAGATTATTTGTTGTTTAATACAAAAAATAGTAAAAACTAGAAATAAATTTTAATTATAATAAAATGTAGGGGGGGGGGGGGTTTTCTAAAAATATTTTAGTGAAAATTTAAAAAACAGGCTACATCTTTTAAAATAAACAAAATAGCCATTTTCTTTATAATGTGTGAAATATTTATTCTTAAATTAAATACAAAAAATCTAATATTTGTTAAGAGAATATTAGTTAAATTAAAAAAAAATTAATACAAACCTCAACTAGGAGATTTGGAATCTCCATGACCGGTATTGGCTTATTCTTGAGTCTACTTCAGATTCGAGTCAATTCGGCATATCTTCATTAAAACGCTTGTAACACTTCAACCACATCTTTAAATGACTTGAAATCACTTGCATTAGAAAGTTAACTCAATAAACTATCCCGTCACCTATTTTTATCCAACTCTAAATTGTGTAAGATCTCCATCGAAGGGTAAACTTATGGTGCTTCTGTCTGTCTACCTTGAAAATGTGTATATGTATACCTTTTTAAGTTTTGTGGCTTTGATAATTTTTTTGATCTTTGGAGATGATTATGATTTACACATAGTTTCTCCATTTGAAATTTTTTTCTGATAAATTTACCTATAAAGATCCAAAATACTAGAAAAATAAGAAAACACATGGCCTATTTTTAAAATTATAAAATATGTAGCCTAATTTTTTAATTTTAATTTTTTTGGATTATTTTCAGAATTTTCCGTTTATGAAATTATAAATATGTTTTTCGAGAATTTTTGAGAAATTTTACTTTTCAAAAATGCCACTTTTTCAATATCTTTGCAAAAATGCATTTTTTCAAAATTATCTATACAATATATCATTTATGTTTGGTTTAACCATGTTGTATTAGAGTTTAGTTTTGAGGGTTTCTCGTTTGTTAGGGGTTCAAAATGTTTTAGGGTTCAAAATCGTTTGATTTAGGGCTTAAAAATTCTTAATTAGTGGTTTTTTTAGAAATGGACAACGCATAATGATATAGATTTTTGAAAATGTGCACAGTAAAAATGACATTTTTGTAATTTTACGTTGTTTTTAAGGATTCATAAATATGTTATAGACCCTAATAAGATTTTAAAAACATTATAAATCTTATAATGTTCTTCATAAATTTTAAAACACTTGTAAGCATGTCTTAGAAACCATTGAAATTTTGAGTTTTATAAAAAGCCTATAAAATTTTTAATATGTTTTATAATTAAACTGGGGGGAAATGGTACTTTTGAACATTAGTATCATAAAGTGGTATTTTCATAATTTCTCTAAAAATAAAAAGCGAAAATAATTACTTTTCTAACTTATGGTTCTATATGAATCAGTTTTAGAAAAAATCGGCCAAATTTTGATGTTACCATTTAATTTTTTTCTTTTATTATTTAAAATTCCACAAATAAATCACCAAAAATTATGTCATATTTTTTGGTTCAGCCAGATTCAATCAGTTTCAGCTGATATCATAAATACCACTAAAATTATATGATTTACTCAAAATATCATTTATGTTTGAGTTAACTATTTTATGTTTTGGTTTATTTTTTAGGATTTAGGGTTTGTTAGGATTCAAAACCATTTTAAAGGTTTAGGATTATAGGGTTTAGGATTTTAAATTTATTTAATTAGTGGTATTTTGGAAAATGGATTATTCATGGTAGTATTTTTGAAAATTAACACACTAAAAATGACATTTTTAAATTTCTCCCCTAAATCTTAGTAGTTAGAAAAATCGGTCGATATTTCAGTTTATAATTTATACGCATTGATCATACCAACCGATTCTAATAGAAGTAGATTTCTTTTTCTAAAATAATTGCTATGATTGTTTTTGGGCCAAATTTTGAAGGAATGTTTGGTCTTCTAATAATTGGATATTAGAACATAAGCAACTTTTAAAATTAGTAAACTTTTTTTTTGTTTGATAAAGATAAAAGTTAGTAAACTTGTTTGAGGGCTGTTTGTTGTTATTGTATAATGTGTCCTCTACCAAACAACGATGCTTCCTCAATAAGTATAAAATGTATTTTGTATAATATATACCACGATATCAACACTATGTTGGAATACGTTTTCTAAAACGTATATTTTTAAAAATTCCATCAATCTTGAATCTTCTGTTAATCTTGAATTATAATAAAGCGTATATAGATCACCACTTTTTCAGCACATCACATGCCCCGATTTTGGTCACAGCCCAATCATATAATCATAGTAATATTTATATAGCCCATGAAAAACTTAAATGATATGCGTTGCTCCAAATTACCCAATTTACAATCCACTGAGTTATCGATTATTATGTGGTTCGTCCACACCATATTCCTAGAAATTTTTAAGAGAATAAGTTAATTTAAATATAATGAAATAATTTCATGATTTATAAAAGATAAGTATATATAATTGTTAGTTTTAAATAATATTCATGTATGAATTAATTCACATAGATTAATATTCTGAGTATTACTATTAAAATTAGAGTTATTTGTTGTATTTCGTATCTTGAATTAAAATAGAAATGATGGATAATAATATCTATAAATAAATTAATTATTGAAAGGGAAGTTTACTCAAATAACTTTAGAAAATTGTATTCTTATTAAACTAATGTCAATCTTTCTAAAAATCATGATAAAAGAGTGTAGGGATAAAAAAATTTCTCTAAGTTAAAACACAAGTCGAGATCTTTCCAGAAGCTTTTAAAATCAAAACTTGATGAAGAACAAAGTATGAAAACGTGTTAATGTTTAGAGTAATGACAAGATTTATAAAAGAGGGTAGAGATTAAAATATTTGAAAATAAAAAATCATGATTTTTGTAATATATTAGAGAATTAAAAAAAAAACAGACATCAAATGTTACATCTTTTTTATAGATTACTATATTTTATCTTACAAAATTTAACTTGCATGACATGGTTTAGAATGTAAACATTTTTATTGTAAATCATATACGTTTGAGATTATGGATTCTCTAAAACTTGTTTGAGTTCATCAAAACCAAGAATAATAGTACTTGTATGTAAAAATCTTTTAAAATAAAAAAAAAATCAAAAAAAAAAAAGTGAAACTATGATTTTTTGAAACTCCAACATTATTGTTTATATTTCACCAATATTAATATGGTTGATAGTTTTATAAGCTCGATAGCAAACAAAACAATGATTCTTGCATAAAATTTTTATGTAACGTCCGTGAATCAAAATGTGTATTTTTGGTTGGTGCGTCGATCGACACAGTATGTGTGTCGATCGACACACGTGGTTGGACTCGCGAGGAGTCGGATTCTCGGTGTTGCGTCGATCGACACAAGTGATTTGCGTCGATCGACGCAAGTTGAAATCGAACCGACAAGTTCGGTTCTTGATCGTTTGGTCTGACGTCCGGTTTAGGGAACCCTAGGGTACGATATAAAAACGCAAGGAGATGTTTTTGCAGCCGATTTTGGAGAGGAAAAGGAAATGATTTCGTAGGTTGTGAAAGAGAAGAAGAGATTGTTGCTTTGAAAACAGTTCTGTCCGATTTTAGAAAAAGACACGAACGGCTGGGAAGATCAGATCGGATTGGAGCGAAACTTCTAGGGTAAGTCCTCCACTCTCGTATCTAGCTTTGGACGAAATCGGTTTGTCATTTGGATTAGTATTCCGAGAGTTATCGTTGTTTTACTAAGAGATGTTTCTGCAGTTTTTGGTCTGCGATCAGTCCATTTCGAGGGAGGATTTCCGTTGAACCAGAAGGACTTAGGAGACGATCTACCTATCTATGGAAAGCTCTCTCTGTTTAGTTTTCAAAACAGGTTTCCGATCCTGTTTCCGATGTAATCTCCGTTCTCTGTGTTTTTTAGATGTCAACGTGTCATTAATGTTTTCTGAGACTGGAATTTCTTGTTTCTAGTTCCAAACAATGATCTTGTGGGCTGTTTTCCCGTCGTTCTGTAAGGACCCAGAAGACGATCTAGGTATCATTGGAAAGCCCTGAGTCTTAGCTTTTTTAGAGCCACCGATTTCGGTTTAATCTGAAATTTGAAACGCGTGTTATAACCGTTTTTCCTAAGGTGAGTGCGTGACCATGACTTATCTGGGTAAAGGAATGGATCCCAATGTGTTTATGTGATGATTTGATGAATTCATTCTTGTTGATATGGATGATTTCGTGTTATTGGATGTGTTTGTTGACGGCATCTGTGCAGGAGATTGACACACAATTTTGATTACTGTCAGTTTGACGTATTGAATGTTTCTCGCGTGATTGTTGTGTTATGCGTGTTGATTGTTCATCCTGGTATTGTATCTTTTGCTTATGCTTATGTGTATAGCCAAGTAGATGGGATGACCAAATCACTGAGTATTTGTGATAATACTCACGCATCTCTTTTAACCATGTGATGCAGGTAAAGAGAAAGGGTGATCGTGGAATCAAGGCAAGGAAGAGGAGATGAACTAATGTCTCAATTTGGTGTTTTATGCTTTTGCTAGACTTGTTAAGTTGCTGGATTGTGAAATTGGAATGGTTGAATTGCTATTGGTTATTTGATAATTATTGACTATTGAATGGTTTTGTTATTCCGCTGGATTGGTTTCTCTTGATTTGATATTGAGGATTAGCATTTATGGGAATGTTAATTCGGGTCCAATGTTGAACTGGTTTAAAAAAAAAACGGGTTGGGTTGTTTCACCTTATATATGTGTATATAAATTTATGTGAATAAACCGTATTAAAATTTTACATTGCAAGAATACTGTTTAGATAAATATTACAATCAAAATATTAACATGTAAGAAAGGGGAGGGAAAGATTTTGTAAGAGTATTTCTGATCAAAAATTTCGTAAAGGTTAATTATATATTTGTGGCAATTATAAATGGGCTTTGTAAAAATTTGAACTAATTATGGGCAACGTTACTTAAAATTTCTTAACTAAGTTTAGTTTGGTTTTTAAGATATAAAATGGACAAATGTTTGAGTCTTTGAAATACCCTGATCTATCTCTACTCTTGTCTGACATATTTTTCTATTGTTTGGCATACTTCTTTTTGATTTGGTATAACTAATTGTATGGTACAACTTGGGTAGTAATATTTCGTAAAGGTAAAATTATGGTATTATTTGGTACAATTGTTAAGATTAGAGTACAACTAGGTATTACTTGTTACAACTATAAAGATATGGTATACCTAATTATTTGGTACAATTAAAATAAAAAAAGCCACATGGTACAACTGAAGTTTCTCAGACATTGACTTAGTCAACAGTAGCTTGCCAGACATAAACTCATATAAAATGCCACATATTATTAATTTTTGAATAGCTTGATTACATGTCTCCTAAAATATTTATCGAGTGACACATTGGATTTTTTCGCTAGTGTCTCATCAATTAATATATCTATATATATATATATATATAGGATATGTAGATGATATTTTCTCCTAAACAACATAAAATCAAGTATCTATAGGATTACAAGAGGTCATAAGTCGGTTAGGGTTTTATTTAGAGTAAAAAAGAAATATTGGTACCAATAAAGATTATGGCACAGTGTTAGGGTCTTCTAAAGAACTTCAGGCCTTCTGGCAATTTTTTGGAGTACCGCTCCACGGTTGTGTCGGTGCTAGCTTCAATCTTCCGTCTGCTTCAGCTTCGAAACAGAATGACCAGTCCTTGGTAAATCGAGTGTAACTTCCTGAATACAACTATAAATGTCATGGTTACAAATCTAACTCAAAGGGCTATTTTGGCACCAAGTTTCATCAAATTCCAAGTTGATTTATTCTCTGTCTATAGGTGATTTTTTGGTGTATTGGTTATGTTCAACTTATGAATGTACATATTCTTGAATATCTAGTGACTTGGGTTTGTTTCTTTGAATTGAATGAATAGTTGTAGGATAGTTAACACTTTTTAATTTTTTTTTGCATTATTTTTATGTTTTAACCTGTTAAGATTCTAAAACCTACATATACGAGAAAGCTAACTCTTTTGGTAGAAACGAGCCATAAATGAGTAAAAATATACTACATCCATATGAAAAGTATAGTAAAACATGGAGTATATCAAACCTAAAATCGTCACCTATCGCGAGTGGTGAGCCACACTATCAGGGATGATTTAGGTTGGGTCCTGCAATAATTAAAGAAATTCAACGCGTCTTCTCCTCCGGTATCATACCGAGAACCATTAATCAAACCCATATCCGGCTAATCCCTAAAGTCAAGAGCCCCAAATTAGTTTCTGAATACAGATCTATAGCTTTATGTAATGTGTAACGCCCGACCGCCTGTGCCAGTGGGCCCTACGCCCACTCTCGGCCCGTGACTCACCCCTGTCCGACGGTCGATGCATTAGTCTGGGAGGCTCGAAAGACTTATTTACTGACCCTACAAATCACCACGTGATCTTTCCACGTGTTTTGTCCTCACTCACACGGTACTGAAAATGAGTTCCCAGTAGGTCACCCACCAAGCATGCTTAAATTCTGGAGTTCTATCTGGATGTGTGACGGAAAAGATAAGTGTACTTTGGTGATATATGTAGCCAAATCAAGTCTCTTAAGTCTCTCCGCATGCACCACATATTTCCTAAAACTGTGATGTTACAATCACCCCCACTAACTGATCGCAATGTCCTCGTTGCGTACCAGGATCGTTACCCCCGACAGTGTGATTCACACGCTCGTCAGGGTTCGCTATGTATTTACAAAAAATTGGTTATTCTAGTCATACTATAAAAGGAGATTGAAATTATTTTTATCAGAATAAAATTCATCCGTTATTTAGGTAATATGATTTTTCCATTTGCCAAATATTTTTAGTTAACAAAGTTTTTTTGGAAAATTTCTAAAACGCCATTTTTAAATACTATTTTGCAAAAATAACACAATGAGTTGTTCATATTCAAAAATACCATTAATTAAAGATTTTTTTAAACCTTAAACCCTAAAAATCTAAACTTTAAAAAACGTTTGAAACCCTAACAAACCTTGAATCCCAAAAATTAAAACATAACATAGTTAACCCAAATCTAAATAATATTTTGGAGGCTGTATTCAATCTGGTAGTTGTGAGGATTTGGAGTGATTTGTATTAAAGTGACAAATCTTATGTTATTCAAACATGAATTTTAAAAAGTCTTTCAAAATCCAGTGGTATTGGACTTGTGATTTTAAAATCTACTTTGAAATCCACTGTTATTGGAAATATTTTAAGTACGTGGATTTTAGGAGAGTTGTTGTGATGTTAAGGTGTTTTGGTGGAGATTCTTAGTTAAAAATATAGAACAAATCTAATGGTTTTAGATGGAATTTTAGAATATTTTAATTAAAATCCCTTAAATCATACAAAATCATCTAAAAACTCATTTAAAATCAAATCACTTCAAATCCTCACAAATACTAGATTGAATACACACCTCTTTAAGTAAATAATATAATATTAATGGCATTTTTTAAAAGATTTTAAAATGATGGCATTTTTGAAAAATACCATTTCAAAAGAGACATTTCTAAAAAATTCTCAAATTTAAATTTTAAACAAACATATTTATTTTTTAAAGTAACCATCAATAACGAAATGGTTGAAAGTCATTTCATATTTTCAGGTTCATGCTATATAGATAAGAAAATAATTAATTTCATTTAAAGTCAAATATTAATTTATATTTTTACAAAGAATTGGTCGTTTTTGGAACATAAATAATAAACTACTAGATAAATCAAATTATTTATCTTTAAATGTAACTAAATTGTAAAACAACCAATTATTAACAGAATAAACTAAATTTAAGAGTTTTTGAAGCTTAACAAAACTTGTCTATGGAAACTGTTAAGAAGCGTTCCCACAATTTTCTTTACAACAGTGTTTTTCTGAAGTTAGTAAAGAGAATGTCCAGAAACTGTTGATATGGCAAAAAAAAAGACGTATATATATATCTATATTACTATAAATTTTTGGGAAATTAGCCTACTTTTTTTTTTTGAAATGTGATATTTATTTATCAACAAAAAAGAGTATTTACAAACCAGTTTTTAAACCAGGTGGTCAAATTTTAAATACCGAAAATCAATTTCAAATATATATATGTCAATTAGCCGGCTTTAAATCTCCTTATGAATCGTATGCGCAATGAAGGAAACGGAGTGATGAGGTTGCTGGTGTAGTCTTCCATCTCGTTCCCTCCAAATCTAGTAGATTGTAGCTTGAAAGGCCATACGAGCAAGGGTGTTATCGAGCTTGGTTAGTCAATTACGAAGCAGCGAACTAATTGTTCTTGTCCAGTCTAGGTTGAGTCTTGTACCCAAGAGACCAGTGCTAATCATGTCCATACTGTGTAAGAGTAAGGGTATGTCAAAAAGAGACGATCTCTCGTTTCATTCATTTCACCATAGAAAGTGCAAGCTTGGTTGACTCCCCAATTTTGCATTCGGTCTCCGGTGGAGAACCGGTTGCATAAAGCAAGCCAGACAATGAACGCTTGTCGCGGGGCGGCTGGGACCTAGCAATATGGGACTTTGCATTTAGCAACAGACAACTGAGGCTTTCTAACGAGAGCATAATGACTCATTTCTAATTTAGTTGACAACCAATTTTTTAACAAGACTAAGATCCAATTTTTCAGTTAAATTGTTTTAACAATATTCGTATAGAAAAGTTTATCACCATATGTAACCCCCAGAAAAGAAAGTATTTTTTCGTCGACAGAGAAAACATATTAATACTTTTTCTTTGGGACAAACATATTAATAATTTAACATCAAGAACTACAAGCCTTTAACAAAAACAAAAAGGAAAAAATACAACCAATCCGAAATTGAATAGCCTAAAATTAAAAATCCTTAATCCTACTTAAGCAGCCAAGCAATCCGCTCGACTATATTTAAAATAATTTTCAATCTCATTATCATAAAAGCATGGTTGTGTGGGAGAACAAAAACACTGGTGTAATATTGCAAATATCAATTGCAAGTGGTGTGTCTATATTTAAAAAGGGGCAATTGCACATTTGCAACAATATCATTTAGGGGTGTCCATTTACAAAAATATCACTAATTATAGATTTATAAAGCATATATCTTAAAATTTTAAACCCTAAAAAATGTTTTGACACCTAAAATCCCATGAACACTCAAAACTAAACCCTAATAGAACATAATTAACCCAAACATAAATAATATAAAGAAAAATAATTTTGAAAAAATGGCATTTTTGTATGAATTTCAAAAGTGTGGCATTTTTGTAAAGTGACACTTGAAAAGTGGCATTTTTGTAAAGTGGCACTTGAAAAGTGGCATTTTTTGAAATTTCTCATTTAAAAATATCATTATGTATTCTCCATTTTAAAAAATGCTATTAATTAAGAATTTTCGAAGCCTACATTTTAAAAATTTAAACCCTAAAACAAATTTTGACTCTTAACAAAATCTAAACTCTCAAAACTGACTCTAATACAATATATATAGTTAGCCCAAACATAAATGATATATTGAATCAATAATAAGAACACATTCATAGAAGAAAACAAATGTTTGAGAACATTTTGTGAAGATATCTCTGCTGGATGATAATTCAACCTTTTTAAAAACGTCTAATTCATGAATTAATTGAAATCAATACATAAACTGATACATCTAAAATATATCAAATAAATTCAAAATGGAATACACATCAACTCTTACTATGAATTTTAAAGAAATTTTGTTAGTTAAATTTATAATTTCACCAACAAAATATTATATATATATATAATTTTACCTAGCATATTTTGACCCAATTTGTGTACTATTAACACACATACACACATATATGTGTATATATATATATATAAATTACACATATACAAGAGAAAAAAACAAAACAAGACCAATCAGACGTATATAATATCAAGAGAAAAACAAAACAAGATGAATCAAAATTTGATTGTGGTTCCACACCTAACATGTCAGATTTAGTCACAATTATCACATTACATGCTAAGCCATGATTCCAAAAACATATATGCGCATATCATATACGTAAATACACAAACATATATACCCTCATCATGTACAAATTGAATACTCTACAATATATATTGTAGCACATGTGTGAACAATTATTTTTCACTATATAATATATATTTATGTTATTTTTGACCAATATAAATTTCTAATATTCAAACGGATATATTATTGTTAATCACTAAAACTAATTGTACCGAAACATTAAAATTCGTATCAAAATTTCATCATCTTTGATTTTGTTTTAGGCAGTAGATAGATTGCTATTGACAGGACGTTAGATTTGATAACTTATTATGTTCATATCATTGGAGAACAAAAAAACGATTCAAAAAATATCTTTAATGTCCAACATCTTCATAAATATACATAATCAAAACTCTACGATCAACACCACACTTCTGACGATTATTAAATAACATCATCGTACACTATTATTACAAGACCGCTCTACCAATAATCATATGCATATTTTTGTTTTTTCGAGTTTACTTGTATGTATGTCTCTAGATTTTGCTGTATAAATAAATAGATAATTGTAATGGGATAAACGAAACACCGTTGAAGCCGTGAAGTGGCATTGGTCTACACCAAAGCAACACAAAAAGACAACTACTTCACATGGTCTGCTCTTTTATTCATAATCGAATCTAAGTCACTTTTAGTTGGTTGTAAACTTGTAATTACTATACTCTCTCTTCCACCATCATCTCTTTTTTACTTTTAGCTTTCTTTTAATAGATAGTAGATTTTTTTCCTAAATTAATTATCATAATAAATTTAATACTAGTTCGTAGTACATGTGAAAAGATTTAAAAAAGTTGGCGGAATTTAAAAGGCATTTGATTAAGCCAAAAAAATACTTTGTGAGATTTTTTCAAAATAAAAAATGAGGACCTCCTTGTAATACCACACTTTGAAAATTTGTTTCAAAAATACCACAATTTCTAAAAAATTCCAAAAATACTACAATTTATTATATGTTCTAAAAATACCACAAACACAAAATTTGACTTTCAAGGTTTTATAATTTAAATTTTTTGGTTTGGGTTAACTATTGTAGCATTAGGATATAGTTTTGAGAAATTTCAAAAAATGCCACTTTTTAAGTGCCACTTTACAAAAATGCTACACTTTTGAAATCTTTACAAAAATGCCACTTTTTCAAAATAATTTTTTCCTTATATTATTTATTTTTGAGTTAATTATGTTCTATTAGGGTTTAGTTTTGAGTGTTTAGGGGGCTTTAGGTGTCAAAACATTTTTTAGGGTTTATAATTTTAAAATATAGGCTTTATAAATCAATAATTAGTGGCATTTTTGTAAATAGACACCCCTAAGTAGTATTCTTGCAAATATGCACACAAAAAGTGACATTTTTGTAATTGTCCCTATAGTTTTTAGGGAGTAGAGATTGGGTTTAGGGTTTAGTTTTGAATGTTGAAAGTTAATTTTAATTTGGTGGTATTTTGGATCATTTACCAAATAGTGATATTTTGAAACATTTTGAAAATGGTGGTATTTTTGAAAACAAAAATTCAAAGTGTGATATTTTTGAAAATTTCTCATAAGAAATTGGTGATAAAAAAAAAATTCATAATTACAATACAATCTATTCCACAACCTCTTTTTAGTTTTTTATATTAGATATATCTAAATTTCTAAATTGATAAACACAATAAATGCAATATTAGTTAGTAGTATAAGTGAATTTTTTTAAAAAAGCTGATCAAATTTTAAGAACAATTTGGTGTATGACCAAAATAATAAGGGGAGTAACTAAGAAAATCAATATTTGGTGTGTGAATTCTAAAATATCCACAATAGATCTTAAATTATGTATTTAATCATTTACTCATTAAACTGCATTACACCTTAAATTTTCTTTGTAATCATTAATGTTTTGAAATTCGGATCGGTTCGACTATTAGACCGGTTTAACCACAACCCGTATATGATTCTAGTCTGGATAACTCTTAAAAACTGGAAAATTTAGAACCCGGATATAATCAGAAAATCTGGTTAAAACAATAAAACAAATGAACTGGTGATTGAACTGATATCGCGCCAACTCTAATTTATAAATTTTAAAAGTTGTGGGCTTTCAATCCCAATCAAACTGTTAAACAAATATTGTGTTTTACCTTTCTATAATCAAACTATTAAACAAATATTGTGTTTTTCCTTTCTAAATTTTGTAAATATTCATGGTTGGGTTATTCAATTAAGTGAACATATAATTTTACTTAATTTCGCCAATTGCATATGCCACATTATATACTAATAGATTAAAATAGTGGTTTGATCATTTAACATAATTAAGAGTGAATTTCAAAATATGTTTAATATATTTTTGTTTTTTTTTTGTCAAAAAAAGATATTTATTTGTTATTTTTGTTTGTGAAGATTAAAACGATTTCTGAAGAAGTATTGGTATAACCAACATTTTTAGAAAATATAATTTTTTGTAAATCATATTCCCAAATAACAATAATAATATCTTGTGATGATAATATTTTGTTTGTTAACGAAAGAGAAAAGAAACCTGTGATCATAATATGTTATATATAAAAAATGATCACATAAAAGAAAAAACCATTTTTGGTGTGTATATTTGCAAGAATATCATTTAGGGTGTCCATTTGCAAAAATACCATTAATTATGGATTTTTAAAATCTAAATATTAAAATTATAAACCCTAAAAAATGTTTTGACCCCTAAAACTCCTAAAACCCTCAAAACTAAACCCTAATACAACATAGTTAACCCAAACATAAATGATATAATAATTTTTTTTTTTTAAAAATGGTATTGTTGGAAATTTTTTTAAAATATAGCATTTTGGAAAGTAGTACTTGAAAAATGATATTTTAAAAAAAATTTCAGTAAACATTCGAAGACAAGTAATGGACGAAAACACGTAAAATATCAAAAACGAGAAAAAAGTAAGATTGTTATAGAAGAAATTATTGATGTTTCAACTCTTGAGATTTCTTTTTAACATAGTGACTTTTTGAAACATAATTTTTCAATAAACAACAGTCAAAATGAATATCTTATTAATTTGTTCCTTAATTGACGTGAAAAAAAAAAGATACATGTATTTCTAAGCATGTCAATTATGATCAAAATCCGAATCCCAATCCGGCCCATCACTTAAAAATATTGGGTTCAGTCTTGAATATATAAGCCCAAAAAATCGGACTTTTCGGACAATTAAATTTTTGGGCTTTAGCCCTGTTGGGTTCGGGACGGCCCGGAAAACCCGAAAATAAACATATAATTTATAAATTTAGTAATAAATTTTGTTTAAAAATACCTTTTGAAGATAAATTGGTTAAAATAATTTATAGATATGTACTTCGTTGACCAAAAACTCTTATTCTACTACTTAGATTTTTGGTATTTTGCTTATGTTTTATTTGACAGTACTATTTATTTATAGTTATTTGAATTCATTTGACGTTTGCATTCATTTGGTCACAGTTTTTCTTTTAGTTAAATTGGATTTCGATAAAAACATATTGGTAGTTATTTAAATTTGGATTTGTTTTTAATTTATTTTTATTT
Organism: Arabis hirsuta; assembly: GCA_964056655.1. Lineage (NCBI taxonomy): Eukaryota > Viridiplantae > Streptophyta > Magnoliopsida > Brassicales > Brassicaceae > Arabis > Arabis hirsuta. Next base: position 22,676,065 of record OZ053310.1, read on the forward strand.
TATATATGAATACGAAAAAACCCATAAAACCCTGTAATCCTGTTTGGTCCAAGCCGGGCTTTGAAAATAGGCCCGAATATTTTTCGGGCCGGACCGGGCTTATCTATAGGAGGGCTTTGCGGCTTTCGGACCGGGCCGGACCGGGCAAGCCCGTTTGACATGCCTATATATATCAGAACACATAATGAATATAGAGGAATAACCAAGAATAACATAAAAAAAAATTATAATTTGCTATAAAACCATATTAAAGCATTGGCTATTATATTGTATGTATAAATTGTAATATGACAAATTGATTCTTCGTCAATTTTATACCATTCAATCTTTTCTTTTCTTTCTCATTTTTTTTCCTCACCTTCCCGTTTCAATTGCTTTGGATCTTTATGGAGAGGTGGTGATGATCGTGGTGATGGTTGTGGTAGAGACGGCGAAGGTCATGGTGACAGCCTGTAATGCCCAGGTTACAAGGGTAAAATTAGGTTGAAGAATTCTTCAGTGCGGTCGTAGAGTTACCGTGGGTCAAAAACCGATCGGACAAGTATTTCGGTCGAAAACCATAGGCAAACACCTCGGTGACTAAGTAGTGTGCTAGCTTAGGGCGTGTGTGGTGAGCTAGTCTAAGTGTGTTAGACACATGCCCAAGTGATTCACCCCTTAGACTTGTCATCGCCAAATGTCGCGCCGGAGGATCAGATCGGTGTCTCGGCGGCGACATATGGTCGGTGACACCTTAAGGTGCTTCACCTCCTTAGGGACGGCCTATATAAACCCTCCATCCCAACCTAGTTAGTAGCACACACTAAACCGCTGATCATAGTTCGTTCGTACCCGCCGTTCATCATAAATGCTTATCGAGCATTTTGTCGAGAAAATTTAGGGTAAACCTTCCAAATCCGAATCCTTCTCTATCCGAGTATATTTTTCGTTCTGAATCCGAATTTAATGTCCGTTTTATGATTCGGTGTCTAGAGATTATACATATCCAAAGATCATATTCGAACCTAAGTCACCGTGAACCCTATGCGATCATAGCTTAGCCTTCTTCAAGCTAAGGTGAGTCTCGGCATTGGTGTGTTTCCTTACTGCAAATCAAGTAGAGTGTTATGCTTGTTTGATTATTGATTGGTTGTTGATTATTTCGTTGAGGTTCATCCGATTATTTTCATGATTTGTCTAAGTATTTTCGAATTGCATTCATGAGTTGCATAACATCATTTTAGAAACGTTGAGTATGTGGATATAGCCATTTGACAACCCATGTTTCCGTGACTGACCCAATTGCACAAGGTGCTTTGGTTTAAGTTGCGATGGCATGGATGTACGGGATTGCAGCCTGGGGTCGTGCACTGCATGACGATGCAGTTATCCGGGCTGTGGTAAGATAAGGCAACCGGATGTGGTAATGATGGACCATCGGGTCTTAGCCTTTGTGGTTATGATTCGTTTGGGGCAAAAGCGTGACTGGTTGGATGATGGGTAATGTCAAATATGCGGTTGTGAAGTGTTATACGTTATTAGTAGTATTTTTATTACATCTGAGGTTCGCATGCTGCATTTTCGTGTTGCTTGTTATTTTGGGTTTGGTTGGGAATTGATTAATGAATGTTAAGGGAACCCGAACTCACTGAGCAACTAGTGCTCACGACTCTATTTGTTTTGCAGGTAACCAATAGTGAGAACTTAGACCGGTGGAAAGGAGTTTAGGAAGGTTGGTGTAGATTATATGCTTTTTGTAAAACAAATATGTTTAATATGTAATGTTATTTTGAGCACTTGCCTCCAAGCTGGCATGTATGTGTTTTGGTAACTTATTGTAAAAACATAGTATAATAATGTATAAAAATGGATATTTGTTAAAACTTTGGGTTGCATATGATACTAGTCCTAGTCCGGGGCGAACTAACTAACGGTCATGACTCGAGTTGAAAAGCCTAGTGCCATGTTCGGTAGGAAATGTGCGTCTAGTCATTTAGTCTTTAGTTCCTAGATGCGTTTTTGGAACTATGGAACGAGGGACTAAGCGCACATCTGTAGCGTTTCCGATTTATAAGTGATCGGGAGCGTTACAAAAGTGGTATCAGAGCATGATTCTGACCATGTTCACATGGGTCTCGTTTTCAAATATTCTATCGAGTAAATGAGTCACGAAAAGCAGTTAGGAAATCGACCGGCTCCTTTACTAGGTAGATGAGATTAACTTACCCTTTTTTTTCAATGCAGATGCCTCCACGTATAACCTATACTGGGCATCCTGTAGTAATGAGGGGTCGAAGATTTAGAAGACAAAGGAGTCACCTTCTGTATGTGCCATAACGTATAGATTTAGTAGAGCATTCAGAAAGGCAATCAGAGATGAGTTCATATACTGAATCAGAATCTGAAGAAATTCGTAGTGGACAATGTGACGTCGATGCATTTTTACCAAACTCACTTGAAGAGCCGTCATGGGCCAATGATGTGTCTGAGCCATACTCTCCGATAAATCAGCAAGACGAGTATGGATTCCAACAAACTTATAATCCGAGGGAAAGTGTTTCTGCAAGGACGATAGTGCTAGTGCAAAATCCAATGGTAGACTTAGTGCAAGAATTACTTAATCGTCTTGATCATCCACCACAGGGAGCAAATACAACTTCAGGGTTATCAGCTTCTCCTAATTATTTACAAGTTCTTACCATACTACCATGGAGGAACTGATCCATTTGAGGCGGACCGATGGTTGCAAAAGTTGGAAAAGAACTTTGCAGCTACAAGATGTCCTGACAAATTCAAGAAAGACATAGCTATGTTTTATCTGGACAGTGATGCGACTTGTTGGTGGGATGAAGTTGAAAAACAATACCGAGGAACATCACCGACATGGATTGAGTTTAAGTGGAGTTTGAACGGAAGTACTTTCCGCCTGAAGCCAGAGATCGACTGGAAGCACAGTTCCAAGAACTTAAACAAGGAGAGCGGAGAGTAAGGGATTATGAGGCCCAGTTTACAAGACTTAGAAGGTACTCACATTACGGGCCTGAGGATGAACCGGCAGTAGTGAGGAAGTTTCTGAAAGTACTACGACCAGAGATTTCAAGCAGTTAAGTTCTCTAGCTTAAGTGCACTAGTGGAATGTGCAGTTAATGTGGAGGACGGGGTAAAGGCAAAACGAGTTGCCGTATTTCAGAAAAATAAATTTTCAAAGAAAAATGGGCAAGGATTACGACCAGTTAGTCAAGGACAATCTATGGGATGAGGACGAGGTAAAGGGGATAAAGATGGTTACTATATTTCATCGCAAAACTCTCCTATTATTTGCTATTGGTGTGGAGAGCCTGGACATATCTCAAGGACATGTCCTAATGCGAGACAGTTTGGGGTCAAGCCTGTTTATGTCACCTGTCTTTCTTATGGTGAGCAAGGGCACTACGCTGCATCATGCACTTAGAGTTGTCAACCAGCGCAACCAACTATACCTCAGGACAGAAATGAGCAGTTATCGAGCCTCCACCCAAGAGACAAGCTACTACAGGGCGAGTCTACCTTTTCGATAGTAATAAACCTGAACCTTCACGACCTTTAAAGGGTCCCAATTCCGGTAAGTACGGTCGCTAACTCAATGAATGATTGCTTGGCTTTATTTTCATGATTACATATTAAGTCTATAAGTTGTTTGAATACTTAGAACTTCTATCTAAATAGAGTTATAGGAATTCAGGACGAATTCTTTTAAGGGGGAGTGAATATAATGCCCCGGTTACAAGGGTAAAATTAGGTCGAGGAATTCTTCAGTGGGGTCATAGAGTTGCCGTGGGTCAAAAACCGATCGGACAAGTATTTCGGTCGAAAACCATAGGTAAGCACCTCGGTGACTAAGTAGTGTGCTAGCTTACGGCGTCTGTAGGCATGTGTGTGGCGTGTGTGGGCGTGTGTGGTGAGCTAGTCTAAGTGTGTTAGACACATGCCCAAGTGATTCACCCCTTAGACTTGTCATCGCCACATGTCGCGCCGGAGGATCAGATCGGTGTCTCGGCGGCGACACATGGCCGGTGACACCTTAAGATGCTTCATGTCCTTAGGGACGGCCTATATAAACCCTCCATCCCAACCTAGTTATTAGCATACACTAAACCGCTGACCATAGTTCGTTCGTATCCGCCGTTCACCGTAAATCCTTATCGAGCATTTTGTCAAGAAAATTTAGGGTAAGCCTTCCAAATCCGAATCCTTCTCTATCCGACTAGATTTTCATTCTGAGTCCGAATTTAATGTCCGTTTTATGATTTGGTGTCTAGAGATTATACATATCCAAAGATCATATTCGAACCTAAGTCACCGTGAACCCTATGCGATCATAGCTTAGCCTTCTTCAAGCTAAGGTGAGTCTCGGCGTTGGTGTGTTTCCTTACTGCAAAGCAAGTAGAGTGTTATGCTTGTTTGATTGTTGATTATTTCATTGATGTTCATCCGATTATTTTCATGATTTGTCTAAGTATTTTCGAATTGCATTCGTGAGTTGCATAACATCATTTTAGAAACGTTGAGTATGTGGATATATCCATTTGATAACCCATGTTTCCGTGACTGACCCAATTGCACAAGGTGCTTTGGTTTAAGTTGCGATGGCACAGATGTACAGGATTGGAGCCTGGGGTCATGCACTGTATGACGATGCAGTTATCCGGGCTGTGGTAAGATAAGGCAGTCGGATGTGGTAATGAAGGACCATCGGGTCTTAGCCGCTAGAGGAGATCGTGGTTACGGTGGATGAGGAAGAAACACGGTTGTGATTGTGGCTCTGACATGGCGTGGTGGTTTCGGAAGTTGCTGCAACAGTCGTGATGATTACGATCGGAATCATGTCTCACACATAATTAGTGGTTCAACCACCATTGGGTCACAATGGTGGTCGCATGACGGCACCACGAAGTTTGAGATTAAAAATAAAGAGGGGAAAATCGTAAATATGTTAGGTGTTTTGGTTGTTTAGTGAAATATCTAATTTTTATGACTATATTCTTAATTAGTGAACCCAATATTAGGGGTCGATAAAAAATCCGAAACCGAATTTCCGAACCAAATCCGATCCAAATTATCCGAACCGAACCCGAACCGATTCTCTAAAAATATCCGAATGGATCGTCGACACTTAGAACCAAAAACCCGATGCCGAACCCGAACCGAACCGAAAACCGAACGGGTATCCAAAATATCCAAAACATAAACTAACTTAAATATATTTAGAGTTAAGGTTTGGTATTTTTCATGTAATTTTTGTAATTTTTATAGTTTTTTCTTTATTTTTTTGATCAATTCAGATATTGGATATATTTTGGCAAAAATAACCAATTTATGTTATTATTTGAACTATTAGAATTTTTTTTGTTATTTTTTCGTAGTATTTTTGGATAATTCGAATAACAAATAATTAAATTGAACTAAATAAAAAAAGAAAGTGAGATATTTATAAATCTTTCGGGTAATTTATGAATATTTTACTACAATTTTAGATTATTTCGGATAATCCGAACTCGACAAAATCCGAACCAAAACCGACCCGAAGTTTTCAAATACCCGAATAGATATTATATTTCTAAACCCGAAAATCCAAAATACCCGATTTAAACCCGAACGGATATCCGAATGTCCACCCCTACCCAATATGGCTATTAGCCAAGTTCGCCCATGAATATATATATAAAACGTAACATCCAAATTTTGTTAGAAAACCATCTAAATTAGTCATTTACTACCATTTAAAATTATCTTAATTACACAATCAATACCAAAAAGAGTAATTTGAAAATGAATCTTGATTACACAATATTTTATCATACTTAAACTCATGTCAAAACGTAATTAAGATCGTTTGAAAAATAATCTTGATTACACAAGACCTCAAACTCATCTATATGAAACGTACTTACCAAAACAAAAAAATGTTAGAAAACCATCTTAATTACTCAGTACTTACCACCATTTAAAAAACAAACTTTAATTACACAATGAATAAAAAAAAAAGAATCTTGATTACCCAAGCAGTTCTAAAAAAAATTGTAACTATGCACTATTTTCTTTTGGTTAAATCGTTTTTGTCCATACATTTTTGTTTGATGGTTGGATTAGTTTGACCAGTTATGAGATGAAATAAAAACCATACTAAGATGAATTGAACGTGATTTAAAACTAAGTTATCGAAACATCATGTGCGTCGTTGTAAAGAAGATCAAATATAATGCAAAATGTTTGTTGGTGCTTAGATCATCATGTTCCTAGGTAATCAAGCCGATTAGAACCATCTAGAGCAAGGTTTAGTTTAGATAGTCTTCCATAATTAGAGTATTAAGTTTTAAAAAATTGATTGCATGATCATAACAGTATATATAGGTAGTAATCCTAAACAAAACATGAACTCCATGGAAACCTTTCTCGGTGATATTTTCCATTGTTGTTTGCATATCTCTCTTGTCGTCTTGTTTACGTTTCCTTTGGTAGTTATCTTTAAAACATCGCATGTTTATCTATAGCTTAATTAAATCAAATCCAGTGTAATAAGTCTATATATGTATAGGATCTATCTTGAAGTACTACAGCGACGCATCATATAAACTACTGATGATAGTGCTTTAGTTAATTGACATTTGAGCTATCATCAATTGGTTGTAATTATTATATGTCAATTTTTCTTTGATTTTCGTAATCTCTTACGAGGTGTTTAGTCCTGGAATGTTTGGTGCTTTTCTAAGTTGTTGATACATCGCTATGATAACAAGTAGTTTGTTTCTCACTTCCTCCACAGAGAACACAAGTTTCTACATATATCGAACTTTGTGACATATAAAGTTGTGGATTTATCAACTAATTTGATTCAAATCGTAAGACGAAAACAAAAGTTCATCCTCGTAGTCATAAGTTGAATATATTGGATAATCATTTTAAGTTTTTTTCTTTTCAATATAATGCAATTTTTGTATTTAAAAGTACTGCTAAATTCTTTGACCAAAAAAAAAAAAAAGTATTGCTAAAATTTTAATTTGAATTAAAAAAGACAAGTAAAATTGGTATCTTTATATTTTGATCAGAAAAAATAACTTGCATATTTGTTACCTCTCTAATTGAATTACTCCATGTATGGATGTTTTTTAAATTTAAAACTATTAATTGAATACAACATAAGTTTACAAAAACTACTAATTATATATCAAAACACAAAGACAAATAAAAAGTCAATACATACAATCCAATAAAGCTCTATTCTTACTCTAATTTTGTTTAAATCATCTTTACATTTAGATTTCCATATTAATTACACCTAAATCACAATCCCATTCCACGAGCATACGAATCTCTCTTATCTCATTCCTCAATGTTCTAAATAGTCTTTGACCACTGCTCTTCAACACTCTCTCTCCTCTCTCTATATAATACACATCACCTCCTTCTCCACTCTCTCATTCGCCCTCTCTCTCTCTCCCCATTATTATTATTATTTTTTTTTTTTTTATTTCATCACTTCCAAACAACACACTCGTAAAGAGAGTTCTCAAACTCACAAAACAATTGTCAGTTATAAAAACATTTTCTCTCTCTTCCATTACCAATGATCTCGTTTTCTCACTGAGCCAAAACTCGTCTCTGACTCGCTCCAACTCGTTTCTTCTTCCTTCTTCCTTCAACTCACAACTCGGATCTCAGAAAAATGTCGGAGACAACAACAGATACAAAGGCGGTTCCACCGGCGGAAGCAGAGAAGAAGAAAGAACAGAGCTTACCGTTCTTCAAACTCTTCTCCTTCGCAGATCAATTCGATTATCTTCTAATGACCATTGGCTCTCTTGGTGCCATTGTTCATGGCTCTTCCATGCCTGTTTTCTTCTTACTCTTCGGTGAAATGGTCAATGGATTTGGCAAAAACCAAATGGATTTACATCAAATGACCCACGAAGTCTCCAAAGTAAACATCAAAACTAATTTTATTTTATTTCTCTTCTTCTAATTAAGTCATTAGATCCAAGATCTGATCTGTTTTTTCTTCTCTTATTAAAAAAATTGCAGTATGCTCTGTATTTCGTCTACTTGGGTTTGGTCGTTTGCTTCTCTTCTTACGCAGGTTTGTCCATTAAAAATCCAAACTTTTTTTCTTTTTGCTTCAAATCAATAAACCCAGAAACAGAACAAGATCAACAAAGAAAAAAAGATTGCCTGTTTTCTCAACAACCACAAAATAAAAATCCAAACTTTTTTCTTTATTTCTGCTTCTATCAATAAACCCAGAAACGGAAATGCAAAATTACAGACAAGATAGAAAAAAAGTTTTGGATTTTTAATAAAAATTGGGTTAAATTATTAATAAGAGGAGCAAGGATAAGCTGAGTCCACGTGATCCATGGACTCTTACTTTGTCCGTATCGTTTAAAGCCGTCATCAAAATCTGGCATCTCTCTCACATTTATTACGCTTCACACAATATTCCCTTTTCTTTCTTAATCTTTTTGTTAATCAATAAAAAAATTACAGAGATTGCATGTTGGATGTATTCTGGAGAAAGACAAGTAGCTGCATTGAGGAAGAAATATCTTGAATCTGTTTTAAAACAAGACGTTGGTTTCTTCGACACTGATGCAAGAACTGGTGACATTGTCTTCAGTGTCTCTACTGATACTCTTCTTGTTCAAGACGCCATTAGCGAAAAGGTAACAAACAAAATCACTGTTTTTTTTTTCGTTTACGTTAGCAACCGTCGTTTATCGTGCGCCTCAGGTGCAAGGGGAGCTAACGTGCGCGGGGTCTACTTTTTATTGAGTTTTTTTTGTTTTTTTTGAATAATTTTGCAGGTTGGGAATTTCATACATTACTTGTCAACGTTTTTGGCGGGGCTTGTGGTTGGGTTTGTATCAGCATGGAGATTAGCTTTGTTGAGTGTGGCGGTGATTCCCGGAATCGCTTTCGCCGGCGGTTTATACGCTTATACACTTACCGGAATCACTTCCAAGAGCCGTGAATCTTATGCAAACGCCGGTGTTATAGCTGAGCAGGTTACAAACAAAAAAAAAATCTTTACTTTTTTGGTTTTTTTTTTAATTGAACGCCAACTGTTCGACGTAATGCTTTCTACTGTTCTTAGGCTTGCTCTTTGTACTTGATCCTTCTAATGATTATGTTTTTTTTTTTTGCTCTTAACTTCTTATACAATCCACAAAGACTTAAACAGTGATTTCATTTAATTAAGCTTTAAATTTTTTCACTTTTGTTTGGTCGGTCAAATCTTGATCAAATCAATACCTTTTATTGTTTTTGTTTCTCTTTTTCTGATCAGAATTACCAAAAATAGGTTTTAACATTTTATGTGTGTGATTTACTTGCAACAGGCAATTGCTCAAGTTCGAACTGTCTACTCATATGTTGGAGAGAGCAAGGCACTGAGCTCTTATTCGGAAGCCATTCAGTATACGCTTAAGCTCGGTTATAAAGCCGGTATGGCTAAAGGATTGGGTTTAGGATGTACATATGGAATAGCTTGTATGTCATGGGCTCTGGTGTTTTGGTATGCCGGAGTATTTATCCGGAATGGAACCACCGATGGAGGGAAAGCATTCACTGCCATATTCTCTGCCATTGTTGGTGGAATGTAAGAAACAAAAACATAATCTTGTGATATTCTAAAGGTGTTGTGTTGTACTTGGATTTGACTCTTTCTGCTGTTTTTTTTTCTTTTTTCAGGAGCTTGGGGCAATCTTTCTCTAATCTCGGGGCGTTTAGCAAAGGTAAATCAGCTGGTTACAAGTTGATGGAGATAATTAACCAGAGACCAACAATTATCCAAGACCCATTGGACGGGAAATGCTTGGACCAAGTACAAGGAAACATCGAGTTTAAAGATGTGACTTTTAGCTATCCTTCACGGCCTGATGTTATTATCTTCAGAAACTTCTCTATTTTCTTTCCTTCGGGGAAAACTGTGGCGGTGGTTGGTGGTAGTGGCTCTGGAAAGAGTACTGTTGTTTCCCTCATAGAGAGATTTTATGATCCAAACGGCGGTAACTTGATCCAACACTCTCAGCTTTCTTTCCGAGTCTTTTGGCTAGTGACTGGATCATAACTTGTTTTTTTTTTGGGATGAGCAGGGCAAATTCTGTTGGATGGTGTTGAAATAAAGACACTTCAATTGAAGTTTTTGCGTGATCAAATCGGGCTTGTGAATCAAGAACCTGCGCTCTTTGCCACCACCATACTTGAGAACATACTCTACGGAAAGCCCAATGCCACAATGGTTGAAGTCGAAGCTGCTGCTTCCGCTGCCAATGCCCATAGCTTCATTACGTTGCTTCCTAAAGGTTACGACACTCAGGTATCACTAACGATTGATGATATTTGATGATATGCCTAAGAAAATGTCATGGACTTTTGCTTAATTTCTTGTTTTTTGGCTGAATCTCTGTACGCTTAGGTTGGAGAACGCGGTGTTCAACTCTCGGGTGGACAGAAGCAGAGAATCGCAATTGCTAGGGCGATGTTGAAAGACCCAAAGATTCTGTTACTAGATGAGGCTACAAGTGCTCTTGATGCTAGCTCTGAGAGCATTGTTCAAGAAGCCTTAGACAGAGTCATGGTGGGGAGGACCACCGTGGTTGTTGCTCATCGTCTCTGCACCATAAGAAATGTTGATTCCATTGCGGTGATACAACAAGGCCAAGTTGTTGAAACCGGAACACATGAAGAACTCATTGCCAAATCCGGTGCTTACGCTTCCCTCATCAGGTTTCAAGAGATGGTGGGAACTCGGGATTTCTCAAACCCGTCAACCCGTCGCACCCGTTCAACCCGATTGAGCCATTCTCTCTCAACGAAATCACTCAGCTTAAGATCAGGAAGTTTGAGGAATCTGAGCTATTCATACAGCACCGGAGCTGATGGTCGGATAGAGATGATTTCAAATGCAGAGACAGATCGAAAGACTCGTGCACCTCAGAATTACTTCTACAGGCTTCTCAAGCTTAATTCACCGGAATGGCCTTACTCAATCATGGGAGCAGTTGGCTCGGTTCTTTCTGGTTTCATCGGTCCTACATTTGCTATTGTGATGAGTAATATGATCGAAGTGTTCTACTACACAGACTATGATTCAATGGAGAGAAAAACAAAGGAGTATGTTTTCATCTACATTGGTGCTGGTCTCTACGCTGTGGGTGCTTATTTGATCCAACATTACTTCTTTAGCATCATGGGAGAAAACCTCACAACAAGAGTAAGAAGAATGATGCTTTCAGGTAATTGTGAAAATCCAATTTTTTTTCTCATGAATTTGCTAAAACATTTTCCAATTTCTTATGTGTTTTGTTTGTTTTCATTTCTTTGATGGTTCTTATTAGCTATCTTGAGGAACGAGGTTGGTTGGTTCGACGAGGATGAACACAACTCAAGCCTGATTGCTGCACGATTAGCCACCGATGCAGCCGATGTTAAATCTGCCATAGCCGAGAGAATCTCAGTGATTCTGCAGAACATGACTTCACTTCTGACATCATTCATAGTTGCCTTCATAGTAGAATGGAGAGTGTCTCTTCTCATCTTAGGCACATTCCCTCTTCTAGTTCTTGCTAACTTTGCTCAGGTAAAAATCTCATCTTATTACACAAATCTTCATATCTATCTTTCAATTTCATTTGTTTATTTGCATCTAATCATTAAAATCTTAAGGTTTATGGTCTCACTGAGTCTGCACATAAAAACTTAACCAAGTGAAAAATAAATGATCATTTTGGTTTCTAAAATTGTGAGTTATCAATGGGAATCTTGCATTCACCATAATGATCTCAAGAAAAAACGACAAAAGGCCAGTTTTTTTTATTTTTTTATTTCTTTTTTTTTGCAAAAGTTTAAAACTTTATAGAACATGGCAACACATCCACTGCCTCTGCACGTGCTTCTTCTTCTTCTTCTCCAAATGCATTGATTTTTACAATAATAATCATAAAAGAATTATTAAGGCTTTTTTTGAAAATAGTGTAAGAGTCAAGATCATGGAGCCCTCACATCAATAAATGTGAAAACAGTAGACTTTATTTAAATTTCTGGGCATTTGTGAAGAATATTTATTGTACATAGTTTCTAATTTTTCTATTGCTAGTTTCTAATTTTTCTATTGCTAGTACGGCCCATAGGTAACAGTGTTCACGAAAATAGCTAAGATTCCTCTGTCTTTTGTGCATCCATCTTCTTGCTTTACTTCTGCTAAATCTTTACTACTTTAAGCTTTCATATTTACTTCTCTGAACTCTGATCCCACTCTCTTATTATTTAATTCTTTTGGCCCATAAAACTCATTTTTTCATATTCACACAAAATCCAAAAAAACCTGCAAGTTTTTTCAATTCAAGAACCCACTAGTTTTAAAGGCATTGTGTAAAAAGAACATGGATTCATTGGTCAAAGTTCTTGTCTCAGTGGTTTATTTACTCTTTCCCACTGTGTGTGTCAGTGTTTTAACAGTCCAATGGTCAATGTTTGCTTGTGTTTCTTTGTTTTCACTATCTGGCATGCTTCAGAACTTTACTTAGATATCACCAAACATTTTTTCACAATCTCAATAATTTTCCTCACCCGTGATCTATAATTATTAGCCTGAAATCTGTGAATAGATTTCACTCAAAAGGACATAGATACATGTACCTGCACTTGAATTGGTGGGGTTGAAATTTTGCATATGTCATCTAACTTAATGGTTCTGGATCATGTTTTACAAAAGATAAAGAAAGTGAAAAAAAGAAGTTTTTTTAAGATTAGGCTTTTGATTGGCAATCTAATGTTTTAAGAAGTTTAATGTTATTATCCATCTAATGTTCTAATGCATAAGTATGAATATATGTGGCTATTGCAGCAACTGTCTCTAAAGGGTTTTGCTGGAGACACGGCCAAGGCTCATGCCAAGACTTCAATGATTGCTGGTGAAGGAGTCAGCAACATTAGAACCGTAGCAGCCTTTAATGCGCAAAGCAAAATCCTCTCTTTGTTCTGTCACGAGCTCCGTGTCCCTCAGAAAAGAAGCTTATACCGAAGTCAAACCTCGGGTTTCCTCTTTGGCCTATCCCAGCTTGCACTCTATGGATCTGAGGCTCTGATCCTCTGGTACGGGGCTCATCTTGTGAGCAAAGGCGAGTCAACCTTCTCAAAAGTGATCAAAGTCTTTGTGGTGTTGGTCATTACTGCAAACTCTGTTGCTGAAACTGTCAGTCTTGCTCCTGAGATCATCCGGGGAGGTGAAGCGGTCGGTTCAGTTTTCTCTGTCTTAGATAGGCAAACCAAGATTGACCCAGATGATGCCGATGCTGATCCGGTAGAGACTATCCGTGGAGACATTGATTTTAGGCATGTGGATTTCGCTTACCCTTCAAGACCTGATGTCATGGTTTTCAGAGACTTTAACCTCAGAATCAGAGCTGGACATAGCCAAGCTCTTGTTGGTGCGAGTGGGTCAGGGAAAAGTTCTGTGATTGCGATGATCGAGCGGTTTTATGATCCGCTTGCTGGAAAAGTCATGATTGACGGCAAAGACATCCGCCGGCTAAACCTGAAGTCTCTTAGGCTCAAAATTGGTCTTGTTCAACAAGAACCAGCTCTTTTTGCAGCAACCATCTTCGACAACATCGCATATGGGAAAGATGGTGCAACTGAATCCGAGGTAATTGATGCAGCTCGTGCTGCCAACGCTCACGGTTTCATCAGTGGTTTACCTGAAGGTTACAAAACCCCAGTTGGCGAAAGAGGAGTGCAGTTATCAGGTGGGCAGAAACAGAGGATCGCAATAGCAAGAGCTGTGCTCAAGAACCCTACGGTGTTGCTTCTAGACGAAGCAACAAGCGCATTAGATGCAGAGTCCGAATGCCTGCTGCAAGAAGCTTTAGAGAGGCTCATGAGAGGCCGGACCACAGTGGTAGTTGCCCACCGCTTGTCCACCATAAGAGGCGTTGATTGCATCGGTGTGATTCAAGACGGTCGGATTGTGGAGCAAGGCAGCCATTCCGAGCTCGTAAGCCGACCAGAGGGAGCTTATTCAAGGCTGTTACAGCTTCAAACGCATAGGATTTGATGCTTGATGGATTAAAAACAATGGGTTTGTGTATTTTAATCAAAACTTGAATTTGGGAGGTTTCTATTGGACTATAATGATAATATGAATAGCTGTAGATAATGAAGCTTTTGAGTGTTTATGAAGGTTCTTTAAGGTTTTTTTTCTTCTATTTTTTTTTTTGGCAGAAGCTTATGTGCCCGTTTTGGGACATGACATGAGACTCGACTATGTTTTCGTTATGTTCTTAACTCATGCTAAAAAAAAAGGTTTTCTTACTTCCTATCTTTTGGCTCATGACTCATGAGTAGTATTAATCGGGTTGCATGGTCTGATCCGGTCATCTTGTCTTTTAAGCGAGTTCACTATTAACCATCAACATGTAAAAGAAGAGAGACATTCTTAGATATGTTCAAAATTAAAATTAATTTATTCTAGTTTTACCATCTCCAACTTAAAGTCAAACTTGAATATTTATCGATTGGTTTATTCAGTTGAATCACTCTCAAATATTTAGAAAACTCATATAAACAAGATGTTGTTTCTCGATCGATCATCTGAATATTGTGTTATGGTTCTCATCATTGTCTTCTAGCTTTTTAATTTGGCTCAAAGATTTCTTCACTTGTTCTTGGAGTTGTTCACGATAAAGTTCAAGACTACTATATTTTTTAGCAAAGTTGAATCACTTTTTTTGTATATATAATTTTGCTACTAAAAATTTGGGAGCAAATTTGGTATCTATGCACATTATATCAAACACATTAAAATCCATTGTCACTTCTTACGAAATACTATGATATTGAACAGTAGTATCACTATTTTTCTTCGTGTTTTCACATACGAACAGACATTTTCACTGTGAATTTAAGTAAGAAGAAGTTCAAACAATTTGTCTGTTGGCAGACTGGGCGTTTATAAATTTCACACGCTAACTTCAGGAAGTATTTCAAAATCATTTTTATGATCTCTATAAACATATATGTAACATGTGTAATTGGTAGATACATTTTTTCACCGAAGGGGTGGTGGTTTAGTGGTAACACAAGAGGGTTGGTTCCTTTGTGCTCCGGGTTCAAACCCCCCTTTAGGACGAAGAGTTATTCTCTAAATCAGAATATCTAAAGACTGTATTCGGGTACCGGAGAGATTATTAGCCAAAGGTTCGGACTCCCACGGTTTATCAAAAACAAAAAATACCATTTTTCTAGAATTGTAAAGTTATCCAAAGGCCAATAGCTCAACTGGTTAAGATCTCAAGCAAAGCTTAGAGATTGCTGGTTCGAGTGATTATTGGAACAAAACTAATACTCCCTCTGTTTCCCTAAGATTGATGTTCTATAATTTTTTTTTTGTTTTTCAAAAATTGATTTTTTACATTTTATATGTTGTTTTTATGAAATAATAATGATGAATTGTGAATTTCAAAGCATATTAATTGATTTTATTAAATTACTATTGGTTTAAAGTTCTAGAAAATTGTTTAGCACATAAAATAAAGTAATTATAGTTAAGAATTAATATGTTTTTTTAATATATGTGAAAACTCTAGAAAATCAATTATTTAGAAATAGAGAGAGTATTACATGATGTGGGAGTCTAGGGGAATTACGGGTTTCGGGCCATAATTTCCTGTAAAAAACAAAAAACAAACTTATAGCATAGCACGTATACCTAAGATCATGATCAATGTTAGGTGTTAAAGAGTTTTTTAATGGGTTGTTAAGGGTTAAAAACAATTAAATAAGTTTTAGAACCTCAACATTGAATTCCTAATTTTAGCATTTCAAAAATGGATTAAAAATAATTAAATAATCTTAGCACCCTAATTTTAGTAGGTTGATTATGCTCTAAGGTGTCTATGAGTATTTATGAAATACAAAAAAGAAATTACACGGTTAAGATTTTATGATACAGACGATTCATATCATTGTTCTTTATTTAATTTCTTTGGTTTGCAGACATAAAGTTCAATAATTATACGAAAAGAAAACAAACTAAAGAAGCCAACTGTGAAGCTCTTTAATCTTATTTTATCTGTTGGATCTCTTTGCTTTTATTTGCTTTGCATGTGGTTTTTCAAAATTCCTTTTAGGATAAAGACGAGATCTTCTTGTAAATTATCTGTTTCTAGTCCCAGTCAACATATAATAAGAGTTTTTTTTTATCAAAAAACATATAATAAGAGTGCGAGTTGCATCCATATCATTCTTATGTGTAGCCGATTAAAAAGCTTTGCTTTTATTACTTCATCATATATAAAGCATCTATTCTTAGAGACAATTACAAAAATACCATTTTTTGTGTGCACATTTGTAAGAATATCACTTAAAGGTATCTATTTACAAAAATGCCACTAATTATAGATTTATAAAATCTATATCTTAAAATTTTAAAACCTAAAAAATGTTTTGACACATAAAACTCTCTAAACACTCGAAACTAAACCCTAATAGAACATAATTAATCCAACATAAATAATATAAAAAAAAAATAATTTTGAAAAAGTGGCATTTTTGTAAAATGACACTTGAAAAGTGTCATGTTTTGAAATTTCTCTATATACTTAGGTAGTATGATTGACGCGTTTTATATTTAAAATTTTTAATATATGTTTTATAAAAATTTAATTTTATATGTTTATGGTTTTATGTTAAATTATAAAAAAAAAAAATTTGGTAAAAATTGATTTGGCTCTAGTATAAATATTTAGGTTCGATATTGATTTTGAAATTTAAAAAATATTATCTCAATTTCTTTAAAAATTATTAACAAAGCAATGTAAGAGATTTAATTTTTAAGACACCGGCACTTAATGTACTGATTCCTTAATTTACAGAAGAAAAAAAATTAGTTTGATGCAGAATTTATTAAAGGGTTTTTTTGGTGAATAACTAAAAAAAAATTAAAAAATTCGGAAAAATAGGGTATGTGAAAATTTTTAGACCACTGGATTTAGAGTTTTTTTTGTTAGTTTTCAAATTATAATTTTGTTGTTTTATTTTTGATAAATTTTCCCTTTATTAAATAGGACTGAATATAAACAGTATATTAAAAACATCTGTTATTGCGTATATTAGTGAACAATTAATTATAAATAAGAAAAGGATAATATACTTTTTACCTAAATCACATAAAACTAAAAGCATATCACGCGAAAGTATATTGAACAACTCGGCAAAAGCTGAATCGAGTTATGAATTTTATGGAAAGTGTTACTGTGTTAGTGTTATCATTACAACTTTAAAATAATTTTGAATATAAACTTTATAATAAAGAAATAGATTGGACATGAAGCAGCATCGGGAAGGACTTGCATGTCCCCACACTCACTGACACATCTCAAGTGTCCAGTGCGTTAGCTTTACACTTTAGAGTAGCAACTGTATTTTGTATTTATAATAATTGAATACTCCTATATTATACTAGTGTTTTATACACTTTAGGGAAAGTAATTATCGAATTTAGGAATGTCACCAAAAAAAAAATCGAATTTAGGCATTGACTATTGTGTGAGATATCAATTCTATTATAGAGACAAAACTTTTTCCACCCATAACAAATTTTTTAAAATCAACAAATTCTATCTAAATTCTATTAGTAATAACCCTTCTCTATATTTGAGTAATATTTTCCCAAAGTTTACTCTATTTCATTTCCAAATTTGAGCAGGATAAAGTTGGAGTAAAATCTAAATTCCGTTTTAAAATTATTCATTATAAGATGAATGGTGTAACCAATTTTTGTTTAATAGTTTAGATTTATAAATTATTACCAACTATGAGAAGAATTACACGAACGATTCTACAACAAAAAATTTTAGTTTTGGCATCCGAAACTTTCCAAACGATTCTCTTTATACCACGCTGAAAATCTCTTGTAAATTTTGTCTTCGTTAGTTTGTATTTTCCGGAACGCAAACTTCGTACTTGCTGATGTAAAAGTATTAACGAACTCTTTGTCAAACCACTGGATTAAGAGAGATTCCTCGAATGGTGTAAGAGATTAGAGATGATTATTATAAAAAAGAAAATCTTGCATATCCATGATTGAATCGAGCATGCTATTTTTTTTTTTGTATTAATTGTTCTTATATTTTTTTTGGTTGTATTGTTAATAAATAAAATATTACCAAAATGATATTTCAAAAATATGAGAATGTTTGATTTTATGTTCTATAAATTCTCAGAATAATTGTTGAATAACATATTGTGTGGTTGATAAAAATAAAAATAAAACTTAAGAGTGTTAGTTTCATCGATGATATACACACTAGAATCATATTTCAAAAATCTGAAAATGTTATAAAATTCAGTAAAGCATTATATTTTAGCATTCGTTTTTTGTAAAATTTTATACAGACCAAATAATTTATGAATTGAACTGTTTTAAGTTACTATATATTATATATATGAGAAGAAGAATCAAAATTTAATGAAAAAAAATCGTAGATATAATGTTAAATTTTATGGTTTTCAATTTAAAACGAAGTTGACAAAAAAAAAAAATTTTAAACCAAATGTCAATATCTTGATTAATTATTAATGAGAAATTTTAAAAAATGCCACTTTTCAAGTGCCACTTTACAAAAATGCCACACTTTCGAAAGTTTTACAAAAATGCCACTTTTTAAAAATTATTTTTTCTTTACATCATTTACGTTTGGGTTAATTATATTCTATTAGGGTTTAGTTATGAGGGTTTAGGGGGTTTTAGGGATCAAAACATTTTTTAGGGTTTAGAATTTTAAAATATATGCTTTATAAATCTATAATTAGTGGCATTTTTGCAAATGAATACCCCTAAGTGGCATTCGTGTAAATGTGCACACAAAAAGTGGCATTTTTGTAATTGTTCCTTAATTAATTATGCATAGAAAGGTCAAAACATCATATAATAAAAAACAAAAAAATGGCTCAAAAACATTATATATATATAAACAAAGGGAGTATTAGTTTAGAAATACCATTTTATAAGAGAAATTTTTAAAAATGTCACTTTTTAAGTGTCATTTTACAAAAATGTCACATTTTTACAATCTTTGCAAAAATGCCATATTTTTACAATCTTTGCTAAAATGCCAATTTTCAAAATTATTTATTCTATATATCATTTATATTTGGGTTAACTATGTTGTATTAGAGTTTAGTTTTGAGGGTTTTAGGGGTCAAAAGATTTTTGGGACAATTACAAAAATGTCACTTTTTGTGTGCACATCAAGAATGCCACTTAAAGGTGTCCATTTACAAAATACCACTAATTATAGATTTATAAAACTTATATCTTAAAATTATAAACCCTAAAAAATGTTTTGACACTTAAAACCCTATAAACACTCAAACTAAACCCTAATAGAACATAATTAACCCAAATATAAATAATATAAAGAAAAAATAATTATGAAAAAGTGGTATTTTTGTAAAGATTTCAAAAGTGTGGCATTTTTAAAAAGTGGCACTTGAAAAATGGCATTTTTTGACAATTTTCAAGATTTTTTAGGGTTTAGAATTTTAAGATTTAGGCTCTAAAAAATCATAATTAGTGGCATTTTTGCAAATTGACACCAAAAATGATATTTTTGCAAATGTTTTAGCGAATGTCCATTTTTTATAAATGTTATAAGGGCTTTTTAAAAAAAAAACTCAACAAGGGTTTATAAAACATGTTTATAAGTGTTTTATAAAATATATTATAAAAGTTTATAATGTTACTTAACTTTTAAAAGATCAATAACATCTTTTGTAAATTATTATAAATCTGGGCTTTTATACTCTTATAATAACTGTATTTTTGAAAATGAACAAAAAACCATAAATGTTTTGAAAAGTGATAAAAATGCAATCTTTTTTTTTTTTTCTGGTTTTTGTATTTTCCAGATTTCCTTTTTTTAAAAGTTTTAGCGCAGTAAGAAAAACATTTTCCTTTTTATAATCGTATTAAGAAAAACATGTGTATTCATATTTTAGCAAGCTGTTCGTTCATGTGTGTAATATTTTATAATCTTTATAATAGCTGTTTATAATATTTTAGTATTCATGTTGTAGTATTAACCTTTAGTGAGGTGTAATGTGTTTTAAAAAAAACTTAAAATAAGTGTACCATATATATATATATCAAATGAAACTAAATATTAGCGGAAATAACTTTGGGTGACAATTATCCAAAATAACTCAAAACTATCAAAAAATAACTAGATTAACCCACTCAAAAAAGTATTACTAGTATAACTCAGATTTTGAGTAAAAAGACAATTAACATTATAAACTTCATTTTATTATCGAAAATGCCATTTTTATTTATTTAAAATAAAAAAATAAAAAAACAAGAAAAGAAAAATCAATCGCAGACATGAAATAAATTTTTTCATCTTTTGGGTAATTCTCTAACCCTAAAAATCGGAAGGTCTCGTCGGCATGAACTATGATCCAAGTCGTAATCCTCATAAACCATTCGAATGAAATCGTCATAGCTTGGGTCTCTGTTACTTTGTAGAATTCGACTTCCTCTTTTTTTATCAACAGCAAATAACCATTTGTTGTTGTCAAACATCCACTTCCCAGTTACAAGAATAATTTGATCTATAACCAGAGAAGAAGATGATAATGAGAGGAGATAGGAATAAAGGGAAAAAAATGAGGCTAAGAGGTGATGTTGATGATGATACAGTTGAAAAAACTCTATCAAAAATGGTTATGGAGGTGGCCGAAATCCTAGACATAAAAAGGAGTGGATTTAGGCTTAAATTACTCATTTTTTTACACAAATTTGTTTTAATTAAAATAAGTCTGTCATAACAAATATAAGTCTGTCACTACAGGAATTTTGGAAAAATAATTCTCTCAGTTATTCCTGTGACAAACAAATCTGCCATTATGTAAAATAAGTGTGACGACCCAACCCGTCAAATAAAAAAAAATTTCGACCCGGATCACTATTATCATGAATAATAATATTCAACGGTCCAATAAACAAACATCGCGGAAACAATGATTCAACAATCAATTACAATTATCGTTTAACAAGCCCATACTTATTAATTCTAGTTCAATTCGGTAATACACATAGTTCTGAAATTGCTAACACCCTAGCAATTCTAACTTATTACACGAAAACGAACCACTAGATCATTCCCCTCGTCCCGGCCATGATTCCACGATCACACTTTGTCTTTACCTGCATCACATGGTTATAAGAGATGTGTGAGTATTATCATAAATACCCAGTGGTACGATCATTCCATCTACTTGGCTAGATGCACGGGTAAATGGAACACCAAAATACCAACGATCACTCATTCAATACACAACAAATAATATATCAAACTGACGGCAATCAAAAATTCAACTCAAATAAGGTTGTGTCGCGCGACACAACCCAGGTGTGTCGCGCGATACACCCTGCCAACGCCCCACCGACGTTTTCTCACCCACTCGATCCACTTGCCCACGAAACCCGCAATGCCCTCTGACGTATGCCATGACGTCAGCTGTGTCGCGCGACACATTCCCCTTGTGTCGGGCGACACACTCCTGTTTTCACTAAGTGTCGTGCGACACACACCATGTGTCGTGCGACACACACCGTAAAAACACCCTAAAACGAACCAAAACACCACCAAATCGATCCTACTTCACCCAAAACGATTCTTAGGCTCAAACAACAACTCTTTACTCAAGTATACTCATAAAAAAGCAGTATTCAGCAAGCAAATCAACACCAATTCGCAATCAAACACACAACACACCCATTTACCCGTAAAAACAATGGTCACGCACTCACCTGTTTTGCGACTGGAATAACTTCCGACTCACTGGACCAAATCGCAAACGGAAAACGGTTCTGGAAACTAGACACCGAGGGCTTTCCAACGGTGTCTAGTACGTCTCCTGGTTCTAACTGGTTCGACGGAAAATCGTCTCCGAAAATAGCTACTCCGAACGAAAACTGCAGGAAAACTGCAGTAACTACCCAAGTTCAAAGGACCATAACTCAGCGAATACTCAACCAAATTGCAAACGGTTTTCTCCCACATCAAGAGCACAGATAGGAGAATTTACCCGAAAAGTTTCATTCCAATCCGAGATGATCTTCACCGCCGTTTGACTCCTCAAAAACCGACGGAAAACACTCTAAAACTCTCCAAAAACTCAAGAACACAACTTTCCTCTCTCAAATTTCCCAAACCCAAACTGAAATCTCTCTGATTTCTTCTCCAACATGAGCTCAATGGTTACACAAGCTATTTATAGCCAAAAGACTCGGTTTTCCCTTAACCAAACCGCAATCAAAAGCTTCCAAAAACCGAACCACTCGGTTTGCCAAATTGGTGTGTCAAACGACACCCGAACCAAAAATATACATTTTGATTCGCAGACGTTACAATTCTCCCCCACTAACACGGATTCGACCTCGAATCACGCAACACCGTCTCACTACGGTCTCCACTACCTGACCCGGACGCGGCCATTAACCTTCGAGATCACGCTTGAATCCTCTAACCAGTCCTGCTAAGGCTACACTCTCGCCCAAAATTCGTCCAGATTCCCCCGGAGCACCCACGATGCACGCCCCATGGTCCGGATTAGAGCTGCCCGATTGACCGTCCAACAATCAAACAAGAACATGTCCGATCAACCGTTGACCCCGCACTGGACCAAATGATCGTACAACAATCAAACAAGAACATGTACGACCATCGGCGTAAGATATGCTACCAAGATTGTCCGACCCGAATTCCAGACTCCAATAATAACCCTAGACTCGATGTACACAACACAAAACCCCTGGCCCTCAGCCAGCACCACTCGCTATCATACCTGATCCCCGAGTTCTACTAGGCTCCCACTAGCCTCATTGCACCATATCTATGGATACAATCCTGACCAAACCCGGTCAGTCCACGATCAGAGATCACGACCCGATCTCAATCACCTAACCCCGTCTCACTAAGGTTGACACTCTCATCCCAAAACCCGCCCAAATTCCCCCAGGAAACATCCACGATACAGCACTCGCTGATCCGGATCAGGGTTGTCCGATAGATCGCGCAACAATCAAACAAGAACATGCCCGACCCACCGTAGACCCAAACCTTGGATCAATTAGTCACACAACAATCAAACAAGAACATGTACGACCAAAGAGGCTACATATGTTTACCAGGGTCGTCTGAACTAAGGTTCCAAACTCGAGTAAAAACCCTAGATTAGACATCCACAAACCACCTGAGATCATTCCCGATCCCTGAAGTTCGTCGAATCTCATACTTATAATCACACTACAGGTACTATTGCTCAAACTCATATCTCTATACACCACTCCCATTCACAGGGTCGTCACCCATCGAGCTCTCGATGTATACCATACCGGCTCTCGGTATGCCCCAGCCCCTCCGCTTCAGGACACACAGTCCATCAGCTCTCGGCTGCAGAGGAATCACACATCCTCTGGAGAAATCGCAATCCCTCAAAGTATATGCAGGAGAATATCACCATCCCCTGGAGCAGTAACACTGTAACGTGCATCATAAGCACCTGTCGACCGATTTACTTCTGTGGTTCCTATCCTGATATTCCCTAACCCGGAATATCCCTCATGACCAATCCCCAGGTCATCGGAAACAACCCAATCACCAGGGTGTTTCCTACCCCGATATTCCCTAACCCAGAATATCACTCACGACCAATCCCCAAGTCATATGAAACAACCCAATCATCAGGGTGTTTCCATCGGAGTCCCTGGAAACGACAGTCCTAACTCACATAAGACTTCTGTTCCAGACTTCTCCTAGAAAATAGACAGGTTCTAACTCACATAAAACCTCTATTTTCCAGCACCATCTAGGGATCTACCCGTCCTAATCCCTTAGGATCCCCCATCCCTAGATACCTAGACAAGCCCTAACTCCCATAGAGCTTCTATCCTAGCCCCTCAAATGACCTCCCCGTCATCACACACATGACCTAACCCAGTCATCAAGCCCATGACCTCCCCGTCATACCATAAGAACATCCGTCTTATAACCCAAGATAATAAGAAAAACTCCATCTTATTAAATCTTAACAATGTATATCGTTACAACCCAAACGAAATACATACAACTCATAGCCACAAGCTAAAACAACCACTGAAAACCAGAAAGACACTCAAGCCTCCGCTTGCTTCTCGAACCACTTCGAAAACCTTGCCTTCATACTTGCCTCTGGTTCCCAAGTCTCCTCCTCGACACCATCACAGTCCCACACGACTCTCACTAATGGTATCCTCTTCCGGCGCAGAACCTTGACTCTCCTCTCGAGAATCCTCACAGGTCTCGCCTCCAACGTCATGTTGGGCTGAAGATCCTCCGGAATCCTAGCCAACACCTCCTCAGACTCATGTAGACACTTCCGCAGCATCGATACATGAAATACCTTATGAAACGCTCTCATACTCTGAGGTAACTCCAACCGATAAGCCACTGGTCCAACCCGCTCCACCACCCGGAACGGACCCATAAACCTCGGACTTAGCTTATTCTCCGAAATGGATCTGTTAGGACCCCTCAACATCGCTGCCTTGAGATACACCAGATCTCCCAGCTCAAACTCCAGCTCTTTCCGTCTCTTATCAGCATAACTCTTCTGCCGATCCTGAGCCTCTCTCATGTTCAGCCTCAAGACACGGATCTTCTCTGTCGTCTCCTGAACAAAATCCGCACCAAACATGCTCCTCTCCCCCACTTGAGTCCAGCACAACGGTGTCCTACATGGCCTCCCATACAGAGCCTCATATGGAGCCATCCCAATACTCGCCTGGTGTGAGTTATTGTACGCAAACTCGACCAGATTCAGATGATCCACCCAATGACCACCATAATCCAGCACGCACATCCTCAACAGGTCCTCTAAAGTCTGAATAGTCCTCTCCGACTGCCCATCTGTCTGAGGATGATAAGCCGTGCTCATGTGCACCTTAGTGCCCATCTCTGCCTGAAACGCCCTCCAGAACTCAGACGTAAACCTTGGATCCCTGTCTGACACAATACTCGCTGGTACCCCGTGCAGCCTCACTATCTCACGCACATACTTCTTAGCCAACACCACCGTCCCATCGGTCTTTTTGATGGCAAGAAAATGTGCTGACTTGGTCAGACGATCCACAATCACCCAGATCGCATCATACGTCCGTGACAACGGCAACCCCGTCACGAAGTCCATGGTAATCATATCCCACTTCCACTCCGGAATGGGCAAACTCTGCAACATACCACTCGGAACCTGATGCTCAGCCTTCACCAGCTGATACACGTTGCCCGCTGCAACCCAATTAGCTACATCCCTCTTCATCCCGACCCAGTGATAATACCGCTTCAGATCACGATACATCTTGGTTGCCCCCGGATGAATCGATAACATGCTCGCATGAGCCTCACGCAAGATCTCTTGCCTCAGATCCTCATCCTTGGATACACAAACCCGTCCGTTCACCAGTATCGTCCCATTTGCCGAGACCATATACTCTGAACCTTCAACCCTAGCAGCATCAATCAACATCGGATCCAACTCCTGAGCTGCTCGAATACGACTCAGCAAATCTGCTTGGTTAGCTACCTCTAACCCCAACGGCTCCTGTGAGATTACACACAACCTCAACGTACTAATCTCGCTCACCAGAGCTTCCATATCACGCTCCTGAGCCGAAGCAACCCTCATCCGACTCAACGCATCTGCAACCAGATTAGCCTTACCTGGATGGTAT
Source organism: Arabis hirsuta (assembly GCA_964056655.1). Taxonomy (NCBI): domain Eukaryota; kingdom Viridiplantae; phylum Streptophyta; class Magnoliopsida; order Brassicales; family Brassicaceae; genus Arabis; species Arabis hirsuta. The sequence goes on from OZ053310.1 coordinate 22,701,851, forward strand.
CCGATCTCCAAATCGTAATCCGCTACCAACTCCATCCAGCGCCTCTGTCTCTGGTTCAGCTCCGGCTGAGTACCTGGACCTGGACCTTTCCGCCATAAATGTAAGATCTCCAAATCTTTAGAGCGAAGATTACCACAGCCAACTCCAAATCATGGGTAGGGTAGTTGCACTCATGCTTCCTCAATTGCCTCGAAGCATACGCAATAACTTTTCCCTGCTGCATCAGGACACAACCCAGACCAACACCCGAAGCATCAGTATACACCACGTAAGGCTCCCCTGGCTCGGGTAACGCCAACACAGGTGTACATGTCAACATCTCCTTCAGCTTGCTAAAACTCTCCTCGCATGCAGAAGACCACACAAAAGGAACATCCTTCCCTGTCAACTTGGTCATCGACTTAGCCAAACTCGCAAATCCCACGATGAATCTCCGATAATAACCTGCCAACCTAAGAAAACTCCTGATCTCAGTGGCATTCATCGGTCTAGGCCACCCTCTGATAGCCTCAATCTTAGCCAGATCTACGGAAACTCCCTCTGCAGACACCACATGGCCAAGAAAACTCATCTCCCTCTGCCAGAAACTGCACTTGCTCAACTTCGCAAATAGCTTCTGCTCCCGCAGCTTCCCCAAAACTACTCTCAGATGCAACTCATGCTCCTCAGGACTCTTCGAATACACCAAAATATCATCGATAAAGATGATCACAAACACATCCAGATACTCCTGGAATACCCCATTCATCAACCGCATGAACGCTGCTGGTGCATTCGTCAAACCAAAAGGCATCACCACGAACTCAAAATGCCCATACCTCATCCTGAAAGCAGTCTTCCTCACATCTGCCTCCTCCATCGGAATCTGATGGTACCCCGAAGCCAAGTCGATCTTGGAGAACCAGGTAGCCCCTCGCAACTGATCCAACAACTCATCAATGCGCGGCAGAGGGTACCTGTACTTCACGGTGACTCGGTTAAGTCCCCGATAATCGATGCACAACCGGAAACTACCATCTTTCTTCTTCACAAACAACACCGGCGCTCCCCACGGTGAAACACTAGGCCGAATAAAACCCTTATCCAACAAATCATCTAGCTGCTTCTTCAGCTCTGCCATCTCTGCTGGAGCCATAAGATAAGGTGCCTTAGATATCGGAGTAGTCCTGGGTTCCAACTCAATAACAAACGGTTCCGACCGCGATGGCGGTAATCCCTCCAATGACTGGATCACATCCTAGAAATCCCGAACAACTCGAATATCCTTAACTGCAACCCCTCCAACAGACTCAGGCATCACTATCGTTACCAGATACGCCTCGCAGCCCTTGAGAAGCAACTGCTCGGCCTGTATCGTGGAAATCACAAGACTCCCGGAAGTCGGTCTCACACCCTGATAAACCAACCTCCCTGCCTCTCGCTCAAACACAACTCGCCCTCGGTGGCAATCCAGATGGACCCTGTAACGATCCAACCAATCCATACCCAGGATAACATCGTACAGCTCCACCGGACTGATGATCAGATCTGCTGGCATCAACTCTCCTACCACCAGAACATCCACACCACGAGCCCGCCCGAAAGTAGCCAACGTCCTACCACCAACAACCTTGACTACTCCCGCCTGTTCCCCGGAATCACTCTGGATTCCACTCCTCTCCGCACACTCCGGCGTAATAAAGCTATTCGTAGCTCCCGAATCAAACAACACGTGGGACTCATAACCGCCCACAACTAAGGTCCCTGCACAATCCCATGTGCCTCAGAACCCTACCATTCTAGCACAGACTCACAATTTCCCAACAGACAAAAACTCAAACAACCACGAATTTAAAAAGTCAAGTCCGAAAATACCTGTGATCGGTCTGGTGCTAGATCCACCCGCCTCCGCAGACGTGAATACACGCGGTGCTGCTGCAATCTGAGACAACGGCTGCACTACCAATGGCTGCACTACGGCCACCGCCAACTGCTGCAGCTTCGGACACTTGGGCTTAATATGCCCCGTCTCTCTGCAGTGGTAACACACCCGTGTATCCTGGACCCCGACCCGTACATCTTGAGTCCCGGTCCCGGTCCTCTTCGGACAGCTTGCCACACGATGGGACATACTCCCACACCCGAAGCATCCCGAACCGCCCTGACTGACCCCTGAAGTGCTCTCCTACTTCCTTTTCTGTCCCTGAGCATGTTTGCCGCCCCTGCCTGAACTCATCTGCTGCTGAGATCTCCTCGGCTGCTGCTGCTGCACCGGTGGACTAACCACCACAACCTGCTCCCCGAGATCCTCCTTGATCGCAGCACCCATCTCAACCAGCTCCGCCCTCGTGGCGAACCTACTCGCCCTGCAGCGAGTCCTCAAATCTGGTCGAAGTCCTCGCAAGAACCTCCTAACCTAGGCATCCTCGCCCTCCATGCCTCTCCCTGCATGTACCAGGAATCGACTGAACTCAACATCGAACTCCCTCACTGACCGATCTCCCTGAGTTAGGTCCAGAAACCTAGACTCCAAACGGTCCACTGCCTCCTGCGGGAAATACTTGGCGTTGAACTCCGCCAAGAAATCCTCCCAGACCATCTCGGTCTGCACCCTTGTTATAATGCGTTTTTGGCGCATTCTAACCCTTGTTTTGTAGGCTTTTATCGAGTTTTTCACTCTCTATCGAGTCGTTCTAGGTACAAAAAGCGGCTGAAAGCAATAACTGGAACTTACAATCGGAATTGGCTAGAAAAGAATGAAGTTGGACCCTTTTTGGACATTCTGGAGAAAGAGAGCACCTGACGCCCAGAAGAGAGCACCTGACGCCCAGAATGGAGCAGATCGATCGATATCCGAGCAGATCGATCGATCTGAATTTCAGATCGACCGACGTAAATTCTATGATCGATCGATCGAGAGGGAGCACCTGGTACGAAGGAGGGAGCACCTAGTATGAGAGAGGGAGCACCTGCTCCCAGCAGAATCATTAATGGGCCTTTTGCAAAACCCTAATTTTGCAACCCTAATTTTGGGCCAGCCGTATTGGGCCTTTAAATAGGTCTTTTTACTAGATCTTTTTGGGGGAGAGCAAACACGCCACATCTACAATCACGCAGTAGCAGCAACAACACCATATAGATTCACAATGAGAGAGAGAGGGAGAGATTCGAACCATTGTTTTAGAGATTGTCTTTCACGTTTTGTTGGAGTTTTCCTAAAACCCTAATCTCTTTACATTGATTTAATGATGTTTCTTTTATATCTTGCTGCTGTTGGTTTCTTAATTATGTGCGAGTAATCCTCTTGTTAGGTTAGGGGTTTTCGATGGGATTTGATTCATGAACTAAGCATAGATAGGTTTTCATATAATCATTCGATAGTCTCCACCTATTGTCGATCATATTGCCTAGGTTAGATTGATCACCTAGCCTTTGATCTTAGGTTGAATTTACTTATCAAAAGTTTGTAAATTGCTGGAATTGACTTAGGTGGGCGATTTGATCCGTAGCCAACGAAAGTTGAAGTTAGGGCATCTCGTGAACTTATCAACCCTAATCGCTAAAGCTTGATAATCCTTGTAACCTCAACGACAGTTAGGGTGTTAGATTGATAGTGAAAGTTGTAGATGCCACGAAAGTGGATCTCCTTATATTTATGGTTGAGTTCGAGACTTGGTCGTAATCCCGTACCTGAATAATTGCTTGGTTCCTGACATTCGAATCCCTGAGAATTATCCCTGACCTAACGCCTTTCCACCATTGTTTACAATCGAATTTACTTTTTTTTACTTTGATATTTTTGTGACAACTTAAAAATACTTGATCGCTTAGCTGAAATTGTATCTCAAAAGATTAGAGTGTATTGCTGGTCCCTTTGAACGAACCTCACTATTCTACATCGAATTAGTGATACCTAGGTTTTAAACTTATAAACCCGGAAAAGGATAAACATCAATAATCCAATCAATTTCACAGGTCAACAAATAACCAGCGGAAATCAAACTAAACCTTTAAACCAAACAATTCCATTATCAATTTAACCAATCATTCAAAACAGTCAACCAATATTCCAACAACCTAACCCGTTCTAATCTTAATTACTATCAACCTAGCAATTCAATTAAAACACACAACGACGAGCCACTAGATCCATCATCCCGTCCTCGCCCTGATTCCACGATCACATTTTGTCTTTACCTGCATCACATGGCAAAAAGAGATGCGTAAGTATTATCATAAATACTTAGTGAGGCGGTCCTCCCATCTACAGACCATGTACTCAGTAATAGAACCATACAATACCAGGGTGATTAAACAGCAGTGAACAAGACAAGCAAACGACACGCAAAACGTGCAGAATGGCACTGTGTCGCGTGACACGCTTAAATGTGTCGCGCGACACGTCGCGCAGAACCTGAATCCGAGCCTCATCCTCTCATGGCTCGAATCCCAGTAACTTTTCATCGAAACCTGCATCGAAATCAACCAACCAATGCCAAATCCAACCAAGGAACGAAAACAAACAATCATACCATACAATCCTACTTCCCGAGAGTCTATGGTCGCGCACTCACCTGATTCTGGAGAAAAAAGATGAAGAACACGAAGAACCCTAACCCAGAATCTCTGATTCGGACTCGATTATCTCTTCAACCACAGCTCCAAAACATAATCTGAAAACTGTTCTGAAAACTAAACAGAGAGATCTACACAACGGTATGTAGATCGTCCTCTGATTCCCAATGAATCGACGGAAAACAGCCCGCAATCACAATGATCGGAACTGGAAAATCTGAGATTTCAGAAACGACAACCTGAAGTCAAAAGAACACAGAGAACGGAGATTACCTCCAAATCAGGATATGAAACCTGATCAAGAAACTAGACAGAAAGAGCTTTCCAAAGACATCTCAATCGTCTCCTGATTTTCTTTGGCTCGACGAGAATCCTCCCTCGAAGAAGACTGATCGCAGACTCGTAACAGCACCAACCTCACACATTCAAACGACCATAACTCAGCGAATACTTAACCAAATCACACGTGGGTTTCACCCACATCAAGAGCAAAGATAGGAGAACTTACCTTCAAAGTTTCCCTCCAATCCGACTTGATCTTCCCTATCTTTTGTCTCCTCCAAAATTGACGGCAAAACCTCCAAAATCTCTCAAAACTCTCTCAACTCTCTCAACCCTAGTTTTCTCTCAAAAGTGGCCAAAGGAACTGAGAAACATGACCCCAGACCTTAAATACTCGAACCCTAGGGTTCCCTAAACTGGTCCAACTCAAAACAAACCAGAAATCAAAACCCTAGGTCTGATTAATGACTTGCGTCGCTCGACGCACCTCCCTTGCGTCGGTCGACGCAACACCCAGAAACCGACTCCTCGCGAGTCCCACTGCGTCGATCGACGCACCACCAAAATACACATTTTGGTTCATGGGCGTTACAATTCTCCCCCACTAACAAGGATTCGTCCTCGAATCACAAGTTACACATACCTGACCCCTGCCAAAACCCTCACTTACGCCCAGAAACCCGACCAAATTTCCCCGGAACACACCGAAATGCACCGTTTATAGTCCCGACCAACCGTAGACCCGGTGAAAGAACCAATTGATCGTGCAACAATTAAACAAGAACTTTCACGACCAAGACGCTACATAAGTTCTAGAGTCGTCTGAACGAGGTTTAAGACACAAACAACAGCCCTAGACTAGATCCATCAAAACACACTGCTGGCCCTACCTGGCCGATACCACCTGAGATCCTCAGCGATCCCCGAAGCTCATCAAGTCTCAACACATAGTCACATTACAGAACGCCCTGCCCGCACTCAATGTATATGTATATATATATATATACACACCCAGCACCCCCAAGGTCGTCACCCTGAGGTCAAGTGTATAATATCCAATCACCCTCCGGGCGGCCATCCGTCAGGCTGGTCTGCTCCCCGCTGACACATCCTCGGAACACACAGTCCGTCAAACGCTCTGCGAGCAGGAGACACCAATTGTCCCCTGGAGAGATCTCATCTGTCTCTCGAGGTATATATATACAGGAAACCGTACTGGTTCCCTAGAGAGAATCATGTTCCCTCAGGTATGCCCGGCATCTTCTGTAACATGGCTATCAGTACCTATTGACTCGAATTCCTTCACGTGGCTCTCATGACATTCCCTCAGCAAAATATCGTATATGACCCCTCAGCGAGTCATCTGGAGTCCCTGGAAAAGACAAGTCCTGCAGAACCTTCTTTCCAGATCCCCCTAGGAAATAGACAGATCCCGATTCCACCTAGGATCTCTATTCCCCAGCTCAGAGTCCCGAGACAGACAAACCTCGATCCCACCTAAGGCCTGCTTCCCGACTCCTCTAGAAAATAGACCAGTCTCGATTCCACCTAAGACTTCTACTTTCCAGCCAACTAGAGTCCCGAGACAGACAAACCTCGATCCCACCTAAGGCCTGCTTCCCGACTCCTCTAGAAAATAAACCAGTCTCGATTCCACCTAAGACTTCTACTTTCCAGCCAGCTCTCCTAGCGAACGGACGAAACCTAACTACCCATAGGATCGCCGCCCCTAGGATCTCTAGCCATGGACTAGCTCTAACTCCCATAGAACGTCCATGCTGCCAGACAACACAACACACATGACCCTCACCGGTCATCTACTATAAGAACTCACATCTCATAGTCCAAACCTCATGATACTCTGTCATGACATAGGAACTCCACATCCTAAAAACCCCTCATAAGAACTCACATCTTATGAAACACAAATAATAAGAAATCCCATCTTATTAAACACAAGATGTATATTGTTACAACAAAACAAAAATACAGCAACCGTAGCCACATGCTACAACCAAACCAAAAGATTGAAACCAACGAAATGAAAGACTCCTCAAGCCTCTGCTTGCTTCTCGAACCATTTCGAGAACTTAGTCTTCATCATCTCCTCTGGTTCCCAAGTCTCCTCCTCAATACCGTCACAGTCCCACACGACTCTCACCCACGGTATCCTCTTCCGGCGCAGAACCTTGACCCTCCTCTCGAGAATCCTCACATGTCTCGCTTCTAAAGTCATGTTGGGTTGAAGATCCTCCGGGATCCTAGCCAACACTTCCTCAAACTCATACAGACACTTCCGCAACATCGACACATGGAAGACCTTATATGAAAAGCCTTCATGTTCTGAGGTAACTCCAAACGATAAGCTACCGGTCCGACCCGCTACACAACTCTGAACGGACCCATACCTCGGACCTAGCTTATTCTCCGAAATGGATATGTTAGGATCCCTCAATCTATCTGCCTTGAGATACCCCAGATCTCCCAGCTCATATTCCAACCCCTTCCTCTTTTTATCGGCATAACTCTTCTGCCGATCCTGAGCTTCCTTCATGTTCAGCCTCAAGACACAGATCTTCTCCGTCGTCTCCTGAACGAACCTCGCACCAAACATGCTCCTTTCCCCCACTTGAGTCCAGCATAATGGTGTCCTACACGGCCTCCCATACAATGCCTCATATGGAGCCATCCCGATACCCGCCTGATAGCTGTTGTTATACGCAAACTCTACCAGGTTCAGATGATCTGCCCAAAGACCACCATAATCCAGCACACACCTCCTTCTTCATCCCAACCCAAAAATAATACCTCTTCAGACTCTGTACATCTTGGTTGCTCCCAGATGAATCGTTAACATGCTCAAACGAGCCCCTCTCAGAATCTCATGCCCGAGACTCTCATTCCTGGCTACACAAACCCGTCCGTTCACTAGAATCGTCCTATTCACCGAGACATGATACTCTGAACCTGCAACCGGAGAAGCATCAATCAACCCCTGATCCTTCTCCTGAGCTTCCCAACCTTGCTCAACACATCTTCCTGGTTAGCTGCCTCAACCCCCAACGGCTCTTGTGAAATCACGCACAACCTCAATGTACTAAGCTCACTCGCTAACTCCTCCAAATCCTGCTTCTGAGCCGAAGCAACTCGCTTCCGACTCAAAGCATCAGCCACCAGATTAGCCTTACCCGGATGGTACCCAATCTCCATATCATAATCTGCTACCAACTCTATCCAGCGCCTCTGTCTCTGGTTCAGCTCTAGCTGAGTGAAGAAATACTTCAGACTCTTTTGGTCCGTGAATACCTGGACCTTCACGCCATAAAGATAAGATCGCCAAATCTTCAAGGCGAAGATCACCGCAGCCAACTCCAATTCATGAGTAGGGTAGTTGCACTCATGCTTCCTCTACTGCATCAAGACACAACCTAGACCAACTCCCAATGCATCCGTATACACCACGTAAGGCTCACCCGGATTAAGCAACGCCAATACTGGTGTACTAGCCATCATCTCTTTTAGCTTCCCAAAACTCTCCTCGCCAGCTGAATACCACACAAAAGGGACATCCTTCCCCGTCAACTTCGTCATTGCCTGCGCCATACTCGCAAAACCCTTGATGAAACTCCGATAATACCCAGCTAACCCGAGAAAACTCCTGATCTCCGTCACATTCCTCGGTCTAGGCCACTCTCTGATAGCCTCAATTTTAGCCGGATACTTGGCATTAAACCCAGCCAAAAATCCACCCATGCCATCACTGCCTGCACTCGGAATCCCTCTGGATACCTCAAAGAGTCGAAGTTACGCTTCACACTCATCCGCCGCTCATCGGCCCCTCAGGCTTAGCACCTCACGAGAAAACTCTCGTGCTAATCCTCTACATCTGCTCCATCATCCTAAGATAGGATGAGAGCTCCTCCACAGCCGCCACTCCCGGCTGCACCCAGCCATACCCGGCTGCACACTAGCCACACCAGGCTGAACCCCCGGAGCCTAACTCTGAGCCGGCACCCCTCCCGGTAACCGCTCCAAGATCAATTGTAGCAGACTCGCCAAACTATCATCTCGATCCTGGCCGACACCTGTGACAGCACCCCCACCTGGGCCCGCCGCACCGCCAACCACACCGGGACCCTCACTAGTCCCACCAGCCCTCACACTGGTACACGCAGTGGCAACCCCGGAACTCTCACTAGTCCCACCAGCCCTCACACTGGTACACGCAGTGGCCACACTCACGGATCCCTCCTGATACGTCTGTGAATCCGCCACCTGCTTCTGCGTGGTCTCCTGGGTCACACACGCGGCAGCAGACTCACTCACAAGTCCCTGCCCGCGCCTACGCCCTCCACACCCACCTTGGCCTCCCCGACCAATACCTCTAGCAACTCTAGTACCTCTACCCATCACACTCTGCCCTACCAATGGCAGAACTCTAGTATCTTTAACAATTCCTCTTCTCAACTAGAAGCAAAAACTAAGCATACTAAAAAGCATAAGAGGTCAAACAACACATACCGTGGAATCTCTTTGAAGGCTCGGAGATGATCTAGGACTCCAAACCCATACAACAATCAACTGACTAACTACTCATAATCAATCAAGCAATCCACAAACAACGCAATTGACAATCACATTCAATCAATTACGTTCTCCCGCCCTAGAACCATAAGGGCTCTGATACCAAACTGAAACAACCCGACCCGTTTTTTTTTTTTTTTTTTTATACATTGAATCAGATTATCATTCCCATAAATGATAATCCTCAATAATCCAATCAATTTCACAAGTCAACAAATAACCAGCGGAAATCAAACTAAACCTTTAAACCAAACAATTCCATTAATTTAACCAATCATTCAAAACAGTCAACCAATATTCCAACAGCCTAACCCGTTCTAATCTGAATTACTATCACCCTAGCGATTCAATTAAAACACACAACGACGAGCCACTAGATCCATCATCCCGTCCTCGCCCTAATTCCACGATCAAAATTTGTCTTTACCTGCATCACATGGCAAAAAGAGATGCGTAAGTATTATCATAAATACTTAGTGAAGCGGTCCTCCCATCTACAGACCATGTACTCAGTAATAGAACCATACAATACCAGGGTTATCAAACAGCAGTGAACAAGACAAGCAAACGACACACAAAACGTGCAGAATTGCACTGTGTCACGTGACACGCTTAAATGTGTCGCGCGACACGTCGCGCAGAACTTGAGTCCGAGCCTCATCCTCTCATGGCTCGAATCCCAGTCCCTTTTCATCGAAACCTGCATCGAAATCAACCAACCAACGCCAAATCCAACCAAGGAACGAAAACAAACAATCATACCATACAATCCTACTTCCCGAGAGTCTATGGTCGCGCACTCACCTGATTCTGGAGAAAAAAGATGAAGAACACGAAGAACCCTAACCCAGAACCTCTGATTCAGACTCGATTATATCTTCAACCACAGCTCCAAAACATAATCGGAAAACTGTTCTGAAAACTAGAGAGAGAGATCTACACAACAGTATGTAGATCATCCTCTGATTTCCAATGAATCGACGGGAAAACAGCCGCAATCACACTGACCGGAACTGGAAAATCTGAGATTTCAGAAACGACAACCTGAAGTCAAAAGAACACAGAGAACGGAGATTACCTCCGAATCAGAATCGGAAACCTGATCTAGAAACTAGACAGAAAGGGCTTTCCAAAAAAATCTCAATCGTCTCCTGATTCCCTCTGGCTCGACAGGAATCCTCCCTCGAAGAAGACTGATCGCAGACTCGTAACAGCACCAACCTCACACATTAAAACGACCATAACTCAGCGAATACTTAACCAAATCACACGTGGTTTCTCTCCAATCCGACTTGATCTTCCCTGTCTTTTATCTCCTCCAAAATCGACGGCAAAACCTCCAAAATCTCTCAAAACTCTCTCAACTCTCTCAACCCTAGTTTTCTCTCAAAAGTGGCCAAAGGAACTGAGAAACATGACCCCAGACCTTAAATACTCGAACCCTAGGGTTCCCTAAACTGGTCCAACTCAAAACAAACCAGAAATCAAAACACCCAGAAACCGACTCCTCGCGAGTCCCACTGCGTCGATCGACGCACCACCAAAATACACACTTTGGTTCACGGGCGTTACAATAAGTCTGTCAACAATAAGTCTGCCATTAATTATAAATCTGTCGTACAAAACATAAATTTGTCATCACGTATACAAATAAGTCTGTCGTACAAATAAGTCTGCCGAAGTAAATTTGTCCTTACAAAAATAAGTCTGTCGCTAAAATAAATCTGCGGTTATAAAAACAAGTCTGTCATAATGTTGGTTTCAAAAATTCGGAGTGGCAGTTTCGTAATTTAATCTGAACGCTGGTTTTTTTGGATTTTATAAATTTTTTTTTCCTACAAAGAAAAAAAGGCTATTTTGGGTATTAAAAAAACTCATTTAACCCTCAAATATTTAGATACATTCTAGTAATAAAAACATATTTATGGGTCAAATGAGTTTTTTTCCCATAACTTTGGCCTCAACTATTTAATTTTGTTGAGTGAAGTCAAAATTTTCTTTTAAAAAGAATGTGACCTCCTAGGTTGTACTGAGACCGGTACGGGGACAAGAAACGGAGACGGACATCGGGACGGAAAACAATAATACGAAAAATTTATGGATATGGGTACGGTAGGGATACGTCAATAGATATATATATATAAAATACCTATGAATACATATAGGGGCAATTACAAAAATGCCACTTTTTGTGTGCACATTTGCAAGAATGCCACTTAGGGGTACCCATTTGCAAAAATGGCACTAATTATAGATTTATAAAGCCTATATCTTAAAATTCTAAACCCTAAAAAATGTTTTGACCCCTAAAACCCCCTAAACCCTTTTAACTACCCTAATAGAACATAATTAACCCAAACATAAATGATATAAAGAAAAAATAATTTTGAAAAAGTGGCATTTTTGTAAAGATTTCAAAAGTGTGGCATTTTTGTAAAGTGGCATTTGAAAAGTGGCATTTTTTGAAATTTCTCATACATATAAGAAAATTACATCATAAATCTCAATATAAAAGAACACTCAATCAATATAAGAATTAGATTTATTTTGACGTTAACAATAGAGCTTGAATTACAAGAAAAAAATGTATTAGAGATAGAAAAACATACGGTGATCGGAGTAACGTAAATCTTGTGGACTTATAAAGAGTCAAGAATGAAGACTATTTGAAAAAACGAATGTCGATAATGTAGGAGATGTATAATAAATTTGAAACCCTATTTCATAATAACTTTTTTTATGTTATACATTTTATTTTCATTTTTTTCTTAAAAATAATAACTAATATATAAAACAAACAACGAAAACACTAATTTTTAACATAATACGTTTGAGAAACGTCTCTAAATTCGAAAGGTTTTGTCTCCGTTAATTGTCGACGTCCCTAACATGTTAGAGACATCTCGAGGACGTTTTGATGGTGTCTCCGAACCGTACCCGTCTCCGGGACGTTTCCGGTACGGGAGATGGCGCCAAAACAAAGTACCCGTTCTTCATAGGTGACCTCAACTATTTATTTATTTTTAGCTATTTTTTTTGTAAAAGAAATATCATAATGACATTTAAGTAGTTATGAGATTTTTATATTTTTTTCCTAAAATATGTGTTGTATGATTTCACTTCATTGTCGATGTGCTGTTTTAGTAAATTTAAAACTTTTTGTGTTATTTGATGTAATTTCTCTAATATTATTGGTTAATAATATTAAGTTCATTTTACACATTTTCGAATTAAGATTATCTCAAGTCATCAACTCCATGACACTACGCATGCGACCAATTAATAAAAAGACAATGTGGAGACTGGAGACATATGTTTGATGTTATAGCTCAACAACTTAAAATATAAAAGAGTGATACTTTATCTAGATATGATATTAATGTTATAAGAGTTCGAATGGTAACACTGAATTGAATGGTGCGAATAAAAAACTTGTGCGGTGCGGAATGGTACAAGTGCAATTCATACAAAAAATTATATTATGCGGAACAAAAGCGGTTTGTGTAAAAAAAGTGGAACCGAATAATGTTTGATTGGTAAAAAATTAACATACGGTGCAAGATAATTATTTTAAATAACCAAATTTTTTATTTTTTAAATATATCCACCCCAATTCATAAATGAAATATGAACTACTTTTTCATATTTTTAGAAGCTACTTTTTTATATAAATAATAAAGAACCATATCTAACCGCACCTAATTGGAGCTGTATGCGTATCAAGTGCGGGATAAAAAACCAAGGGAAAAAAAATATTATTAAATGTTTCTTTGTAAGTGCATATTTGATCAAAATACGTCACATTCTCACGTAATAATATGAATGTAAACATTTTATAATTATGTTTCCTATTTAAATAAAAAAAAAACCAGAGAGTAAAAAACGCTTTGAGGCCCGAGTATCGATGTGAATAAAAAACCACTGGTTTCTTTGACTCTTCCTTTTTGTGAATCTGTCACCAACTTTTCTTTACCCAAAATAGAAGTTTTAACAAATTCAAATCGCTTTTGAGATACCCTCACCCCCGGCTAAATGTCAGAGGGTCCGTCAGCTGTCAGTAAGCCTCCTTCACTTCAATGACCCAGCCTTAATACCATCAAAAGATCTTTACTAGCCTACTGCTGCTATCTTTGAGGATCTTTCCAAACATCTCAAACCACAAAGTTCCCAAAGATGTCTCCCAGAATTTCCTACAAGGATAAAGGCAAAGCTATAGCAACCTCTAGTTCGGATCCAAGAGTCACTAAAGTGAAGGTTCAAAACTCAGATAACTCAGCACTCCCTCACACTGGTGGGGAAAGTAACACACCAAAAATATCAAAAAGTATGGTCCATCATACCATTCTTTACAGACCGGTGGAAGACGGCGGTCCGGCCTATTGACCAGGGGCAAGGACACTTCCAGTTTCAGTTTGCAAGTGAGAAAGACCTCCAACTAGTACTTGCAAATAGACCCTATCACTTTGCTAAGTGGATGCTCATCATCCAAAGATGGGAACCCACCATATCTAAAAAATTTCCATCCCAAATCCCTTTCTGGGTGAAGGTACAGGGGCTACCGGTTTACCTTTGGACCCAAGATACCATCCAGAGCATTGGTGAAAGCCTTGGTTTCTATGAAAAGGTGGAAATCACCACTACAACATCAAGAATAAGAGTCCATGTGGATGGTCTCAAACCCCTCATCACTACCTCTATTGTTGAATACCCAAATGGAGATGAAGTATCAGCATCTCTAGTCTACGAGAAGCTTGAGAGACACTGCTCTCTGTGTATGAGACTCAACCATGACGACAAAGAGTGCCCTGATGTACTTACAAATGTTTCTCTGGTGGGGTTGGGAAATACCAAAAGGCAAGAGAACTCAACTCCATTTGAGAAAAAGCATAGAGTAGAGGTATCATCAAATCACAGTAGAGAGAAAGAGGTGAAAACCTATGACCCTTCACGAAGGACACCACACTACAACCGCAGGGAGGAAGAGACCTCAAGAAGCAGATATCGAACACACTATGAAGAGAGATATACGGGGGAGAGAAACCGTAGCTCATACTCCGGCAGAAGCCAAGACCCAAGGAGAGGATCGAAAGCAGATAGACCGTATAATCACTATGAAGGTGAACTAAGAGGAAGTCTACAACATAGAGTACGACCTGGAAGAGCAGAGAGAGCCAGGTTCAGAGAGGAATCAGAGACACTATATACCAGAGAAGAGAGGGAGGATACCTACAGACTTAGCAGATCCAGGACGGACACTAATATAAACCCTCCTACTCCTCCACCTGCCTTCCAAGAGGTAGTAATTGAAGCTGTGGAAGAGGTACAAGAGGTGATGATCCGTTATTCCAACTACCTAGATCCAACTGAAAATGCGGCTAGAAATGAACGGTTTAGACAAGCAGAAGAAGATTGATAGGTTGTGGAGTCAGCTGTCTGTATGGTCCAGGCTTCTTTAGCTCCACAACTTCAACAGCCACCCTCTCCTCAAGCTAGGAGACCAATAGCGGAAAGAATTGGCATCATAAATCCAGTAAACCCAGAACCTATCTTGGCTCCTGGTGTGGTGAATAAAGGAGATCCAAAGAGCACAGTAAAACGAAAACCGGGTCGACCTTTGGGATTAAGGAAGATACAAGGGAGTCCAAAGACGTTTATTGGAGCCTCCTCAAGGAAAAGGAAAGCTCAACTCTTTCAAAACTCTCCTAGAAGAAGACTAAATGTGGACTACCCAGGGAGATCTGCACCAGAGCCTACCCCCACGGAGTTGGGAGGACCAAGTGTACCAAGTCAATCAGAAATAGAGCCCCCTAGAACAACAATTATACCAAGGATTAGGAAGAAGAAGGTGGATTTTCACACTTCATCAAGTCCTCTTCCTTAAAGATTGCGAGCTGGAACTGCCAAGGGTTGGGGAGCCCCTTGACAGTTCAGAGGATACGGGAGATACTGAGAGAAGCCTCCCCTGAAATCCTTTTCCTGTCCGAGACAAAGAATGCAGAGGATGTGGTACTAAAGAAGCTTAATTGGATGAACTACGGTCATCACCAGTTAGTTCCCACACACAACCAAGGAGGCAGAGGTTTGGCTTTGTTCTGGAAACAGAACGTCGACCTATCAATCATTACGGCGTGTGATAACTATATCGATTCGAAACTAATCTACAAAGAAAAAGCTATCCACATTACACTGGTTTATGGAGACCCATATCGATCGAAGAGGAAAGCGATATGGGACAAACTCATCGCAATAGCTACAATGAAGGAAGGCATGTGGTTCCTCACCAGCGACTTCAATGATATCGTTGATAACTCGGAAAAGGTGGGCAGACGAGTGAGAGTAGAAGGAACTTTTATTGACTTCCAGTCCTTCTTGTCTGAGGGGGACCTCTATGATTTGCAATACTCCACTGACTGCCTCTCCAGGCGAGTTAAACGATAAAATCATCTAATCCGCTGTCGTTTGGACAGAGCTCTGGCAAACAATGACTAGGCGGAGACATTTCCAGTGGCAAGATGCGAACACCTCAAGTTTGAGGGATCCGATCACCGGCCAATTATCTCACACTTTGACATCTCCAGGAAGAAGACAAAAGGCATTTTCCAGTATGACCATCGATACCGTGATAATCTCAAAGTTAAAGAGCTGATCAAGATGACATGGGCCGGTGGAAATGCCAGAGTGGCCTGATATATCATGGTTTTTACCGATTTTTGGCCATGATATAAATCTTTTTTATAGAGTCTTTTTGATATTTTCGAGTCTTTTCACATCTTTATAGGTCCATGTACGTTTTGAGCATAATGAGAGCCTTTGGAGGGTTTTAGAGCATTATGGAAAGAGTAGCCAAAGTTATGAAGTCGGAGTCGATATTTCCTTCTTGCATCGATCGACGAAACCTTCTTGCGTCAATCGACGCAAGCCTTTTCCACCGACGGATCGAGCTGAAAATTTGACACACGCTAGAACATTGAGTTAGTTTTCATTTGGAAGATATTTGAGGTCATTCCAACGGTTGGATCGAAATTTATGCAAGTTTTAATGACAACATGTCAGTCTACCCTTATCCGACCGGTTCGCTGGAGAAAAAAAAATTGCAGTTTTTCCTATTTTGACTTGGTTTTGTCATAGAGATTGAACCAAAAACGTGATTAGACCTATTTATTCGAGTTTTTGCTATTGTTCAGGATATCTCTTGTCTTCTATTGAGACTTGGATTTGGAGACTTAGAGAGAGATTGTTCTTGAGAGATTTCAAACCCTACTTTATCTCTTTCTCTATCTTTCTATGCAATTCTATTCATCTATGATGTTTGTTTCAATCACCATGTCTGAGTAGTTTGCTTGTTAGGTTTAGGGTTATCAAAGAAATATGAGAAATTGTTAGACTTGTTAGATCTGTTAGGGAACACCACTTGGTTCTTCATCTAGATTGTTGTTAATGCTAGTTCTAGTTTGATCACCTAGAACTTAGATCTTAGGTTAATTGTTAGATGCGAAAGTATTGATAATTACCTGAACTAATCTTAGATGAGCAAATTATCTATTCGCAAAGAAATTTGGTTTAGACAATTTGTGAACAATTGAATCTGAACATTAATGCTTGTCTTTATTCACTGAATTTGCAAAGAAATTTGGAATTTAGGGATTTAGTCATAGATAGTTTTTGCAACGAAAGTTGGTTAACTTTACCAGTGTTTTCATGTTCAAGAACGGATCTTAATTCCCTTAACGATCTAATTTGTCTATAGTTTCGAGTTTCTTGCGATTTCCTGAAAACCTAGCTTTTGTCTCATTGAATTTTAAGAACACTGAATCACCGTTTATTGCTTGCTTTGTTGTTTGATTTACTTTCACATCTTGTTCCTTTTGTTGTTTGATTTACTTTCACATCTTGTTCCTTAGCTTAATTCGAATTCATAATCGATTGTGTGATTTGATTCCCTGTGGATTCGACCCCTAAGTACTACTACGATCTCTTAATTTGAGAGAGTAGCTCAGGGTAAATTTGAGCATATCATGGCCCAAAGAATAGCTAAATGCAGATGGGCCCTTATTGATTGGAATAAAGCCCAGCAAGCAAATAGTTAAGAACTGATTGTTGACCTTTAACGGCGTTTAGAGGAAGCAATGGTAAGCTCGATCAATGACGGAACCCTAATCACCAAATTGAATGCAGAGCTGAAGAAAGCCTATCAGGCGGAGGAGGATTTCTGGAAGCAAAGGAGCTGAACTCTTTGGTTGAGTCTTGGAGATCGTAATACCGGGTATTTTCATTCTATAGCCAAAGGGAGAAGAGCCATGAACAACTTCTCTATCATCGAATGAGCCGATGGAGTCCCAAGGTTTGAGGAAAACCAAATGGTAGAGGACGTGATCTCTTACTTTCAACAACTCTTCACATCAGAGAAAGGAGATAATAATACGACGGTGATGGAGGTAATTTCCCAAAAAGTCTCACAGGAAATGGATTCAAGACTAATCGAGGACCCGACGGCGGAGGAAATCAGGCTGGCTGTCTTCTCGATGCTGCTAAAGCGTCGGGGCCTGACGGCTTCTCGGCTAGTTTTTTCCACTCTAACTGGACCAGTATCGGTCCAGAAATTGTTGCTAAAATCCATGAGTTCTTCTCCACTGGTGTTCTTCCCCGATCAAGTAATCAGACTTTCATCAGATTGATCCCCAAAATCCAAGAACCAAAGAAGATGTCGGACTACCGTCCAATTGCGCTGTGCAACATCTACTTCAAAATAATCTCCAAGCTGTTAACCTGAAGACTACAACCGATCCTTTCTCTACTGATATCGGAGAATCAGTCAGCGTTCGTACCGGGATAGCAATTTCAGATAATGTGCTTATAACACATGAGGTACTCCATTATTTGAAGATTTCTGATGCAAAGAAGTACTGCTCCATAGCGGTGAAAATCGATATGAGTAAGGCTTACGATCGCTTAGAATGGGGCTTTATCAGGTCTGTATTAGAACGTTTTGGCTTTCATCATAGATGGATAACTTAGGTCATGCAGTACGTGACCACTGTCACATACTCATGTCTGATTAATGAGGGACCAAAAGGATTCGTCAAACCATCCAGGGGAATCCGTTAGGGAGATCCCCTCTCCCCGTATATCTTTATCCTCCGTAGCGAGGTGCTCATAGGTCTATGTCTTAAGGCACAGAGAGAAGGGATTCTCCACGGACTGAGAGTTGCAAAAGGAAGTCCTAGAATTAATAACTTACTTTTCGCGGACGATACAATGTTCTTCTGCAACACTAGCACCACTAACACGGCTATGCTCAATTCAATCCTCAACCGGTATGGAGAAGTATCGGGACAGGCTATTAATTTTGAAAAATCATCCATTAGTTTCTCAAGGAAGACCCCTTCAAAGGTTAGAAAGAGAGAGTCAAAAGATAGCTGAAGATCAACAGAGAGAGAGGTGTTGGCAAATATCTGGGTTTACCAGAGCATTTTGGACGCAGGAAAAAAGATCTCTTTACTGGTATAGTGGACAAGATAAGGCAGAAGACGATAAGTTGGTCATCTAGATTCTTATCGGGAGCCAGGAAGATGACTATGCTGAAGAGTGTGTTTGCATCAATGCATGCCTCTCTTTGCAAGAGGATACAATCAGACTTGACCCGCTTCTGGTGGGATGCAAATGCAGACAAACGTAAAATGTGTTGGATCTCATGGCAACAACTCACGCAACAGAAGGCCTTGGCTTTAGAGAAGTTCCATGTTTTAACGATGCTCTGCTTGCAAAGCTCAGTTGGAGAGTGTTACAAAACCAAAAGAGCTTGCTGGCAAGAACTCTATGTAGTAAGTACTACTCAAAGATTGGTTTCCTAGATAGTATATGCCCTGCCTCAGCCTCACATGGCTGGAGAAGCCTCCTTATTTGTAGAGACCTATTGGCCAAGCATTTAGGATGGGCAATTGGTAATGGAAAGTCGGTAAGATTTTGAGAGGATAAATAGATGTCTACTTCAAGTAAGTAGGACCTGTAGGCCCATGTTTATTGGAGGACGTAGGTCTGGTGGTGGCAGATCTACTAGATGCGGAAACAATTGAATGGAATAAACCAGTGATCCAGAGGCTATTCCCTCAGCTTGAAACAGAGATACTTGGCATAAAACCAAGCTGCCTTGGCCTGGAGGATAGAAGAATATGGCTAAAGGATAAGTCTGGGGACTATACAACTAAATCTGGTTATTTTGCAGCACATGAGAGATTGAATCATGGCCATACCAGCAGCTCCCTGGACTGGTATCCTGATGTATGGTCACTCCATACGACTCCTAAAGTCAAAAGCTTTCTCTGGCGGGCAACCAGGGGTGTCCTCCTAGTGGGTGAAAGGCTAGCTGAAACAATACCAGATGTAAACCCTCAATGCGCTCGTTGTGGTGAGTCAGAATCCCTTACCCATCTCTTGTTTACCTGATTTTTGCTCAATAAGTATGGGTGGCAACACCGTTCTCCACCCCCTTCTTTCCGCAACCCCAAATCTCCTTTGAGGAAATGTGGAAGGATGTCAAAACTAGAGTTTGCTTACCGCCATCTGGATTAGGAGCAGTGCCATTAACACCCTGGATTTGTTGGAATATGTGGAAGTCGAAGAATGATCTAATCTTCAATAAGAAAGGATCCTTTGCTTTGGAAATCGTATCTAAGTCAATCTGAGATGCTAGAGAATGGCAAGAGAATCAACAACATAAACCCAAAACACCTTCAGTTTTGGTGGCTGCCCCCGAAGCAAATCACCCACTGAAAGTTGTATGTCAAGCAGATGCGGCTTATAGAGAAGACCTTCTTGTGGCTGGACTGGGTTGGTTTTTCCACAAAAGGAACCAGGCACATCAACACTTCTCAATAACTGAGACAGATGTGTGTTCTCCTCTGATGGCTGAAAGTTTGGCCATCCGCTCGGCCTTGACAAGGGCCGCAGAAGATAACATAAGGACTATCTCGATAGAATCTGACTCCTTACAAATGATCCGAGCTATTTCGACAGGCTCTAGAGTTTCCAAACTTCATGGTATCCTCCAAGATATTGTGACCCTCTCTTAAAGATTTGTTTCAATCTCATTTAAACATATCCCAAGGATAACCAATTTTGTACCTGATTCCCTTGCAAAATCTGCTTTATCTACTTTTGTAGAACTTTATTAACCATATATAAGATATGGATTGACAAAAAAAAAAATTCTATAATTTTTTGCATTTTATGGTTTTATTCGCCCCCGCACTGGTTCCCATTCAAGGCCTTAAATCTCGAAACCAATCTCATCTTCAAATCAAGAAATCAATTAAAGTATATTTAGAGATGGAAGTGCATCGATGCATACAAAATCAATGCACATCATATAAGTAGGTTTCGGTAAACTAACTGAATCAAATTTCCAAGCCGAATTTAACCGAAAGTTCGTTAATGTGGTTTTGTTTCAGTATGTATAAGAGAATAGATCGGCTAAAATCTAAAATATATACGATGCAAAGCATTTGACGCTCATGATATGTCCAACCTCTAAAATACTTGTTTTTCATCTTTTTGGCCCAGATTGCTCCAATTTGTTTTAAAGACTATAAATTACAAAATACTAGAAATACCATTAAAACTTCAAAACCAAGTAGTTTATTTATTAAAAACCTATTAAAAATATAGTAAAACTGGTAAAATATGTTGTATATCACCTACTCGTGTGAGAATACTGATTTACATCCTAAATCGAGATGGGTCTAATCCGGATTCGTTGGTTTATACTTGTATGAAGCAATCAGGTGATTTTAACTTAACACCAGTTGGGATCGGATTTCACCCGCTCAACGTTGAAGTCCAAAGTTATGCAAGCACAGCGCATAGACATGGAATCGTATTAACATACATATATTATATGATTCGCCCAAGTAATTTTTTAACAAGAAGATGAAGTCTTTCTCCTTTCCTAAGTCTTCTCCGTTCAAGAAGTGAGCCTTCTGAGTCCTCTCTACTCACAGCAGAAGTCATAAATGCAATGTCAGTGATGTCACGCTGCCAGCGATGTCACAGTGCCAACGATGTCACAGTGCCAGCGATGTCATAGTGCCAGCGATGTCAGACTGCCAGCGATGTCACAGTGCCAGGGATGTCACAGTGCCAGCGATGACACTGACCATCAAAGACCTGCCAGAGTAGCGACAAAGACCAGAAGGTTCCTGTGTTAAATCCCAATCCAATTACGAAGCCCACTTCGACGCAACCGACATAAAGAAAAGGGAATATGCGAAGACTTAGAAAAGTTAGTATTATCTTTTACGGAAAAACCGAGCCGACTTACAGAGCTATATATATCAATGTACAACCTTTGTACAAGAGATCCGCAATTTTATTCACAAAAACATATACAGCAATAACAAACGTTTCTCTTTGCTCATCGTTTCTTTCGTACCTTAACCTAGAAATCTCAATTTCCTCACGAAATCCTTACAAATCTAATTGTACTAGTTTCGACTCTCACAACACTCTAATCTTTATGTGCCAACGAATTAGTATATAGATTCAGGACAACATAATCGTACGAAATGTAATGGATGACGCAGCGGATCATGCTACATGGGGACCCTTGGAACAACCTTTGTTTGTTTTTAATTGTTCCATGGAGTATCACTTATCACATACGCAATGTAGATAATATTAATTGTTTAACTTAGGACAATTTGAATATATTTGAAAATTTGTTTTGTGCTATCGAAAGCTACTAATCATACCTTGCTTGATTTTTTGAAACAAAAATCTAGATTGTGTGTCTCCTTCCCGTATCTCTTGCATGTCTGACCACTCGGCCTCTCATCCGGTTTGACCTAACCGTGAGGCCACTTTGATCAGGACAAAGGATGAAGACATGTGGCCTAACCTATCAAGTTACTTAAACCATTGTAAACCAAGCTGAAATACTTCCAGGATCACTGTAAAAGATTATTTAAACAAATGGCGTTAAGAGATTCACCTAAAATTGTTACACGTGGCACTAAAAGTTCATCTAAGCTAAAAGATGGTTTAAAGTTTATCTAAATATCTATATTTTAATATAAACACCAATTTCTATATAAACATATCACAATTGGATATACATAATATACCAAAATGATACTGTATTCAAAAGTATTTGATGTTATTTTAGAAATGATCATTTTCGTGATATAAAGAAATGATGATTTAATTCTCCAAGAAAGAACAATAATCATTTAAGTCCTTAAATTTTGCAATTCCCGAGACTAATATTCCAGTTTGTAAATTAATTCCTCAAATATATGTTAACTTTGCGAAATTGGGGTTAAAAAGAGATTATTGTTAACATCTGCGTTTTCCTATTAATGTTGATTTTTTTTTTTTTTTTTTGGTCGAAAGTCATGATTTTATATCATTAAACCGGTAACCCGGTATCACTTATTTTGCAGAGTCAACATCAATTCGAGGATTTAAACTGCGTACTCAATAGTTGGGTAATTAATTATCATAAAAAAACTAGAGAAAATTTAAATGACCATTTTCCGATGTTGGTGTGTGAGTTTGGTTCTAGGAATGGACTGATGTTTAGTGACTACAATGGACATATGTTTTTAGCTATTATCCATTTGGGTCTTGTGGTAATAAAGATACAAAAATATCTTGACTCAATGTGTGTTACCTCTCTTCTTCTTCTAGATTATTATTTTTCTTGTATGGTGAATCTCTCGATGATATAGTGGGGATTATGAGTCCATGACTCACCGATAAGTACTCGTAATCATTCAGGAAACTTCTAAAGTCTCGCTTTTGTTTTCTTTTGGTTTGTGTTTGATTTTTGAGAGAACGATTGTATTTCAGCGAGAGTGCAATTCGTGAAAAATTCCAACAAGGTCTTTAAAAGATTTTCATTGCATAAAAAGACAATGCACAATATTACAAGTTTCAAAACAAATTTATCAGAACCATGCATAATTTTACGAAAAAGAAAAAGA
The DNA here is from genome assembly GCA_964056655.1 of Arabis hirsuta. Lineage (NCBI taxonomy): Eukaryota > Viridiplantae > Streptophyta > Magnoliopsida > Brassicales > Brassicaceae > Arabis > Arabis hirsuta. The sequence continues at coordinate 22,725,250 of OZ053310.1, forward strand.
AGTTTTGAAAACAATTTCATGTCCTTATTTTTTTTTTAATCGTCTGGATTTATTATTATTCAATTACAGACTATAAGAACTGTTACATCGACGATTCTACAACGGACAAGTCTTCCGTCTTAATCCACGCCAAACGATTATATCTTGTCCCACGCTGAAAATCTCCTGCAAACCTACCTCTATTAATCTGCATCAATATTTAATAAATCGCATCTTCTGGGTTCGAACCCCAAATCTCCTGGTGTAGTAGCATTAATGAATCCTTAACCGAACCATTGGACAAAGGGGCTTCCACAAATTTACAAACCCATGTGAGAAAAAAAAAAAATTTACGAACAACCCATGTCGTAAGCTGGAGGCATATGGAAATCCAATATGGCTCACCGTCAAACAAACTAATATACGTCGACAGTTATTAGCCCAGTAATACAAATCAAAGGTCTTACCATTTGGGTTCGGTTGTTTGGATAACCTAAAATATGATGCAATCAAAAGGAAACAAATATATTAATTATATTAGATTCTTTAAATATATTAATAAATTAGATATTGACCCGCATCAAGTATGAGGTTATAAATTTTAATTATAATTTTTGATTATAAAATTTTATTGTATATATTGAAATTGATTTTATAATATATAGAAAATATTGAAAACAAATAAATATGTGAAATTTTTTAAAATTTTTTCGTATTGAATCATAAACACCAAAAAATATTATATAAGTAGTTGTTATATTTGTTGAAAAAGAAACAACAGAGAAAAGCCTCCCAGGCCTGTTTATCGAAGTTGACAGCCGCCGGAGAGTTTTGAGAAAAATGTGCTTCTCGTCACCGGCGTTCGTCTTCTTCTGCCTTCCTTGAGACTCCATGTCTCTCTCAGCCGGCGTAGACCTCAACCATGGCTTCACTTCCGGCTCCATGGATTGCATCTTTGAGACCACCGTCGCCGAACCGGAAAAGACGAAGCACAGAGGTCACTCAGATCTGGGTGGGGTTAACTCAGGCGAAAATCCTGCAAACCTCTCTCTCTTCTCAAGAGAAGAACACTCTTCACCTCCGAGCTAGATGTAACCAGGTTCCGATCGGGACAATCACGTTATCGGAGATGACAGAACAACTAATGACAGTTATACCGTGGCCAGATCCGGCGTGGCCGGCGAATCGTCAGTCTAACCCTCCAGACCCGCCCGACCCTCCCCACCCGCCGGACTGTCGGCCCACCGCGGCCCACTCGCCTGCTCGTGACTACAAACCGTCAAAGAGAGATCCGCAACGGCTTTTGGGTTATCACCACCGCTATTTCCTCACCGCTACCTCGCCTTCATCTCAGTCTACGGCTTCAACTCATGCTCCGTCGACGACAAGACTCCTTCCCTCGTTGAGATCTAAAGTTGCCTGTTGTCAAGGCTTTAGTCCCGACACGGGACACAAACTTCCTCAGCCACCGACTTCAATCTTGGCTCCAGCGACTGTGAAACCTCCCCCGTCGCTGACTTCCTCCTTCCCGGCGTCGATCAAGATTTTTCTCGCCACCGATGATAAATCCATTCCAACCTTCCTCGTGCGGCATGAACATGAGCCTCATCCCAACTGCTCGAGACTTCCACCCCCCTCAACCCTAAAATCCTAATGGGCTGGGCCATTATGAGTCATGGGCTTCCTGGCCCAACAGACTTAAAACCTCCTAGCCCATACCATGAAAAAGGTTCAATATCAAATCAGAATTCTTATCTACAAATCAGGTATAAACTCACTCATTATTTATCCCTGCAAAGATTTAGCCTTCCTTGTCGATTTAGACATATTGTTACAGAGCTCGTTAAAATCAAAGTCCTCCAAATCGAGCCTGGAAAGACCAATTCACATTCTCAGTGCTTCATTTTATCAATCGTCTAGATTCATGTATCTACGTATGAGAAGGTCAAAGTTTTCTGGATTCTCAAATCCTGTAAGTTACTCCCTGTGGAAGAGTTCAATTCCACCTTCTTCCAGCTCGTTGAGCATGGTCGTATCTTCTCCCCTCTCATGGAGAGTGGTCGAAGCTCCATGCTTTATGCCAGGAACTTCAAAGTCACACGGTAAACTGACTAACCTGAAAATCTCCGGCTTTGCCGCGAAGACCCTCTTGACGCATCCGATGCATGTTTTGGATTCGCTGTCCATCCTTTACGATGATCTATCTACTTTATGATTTTATTGCTGTTCAATTATGTTGTATTAATTTTGGAGGATGTTTAATTCCCTCCTTTTGTACTTTGATAATTTAATGGAATGACGAATTGTTGACAAAAAAAAGAAAGTAGATGTTATATTTGACTTATGTAGTTCCAAACTAATGTAAATAACTTTGGTACTACGACTTGTGTCTAATACTACAAAACTCAATAGTTATATACATCTAATTGAAAAAATATTTACATGTACTTTAACAAAAAAAATAGGAATAAATAATCAACATGCATTTTAAATTTATTGAGTGCTGATAATTGATTGAGTCGATTAGGAATAGTCGAACCAATATTTTTAATTTAAGGTGTCATTGAGTCAATTTACATATTATTCTTTTTATGACGATTGAAAACGTTTTCTTTGTTAGTTTTTTTTTTTTAATATGTCACGCTAGTTTTTTTTAACAAACTATTGAGATGTTCCTCAATTTACTTTTTAGTTGGCACATCAGCTATTTTCTACGAATGTTTTTTCAATTAATATATATATATATATATATATATATATGATGTTATATAACATTTGCAAATATTAAAATTTTACTATTTAGTTATATTTTAATTTGTGACCCATGTATTTTTGAGTTTTTGTTTAAAAAATAATACAAATATGTAGATTTTTACCATGACATTTATTATTAAATAAAATATATGATGTTATATAACATTTTCAAATATTAAAATTTTACGATTTAGTTGTATTTTAATTTGTGACCCATGTATCTTTAAGTTTTTGTTTAAAAAACAATACAAATATGTAGATTTTTACCATGACATTTATTATTAAGTAAAATATTTAGATTAGTTGATTTAATTGATATGTCTCTTATATTTTTCTTTGATTGACACATATGATATGTAAAAATTTCCACAATGACATACATAACTAATTAGAATGTTTTGATTAGTTGATTTAATTGATGTGTTCTTTAAATTTTTTATTAATTGAAACATAAAAATTTTCACTTTAATGTTTTCTCAATTAATATATAGAGGATATAGATAATTTTTTTAAATGTTTTCTGCAAATAAATCCTCCAAGTGATTATGATTTGCAATTTTACCTTCTAAATCAATTAAATACAGATAAACCATTGAAGTGTAAGTTAATCCGCAATACAACCCTTCATCGTATATATGTGTATAAGAGGAGAAAACGATCTATTTTCCCACGAGAACTATTGTACAAGTGTATATGTCTCCCAAACTAAACCTCTTTATGTATGCCGATAAAAACAAAGTTTTCAATCTAATTACCCCAAATTAATACTATACAATCTATTTACACATAAATATTGGTTTTATTGGTTTATGAGCTAAACCAATACCAAACCATCTGAAACCATATTAAACCAAAACCAAACAACTTAAAACATTAAACCAAATTTGTTGAAACCGCTTCATCTTCTCCAAACTACAAAACGTAGTCGTTTTATTACTCTCTCTCTCTCGACTTCGATAAACCCAGTCCAAATCCATTCGCTCCTTCTCGGACCCATTTACGAAACTCTAACTAACCCAGAATCAGATTAGCCAAACTGAGACGGAGTTATCCACCGTCGACGCCTTCCGATGACGGATCATCATCATTGTCGTCGCTGAGTTTGACCGCCGGCGAATCTCGGGGTGTTACGGTGACGGCGGATAGTCCGAGACTCAACGCTTCGGGGAATATCGTATTTCACGGACTTGAAAGTCAGGTCTCTTCTTAGGTCAGCTTTTTTCGTGGTCGTCTTCTTCCTCGTCTCCGACGATCCCGACAAACCCAAAAACCCGACAATTCCAAGCCAATTGTCTTCTTCCTCATCTCCACAATCGTAGCCAGATCCCTCCTCATCTCATCTTCACAATTGACAGAGCGGACAAGACGAACAATGCAATTGGAGTGATATATACATATGCTACACGGAAGTCTTCGATCATATACTCGGCGAAATCCTCTTTGCAAACGGCGTAGAGCAAACATAATCTGGATCGGGAATCTGATTCATCTGTTGAGCAAAGCATAAAAGACGAGACTGGATTGTATGAATCGATTTAATATCCTAAGATTTAATAAGGAAGAATCAGAAGAAGAAATGAAGTGTTTTTAACATATTTTTCTTTCCAATCCAAAAAAAAGTAACGAAAGAAGGAGAAGGAGACACGAAGAAGAAGATTCTATTTGGTTCAGATGTTATAACTTATAATTGGTTTAGGTCTTTAACCTGGTTAAATATAATTTTAATTGGTAAAGATGTAATTTTAAAACATTAAACCAACCAAAACCAATATTTATGGTTTCTGAAGTTTAGAAGTTTTTATCGAGGGTGATATAGGTTTTGAACTTTTAATCCTGAGGCAATTAGATTGAGAACTTTGTTTTCATGGACATATATAAAGAGAGTTTAGTTTGGGAGACATATACAGTTATACGATAGTTTTCGTAGAAAAATAGATCATTTTTCCTTATAAAAGCGTATATTTTTTTAATAGACTTCAAAACTATGTCGTTTTAGTTAATTTTTTTAAGAAATAAAATTGTAAATAAAATTCGAACACGCGATCTCAACATTTACAATATTAACCCTTAACCAGATGTGCTAAGCCATTTTTTCTCAAGGATTACAAACACAAAAGTTTATATATCAAAAGGGCATTTACAAAAACGCAGGAAGAACAAAGAGACTGAGAATCAACTTTGTGAAACAACATAGAGCTATTATAAAACCTTAGATTTCATAATCTCTCTCAGAAGCTCAACTTTGTTAAACCACTGTGGCGGTCGAATCTCACAATTAGAATCTAAGCGATTCTTTAGGGTTTGCAAAGTTCTGTGGAAAACAAGCAAACATAAAGATCTCAAGAGAGTTTTTATTAGCTGTGAAGAAAGCTGTTACAAGTGTTTTTTGTTAATGAATTCCGATCCTCCTTTTGGGTGAGAATGAAGAGCTATATATAGTGAAAACATCTAAAATGAGCCAGCTAATAAAATGGATCTGGCCGTTTAAACAATAGATCTAATTTAGGCCCATTACTCTATTAAGCCCATTTTGCTCATGGGTTTAATGTCATTTTGGGCCCAGATTCAGGATGAGCCTTCGTAGATTCGTCGTGATTTCGTCAGGATATTGCAGAGTTGATCTCGTCGCTATATCGATCTCACATGGGTGAAATATGACTCCTACAGTTAGCCCCCAGCTTGGTAGTATCAAGTTATGATGATACCAAGGTAAAAGTTTCTGAAGTCTGAGATCGATATGTTGGAATGCGAAATTGCCAGGTGTGGACGTCTTGTCATCGAACTCGGAAGTTCTTGTTATTCTGTGTGGAGCTGATGTCTGCGTGTTTTTCTGGGCTTATTTCTTTTTCTATTATCTCAGGAGACTGAAGAGGTTGATGATCTTGATGCGTTGATGGGCTTTGAGGCCTGCTGGGAAATTTTAGGAATTTTTACAAAAACCTAATGATTTTAAGAAATCCTCCCAATATAAATAGGCCTGCTACCAGGACACTATTTTCTACCAAACCACTTTCCCCCAGCAGAAGGTAAAAAAAAATAATATCTGCTCCTCCTTATTTTATTGTTATTTTTCTTCTTTTGTTTTTTTTTTCTTTTTTTTTTTGTCGTGGCCGCCGTTTTACAACCCTCCGATCTCGTCTTCTTCCACGTCCGCCGCGACTCTTCACCGCATCCCTTCCTCTTCTTCGTCACGCCTCTCGGCAAGAGAGAGAGAGAGAGATCCGCCATCACCCCTCTCGGCGCGAGAGAGAGAGAGATCCGTCGCACCTTTCGGCGAGAGAGAGAGATCCGTCGCACCTCTTGGTGATGGCGTCGGGCGTCTCGGCGGGTTAACAGAGAGACGTAACCATGGGCAGGAGACGGCAACGGCGAGATCAGGCGGAAAAAGCGGCGGTTTAAACAATCCTTACGAGTTGACTCAGTGAGTCAACCCGTTGACCGAGTCAAATTATTTATTTTTATTTTATTTTATTTTTATTTTGACTCGGTGACTCGGCGACTTGGTAGCGAAGGCTGGATTTGTGGAGTGAAACTGACTCGAATCGTTGACATTTTTACAGCGGAGAGGTAAAGTTAGAAGGATGGTCTCTGATTCCATGGATTCGCAGCTTGACGGCTCGCGCGCGAAGGACACCACTGCGACAATTTCTAACTTAGACGATTCCGGGGAGATGGTCGCTGATCCCTTTCTTCTTGGGAGGAGACTGGTTCTTTCTCCAGCATCCGACACTGGTAGTTCGTCGAGACCAGTTTACTCCAATGCTCTAGTCGTGGTTGATGAGGTTGACGACGAGGTTGCTGTTCGTCCGGCTGCCAAAAGGCCGAGAGCAAAGCGGAGAGGACCTGATCCGCCTGGGTCTACCATGTCGACTCGGAAGTCTCTGGATTCCCTTACTGCTTGCTTTGGTTTTCCTGACGGAGTCGAGCTAGTTGTTCCTCGCTCAGATGCACGAGCAGATCATCCTCCAGAGGGCTACTTCACTCCGTACGAAGCGTACTTTCGCTCGTGCTTCTTGTGGTTTCCGATCCCTAGTGCTATTCTTGACTTCTTGTGGAGGATCAACCTTGCTGTTGCTCAGATCACGCCTAGCGGGATGCGTCAGTTGGTCGGGATTATGGTGCGCAGCTACGAGTGTGGCCACGAAATCAGTGTTGATCATCTACTGAGTCTTCTGGAGATTAGAAAGATTAGCTCCAAGGACAAACTTCTTTACTGCTTTAAGGGCAAACTGGACTTCCAAGTCGTCAGAGACTTTCCCAACGTAGATCGTTTTTGGTCGAAAAAGTTTTTCTTTGTGAGAATCAATGAGGCGTCTGTTGGTTGCAATCATTTAGACATGCTTCGAAAGAGATGGAGAACTCGCGGTTAGCAGACCTGCTGCGCTATTGTGTTTAGCTTAGCGTTCCTTGATGTTTTTTGTTTTGTTTTTTAGAATCACTGTTTCTTGCTTGCTTATACCTTCGGTTCGCGATTCTAACCATTTTCCATTGTTGTTGTTTTTGCAGTTTTGAGTCGCATTAAGAAGTTGCCGAGCGACTTATTTGTTCTTCGCGACGAGCTCGCTGCTGAGAAGTGTAGCTGGAAGGAAGACTTTTCTTTAAGCAGAGTTAGAGAAACTTGTGCTTGTCGCTTTGGAGTTATTTCATAGAATTCTTTGCCAAGAATGTCGGACAACGTGAAGAAACTCTCTGCTCGCGAGAGGAGAGCTGCTGAGGCCAGAAGAGGATATAACGCGAGAGTGTTAGCCCCAAAAGCAAGCGCTGCTGGAACCCTTGTAACTAAGCAGCGTCGTCCACCATATGAGCGAAATGCTGTCGTCTTTACTGATCGTCAATGCGAGTCTTCGTACAGGCGTCATGGTGGTGCGCAGGAAAGGGCTGATGACGCTGGTGAAAGTCGCAAACGCTCCCGAGAAGACAGGGGCAAAGATGTTGCTGATGGAGAAGACCCGAGCAGACCAAGGCGCGCGTCATCTCCTCGGCGTGATCACGCGATAACAGACTCATCCTTCCCTTGCGGTTTGAAGAGATCATTCGGCAGTGCCGAGGTAGCGGCGTCGCACCTGTCCAAGATCGTCTTCCCAGGCACTGAGTTTCCCCCGCCGGAGCAGATGTCGAAGAAGCGTTCCTACTCAATCATGGCCCCCGACTGCATGACGGTAAGATTTTGCGGCTACTCTTGTGGGATATCGATTTTCTTTTTCCTTCTTCCTTCCTTTTGATTTTCTAACTTGTTTTGCTTGATTCGTTCCTCTGTTTGACAGTTCCTGTCTTCGCTTAATGAGGTCGCGATTGACTATGAGGTGACTGCTCGCTCGTTGTCTCGTCAGCTTGCTAATGTTCAGGCGGCCTATGACGATCAGAAGAAGCGGAAAAGGGATGCGGAGGACCGCGTTGCTGCCCTCGAAGCTGCTATGAAGGAAATCGAGGATAGGCGTCGCGAGATGGATGGAACGTTCACAAAGTCTGAATCTGAGAGAAAACGTCTTCAGAAGGAAGTCTCTGTCCTCACCACCCGCCTAGATAATGCAGCCAAACTTCAAGATGTGGCTGTGCAACGAGCTGTTGAAAAAGCGAAGTGCGAACTGGCGACGAAGTATGAGGCGAGGATCGTCCGTGCTACGGAGAAGATTAGAGCGATCAATGGCCAGCCGAGGTTTGACATAATTGATCTTGCCGAAGTCCAGAGTAACATCGAGTTCGTAAAGTTACTTCAGAGTGACAAGGCGCTTGATCTCGGTGAAGAGCTTGTTGCGCTCAAGAAGCAGGAGGCAGACCTAGCACAAGCAGACAAGGTGTTTGCTAGGAACATGCGTGAACTTGAAGGGGTCCTTAAAGATACCCCGGTTAGCAAGACCGATGATCAAGTTGAGGAGTTGGAAACTGATGCCGTTGAAAAGGAGGCTGATTCGGGTTCAAGTTCCTCTGGTTTTTCAAGCGACGATGACTCGTCTGACTCTGAAGCGGTCGAGATTGTCGATGAGGCTGAGGAGACCGCGCCTTAACTATTTTTGTTTTAGCGCTTTCTTTCATTTTTTGACTTTGGATTTTGTTTTTGATTCATCTTGGATTTTTACCCTATTTAGAAAGGGATGATATATAAGTATGATTTTTGGCAGAGTTTACCTTTCTAAAAACGCAATTTGCTTAATGTTTCGTAGTTGTTATGAGTTGAAAATCCTTCACAGTTTCGAGCGGTGTGTTTTGAGATGAACACTCTGGTTTACGAATATGCTCCCGTGAACAACTTCGCTCCAGCAATGAACACTAGATTTTGACCAGCGATTTGTTGTGTGTTGGGTTTCTAAGTTGAATATTCTGGTTTACGGATATGTTCCCGTGAACAAGTCCGCTCCAGCAATGAACACCGAATTTATATAGCGCGCTTTTATCCACTGGGGATGTAAAGAGATCGTCACTGTGGCCAACAGTGGCGAGTTAACAAGAAGTCGAAGTCTGTTTTCAGAGAAGACTTTGGATGACTATACAAGTAAAAACTTGGCTTCTGATAATTGAATTTTGAGAGTTTGCAAGTGAGCACTTGGCTTTTATAAGTTTGCAAGTAAACACTTGGCTTTTGATAAGTTTGCAAGTAAACACTTGGCTTTTTTTTTTATTGATTCAATACGGCGAACCGTGTACAAAGAGGAGAGTAAACGAGTATACGTACCCATTCCCCCCCCTTAAAAAGGGGGGGGGGGGCAGCTGTATATCCGAAAATGGGTTGCCTACGTACCCTTTGCAAGGATCAAGCCGCCCCGTAGTTCAAGTGAAGTACTCTAATGATAGTCCTTCTTTAAGTGCATCGCGTTCCATGATCGTGGTATTGGGACGTCGGTCATGCTAGCGAGTCCGTACACTCCAGCTTTGATGACTTTGATTATCTTGTAAGGTCCTTCCCAATTTGCTCTGAGCTTCCCAGCATTGTGCTCGGCTGTGTTCTGGAAGACTTTCCGGAGGACCAAGTCTCATTCGTGAAACGGGCGAGGTCGGACGTTCTTGTTGTAGTATCGCGCTGTGGTATTTTGGTAGTTCTGGATGCGGACCAACGCTTCATCCCTTAGTTGATCCACTAAATCACCATTGTCAGCCATCATTGCTTGATTAGTGCCCTCCTGGAGTGGGAGGAGACGGCGGCGGATACCCGGAAAGTGTATCTCAGGTGGAATTACGCATTCTGTTCCATAAACAAGAGCAAATGGGGTTTCGCCTGTAGCTCGGCGTGGCGTTGTCCGGTGAGACCATAAAACTCCTTCCAGTTCGTCGGCCCAGCGTCCTTTCTTCTCGTCAAGTCTTTTCTTCAATCCATTGACAATCGACTTGTTGATGGCTTCGGCTTGGCCGTTACCTTGCGGGTATCTTGGTGTCGACTTGCTGAGACAAATCTTCCATTTCCCGCAAAAGCCTTCAAATCGAGCCGAAATGAACGGAGAACCGTTGTCACTGACGATCTCATAAGGGACACCATGGCGACAGATTATATTTCTCCACACAAAGCCTTCGACTTGGGCATCCTTAATGCTGGCGTATGATCCTGCTTCAACCCATTTTGAGAAATAGTCCGTCAAGACGAGTAGGAACTTCTTCGTTTTGGAAGGGTGCATAGGTCCGACGATATCCATAGACCAACGCATAAACGGGTAAGGCGAAGAGATAAATGAAAGTAGCTTAGCGGGCTGATGAATTATTGGGGCGTGGCGCTGGCATTTCTCGCACTTAGCCGAGAATTTTGCACAGTCTCTAACCATCGTTGGCCAATAGTAACCGTGCCTCTTTATCTTTATAGCTAAAGCTCTTCCACCGGAGTGATTGCCGCACGATCCGCTATAGACCTCTTCCATAACGCTCCGAGCTTCTCTTCCTTCAACACAGTTGAGCAATGGACCGGAAAAACCCTATTTGAAGACATTTCCGTCAAGTATGACGTAACGAGCAGCTTGAGCCTTTAGTTTGCAAGCTGCCCATTTGTCCGCCGGGCTGACTCCGTCGACTAGGTATTCTCGGATCACGCTAAGCCATCCCCTATCGCAACCATATTCTTTTGCTTGTGTATCTTCAGGAACAAGATTGGGTAGGTGGTTTCTTCTGCGGAAGATGATGGGCTCGTTGCGGAAGGAAGGTGGGTTTTTCTGAGCGGTTCATCATACAGGGCTAGGTCATCTGCCATAGGTGTGTTGCTAGGCAATCGTTCGCTTCGCGATAAGGTCATGTCGTTATCGACATCCGTCATATCTTGTTCTGTCGAGGCCAAAACTTGGGTCGAGTATCCTGTTTCGGCTACTTGTGTTGTAGCAGGACCTTGGTATTTACTTTGGTTTTCTGGCTCGGTGGACTGGTTAACATCTTCCATTTCATCGTCGGATCCTTCGCTAGGCGTGTCGATTTCTTCGGTAAGTGCTTTGTTAGGAGTGTCGCTTTTCTTGGCCGCTTTCTTAGCTTGAGAACGGGTTACGACGTTTATCGCTCCAGGCGGACCGATGCTCGAGTGTTCAATATGTTCCACTGGGATTACACGTTTTAGCTCGGAGCTAGATGTTGATGCTAACACCGCCAGTGCGTCTACCGAAGTGTTCTCGCCGCGGGGTATCCTTGTTAGGACGAACTCCTTGAATTCGACTGCTAGCTCCTTTACGATTTGCAAATACGCTTCCATCCGCGCGTCCTTTGCAGTATACTCTCCGGTGAATTGATTTACGACGAGCTGCGAATCACAGAATGCGTGGAGAGAGTCAATTTTTAGTCCCTTGGCGAGCCGCATTCCTGCTATCAGAGCTTCGTACTCTGCTTCATTATTGGATGCCTTGAAGCCTAGCCGAAAAGACTGCTCCAATATTTCTTTGGTTGGCGATGTGAGACGTATGCCTACTCCAGCCCCGTTTTTGGACGACGAGCCGTCGACATGAAGTGTCCAAGTCAAAACTGGTTTTTCTTTACTGAGACTGCCTTCTGGTAATTCTAACAGAAAATCTGCCAGAACTTGAGATTTGATGCTCGTCCGTGATCGGTACTCGATGTCATATTCGCTAAGTTCAATTGCCCATTTCGTTAGCCGTCCCGATCGGCTGGGGCTGTGTAAGATGGTCCGGAGGGGAAACATGCTCAGGACGATGATTGAATGGGATTGGAAGTATGGCCGCAGCTTCCTTGCCGACATGAGGACCGACAAGGCTAATTTCTCCACTTGGGGATATCTTGTCTCGGCGTCGGTAAGGCTCTTGCTGACATAAAAGATTGGCTTCTGCTCGCCCAGCTCTTCTCGGACTAGGACCCCACTGATCGCTGTTTCAGACACAGCGGTGTATAGAAAAAACGGCTCCCCTTCTACTGGTTTGGCAGCACCGGAGGGCTTTACAGGTACTTCTTGAGTTGTTGGAAGGCCTCTTCACACTTCTCCGTCCACTCAAAAGGTTTCTTCTTCTTTTTCTCGGTGTCTTTTTTCCAGCATTCTTTACTTCATCCTTTTTGTCTCGCAGAATATCGTAAAACGGTAGGCACTTGTCAGTTGATCTTGAAATAAATCGGTTGAGTGCCGCTACTCTTCCGGTTAATCTCTGCACTTCTCGCTCTGTTCTTGGTGACGCCATGTGTAGGAGCGCGTCAATCTGTTTCGGATTTGCTTCAATTCCCCGGCGAGTCACTAAGTACCCTAAGAATTCTCCGGACGCGACGCCGAATCTGCACTTCTCCGGGTTTAGTTTCATGTTGTGAGAGTTTAATCTTTCGAAACACTCTTCCAAATGAGCTATGTGGTCTTTTTCTTCCAGCGACTTCACTAGCATGTCGTCAATGTAGACTTCCATGGTCCTGCCGAGTTGTTTTGCGAACATCTTATTGACTAAGCACAGGTATGTCGCCCCGGCGTTTTTGAGGCCGAACGTCATTACCTTATAGCAGTATATCCCTCTGTCCGTAATGAACGCGGTCTTGTCGCGGTCTTGTCGCGGTCTTCTAGTTTCATGAAAAATTGGTTATATCCGGAGAAGGCATCCATAAACGATAGCAGCTTGTTGCCTGTTGTTGCTTCGACGAGCTGGTCAATATGGGGGAGAGGAAAACTATCTTTCGGACAAGCTTTGTTTAAATATGTGAAATCTACACATACGCGCCATTTTCCGTTCTTCTTCTTTACCACTACCGGGTTTGCCAACCAGTCGGGGTATTTGATTTCCGTGATCGAGCCAACCCGTAGCAACCTTTCTACTTCGTCATTGACTGCCTTTGCTCTTTCCGAGCCAAGTTTCCTTCTTTTCTGTTTAATCGGTTTGAACGTTGGGTCGACGTTCAATTCGTGGCTTGCAACGTCGATATCTATCCCTGGCATGTCTTCGGCCGACCAGGCAAAAGTGTTCACGTTCTTCTTCAAGAATCCGACGAGTTGCTCATTGAGTTCTTTGTTTAGTTCGGCCCCGATTTCCACACATCTTTCAGGGTGCCGCTCGTCGATACAGACCTTGATGACTGGATCGCAAGTTGGTCTAACATCTTTTGCGCGATCCTCCGTTATCTGTAATTGCTATAAGAGTTTAGAGAGCCTCTTCACCGGCTCCCTATCCAATTTCATCTTCTTATGCTCCTCCTTAACAGTATCTGCTGTAACGGGTTTTCTCATCTTGTGTTCTGTCAAGAAACACATTCGCGACTCCTTCTGGCTGCCGTAAATCGTTTTGATTCCTTTCGGAGTAGGAAACTTCACACACAGATGATAAGTTGATGCAACTGCCTGCATCAGATTTAACCAAGGGGTGCCCAAAATAGCATTGTAAACCGTTGGGTGGTCAGCCAATTCGAATTCGACGGTCTTGGTCATTCCTCCTGCTCGAACGGGCAGTCGGATAATTTCGGAGGTCATAGTCGTTTCTCCAGAGAAGCTAGTGAGCGGCTTCGAATAGGGCTTGATATCCGATAAGTCAGTATTCATCTTCTTTAGGGTGTTTTTGAAGATAATATCGACAGTACTCCCCGTGTCTATCAGGATTCGAGCTACGTCACAGTCACTAATGATGAGTTCGATTACAAGGGGATCGTCATTCGGTCGGTCTATCCCCACGGTCTCGGCCTCTTCGAATGAGATTATGTCGTTTGGAAATTTAGAAGGAGTTTGAAGGTTGACGCTGACTTCGGCTCGTCGTTGGAAAGCCTTTATCGCCGAGACGGTGTAACCACAGTAGCGCGAGCCACCCATAATCATGTCAATACGCCTTCTGGTTCCGAGGGGTGGACTTTCACTTCCACGCTTTCTTCGTTGCGGTATCTCGCCGTTAGGCTTGTCCTTTTCGTCTGGCTCGAAGTCTTTTAGGCTGAACTCTCCTTTAAGCTGGCCAGCCGCCAGTTTTGCAGCAAGCATGCGGCCGAGATTCCTGCAGTTAGCGGTGGAGTGCCCATAGATTCGGTGATGATCGCAGAAAGCTTGCTCGTCATAGGTGCTCTGTCCCCTAACCCATGTATTGCTCATCATACCTCTTCCACGGCCTCTCCCCCTTCCTCTACCGTACCCAGGCGAGTCCACTTGAAAGTTATGGGCTCCTCTGAATCCTCCTTCGTGTTGGACGAACCTGCTAGACTGGTTGTTCTTCTTGTTGCCTTGGTTATTCTGATTTTGAGATGTATTCGCCTGTTTGGCTTTCCCGTACTTCTCTGCCAACAGCTTCATCTCCTCCTCATTCCTTGTGAATTTAGTGGCACGATGGAGCGCGTCCTGGATGGTTGCTGGCTCATTGACGATTATCTCCTTTCGAAAATCAGACTCATACCAAATCGCCTTCTTCAAAGCTTCGAGGGCGGACGAGTCATCAATGCATTTAAATTTTGACAAGACGGTCTTGAATCGTTCGATGAAGTTACGGAGGGTCTCGGTCGACCCCTGAGTCATTGTCCACAGATCGGCGCCTTGGGTTCTCCGTCCAATGAATATGGCGTACTGCTTGAGGAAAGTTTCAGACAGCTGGCCGAAGTTGTCGATGGAATTGCTTTCGAGCCCGGAGAACCATTGGAGTGCTGGTCCTTTGAGATGTTCCACAAACAGATGGCATTAGCCGATGTCCTTCTCCTCATCTCTGAAATTGGCACGCCCCATTGCTATGGTGAAGGCGGTGATGTGGTCGGTTGGATCGGATTTCCCTTCGTAAGTCGGCACCTTGACTTTTCCTGGGTCGGACAGCCTTGCCTTAGAGATGCGGGTTGTGAATGGTGTGCGTTGTGCTTCCTCCAGTACTCGGTCGATTTCTGGCGCCGAGCTGGTTGCTCGGTGCATCTGAGAGCGCATTTCCTTCAGATCTATGTGTGTCCAGCGCATGGAGGCACGCAGCTCTTCCAGTTCATCTTGCCGAACCCGCGACAATCCTCTTCGTGCTTCAGCGGTGCGCTGCCTACCCCACTGAAGGTGTTCCTCTTCTTTAGCAATCCGTTGTCTCTCCCAGCGGAGGCGTTCTTCCTCCTCGGCGAGCTCGAAGGCGTACTGCTCGTCTTCAGGGTAATAGGTTTGCCTCGCAGTTCTTCGTCCTGGTTCGTTGGGATCGTCAGAGTCGCCCTCGTCGCCTCCATCTTCGAGATCGACCACGGGTGCAGACTTACTAGCTGATGCCGAGCCACCTTGTGGTGCTGATTTGCCGGTCGAAGCTGATCTGCTAGGTAGTATAGGGCCTTTCGCCGAAGCCGAACCTTCAGCTATAGATTTTCCCTTGTTGATGTCTCATCCACCACTTCCGGGAGTCGGTTCGGTGTTGAGGTGGATCGTGCGACACCGACGAAGCCGCTGGGCCTCCGAAGGTGTAGAGAAGTTGAGCGCTGTTGGAGGGATACGGTCCACGACGTGGGGTGTAAACCTCGCTGTTTTCCCGTGGCTTGCCGCGGTTAAAGAATCCATCCGATTCTTCATTGTGCTGTTAAAGCTGTCCTGCTCCGTTGTCCTTTTCAGGATCTCCGGGAACATGCCCTTTATCTGCGTGATCTCCGCCGCGAGCTGCAACGGGTTTTCCGTAGTCTTGTCCCCTGCGGTGTTGTCTCCTGCGGGCGCGTTCTCTTTTGTTTGCGGATTGGCGATGTCTTTGGGCACGTTCGCGTTTATTTCTAGATCCTTTACCGCTGATCCGTCTACCCCGATTTGCTGCTGATTGTTGTTTCCGTCGATGGTTGTTGGGGTCGGTTTTCACCCGCTCAACATTAACGTTCAAAGTCAGACGACTGAAAAAGTGACCCTCTGGACTCTCGACGAACAAGGCGGAATAGCACCTAAGTCTTCCCGCGAAGCAAAGCAAGTGATCGTGCGGCAAGTCTAGGCAAAGCAGGAAGTGCCGGAGTTCGGCAGGAGACCACGTGGTCGGTTCGACTGAGGAGCCGACCACAGCCTCAGAGCCGACCACGGCCTCGGAGCCGACCACGGCCTCGGAACCGACCACGGCTTCGGAGCCTCGAGGGTCCGACCGCGTTCTCGGATCTTCGACGGGCCGACCACATTCTCGGCCCAGCAACCCAATGTCATGAAGACAGTACGAAACCTGGTCCAGACACGAAGCCCACATTGATGCAGCCGACATTGGCAAGGAAGGAATCCGCAAAGGCTTAGGAAGTTTAGCCGCCTTAGAGATAGTATATATATTTGATGTAAAAGCCCTTGAGAAGGCATGGGCAATCTTGTTCACAAAATCTTACAGAGCAATAACAAACAACTTTTTCATACCTTGGTGATCTTAGCTAACTCTATAAATCTCTACCTCTTCACGAAACCCTAACAAATCTAATTGTGCTAGTTTCGACTCCCACAATTTAGCGCCGTCTAAGGGGAGCAGAGAATTTCTGACACAATAAGCTAGGTTTCTACTAAGATTTAAGAAGATGTCTGGGAATATTAGCGGAAGCAGTGAAGGATCCTCATTTCACAGGAACAACGAGGAGAATGAGAACTCCGTAGAAAACCCTGCACCTAACGCCGCTAACAACCCAGCGGCCATAACGGAGATAAAGCAGATGCTCGAGACGCTCCTCAAGGGAGCGCAGGAGCAACAGAAGCTCAATGAAGCAACTACGGCTGAGCTGCGGTCGCTCTCACGCAAGTGCAAGAGGTCCCGGATAAACCCGCATCGCCTCTTCAACACGCCTCGAACCGGTCGGAGAGAGCGGTCCAATGCGTGGCCACCTCGGACCGCTCGTACGAATCCGGAAGGCTTTCCTCCACCTCGGCCGCATCGGGATATCGATAGAACCCCCGAACGTGCTATGGAGGTATCGGACGACGATCAACCTCCTCACCGAAGACGTGTCCGAATGGACGCCGCTGACAGCGCTACGGCTGATGGAGAAGGAGGTCCCACCGTAGCACAACCTTATAGGAGGGAGCATGAGCGCAGGACTCCAGAGAGTTCCCGCGACGAAGAGGTCGCTGCGCTAAAAGCACAGTTGGACCAGGTCGTCTCTGACCTGAGGACTACTAAGCTAAAGATGTACCGGAGCACGGGGCAGGCTCCTGGGTTGCTTACGTGTTGGAGAAGGCACGAATCACACCCTTCACTGAAAACATCTCGGGGGCTAAAATCTTTGATCCCGGAAGGGTCAAGCTTCCGAGCTACGAAGGAACCTCGGACCCTGCTGATCATCTAATGGAGTTCGAGGTAGCCCTAGGGAGGGCAAACTTCAAAGAAGCCGAGAAGAATATCGGCTACTGCAAGCTGTTCGTGGAAAGCCTCAAAGGGCCTGCCCTCCAGTGGTTCTACAAACTGGAGAAGAATACGATTCACAACTTCCACCAAGTTTCTGAGATGTTCGTCCAACATTACAACATTTTTGCTGAACGAAAAATTGATGATGCAGAGCTGTGGACCGACAAGCAGGGTGAGAGTGAAAGCCTGCGGTCGTTCATGACAAGGTTTAAGCACACTCTCGCAAAGGTTGACGGAATTACCAACACATCTGCACTGGAGGCATTGAGGGGAGCACTTCGATGCCCATCTCCATTCTGGCAAGAACTCACCATCAACCCTCCAACAACAATTCAAGATGCTCTTCACCGTGCAGCTGATTTTGCTCGAAGCGAAGAAGAAGTTCGAGCCAAGAGAGGCGGAAAGGCTAAACAGATGAGCGAACCTACTCAGGTTCCAACCCCTGCTGTGCCAAAGAAAGGCAATCCCGCCTTCATCCAGTTCGAAGGAGGAGCAGCTGGAGCTCATAACTACCAGGTCGAATCACCAGGTTACGGCCGAGGTCGAGGCCGCGGTCGTGGATGCGGCAGAGGAAGCTTTACATGGGTCAGAGACCCAAAAGAGTACGACGAGAAGTTATACTGTGAGTTCCACAAAGCAGCTGGGCATTCGACTGCAAAGTGCCGCGAGTTGGGACGACAACTGATAGCCAAATTAACAAGTGGTACTCTTAAAGGCGACATCAACCTGACTGACTTCAAGCCGGAAGAAAAGCCTCAGGACACGGCTGAAGCTCAAGCGGGGAACCCTAGGCGTCAACACCGTAATGATAACCCAGAGAACGGGACCCCGCAAGACACCATCTACATGATTATGGGAGGATCGCAGTACTGTGCTGACAATATTCCTGCGATCGAAGCCTACCAGAGACGCGCCGAAGTCTGCGCCAACATATCCACTCCCACAAAGCCGACTCTTTCCAGCGATCCTGTTACCTTCGACGAGCATGACGCCGAGGGTCTCGACCAGCCATATAACGATCCTCTGGTGATCAACCTGACTGTCTTCGATTTCAACGTTGCTCGCGTCCTCATTGATACTGGGAGCTCGGTAGACATCATCTATAAAAACTTATTGGAGCGAATGAAAGTCGACCTGTCAACAATCAAGGGACAGCCTAAGCCTATAACAGGCTTCTCTGGGGAAATAACCATGACGATGGGAACGATTCGCCTGCCGGTACAAGCTGGCAACGCCAAGAAGATGGTCGACTTCACAGTATCTGATCATCCCGTAATCTACAATATAATTATGGGAACACCCTGGCTCAATCAGATGCGAGCTGTGCCTTCAACATACCACATGTGCCTTAAATTTCCGACGAATCTAGGCGTGAAAACAATATGGGGAAATCAGAGAGATTCTCGCATGTGTTTCATGGCTGAGCACAAGCGGCGCAGCCTCGCAAGCAGGGATGACGATGCTACACCTCAAGGACAGCGAAAGAGAGCAAGGACAAGCCCCCAACATATTAAGGACCTGTCTGATATCTTATAGCAATTACAAATTGCGGATGGCCGCGCAAAAGAAGAGCGACCCACCTGCGAACCCATTGTATCTGTGTGCATCGACGAAGAGCACCCCGAACGGTGTGTGGAAATCGGAGTTGCCCTTGATGAAAAACTCAGAGCGAAACTAGTGGAGTTTCTCCAGAAGAATGTCAACACCTTTGCCTGGGCCGCTGAAGACATGCCCGGGATTGACATTAACATTGCCAGCCATGAACTTAACGTTGATCCGACATTCAAACCAGTGAAACAGAAGAGAAGGAAGTTGGGTTCTGATCGGGCGAAGGCTGTTAATGACGAGGTTGAAAGACTTCTACGAGTTGGGTCTATAACAGAGGTCAAGTATCCCGACTGGCTCGCCAATCCAGTCGTGGTGAAAAAGAAGAACGGAAAGTGGCGCGTCTGCGTCGACTTCACAGACCTTAACAAAACTTGCCCAAAGGACTGCTTCCCTCTACCTCACATTGACCGCCTAGTGGAAGCAACAGCGGGTAACAAGCTTTTGAGCTTCATGGACGCCTTCTTCGGCTACAACCAGATCCTGATGCATCTGGAAGACCGAGAGAAGACAACATTCATCACAGACCGTGGTCTTTACTGCTACAAGGTAATGCCCTTCGGCCTGAAGAATGCCGGTGCAACATACCAGAGGTTGGTGAACAAGATGTTCCAACACCAGCTTGGGAAGACTATGGAGGTCTACATAGATGACATGCTCGTAAAGTCACTGGAAGAGGAGGACCACATCTCCCACCTGGAAGAGTGCTTCAACCAGCTGAATCTCCATAACATGAAGCTAAACCCAGCAAAGTGTAGGTTCGCGGTGACTTCTGGCGAGTTCCTTGGGTACCTAGTTACTCGCCGGGGCATTGAAGCTAACCCGAAGCAGATCGACGCGTTGATCCAGATGGCTTCACCAAGGAATAAACGAGAAGTACAGAGATTAACCGGAAGAGTGGCTGCACTCAATCGATTCATCTGGCGTTCACCTGATAAGTGTCTTCCCTTTTACAATACTTTGAGGGGAAACAAACAGTTCGAATGGACAGAGAAGTGTGAAGACGCCTTCACGCAGCTTAAGGAGTACCTGGCAACGCCCCCATCCTGGCGAAACCAGTAACGGGAGAACCTCTCTTCCTCTACGTCGCTGTTTTGGAAACAGCAGTAAGCGCTGTCCTTGTACGTGAGGAAAGGGGCGAACAGAGGCCCATCTTCTATGTGAGCAAGACGCTCACAGATGCTGAGACAAGATACCCCCAGCTAGAGAAGCTAGCACTCTCCGTCCTCATGGCATCAAGAAAGCTAAGGCCCTACTTCCAATCTCATTCTATTATCATCCTTAGTACTTTCCCGCTACGTTCAGTTTTACATAGCCCAAGTCAATCTGGCAGGCTGGCCAAGTGGGCTGTGGAACTTAGCGAGTACGATATAGAATACAGGGGGGTCTTAGGTGCTAGCAGACTTCCTCATCGAACTCCCAGAAGACAAAGAGTCTAAAGAGGTGCAGCCCGAGATTTGGCAGCTATACGTGGATGGGTCATCCTCAAAGAATGGCTCTGGAATTGGAATACGTTTAGTATCACCAACTGGAGAGATCCTAGAGTAATCATTTCGACTTGGATTCAAGGCTTCGAACAACGAAGCGGAGTATGAAGCCATTATCGCCGGGATGCGGCTCGTTCAAGGCCTTCGGATTTCACACATTCATGCGTTTTGTGATTCTCAACTGGTAACCAGTCAATACAGCGGCGAGTATGCGGCAAAGGACGACCGCATGGAGGCTTATCTGAAGATGGTAAAGGACCTTGCCTCCACATTCCAAGAGTTCGCTCTTACAAGGATCCCCAGAGGTGAGAACATGGACGCCGACGCATTGGCGAACCTTGCATCCGCCACCACAACACCAACAGATCCGGCTTTGAAGCGGGTCATTCCGGTTGAGTTCATTGAATTTCCTAGCATTCAACAAAACGCGACACTAGCTATCTTAACACGCTCTCAAGCAGCAAAACAAGCAAGCTCCTTTGCTGAGGCAACCAACAAAGACATTGAGATGGCAGAGGCTACTAAAGTCCCAGACGTAGACATTCCCAATGATGACATCCTCGGCAATGATACCGCTGCGGCTAGCAGCTCTCATCAACCCGAGGCAGCCCCAATGGACGAGGATGCTGCAGAACCTGAGTATGGTTGCGACAAGTTATGGATAGGCAAGATACGTGATTACATTGCTGACGGGAAGCTTCCCAGTAGCAAGTGGGCAGCCCGCAAGCTACAGAAACAAGCTGCTCGTTACGTCCTACTCGATGGCAACATCTTGAGATGGGGATTCTCCGGCCCTCTCCTCACTTGTGTGGGAGGAAAGGAAGCAAGACAGATAATGGAAGAAGTTCATGGCGGGTCTTGCGGTAATCATTCAGGAGGCGAAGCATTGGCAATCAAGATCAAGCGACACGGCCACTTCTAGCCTACTATTGTAGGCGATTGCACTAAGTTTTCAGCTAAATGTGAAAAGTGTCAGCGACACGCTCCAAAGATTCATCAGCCAACTGAGATGCTCTCTTCAGTCACTTCGCTTTACCCATTCATGAGATGGGCCATGGATATTGTCGGGCCATTGATCCCCTCAAAGCAGAAACGCTTCTTACTAGTCCTAACAGACTATTTCTCAAAATGGGTGGAAGCTGAAGCTTATGCAAGCATCAACGACGTTCAAGTGGAGAGCTTTGTCTGGAGAAACATCATATGTTATCATGGAGTTCCATATGAGATTGTTACAGACAATGGTTCGCAATTCATATCCACCCGGTTCAAGACCTTTTGTTCAAAATGGAACATCCGACTTAGCAAGTCTACGCCTCGCTACCCTCAAGGTAATGGTCAAGCAGAGGCAATCAACAAGACAATTCTGGATGGCCTTAAGAAGCGCTTAGAGGCAAAAAAGGGTCGCTGGGCCGACGAGCTTGACGGAGTCTTATGGTCCCACCGCACCACTCCCTGCCGAGCGACAGACGAGACTCCTTTCGCCCTTGTCTATGGAACCGAATGCGTTATCCCATCGGAGATCTGTTCTCCCGGAGTGCGTCGCCGTCTCTTACCTGGCAACGAAGCAATCAACCAGTCACTGCTCCTCGATGAGTTAGACTTCCTCAATAAGCGGCGTGATCAAGCCCTTGTCAGGATCACTAACTATAATAACGCAGCCTCAAGGTACTACAACTCCAAAGTCAGAGAACGACGATTCTGCGAAGGCGACTTAGTCCTGCGTGAAGTGTTCCAGAACACCGCAGAGCTGAACGCAGGCAAGATTGGAGCCACCTGGGAAGGTCCATACAAGATCACAACCATCATCCGTCCCGGCGTCTACGAACTCGCCACCATGACTGACACTCCAATCCTCCATTCTTGGAACGCTAAGCACTTGAAGAAGTACTATCACTAGTGTTCTCTCATAACGAACTACGGGGCGACTTGATCCCTGCAAAGGGTACGTAGGCAGCTTGTCTCCGGACAAGTTCAGTTGCCCCCCATCCACCGGGGGGGGGGGGGGATTCTGCGTTTCACACGCCTCGTTTCCGGACGAGCTTACTTGATCTCCTCCGCCTTAAGGGGGGAGAGTAAGTGTTTTCTCTAAGCCTTGTCTCCGGATGAGCCCCAGTGATCTCCTCCACCTTAAGGGGGGGATTCTGTGTTTCACACGCCTCGTTTTCGGACGAGCTCACTTGATCTCCTCCGCCTTAAGGGGGGGAGTAAGTGTTTTCTCTAAGCCTTGTCTCCGGATGAGCCCCAGTGATCTCCTCCGCCTTAAGGGGGGGAGTAAGTGTTTTCTCTAAGCCTTGTCTGCGGATGAGCCCCAATGATCTCCTCCGCCTTAAGGGGGGGGATTAAATAATTTCCACAGCCTCGTCTCCGGATGATCTCACTTGCCTCCTTCCGTACGTCTTCAGGGGGGTAAGTGTTTTTGGTGTTTTCATCGCATATCTCTAAACAAATTCAGTTATCTTCATTCGTCTAAAGAGGGGGGAGTGGGGTACCCGTACTCCACTCTGTGACAACATCATCACCAGAAACGTCAAACACTTGACACAAGTCTCAGCACGAAAACAACTATGTCCTTCATGGGCGACTCAAAGTGTTTGCATCTAGTAAAGTCGTTCTGCACTCATTGCTGCTGGCCACAGTGGTGATGCGGGAATACGAACGCAATGACATCCAGCATCGGATCCAAAGCGCGCTATATAAGTATTAATGTTCAGTATTGGCGCGGATGAACCCAACTGATCATTCAAAAACCCAACAAACATCGTTGGTAAAAAGCAGCTGCCAATGGTTGTTCGGTTTGTACACTGAACAATCATTCAGAAAACCCAGGATCGCGCTGGTAAAATTTAAGGTGTACTTGTTCTCGGACAGACGTGTCTAGAGAACGGCACCAGTTCGCAAAGCCCAACAACAGCGTTGGCAAATGCATAGCAAAAACGGGGGACAGAACAGCCAATTAACTGTTAATCAGCATTGGCAATGCATTTCCAATTACAGCCTGAAGCACTCCTAAGTGTAGAAAGGCGTCTTAAGCGAGTATACTACTCCAAAAACCATCAAGGTTTATCATAAGACAGAACAAGCCAGGCTAGGTAAAGGGGATGAGAAACAAAAACTGTAGTCATAGTCATCCTGCATTTGCCACAATGCAAGGATCCAAAATAATAGCAGGGATACAAACCATCCAATGCTATAAAGTCATCGAATCCGACAAAGTCTCAAAAAACAAAGTCATAAAAAGACTAATAATAAACTAAGTCATAAGTAAAGAGAGATGATCCGCCGTCAAGCCTCATCATCTTCATCGACCTCATCGCCGTCATCGTCCTCTGGGATCCCTAAAGCTCGCCTCACGCCAGAGACAAGCTCATCAAACACATCACGAGCATCGTAAATCGGGGCCTTCCTCTAAAGTAAGCCCTGCTCCGCGGCGTCCAAGGTTGGTCCGTCAGGACTGCGGAGACGCCCGATGAACTCTAGGTTCGCATCGACTTCAGCAAGGTCCAGCATGTTGGTCTTCGCCGTCCCCTCAATCTCCACAAGCAACCTAGCAACCTCTTTAGCTCGTCCGACGAAGCCACGAGCTGCTTCATCTTTGGCTTCGATAACGGCCTCTTCAACCTTAGCGTCCCGGAGGTCGTCAGCAATCCTCAGCTGACTATTCAGCAGAGCAATCTCCTCCTTATCCTTAGCGTGCCTCGAAGACGCATTCGCCAGTTTGCTACTCCATTCTTCGTCTTTCTTCTTCACGGAAGCAGCGTCAGCCTCAAAAACCTGATTCCTCTTAACAAGATCGTTCAGCTCCGACTGCATGGCAATGTTGGCTCTCCTGACTTCACTGAGCTCCCTGTCTCGAGAGCGAACGTCCTCATCAACACCGGAAGCCAACTAGTCCAGGAGAGCGGAAAGCTGCTTACGGAAAAAAAAGAAGGAAAAGATGTCGAATTAAAAGAAGTCAAGTAAGAAAAGGCACGAGGAAAGAAGGAAAACAAACCTCATAAGTCTTGGTCTTCGCTGACGCGAAAGCCTTCCCACGAAATGACCCGCCG
Organism: Arabis hirsuta; assembly: GCA_964056655.1. Taxonomy (NCBI): domain Eukaryota; kingdom Viridiplantae; phylum Streptophyta; class Magnoliopsida; order Brassicales; family Brassicaceae; genus Arabis; species Arabis hirsuta. Next base: position 22,749,772 of record OZ053310.1, read on the forward strand.
ACTGGCGACGAAAGGGAACCACGGGCTGGAAAACCAGCAATCGGAGAAGACGAAGCTGCGATGCCCTGGCTCGCCAACAAACCAGCCACGACTGCATGAGAGGGACATGTCTTCTGTCGCTTCGGAAGGGTTTCGTCGAGACCACTTCTCCCTTTGCTCTCTGAAAGAAGAGCCCTCTTCCGCGATAGCTCATGTCGCTTCTCGAGCTCATCGGGTGTAAGGTCAAGAGCGTGCGAACGCTAAACCGGTGCAGCGGGAGTCTTCGGTGATGTGTTTAAAGGAGCCCGTCTTTGCGAGGACACCTTCACCGGTACCGCAGCACTTGCCATCGCCGCCTTCGCCTGCTCCGCTCGCTGGTGAGCCGAGAGCCTAGGTACACCCCGTCCAAGAACCTTCCCTGGGAAGATCCTAGTAGAAAGCGCCTTCTGGATCCTCCGACGAGTGAACGACTTTACCCAGTCACTGCTCCCTCCAGAGACGAGAGCGCTGTGGATAGCTGCTGCGACACTCCGGCCGATGACCGGAAGCGCTTGCTTCACTGCAAAAAGCAACAATCCAAAAGTCAGTATATGAAACAAGAATACGCTAAGAAAAAAAAATGTGTCCAGATAAGGAATTACCTTTCTTCTCCCAGCTCGTCCTAACAAGGGAGATGCAATCTACCTCAACAGTCTTCTCCGAAACCTCGACAGAGAAGAACCGGTCCTCGAAATGGTCGTCTTTACTCGGGAACCCGTCGATGAGCACACGGCCCTGAACAGGGGAAACAAGGTACCTAAGCTCCTCCGCACGACCACGGGGTCGGAAATCCAGCAAGCAGGACAGCTGCTCGGTGCTGATCTCCACATTGCACTCTCTGCTCAGAACATAGATACCAATTATATGCCTCAAACCCCTGGGGTTAATCTGAGCAAGGGAGATGCCGTTCGCCTCTAAAAAATGAAGGAGGAAGCCGGGCACCGGGAATCACAGTAAGCATTGCAAGGTAAAGTACCCCGGAGGCGGAGCATCAGCTCGCTGAGAAGAGTCGGGGAGAACCAGCGTAATCTCATCCGAAATCTCACACCTCTCTCGGAGGAGATGTAACGACTCCGCATCAGAAAAGGGTAGACCCCGGAGGGTCAGAACGCTTCTTCTTCTTCTTAGCCACCACAGGCTGATCAACCTCAGCAAGAAAGTCGTCATTATCAATCCCAGCGTCCGAAGGAAGCGACCTAAAAGTTGAGGAAGAATCTGATGATAGAACGGCATCGGCTTCACCAGCTGGAAGTCGCGTGTCCTCATCATTGAAGGGAAAAGAGGGCCTAACATCCCCACCGCTATCCATAGGGTCCTCATCACTGCTAAATCTCCTCCCCGACTCAAGGTCTGCCAAGTCGTAAAAAACGTCATCACCACCGTCGTCGGGTCCGCCAAGATAGCGCCGTGATACAGTCAGCTTGTTGCGATGACGAGTCCCCTCGTCAATACTCTCATAATGCGACGTCGCGCCCTTCGTTGCCGTTGGTGATGCCGAGCTTGCCATCGGATTCACATGCGAAGGATGTTGCGAGAATGCGGTCGGTTCCACCGGTGAACGAGGTCGCGAGCACGTCCTTGTCTCCACCGGCGAACGAGGTCACGAGGGCATGGTCGGATCAAGGAGCGAAGACGTGGTCGGATCGACCCGAGCCGACGAGTCACCAAGATCCTCGACTCGCGAGCACGTCCTCGTCTTCGCCGGCGAAGGGGGTCGCGAGCACGTCCTCGGCTCCACTGGCGTAGACGTGGTCAGATCGTGGCACGAAGACATGGTCGGATCGACCCGAGCCGAAGGATCACCAAAGTCCTCGGGTTGGACCTCCTTGACCGAACCAAATGCTTGTTCATCTATAATCTAAAATTCACCTACACACAAGTCAACAAAAAGGTTCAAAAAATCAAGGATTTTTATCTTCCATCAAGAACAACACTTAGAGTGCCCATCCCCAATCAACGAAGAGCAAAATCAATCTCAAGCATGAACATCAAACCCCCCCCCCCCCTCCATCGACATTTCAAGACCTAGAAGCTAAGAATCAAAGGATTCCTACTAGCAAATCCATAACTAACACTAGCCATCATACAAAGCTAAGATTAATTGGCTATGGGGATTCTCGATCTAAGAGAGGGAGGTTCGATCTAAGAAAATTTTGGGGGGTTTGAGATGTTTAACAAGGAGAAGCAAGAAGGAGATGGGGATGAAGAAGGCGGCGATGCTCGGCGCTCGGTGTTCGCGTTCTCGACGGCGGTGCTCGGCGCTCGGTGTTTGCGTTCTCGGCGGCGGTGCTCGGCGCTCGGTGTTCACAGTCTCGGCGGCGGGCTCGCGTCTGGAAGGAATGTCGTGGGCGGCGGAAATATGGAAGAGAAGAAGAATAAAAAAAAAAACTAGAAGGGGGATGAAGAAGAAGAAGAAAAGAAAAAATATATATATATATATATATATATATATATATATATATTTTCCTCCCTTCCTCATCTCATTAAGCGGGTCCCGAACCCGTTGCTTGCTCCCTCCGGAAATCATTTCCCGTCGCCAAAAATTTTATTAACGTCAGCACAGAGTCTTAAAACCTCCATAGAAAACACGAAATCTTAAAACTTTCGGAAAAAAAAAAAAAAAACTTCTGCAGTAATGCAGTGGCTTCAGCAAAAGAAGCAGAGAGTCTTAAAACCTCCAGCATGGAAGTACCCTCTACTACTGTAAGAGAGGTTAAGCTAACACCTTGACTTTAAACGGTAACACTGATATCCATTACATCCTTAACTCGATACTATTATCTCTAACACTACCGAGCTGGGGGGCTAACTGTTGGGGTCGGTTTTCACCCGCTCAACATTAACATTCAAAGTCAGACGACTGAAAAAGTGACCCTGCGGACTCTCGACGAACAAGGCGGAATAGCACCTAAGTCTTCCCGCGAAGCAAAGCAAGTGATCGTGCGGCAAGTCTAGGCAAAGCAGGAAGTGCCGGGGTTCGGCAGGAGACCACGTGGTCGGTTCGACTGAGGAGCCGACCACAGCCTCAGAGCCGACCACGGCCTCGGAGCGGACCACGACCTCGGAACTGACCACGGCTTCGGAGCCTCGAGGGTCCGACCGCGTCCTCGGACCTTCGACGGGCCGACCACATTCTCGGCCCAGCAACCCAATGTCATGAAGACAGTACGAAGCCCGGTCCAGACACGAAGCCCACGTTGATGCAGCCGACATTGGCAAGGAAGGAATCCGCAAAGGCTTAGGAAGTTTAGCCGCCTTAGAGATAGTATATATATTTGATGTAAAAGCCCTTGAGAAGGCATGGCAATCTTGTTCACAAAATCTTACAGAGCAATAACAAACAACTTTTTCATACCTTGGTGATCTTAGCTAACTCTAGAAATCTCTACCTCTTCACGAAACCCTAACAAATCTAATTGTGCTAGTTTCGACTCCCACAATGGTCATCTCTTCTGATCTCAACGTTGTGTTGCTTGTTGAGTAAGAACCTTTACTCTCCCCTTAGATGGCTCCAAATTATGGCGGTCGAATCTCACAATTAGAATCTAAGCGATTCTTTAGGGTTTGCAAAGTTCTGTGGAAAACAAGCAAACACAAAGATCTCAAGAGAGTTTTTATTAGCTGTGAAGAAAACTGTTACAAGAGTTTTTTGCTAATAAATTTCGATCCTCCTTTTGGGTGAGAATGAAGAGCTATATATAGTGAAAACATCTAAAATGGGCCAGCTAATAAAATGGATCTGGCCCATTAAACAATAGATCTAATTTGGGCCCATTACTCTATTAAGCCCATTTTGCTCATGGGTTTAATGTCATTTTGGGCCCAGATTCAGGCTGAGCCTTCGTAGATTCGTCGTGATTTCGTCAGGATATTGCAGAGTTGATATCGTCGCTATATCGATCTCACATGGGTGAAATATGACCCCTACAACCACAAAGAGTTATATATCAGATCGAAGCCCTTGCGATAAGGATTTTAGATCTACTCTTAGAATTTCGAAATTATAATTTTGGTAACCGTAAAGTCTCTTCAAAGATTCGAATCTGAAAGTAACTATTCCCAGAATTGAACGAAAGCTGTTGGGCCTTCTTGAGTTTGGTGTATTGCGGGTTGACTTACACTTCAAGGGTTGACCTGCATTTAATTGATTTGGAGGGTAAAATTGCAAATCCTAACAATTTAAAGGGTTTATTTGTAGAAATTTTTTTTTTAAATCTTATTTTTCAAAAAAGTCACACTTTTAAAATCTTTTAAAAATGTAACTAATATTATATCACTTACTCAAAATATCATTTATATTTGAGTTAATTATGTTATGTTGGGGTTTAATTTTGAGGATAAATGGTTTATAGGTCAAAACCATTTTTAAAATATAAAATTTTAATGTTTAGGGTTTACAAAATCATTAATTTGTGGAATTTTTGAAAATAGACACCTTATGATGGTGTTTTTGCAAAGTATTATTTCAAAAGTGGTATTTTTGTAATTGTCCCATAAATACATGAATGTTATAATTATATTATATAGAGAGGTATTGTATATATGTATAAACTTTAAAATTATTAACTTTGAATAAAGACGTAGTGAATAATATAGGGTTGTTTAATTAAAAAAATCCCCTCAGCTATCCTCGGATCATGAAAATTTCTTTTAACTATTTTTTTAGGAAAAAACCCCTTAACTATACTTCGTTAATAAAATCAACCCTCCGTCTACAATAACGTTTAATCATAATAAAAAATTGTTCGCTTTTGTTACAAAAACGACAAAACGTCTCAACTATTAACCAAAACATCAAGTTGTTTACATGAAAACAACACAGTGAATCTTATGACAAAAAAAAGTGACCGTATGTGTACTGTAAATCGTGATAAATGCTAAACTCATTCAGGAAATCAGCCGCAATCTTAGGTGTATTGTAGAGATTTACCACACCTATTGAGTAACATAAGTGAGTTTCGTTATAGGATCTCACAACCATAGACCGATTGTTTATTGAAGCATATAACATCTAATCAAAGCGATTTTGAACACACGTTGTAGCTAATTTCTTCTTTGCACAATTCTATTCTTTTTTGTAAATAACTTGATGTTTTGGTCAATATTTAAGACGTTTTGTCGTTTTTGAAACAAAAGACAACAATTTTATTGGGATTAAACGTTATTGTAGACGGTAAGTTGATTTTACTAACGAAGTATAGTTGAGAGGATTTGTTTACTAAAAAAAATGTATAGGAGATTTTTCAAGATCTGATATAGCAACAAAAGCAACGTCTATAGTTGAGAGGATTTTTTATTAAAATCCAATAATATATAAAGAGAGGGAGCATACTAATGAGATGGAACTTTATTTTCTCTTCTTACAGTTAAGCCTGGACAATATACTTGGGTCAGAATATCCAAATCGGGATTGATCCTCGAAAATACCAGATTGGATCTTGTTTTCATATATGTTCTGGATTTTGATTCATATTAAGTTTTATTCGAGAACCGAACTAATACGAAAAATATTTGAACCTAACTAAACATATTTATCCTTTTTATAGAACCTAGGCATAACGGTTCCATATATTGCAGATATTTTCTAATAGTGTACGGGTTTTTTTAATACTTTTTCCGGAAGTTTGGATAACTTTTGATAGTTTGGATTAAGTCTTTTGTGTTTTTCGGTTATTTTATATATTTCGAGTGTACCAAATAGGTTGGATACATTCAGATTATTTGGGTTCCGTTTTTTTCTTTAATGTTTTTCAAGATTTTTCGGATACTTTTAGGTTTGTACATATAAAAAGGAATCGAACCGCACGGAACAAAGAAAATTTGGTTCTTTGTTCAGTTATCTGAACTAACCCTAATTTTGAGGTTACCAAACCGAATATGAACCAAAATTCTAAGATACCATAACAATATCTAAATTTTTAGTGTCGAAATACCTAACCCAAATTCCAATCAAATATGTAAATGCTCATGCCTAGTTATAATAAAAAGTAATTATTTTTTATTGAATAAAATATCGACAAAATCACTTTAGAATATTATGATATGGATTCTATTATGATTTGTATGCATAAATTGTCTTTTCAATTTTGCAAACATTTTATCGGATCATATTTTCCTTTATTTTTATACAGTGTGTTATTTGTTGTTTTGTGAAGCTAAATTTTAAAAAAATCTAGTGGAAAAAACGCATAGGAGGATTAAAAACTACAACCAAGCAAGAATACTTTTCATTTTTCTTTACACATAACTCAAACCAAATACGATAAATTTAGAATATGTATTCGCTCTAAAGAGGTAAGAAATTTAAAGCATAAACTAAAGCTTAGGTTTCATTTGGCCAAAACATATTAATAGGTCAAATGAAAAGTATACGGATCAAATCAGTCAAACTGGATTAAACTCGGTCAAAGTCAACGAAAACCAAAAACGTCAACAAAACAGTTCTTATCAGTTAAGCTCATATCGGTTTATGGCTGATCTGAACACGAGATATAAAAGTGGTAATGAATTTTGAGCATGCAGGGATCTTGTTGTATCGGCTATTTCTCATCAATTGATTTCGATAGCATGAGTTACCGATCAACTTCTTGTCGGCTTGTTCTGATATCTCGTTCCATCGATCCGCATTGGTCCCGTCTTGTCTTCTTCCACCCATCTCTCGTCCCGCGTTTAGGATTGGTTTATCGGGCACTAATATCGGGTGGGTGATCGATATTCCATTCCGTTGACGTACACTTCCTAGTTCCCGTTGCTTCGACCGATAAGTCTGGCCGATATCATGCTCATTGGCTATTTTCTCTTCGAATCCATTCCTTGAGCTCCTCCAATCTCCACTAGCTCTAAACCACCTAAAAATAAGAGAAAAGAATGAAATATGTACAAAATCCTAATCCAGAACTCTAAAATGCCAAACTAATCTAAAACATGCCCAATGATGCAAATTTAATGCAAAGTACGAGATGAAACAAAGGAAAACTAATCCTAAAATCATGCACAAATATACTAACATCACTTAGACAAGGATTTACATACAATTATTTATATTGACTGGTTCTTAATGATAATGGCTTGATTGCACACGTTTTTATATGAATTTGTCAGGTTTCCATACCAAAATTTTGATAAATCGCATGAACTAGTCTAATAAGCTAGACGCTATAACCTGTGAAAGTTGAGTTATAGAGCCTGGTGAACAAATCGAATTTAGAATTTACTACATGCTTATTTCATAGGATATGTATCCTTTTTTTGGGCAAAATTTATTTCATAAGAATAAAACCAGAATTTAGAGGCTTTAGTTGTTAGACTTAGACATAATGATTGGTATTACGAGAGTAGGATAATTGTACAATTATGCTTTACATTTTAGAACAAATCTTAACATTTTCCATGTTGAATGATGATTTATGTAATTCATGATTTTACCACACGTTTTTTTATAACTTCTTTGTCTAATTTTACTGAAATCTTCGTGACATACAAACACCAACAACTCATATATTCCCGTTAGCTTTTTTCTTCACTGAGAGATTTGTAACTTAGCAATTGGTCTCTTGGAATTCGATATCTCTTATACCACTGTAATGTTGTACATTAGTGGTTTTAGAGATTAAAGTCTGAACATATCAATTTGTATCAAATTAGACACTAAAAACATTAATAAGACCATCAACGCAAAATATCAAATCAAAGAAAGACGAGATCAACTTTTAAATCTCTATCATCTTTATTTATTTATTTATATCATGATCTCCAATCGGTTGGCTAACTCGTTGAAAAACAAATATTTACACGAATTCGCATTTGTTGATGTAAAGACTTTTAATTTAAATGAAATAGTTGTTAAAAAAACAAGTAAGAAGTGATTGCAAAAACTATATCTAATTTACTCCTTTTTACATTCAACATAAGTAAAGACCATTTGGTGTAGAAGTTAAAACAATTATTAGTTGGTAAATTTACCAATCGGTATTTTGTTGTGCGTAAAGCAAGGTAGGTGTGATCGAAGACTGAAGTGTGCTTAAACATCATTAAGTATTCTGTCGGACATAGCCTCATTTCTTTAAAGCAAACTTTCTTCATTTATCGAAGGATAAGGTATTCTATTTTATAAGAAAGTTGAGATGATAAATGACTTGTTGAAATCTTTAGTATAGTATGCATGCTGTTACTATCATTACGCATTTTAGTAAAATCGTAAGCTTAAACTACGACGTTGATTCCGCAGCGTAAGCCTAACTACGAGAACTTCAACTATTTTCAAATTATATAATATAACTACATTCACCGGAAATTTCAATTATTGCATAAGGCTGCTTTTCCCATTATTTATAATAAACTTAAATTGAATAATCCTTTTTTGTTATATTATGTTTGGATGGACCAAATTGATAAGAAAAAATCAAAAGGGATCGTTGGACATAAAAACAAGGTGGAGCCTAAGAGGCCTAACATTTAATACGCGAAACTCACATGGACTAACATGTTACATTTCACTTTGCAGTCAATTAGAATGCTCTATATATATATGTGCATAGTATAAATTATATGTACTCATTAATATATGTACATATTTATATATATACATGCATAATGTTTACATTTATCTGCATTGTTTTTCAAAATATAGGACATTTTTGTTGGACCAATGTTTCTAAAATTGTAGTGGCGATCAAATCAGAAAAATATTTGGATCGTAGATCAATGTGATTCGATCATATTTAGTAGGATTTCATGATATTTTTAAAATACTAGTATTTTGGTCTTATATTTTTATTATGTTTACATTCATGACTATAATATCATGATATCAAGTAAAACACTTTCATAATTATAATATTTAAAAAATTAGAAGTATACCAATGATTTTTGAAAATAATTTATAACTAGCTCTGCCTAATGCGGTTGAATTGGTTTGTCGGTTTCCGGTTTTTGTCTGTTTGATCTAATTTAATAACCGGTCTAATTATGTTTGGATTTTATTTTTAAGGAAAAATCATTCTTAACTACACGAAGTATTGGCTAATAGGTTGCAAACCATCCCAAGTATAGAAATGTGTTTTAAACTACACAGACTATTATATAATATATGGTGACATACACCAAGTATATGTAAACATGTTAAAAACTACTAATTGATGTTTTTTGATAAATATTTATCAATTTGGGGATCACTTTGTAATTATTTTTCATAAAAAAACTTTTTTTTTATGAAAATCCAAAAAACTAAGAACATACAAAACTTAACAAATCGAAAGAAAATCTATACAATTTCAAAAATATAAGGAAAATATTATATTAAATTTTAGTTTGTAAAATACTAATTTTTTTAAAAATTACAAAAATTTATTAATCTCTTAAATGTAATTGAAAATGTAATGTATATAGAGTTCTAAAATTATATATTTTGAAACCATTTAATTTATTAGACAAAAATAAATACAAGTTTTTAAAATGTAGATCAACAAATATAGTTTAAATTATATTGAATAAATTTCAATAATTTAGAATAAAATACATAAACGACATATATATTACATTTTTTCTTCGGAGAATAATTTTACTTGTGCCGGTACTATCCCAACATTAACTAGTGAATTTTAAATTTAGCTTAATTTTGAAATTCAAAATTGCAAGTATAATCTAACTTCTATCTACACTATAAATTGTTGTTTAAATTTTTTTTTTGAAATTTTGTATTATTATAAATTTTGGTAATTTAACAAATTAATTTCGTTTTCAAAATTAAAAATGAAAATATAATTAATAACCTTCAAATTATGTATTTTCGTAAATTTAATTTTTTGGAATTTTTTTGTTTTTTTAGAATTTTGTAATTTTAAAAACTTTGGGATTTTACAAATTTTTAATTATTATTTTTCCTTATATTTTTGAAATTTTATGGATTTTCTTTCAATTTGTTAAATTTTGTAAGTTTTAATTTTTTTTTGGATTTTTTTTTTAATGAAAATAATTACAAATTGACCACAAAATGATAAATATTTATTAAAAGACACCAATTTGTAGTTTTTAACATGTTTACATATACTTGGTGTATGTGACCATGTATTATATAATAGTTTGTGTAGTTTAGAACACATTTCTATACTTTGGATGGTTTGCAACATATTAGCCAATACTTCGTGTAGTTAAGAATGATTTTTCCTATTTTTAACCCAACTCAAATATGTATCAAGCTCATGGTTCAACTCAATTCCGGTCCGATCTAGTTTAAAAAATATTGAGTTGGAAATTTGATTTTTCTTTAAAAAATTGAGAATGCAATCTCTTATTAAGAAGAGAAGGTTCAATCAACAACATTGATTACGTTAACCATATGGCAAAAAAGATGATTAAAGAAAGGTAATAAAGAGCCAAAACATTTTTTGTTTTTTCGAAACATTCGGACGCTTGTTTACAATTTACGCTCGGTTGCATAATAAGTATTTGAGTTGGATTTTGAGTTCTCCGTACTTCAGTTTGTATTTCTTATACTGTTATACATTAGAGTTCAAATATCTTATGGAGTATCGCCTCGAGAAAATTGGGTAGAATTTCTATCATATAGGAAAAAAGAAGACACATCGGTCCATCATTTAATCTTGGAGAGGCGGGTAGTCTACCGAGGGCTGATAGATCATGCACAAATAACATGGTCAGAAAGATTTTTAGGTGGGCGAGAAAGAATTTCCCTACTGAAGACTCTTTGTTATCCATGTAAAGTTATTACATGAAAATAGGTTCAATCCAGGGGATTGGTTTAGTATCACATTGGAGGATTATGAGCACTATATGTTATTTAAGATCGGGGTAGACGACTAAAAAGTTCTTAGGGAGATTGAAGTTGGAACTCTCCAAAAAAAATTATGAAAGAACTTTTTGGGAAGATTATGGGAGTCGAAACTAGCAAAATTGAATTTGTTTAAATTTTTTAAGGAAACTGAATTTCTATATTAAAACCACAACACAAAGATCAAGAGATAGTTTTTATTGCTGTTTGAAAGCTTTGAGTAAAGGAGCAGAAAGTTCAGAGTTTATGCTAGGTGAAAATTGAGGATCTCTTTTTCGAGATGTACATAAGTATTTATACAAATATAAGTCGTCTAGGCTGATATATTGCGTTTTTGGCGCATTCTAACCTTTGTTTTGTAGGATTTTATCGAGTATTTTGCTTTATTTTGAGTCATTTTAGGTCAAAAAGAGGCTGGAATGGAGGATTGAAGCTCATGAAGAGACTTGGCGAGAAAGGAGGGAAACTGGATCTTTTTGAAGATTCTGAAGATAAAGAGCACCCGATCGGCTGACCTGCTCCGCAGAAGATCCAGTTTTGGAAATTTTCATTAAACCTATTTTCGCCACCGAGGGTTTCACATATAAATCCTAGCCGCCCCAGACCTAAGGAGGCAGCTGTTTTTTCATCGAACTAACAGAGAGAACACGAGTGAGAGAGATTGGATATTTTTTTTTTTTTAGGGTTTTGTAAGATTTGAAGATTGTCTTCCATCCTTTGGAGAAGATTTCTAAACTCTTTACCTTTTTTCATTAATTTATCCATGAATTCTCTTATCTCAATTGATGTTGTTCGATCTACCATGTGCGAGTAGTCTTCCAAGTTAGGTTAAGGGTTCGATGGGGTTAGGGATTCTCGAACTAAGTATATATAAGTTTTAAAATATGTTTGATATCTCCATCTATTGTTGATCATAACGCCTATACTAGCTTGATCACCTAGCCTTTGATTTTAGGTTTAATTTACTCATCAAAAGTGTTGTGAATTGCTTGAAATAACATAGATGAGCGATTCGTCCTTAGCCAACGACAGTTGAAGTTAAGGCGACTTGTGAAAAAATCAATCCTATCCTTTTTAATGCTCATCATTCTTTGTAGTCTCAAATGACAGTTTAGGTTGCTAGATTGATTGATGAAGCAGTTGATACCACGACAGTGGGTCCTCTTGATTTTATGATTGAGTTCTAGATTGGTTGTTTAATGATAACCTGAATAATTGTTTGGTTCTTGATGATCTAATCTCTGAGATATTTCTCCTTGATCTAATGTTTTTAACATCATTGTTTACACCGAGTTTACTTTATTTGCTTGTTTAAATCGTGACATCTTAAACCAATTGATCACTTAGCTGTATTAGTATTTCAAAAGATTAGAGTGTATTGCCGGTCCTTTGAACGAACCTAACTATTCTACATTAGATTAGTAATTCTAGGTTTGAAATCTTAAACTGGGAAAAACCCTTCTATCAAATTGGCACTGTTGCCGGGGACCAACTCGATACCTCTAGTTTTAAAATACTTTTTCAAACTAAGTACGAACTCGTTCTTTTTGTTTCTCTTGCGTGTGTTTCAGATGCATGAACTCGAGGTCGACAAGGAAAAATTGTCAAATACCTCTCGTAATTTTGAGTAACCCGGAACTTGCAAGGCTAGAACGAGTCAACAGAAAAACAAGGCTTAATCTCGTCAACATGGACGAACAAGGGAATAACAATATGGCGGCTGAGCTGAAACGCTTATAAGAGCAGATGGCTCAAATGCAGCAGCAAAATGCCCGCGAACAGCAGCAGCAACGCGCGCGTGAACAGCAGCGTGCCATTGGGGATATGGATAATCCTCATGCTTTCTACCGGAACCGAGCAGCTATTGTTTCCCCTGCTGTTGAGAGGTAAGACTATGAGATAAAGGCTCAGATAATATCGTTGGTTAAGCAGCATTTGTTCCATGGACTTTCCGTAGAGATTCCGATGGATCATATAGAAAATTTCGAATAAATCTGCTCCACGACGAGTTCTAATAGGATGAACCCGGATTTCTTAAAGCAGCTGGATCCATCACGACTTGGGCACAATGTAGAGCAGCGTTTTTGGACCACTTCTACACCAAAACTAAAACCGCGAGTCTAAGGAACAAGATCTCCACGTTTCAGCAACATCCAGGAGAGTCCTTTTGTGAGGCATGGGAACGGTTCAAAGAGTACAAGAGGGAGTGTCCACACCATGGGTTTACCGATGAGAACTTGCTGGGTATCTTCTATGATGGTGTTGATTGGGATTTTAGGAATGCTTTGAATGTTGCGAGTGATGGTGATTTTATGACTAAGACCAGAGAGGGTGCGTATAAGCTTATTGCAAACTTGGCTGCAAGTTCTAGCAACAAGTCTCAAGAGTATGATAGAACCACAAAATCCAGTGGGATGGATTCTCGAAAGATTGATGACCTTACGGCTAAGGTTATTTTGTTGCTCAAAGGAAACCAAAGGATGGTTCACTTCGTTGATGAGAATGGTGAACCACTCTCCGAGGAGATGAGTGAGGAAGGAGATCGCAATCAGCAAGAGGTCAGCTATGTGAATGGCCAAGGGTTTGTGAGAAACCGTGGGTTCAACCAAAATTATAGGAGTCACCCGAATTTCTCTTATAGGAGTACGAATGTTGAGAACCCGCAGGACCAGGTTTACCCGCCGCAAACCGGTTTCCAAAACCAGAAACCTCAGGATCAAGGTTTCCAGAAGACGCTACCTCAGAGTTTCCAAGGCAAGGCGTTCCTCCCTTTCCAAGGTCAGAAACCGCAGTTCACCAACTTTCAAACTCCTGCGAGCTCCGGAAGTACTTCTCAGGATGAACTAAAAAGTATGATGCAGCAGATGATGGCTAATCAACAGAAGTCTGCCACTGAGATCAACACAAAGGTAGACGCCATGTACTCGGATCTAAATGGTAGACTTGAAGCTGTTAGCAATCACGTGAAAAAACTTGATACTTAGGTTGCTCAAACTGCTGAGGCAATAAGAGTCCACAAGGAGTGTTGCCAGGCAAACCAGTTGCAAACCCCATAGAGTTTGTGAATGCAATAGAGTTAAGGAGTGGAAGAGTTCTACCGCCAGTTGTGAGGGCAGAGGCTGAAAAACTGCCTAGAAAAGTATGCAGAGCACCCACTCCCAAACGGAACACCTGCTCTAGCAGACGGAGCACCTGCTCTAGAGGAAGAAAATGATGAAGAAGTTACTGGACCAACTCCTAAAGTACTTCGACCGAATGAACTTGGTTATAAGGTTCGATCTCGTGTCTATAAACCTCCAGTTCCTCCAACGAAATCACAGAAAGGATCTAGAGGAGGCAAAGTGTAAGAAAATATTGAATGATTTGACGATTAAGCTTTCTTTAGTAGATCATATTCAGATGATGCCAGCCATGAAGAAGTACGTTAAGGGTTTGGTTACAGGAAAGATTCATTCAGAGCAGGGTGCCATGATGATATCTAAGAATTGTAGCGCTGTGCTACAAAACAAGATGCCCAAAAAGCAAAAAGACCCAGGAAAATTTGTTTTATCCGTGCAGATTGGTCCTATGCGATTCGAATGCTCTCTATGTGATCTGGGTTCAAGTGTGAACCTCATGCCATATTCGGTTGCAAAGAAGCTCGAGTACACGAAGTTCAAACCAACACGGATCTCGTTGGTGTTTGCTGACAGATCGGTAAAGCTACCTGTGGGGGTTCTGTAGGATTTACATGTTAGGATTGGCAACACTTTGATTCCAGCAGATTTTGTGTGCTGGAACTCGATGAGGAACCGAAGGATCCCTTGATTTTGGGACGTCCTTTCTTGCGCATAGCTGGTGCGATTATTGATGTGAGGAATGGTACAATCAGTCTCCAACTGGGAGACACTATTATGGAATTTGAGATGGATAGATTGGTAAAAAAACTATCCATAGACGGGCAAACTTTTGCCATCGAGGATAATCTCAAAATCTCTAAGGGAGAGATTGAGGAGATTTTGGCCGATGATCCGTTGGATGTAGCGTTGACAAAGGCTAAGGGTGAGCATGGATACTTGAGTGAGGACAAAGTTGGGTTTGCAAGGATGCTGGATTCGAGACAGATGGAAAAATCTACTGGATTTTTGAAACTCGAAACTGAGGATGCTCCAGAGGAAGGAACACGGGTTCCTGGAAACTCTGTTGACAGTCCTTGGAGCAAGCTGAAAGCTCCTAAATTCGAGCTCAAAACCCTACCAGCCGGGCTAAGGTATGCGTTTCTAGACCCTAACTCTACTTACCATATGATCATAAATGGTGATTTGAACAATGTGGAAACCGCCTTGCTTTTGTGTGAACTTAGGAAGTATAGAAAGGCTCTAGGATATTCATTAGATGACATCCTTGGAATTTGACTCGATTTATGCAAGCATAGGATACATCTAGAGGATGAATCGTGAACTTCTGTAGAACACCAAAGGAGATTGAATCCAAATTTGAAAGATGTTGTTAAGAAAGGAATAATAAAACTTCTAGAAGCTGGAGTTATTTATGCAATCTCTGACAGTAATTGGGTCAGTCATGTTCACGTAGTACCAAAGAAAGGCGGGATTACTGTGATCACAAATGAAAAGAATGAGTTGATACCAACTAGGACAGTAACTGGTCATAGGATGTGTATTGATTATCGGAAATTGAATGCTGCCACTAGAAATGATCATTTCCCATTGCCATTTATTGATCAAATGCTTGAGAGATTGGCTAACCATCCATACTACTGTTTCTTAGACGGTTACTCAAATTTTTTCCAGATTCCTATCTATCTAGATGATCAGGAGAAGACGACATTTACGTGTCCTTACGGTACTTTTGCATATCGCAGAATGCTGTTTGGTTTGTGTAATGCCCCCGTGACATTTCAAAGGTGCATGATGTCTATTTTTACTAATTTTATTGAGGACATAATGGAAGTTTTCATGGACAATTTCTCCGTCTATAGAAACTCGTTTTCCGTGTGTTTGTCAAATCTGTACAGGGTGTTGCAACGTTGTGAAGAGAAACATCTAGTGTTAAACTGGGAGAAGTGTCATTTCATGGTTACGGATGGTATAGTTTTGGGTCATCGAATATCCGAGAATGGTATAGAGGTTGACCGGGCAAAGGTTGAGGTGATGATGAGTTTGCAACCGCCGAATTCAGTCAAGGGAATACGAAGTTTCATAGGTCATGCTGGGTTCTACCGACGGTTCATAAAGTATTTCTCAAAGATAGCGCGACCGCTCACCCAACTCTTGTGTAAGGAGACTAAGTTTGAGTTCGATGGAGCTTGCCTTGAGGCTTTTCATGTGACGACCCAACCCGTCAAATAAAAATTTTTTTACCCGGATCACTATTACCATAAATAATGATCCTCAACGGTCCAATAAACAAACAGCGCGGAAACAATGATTCAAACAATCAAATACCATTATTGTTTAACAAGCCCATACTTATTAATTCTAGTTCAATTCGGTAATACACATAGTTCTGAAATTGCTAACACCCTAGCAATTCTAACTTATTACACGAAAACGAGCCACTAGATCATTCCCCTCGTCCCGGCCATGATTCCACGATCACTGACTGTCTTTACCTGCATCACATGGTTATAAGAGATGCGTGAGTATTATCATAAATACCCAGTGAGACGGTCATCCCATCAACAGGCTATGTACAAATATAAGCATAAGCAGTGCTATAATACCAGGATGAACAATCAACATGAAAACAACTCAATCGCGTAAAAACAACCTGTGTCGATCGATACACTAACCCGTGTCGATCGACACCGACTCCGACACTCATGTCCGTCAGCACACCATCCCGGTGACCTACTGACACCATGTCGATTGACACACCCATATGTGTCGATCGACACACCAAACCCAGAAAACTCGCACACGCGATTTTCTGCATACTAATCCATCAAACAACACGAAATTCGATCCCAAACAACACACAAACGCATCCTAACACTTCTTATGCTTATACGCACCCATGGTCACGCACTCACCTTGATTTGGGAAGGAAAACGGATTCAAAAGTGTTCAAGAACACCCAGAACACCAAGAACACGCACGCCCCAAAGAACTCAACGTATACTACGAACGGCTACTCCAAATTCCAATCGGAAACCGGCGCTGGAAACTAGACACGACGAGCTACACAATGGTATGTAGAACGTCCTCTAACTCCCTACAATTCGACGGGAAAACAGCCCGCAAGTTCAACAATCCGAACTGGAACAGAAATGACATGTTGAACAAGAAAGCACACTGGGAACGGAAAACACAACGGAATCAAGATCGGAAACCCGATCTGAAAAGTAGACAGATAGAGCTTTCTAACCGTATATAGATCGTCTCTTGGTTCCCAACGGTTCGACGAGAAAACAACTCGCAAGTTCAATGATCCGAACTGGAACAGAAATAACCCGTTTTACAAGAAAGCACACTGGGAACGGAAAACACAACGGAATCAAGATCGGAAACACGATCTAAAAACTAGACATAGAGAGCTTTCTAACCGTATATAGAACGCTTTCTGGGTCACAACAGAACGACGGCAAAACTCCTCCGAAGTTGACTGATCGCAGTTGAAGGCTGCACAAACCGACCAACTTAGAACGATCATAACTAACAATCTAACCGTCCGATTGACAAACGGATTTTTCCTACGACAAGAACAACGACAGGAGTACTTACCCTCCAAATTTCACTCCGATCCGTCGTGAACTTGACCTCCGTCTGCCTCCTCCAAAACACGAATAGAAGTTGTTCTTACCCTCCAAAAACCCAACTCGAAATCACTTGATTTCCTCACTCAAATCCCCCAAAAAAAACTGATTTTCTCTTTGAACAACTGAGCTCTGCCGACACTCCTCTTCCTTTTATAGACAAATTTTTTTTTTTTTTTTTTTTTTTTTTTTCGTGTCGATTGACACACACTCCCTGTGTCGATCGACACACGACCAAATATTCCGTAATTTGGTTCGCGGTCGTTACAATTCTCCCCCACTAACACGGATTCGTCCTCGAATCACGCGAAACCGTCACCTTACGGTCAAACACAACTGATATCAGCCCTCCAACCTGGCCAGCTCTACTAATATCCTCACCCCTGGCCCCACCCGGCCAGCACTACCTGAGATTACACCCAATCTCAGAACTCAACTAGTGTCATACTAGTTACATTGCACTACCATCACAGGTGCAATCCTGACCAAACCCGGTCAGCTCCAACTCAGATCATTTCTCGATCTCCATCACCTAACCCGTCTCACTAAGGTTGACACTCTCGTCCGAAACCCGACCAAATTCCCCCAGGAAACATCCACGATGCAACACTCGCTGATCCGGATCAGGGTTGTCCGATAGATCGCGCAACAATCAAACAAGAACATGCCCGACCCACCGTAGACCCAGACCTTGGATCAATTGGTCGCACAACAATCAAACAAGAACATGCACGACCAAAGAGGCTACATATGTTTACCAGGGTCGTCTGAACTAAAATTCCAAACTCGAGTAACAACCCTAGCTTAGACATCCACAAACCACCTGAGATCATTCCCGATCCCTGAAGTTCATCAAATCTCATACTTATAATCACACTATAGGTACTCTTGCTCAAACTCATATCTCTATACACCACTCCCACTCGCAAGATCGTCACCCTACGAGCTCTCGATGTATACCATACCGGCTCTCGGTATGCTCCAGCCCCTCCCACTCTCGGGACACACAGTCCGTCAAGCTATCGGCTGCAGAGGAAATCACACATCCTCTGGAGAGATCTCTGTCCCTCAAAGTATATGCAGGAGAATATCACCATCCCCTGGAGCAGTAACACTGTAACGTGCATCATAAGCACCTGTCGACCGATTTACTTCCGTGGTTCCCATCTTGATATCCCCTAACCCGGAATATCACTCATGACCAATCCCCAAGTCATCTGAAACAACCCAATCGCCAGGGTGTTTCCTACCCCGATATTCCCAAACCCGGAATATCACTCATGACCAATCTCCAGGTCATCTGAAACAACCCAATCGCCAGGGTGTTTCCATCGGAGTCCCTAGAAAAGACAGTCCTAACTCACATAAGACTTCTGTTCCAGACTCCCCCTAGAAAATAGACAGGTTCTAACTCACATAAAACCTCTATTTTCCAGCGCCATCTAGGGATCTACCCGTCCTAATCCCTTAGGACCCCCATCCCTAGATACTTAGACAAGCCCTAACTCCCATAGAGCTTCTATCCTAGCCCCTCAAATGACCTCCCCGTCATTACACACATGACCTAACCCAGTCATCAAACCCATGATCTCCCCGTCATACCATAAGAACATCCGTCTTATAACCCAAGATAATAAGAAAAACCCCATCTTATTAAATCTCAACAATGTATATCGTTACAACCCAAACGAAAATACATACAACTCATAGCAACAAGCTAATACAACTACTGAAAACCAGAAAAACACTCAAGCCTCCGCTTGCTTCTCGAACCACTTCGAGAACTTTGCCTTCATACTTGCCTCTGGTTCCCAAGTCTCCTCCTCGACACCATCACAGTCCCACACGACTCTCACCAATGGTATCCTCTTCCGACGCAGCACCTTGACTCTCCGCTCGAGAATCCTCATAGGTCTCGCCGCTAACGTCATGTTGGGTTGAAGATCCTCCGGGATCCTAGCCAACACCTCCTCAGATTCATGTAGACACTTCCGCAGCATCGATACATGAAATACCTTATGAAACGCTCTCATACTCTGAGGTAACTCCAACCGATAAGCCACTGGTCCAACCCGCTCCACCACTCTGAACGGACCCATAAACCTCGGACTTAGCTTATTCTCTGAAATGGATCTGTTAGGACCCCTCAACATCGCTGCCTTGAGATACACCAGATCTCCCAGCTCAAACTCCAGCTCTTTTCGTCTCTTATCAGCATAACTCTTCTGCCGATCCTGAGCCTCTCTCATGTTCAATCTCAAGACACGGATCTTCTCCGTCGTCTCCTGAACAAAATCCGCACCAAACATGCTCCTCTCCCCCACTTGAGTCCAGCACAATGGTGTCCTACACGGCCTCCCATACAGAGCCTCATATGGAGCCATCCCAATACTCGCCTGGTATGAGTTGTTGTACGCAAACTCAACCAGGTTCAGATGATCCGCCCAATGACCACCATAATCCAGCACGCACATCCTCAACAGGTCTTCTAAAGTCTGAATAGTCCTCTCCGACTGTCCATCTGTCTGAGGATGATACGCCGTGCTCATGTGCACCTTAGTGCCCATCTCTGCCTGAAACGCCCTCCAGAACTCAGACGTGAACCTCGGATCTCTGTCTGACACAATACTCGCTGGCACCCAGTGCAGCCTCACTATCTCACGCACATACTTCTTAGCCAACACTACCGTCCCATCGGTCTTTTTGATGGCAAGAAAATGGGCTGACTTGGTCAGACGATCCACAATCACCCAAATCGCATCATACGTCCGTGACAACGGCAATCCCGTCACGAAATCCATGGTAATCATATCCCACTTCCACTCCGGAATGGGTAAACTCTGCAACATACCACTCGGAACCTGATGCTCAGCCTTCACCAGCTGACACACGTTGCACGCTGCAACCCAATTAGCTACATCCCTCTTCATCCCGACCCAGTGATAATACCGTTTCAGATCACGGTACATCTTGGTCGCCCCCGGATGAATCGATAACATGCTCGAATGGGCCTCTCTCAGAATCTCCTGCCTCAGATCCTCGTCCTTGGGTACACAAACCCGCCCATTCACCAGTATCATCCCACTTGCTGAGACCACATACTCCGAACTTGTCACCTTAGAAGCATTAATCAACCCCTGATCCTTCTCCTGCGCAACCCGAATCCTGCTCAGTAAATCTGCCTGGTTAGCTGCCTCTAACCCCAACGGCTCCTGTGAGATCACACACAACCTCAACGTACTAATCTCGCTTACCAAAGCTTCCATATCACGCTCCTGAGCCGAAGCAACCCTCATCCGACTCAACGCATCTGCAACAAGATTAGCCTTACCCGGATGGTATCCGATCTCCAAATCGTAATCCGCTACCAACTCCATCCAGCGCCTCTGTCTCTGGTTCAGCTCCGGCTGAGTGAAGAAATACTTCAAACTCTTATGGTCTGTGAACACCTGAACCTTTCCGCCATAAAGATAAGATCTCCAAATCTTTAGAGCGAAAATTACCGCAGCCAACTCCAAATCATGGGTAGGATAGTTGCACTCATGCTTCCTCAACTGCCTCGAAGCATACGCAATAACCTTTCCCTGCTGCATCAGGACACAACCCAAACCAACACCCGAAGCATCGGTATACACCACGTAAGGCTCACCCGGCTCGGGTAACGCCAACACCGGTGTACTCGTCAACATCTCCTTCAGCTTTCCGAAACTCTCCTTGCACGCAGAAGACCACACAAAAGGAACATCCTTCCCGGTCAACTTGGTCATCGACTTAGCCAAACTCGCAAATCCCGCGATGAATCTTCGATAATAACCTGCCAACCCAAGAAAACTCCTAATCTCGGTGGCATTCCTCGGTCTAGGCCACCCTCTGATAGCCTCGATCTTAGCCGGATCCACAGAAACTCCCTCTACAGACACCACATGGCCAAGGAAACTCATCTCTTGCTGCCAGAAACTGCACTTGCTCAACTTCGCAAACAACTTCTGCTCCCGCAGCTTCCCCAAAACTACTCTCAGATGCAACTCATGCTCCTCAGGACTCTTGGAATACACGAGAATATCATCGATAAAGATGATCACAAACACATCCAGATACTCCTGGAATACCCCGTTCATCAACCGCATGAACGCTGCTGGTGCATTCGTCAAACCAAAAGGCATCACCACGAACTCAAAATGCCCATACCTCGTCCTGAAAGCAGTCTTCCTCACATCTGCCTCCTTAATCGGAATCTGATGGTATCCCGAAGCCAAGTCGATCTTGGAGAACCAGGTAGCCCCTCGCAACTGATCTAACAACTCATCAATGCGCGGCAGAGGGTACCTGTTCTTCACGGTGACTCGGTTAAGTCCCCGATAATCGATGCACAACCGGAAACTACCATCCTTCTTCTTCACAAACAACACCGGCGCTCCCCACGGTGAAACACTAGGCCGAATAAAACCCTTATCCAACAAATCATCCAGCTGCTTCTTCAGCTCTGCCATCTCTGCTGGAGCCATACGGTAAGGTGCCTTAGATATCGGAGTAGTCCCGGGTTCCAACTCAATAACAAACGGATCCGACCGCGATGGCGGTAATCCCTCCAATGACTGGAACACATCCTGTAAATCCCGAACAACTCGAATATCCTCCACTGCAACCCCTCCAACAGACTCAGGCATCACTATCGTCACCAGATACGCCTCGCAGCCCTTGAGAAGCAACTGCTCGGCCTGTATCGTGGAAATCACGAGACTCCCGGAAGTCGGTCTCACACCCTGATAAACCAACCTCCCCGCCTCTCGCTCAAACACAACTCGCCCTCGGTGGCAATCCAGATGGACCCTGTAACGATCCAACCAATCCATACCCAGGATAACATCATACAGCTCCACCGGACTGATGATCAGATCTGCTGGCATCGACTCTCCCGCCACCAGAACATCCACACCACGAGCGCGCCCGAAAGTAGCCAACGTCCTACCTCCAGCCACCTTGACTACTCCCGCCTGTTCCCCGGAATAACTCTGGATTCCGCTGCTCTCCGCACACTCCGGCGTAATAAAGCTATTCGTAGCTCCCGAATCAAATAACACGTGGGACTCATACCCGCCCACAACTAAGGTCCCTGTGATCGGTCTGGTGCTAGATCCACCCGCCTCCGCAGACGTGAACACACGCGGTGCTGCTGCAATCTGAGACAACGGCTGCACTGCGGCCACCGCCAACTGCTGCAGCTTCGGACACTTGGGCTTAATATGCCCCGTCTCTCTACAGTGATAACACACCCGCGTATCCTGAACCCCGACCCGCACATCTCGAGTCCCGGTCCCAGTCCTCCTCGGACAGCTCGCCACACGATGGGACATGCTCCCACACCCGAAGCATCCTGAACCGCCCTGACTAGCCCCTGAAGTGCTCTCCCACTTCCTCTTCTGTCCCTGAGCAGGCTTGCCGCCCCTGCCTGAACTCGTCTGCTGCTGAGATCTCCTCGGCTGCTGCTGCTGCACCGGTGGACTAACCACCACAACCTGCTCCCCGAGATCCTCCTCGATCGCAGCAGCCATCTCAACCAGCTCCGCCCTCGTGGCGAACCTACTCGCCCTGCAACGAGTCCTCAAATCTGGTCGAAGTCCTCGCAAGAACCTCCTAACCTGGGCATCCTCGCCCTCCATGCCTCTCCCTGCATGTACCAGAAGTCGACTGAACTCCAAATCGAACTCTCTCACTGACCGATCTCCCTGAGTCAGGTCCAGAAACCTAGACTCCAAACGGTCCACCGCCTCCTGCGGGAAATACTTGGCGTTAAACTCCGCCAAGAAATCCTCCCAGACCATCTCGGCCTGCACCCTCCTGGCCTCAACACCTCTCCACCAGAGATGCGCATCACCCTCTAGGTAATGTACCGCCAGATCCACTCTGTATCCCTCTGGACACCTGATGGAGCGAAAGTTACGCTCTAACCTCATCCGCCACCCATCAGCCTCCTCAGGCCTAGCACCGCCCGAAAAAAATGCAGTACCAATCCGCTGCATCTGCTCCATCATCCGCAGATAAGATGGAAGCTCCTCAACCCCAGCCATACCCGGCTGCATCCCAGCCAAACCCGGCTGCACCCCAGCCAAACCCGGCTGCACCCCAGGAGCATGACCCGGAGCAGGCACCCCTCCCGGTAACCTCTCCAGAATCATCTGTAGTAGACCCGCCAGACGATCATCTCGATCCGGGGCGACACCTACGGCAGCACCCCCACCAGGGCCCACCGCACCACCAGCTACATCGGGACCTACACTATCCCCTCCAGCCCTCTCACTGGAACCCGTAGCTGTCACACCCACGGACCCCTCCTGAAACGCCTGCGAGTCAACTACCCGCTCCTGTGTAGTCTCCTGGGACACCTACGTGGCAGCAGACTCACTCCCAAGTCCCCGCCCACGTCCACGCCCAGCACGACCACCACGACCTCTACGGCCCCCACGACCTCTGCCTCTAGCCACTCTAGCCATCACTCTTCACTAACCAGCAGAATACTAAGTACTAGAAAAAACAGAAATCACAAAACACATACCGTGGAATCTCATTGAAGGCTCGGAAGGGATGATCTAGGACTCCATACCCACACAACAATCAATTGACTAACTCGCATAATCAATTAACTAACTAGCCCTAGAACCGCTAGGGCTCTGATACCAAACTGTGACGACCCAACCCGTCAAATAAAAATTTTTTTTACCCGGATCACTATTATCATAAATAATGATCCTCAACGGTCCAATAAACAAACAGCGCGGAAACAATGATTCAAACAATCAAATACCATTATTGTTTAACAAGCCCATACTTATTAATTCTAGTTCAATTCGGTAATACACATAGTTCTGAAATTGCTAACACCCTAGCAATTCTAACTTATTACACGAAAATGAGCCACTAGATCATTCCCCTCGTCCCGGCCATGATTCCACGATCACTGACTGTCTTTACCTGCATCACATGGTTATAAGAGATGCGTGAGTATTATCATAAATACCCAGTGAGACGGTCATCCCATCAACAGGCTATGTACAAATATAAGCATAAGCAGTGCTATAATACCAGGATGAACAATCAACATGAAAACAACTCAATCGCGTAAAAACAACCTGTGTCGATCGATACACTAACCCGTGTCGATCGACACCGACTCCGACACTCATGTCCGTCAGCACACCATCCCGGTGACCTACTGACACCATGTCGATTGACACACCCATATGTGTCGATCGACACACCAAACCCAGAAAACTCGCACACGCGATTTTCTGCATACTAATCCATCAAACAACACGAAATTCGATCCCAAACAACACACAAACGCATCCTAACACTTCTTATGCTTATACGCACCCATGGTCACGCACTCACCTTGATTTGGGAAGGAAAACGGATTCAAAAGTGTTCAAGAACACCCAGAACACCAAGAACACGCACGCCCCAAAGAACTCAACGTATACTACGAACGGCTACTCCAAATTCCAATCGGAAACCGGCGCTGGAAACTAGACACGACGAGCTACACAATGGTATGTAGAACGTCCTCTAACTCTCTACAATTCGACGGAAAAACAGCCCGCAAGTTCAACAATCCGAACTGGAACAGAAATGACATGTTGAACAAGAAAGCACACTGGGAACGGAAAACACAACGGAATCAAGATCGGAAACCCGATCTGAAAAGTAGACAGATAGAGCTTTCTAACCGTATATAGATCGTCCCTTGGTTCCCAACGGTTCGACGAGAAAACAACTCGCAAGTTCAATGATCCGAACTAGAACAGAAATAACTCGTTTTACAAGAAAGCACACTGGGAACGGAAAACACAACGGAATCAAGATCGGAAATACGATCTAAAAACTAGACATAGAGAGCTTTCTAACCGTATATAGAACGCTTTCTGGGTCACAACAGAACGACGGCAAAACTCCTCCGAAGTTGACTGATCGCAGTTGAAGGCTGCACAAACCGACCAACTTAGAACGATCATAACTAACAATCTAACCGTCCGATTGACAAACGGATTTTTCCTACGACAAGAACAACGACAGGAGTACTTACCCTCCAAATTTCACTCCGATCCGTCGTGAACTTGACCTCCGTCTGCCTCCTCCAAAACACGAACAGAAGTTGTTCTTACCCTCCAAAAACCCAACTCGAAATCACTTGATTTCCTCACTCAAATCCCCCAAAAAAAACTGATTTTCTCTTTGAACAACTGAGCTCTGCCGACACTCCTCTTCCTTTTATAGACAAATTTTTTTTTTTTTTTTTTTTTTTTTTTTTTTTTTTTTCGTGTCGATCGACACACACTCCTTGTGTCGATCGACACACGACCAAATATTCCGTAATTTGGTTCGCGGTCGTTACATTTCACACTATAAAGGGAGCCTTGGTGAGTGCGCCCATTGTCCAACCACTGGATTGGGATCTGCCGTTTGAAGTGATGATGGATGCAACTGATTACGCTGTGGGAGCAGTTTTGGGGCAAAGAAAGGACAAAAGGCTCCATGTGATCTATTACGCTAGCCGTACCCTAGATGAAGCTCAATGCAAATACGCTACAACCGAGAAGGAGTTACTGGCAGTTGTCTTCGCCTTTGAGAAATTCAAGTCACATCTTGTCGGCTCTAAGGTGATTGTGCACACCGACCACGCAATTTTGAAGTACTTGCTCACTAAAAAGGATGCGAAACCGAGGCTTTTGAGGTGGTTTCTTTTGCTCCAGGAGTTTGATTTTTAGATTGTTGACAAGAAGGGGAACGAAAATGGGGTTGCTGATCATCTATCCCGCATGAAATTTGATGATGTGGTGACTCTTAATTATGTACTCCCGGATGAACATGTGTATGCAGTTGGCATTTGCGTGTTAAAGCACCTGGTCCAAACAAGAGCACCTGCTCTAGAGGAATTTTGTGGTGCTACCTCGAAGGAGATTGTTCCGAATTTTCTTTGGTTTGGGGAGAAAGCGAACTACTTAGCCGCTGAACAGGAACCGTCTGATTTCGTGGGTGATAAGAAGAAGAAGTTCCTACGAGAAATAATAAGGTACTTCTGGGACAAACCATACCTTTACAAACAGTGCTCGGATGGTATTTTTAGGAGGTGTGTGCTGGATGAGGAGATTCTGGGAATCCTTTTTCACTATCATAGTTCGAGCTATGCCTGTCACTTCGCAACCTTCAAAATGGTATCTAAAGTGCTGCAAGCTGGGTATTGGTGGCCGACAATGTTCAGGACGCACAAGATTTCATATCACGGTGTGATACATGCCAAAGGCAAGGAAACATCTCGAGAAGGAATGAGATACCTCAACACTTTAGTCTGGAAGTTGAAGTGTTTGATGTGTGGGGAATTGACTTTATGGGACCTTTTCCATCCTCTTACGGAAACAAATACATCTTGGTAGCTGTTGTTTATGCTTCTAAGTGGGTGGAAGCTATTGCTTCACCAACAAATGATGCCCTTGTTGTGGTGAAGATGTTTAAGTCGATAATATTCCTCCGGTTGGAGTGCCGCGAGTGGTTATAAACGATGGAGGGTCTCACTTCATCAACAAGGTCTTCGAGGGGCTATTGAGAAAGAATGGTGTAACGCACAAGGTAGCAACGCCATATCATCCACAAACTAGTGGTCAGGTTGAGGTTTCCAACAGAGAAATCAAGAGTATTCTGCAAAAGACCGTGGGGATCACTAGAAAGGACTGGACTTATAAGTTGGATGATGCGTTGTGGGCTTACCGAACTGCATATAAAACACCATTGGGGACAACGCCTTTCCACTTGGTGTATGGGAAGCCTTGTCATCTCCCTGGGGAGCTCGAATACAAGGCGGCATGGGCTGTTAAGCTGATAAACTTTGATATAAAACCGGCCTTGGAGAGGCGGTCCATGCAACTTCATAAGTTGGACGAAATTAGGCACCTGGCCTATGAGAGTTCTAAAATATACAAGGAGGGAACCAAGATGTACCACGATAAGAGGATACTCTCCCGAAACTTTCAACCAAACGACCAGGTACTTCTCTTTAACTCTCGTCTTAAGTTTTTTCCTGGAAAGTTGAGATCTAGGTGGTCTGGGCTCTTTCTCATTAAGGAGGTCCGTTCATATGGAGCCGTGGTGTTGCTGGACGCCAAAGGCGACGAGTTCGTGGTCAATGGTCAGCGGCTTAAGCCGTACCTAGCTAAGACGAACCAAGCCGAAGGAGGATTCATCCCCTTAGGCGATGCACCGAAAGCCTAAATGGCTAACAAAGTCAAGCTAACGACTTTAAGCAAGCGTTTGGTGGGAGGCAACCCACCGGTACGTTTTCTCTTTTTGAATTTTTTTTTTTTTGTTACTAACTTTGGATTTAAGTGTTAAATTTTCAGGTTTTTCAAAAAAAAAAAATGTTTGTGGAATATACAAGGTAGATCAATCGGTTGTTTCTGTCAGATCGATCGATCTGTGATGATAAGATCAAAAGCCATTTCAGCGATCAACCTCAGGATCGATCTGTACACCGATCCACTACCTAGATAAAACCGAGGAAAGGAGCACCTGCTCCAACATACATAGCACATGCTCTCCCGGGAATAATTCGAAATTCGGATTTAGGCCCACCAAGAGGTTAGTACCGATCCGTATTTTTCTTATTACTTTTATCTCTCTCTTTTCACTCTCTATTGATTTATTCCCACACCGAGACGGTGTGAAGTAAGTTTGGGGGGAGTTGCTACCAATATCATTTTTTTGTTGTTTTTTTTTTATTATGTCATATTGAGTCTAGTTTTCTTTTGTTTTATTGAGTCAAAACTTTGTTGGGAATTAGGACCTTATCTTATGATGATTTTTGAACCACTTGCGTTTAACCTTCTCTCTAGTGACCATTTCTACAGAGTATGGGTACAAAGAACAGCTGGAACACTTCAATGCACTATCTTCCAGGTTCCATATTGACCAAAAATTCTTCTCTCTATTGGCACTAGATTAGGGAAACGAATCATATTCAGGACTTCTTATTCTTTTTATCACTCTTGCTGTTCCTGAATAGCTAGCTCATTTTTAGCTAGTATCCTCTTTAACCCTTACCTCTTTTCAAGCCTCTTGCATTCTTGTTACTTCATTGTCATATGTGCAAAAAGGCCGGAGAGACTTGGGTCGACACTGCCTCTAAATCACTCTTTCTGAAGAACAAGAGCACCTGCTCCCAAAGACGAGCACCTGCTCTGGAACTGAGAGCACCCATATCTGCTCCTATTTTCAGAAGATGGTTTGACAATGAGGTGGAACAAAAATCCATGAGGAAAGAATGTCAATGATGAGCTCCACTTGGGTATGTACAACAACTCTGATTTCCTTCGTGTTTGAGAGACACATGCTTGTAATTGAAACCCTCTTCATCATCATCTAAATTCTTATCTTAAAAAAAAAAAAAAAAAACAGATGATGAAGAGTGGTAAATCTGTAAAATAGAAAGTGTCCCTCTGCACAACGAGTATACCCAAGGTGGACGATGGCTAGATGAGACGTTGGAGTAAAACGAAGAAGGAATGAGTGGTTTAGAGAATGTGGAACACAAACGGACCCATTCTCTCTTGCAATTTTGTGCGATATCCTGCATCCTCTACGAGCGCCAAGTAACCCTTAAACACTTTGAACACTTTGAACTCCACCTCTAAATGGCCTTAAACCCTTTAGCAAGTCTACCCTAAATGGTGCCTTTAGCAAGACTTTGAATGCGTTGAGTTTGTGTTTGGGAAATGAGACTTGGTTGAGAAATATGTTGAGGAGTTTTGGTAAAGCTTTGCTACTCGTAATCTGGATTATGTGGTCTGCAGATTGAAAGTTATTAACTCGGTTCACTGAGGATGAAAGAGTTCCCGCATTTTCAAACATTTCTCCTTCACTTGGTCTTGAATTTGTTTGAGGACAAACAAAGATCTAAGTCTGAAAAAATTGATATAATGCGTTTTTGGCACATTCTAACGTTTGTTTGATAGGATTTTATCGAGTCTTTTGCTTTACTTTGAGTCATTTTAGGTTAAAAGGAGGCTGGAATGGAGGATTGAACATCATGAAGAGACTTAGCGAAAAAGAGGGAAACTAGATCTTTTCGAAGATTTTGAAGATAAAGAGCACCCGCTCCCGATCAACTGACCTGCTCCGCAGAAGATCGTGTTTTGAAAATTTTTATTAAACCTATTTTCGCCACCGAGGATTTTCCATATAAATCCTAGCCGCCCCAAACCTAAGGAGGCAGCTGTTTTTTCATCGAACTAACAGAGAGAACACGAGTGAGAGAGATTGGATACTTTTGTTTTTAGAATTTTGTAAGATTTGAAGATTGTCTTCCATCCTTTGGAGAAGATTTCTAAACTCTTTACCTTTTTTCATTAATTTTTTCCATGAATTCTCTTATCTCAATTGCTGTTGTTCGATACCATGTGTGAGTAGTCTTCCAAGTTAGGTTAAGGGTTCGATGAGATTAGGGATTCTCGAACTAAGCATAGATAGGTTTTAAAACATGTTTGATATCTCCATCTATTGTTGATCATAACGCCTAGACTAGCTTGATCACCTAGCCTTTGATTTTAGGTTTAATTTACTCATAAAAAGTGTTGTGAATTGCTTGAAATAACATAGATGGGCGATTCGTCCTTAGCCAACGACAGTTGAAGTTAAGGCGACTCGTGAACAAATCAATCCTATCCTTTTTAATGCTCATCATTCTTTGTAGTCTCAAACGATAGTTTAGGGTGCTAGATTGATTGATGAAGTAGTTGATACTACGATAGTGGGTCCTCTTGATTTTATGATTGAGTTCTAGATTGGTTCTTTAATGATAACCTGAATAATTGATTGGTTCTTGATGATCTAATCCCTGAGATATTTTCCCTTGATCTAATGTTTTTAATATCATTGTTTACACCGAATTTACTTTATTTGCTTGTTTAAATCGTGACATCTTAAACCAACTTTGATCACTTAGCTGCATTAGTATTTCAAAAAATTAGAGTGTATTGCCGGTCCCTTGAACAAACCTAACTATTCTACATCGGATTAGTAATTCTAGGTTTGAAATCTTAAACTGGGAAAAACCCTTTTATCATAGGCCAATTTGTAAAACGACTAGAAAATTTTCTATTCTTTCGCATATTCCGTTTTCCAAGTCGATTGTATCTTCGTGGGCTTTCTTCACTTTGGTCCGCCAAATCCTGTGGGCTCGATTTCAGCAAGATTCCTTCATCGTGGGCTCGGTTTCATCATTGGGCTGGTAAACCGACGTGATGCTCGCGCCTCGGCCCTGTTAATTCTTGGGCTCGGATCTTTGCCGAAGCGCTTGCTTGGACTAGAGTCCTTACTGAAGCGAATTCCTTCGCCTTGATTCTGGGTTCTGTGATCAATAATATATAAAAAAAATTAGACTAAAAAATTGTTTATCTTTAGTTGAACTAAAATATCTTTAATACTTGAAACATTTCAATAAATTAGAGAATGAAAAAACCATATAAGGTTCAAAAATTTTAATTTAGGTTAAAAAAAACCCTATATATATTAGTAAAAAATGACCAATGTGGTGTGAAGCTTAGACAAACAATGCTTTAACAATCACATACTTAGGTGTCCCCATAAATAGAAAAAATTGTACGAAAAATGTGATTGACATGTTTCTCTCATCATCCGTGTCACACTTGCATTTAGGTCCGTGAATGGACGTAAATGATCACTGTAGAATCTTGCAGAATTTTTAATGATTTTTTGCGAAATTCTGCGGAATAATGTTGAATTCAAATAGTAACTGATGAATCTTCCAAAATGTTACAGAATTTTTAAGAGTAATTTTGAGAAATACCACGTTTGAAGTGTCATTGTTCAAAAATGCTACCCTTTCAAAATATTTGCAAAAATGTCATTTTTTCAAAATTATTTATTAATTATATTAATGGGTCTAAATGGTAACAGCGGAATATGACGGAATTTTTGGTAGATTTTTTGTAGAATCTAGTGGAATAACTTTGAATCAAATAGTAACAACGGAATCTGGCAAATGTAAATGAATTTTTGATAAATAAATTATTTAAATTTATGAAATTATTAATTAAAATTATGTTTGTCAAAATTAAATATTTATGCTTATAAATGTATCAATGTTTTAAATATAATAATTTTTTTTATTGGATTATATATCTCCTCACCCAACTTATTTCATTAATATTTTCGTTTTTTAGGTTTGTTTAGCAAAATTTACAAGATTTTTTTTTATTATTAATTACTAAAATTAATAAGAATTTTTTAGAGACATCATAATTTTAATATTATATTTTAATTTAATTATAACCTTACATTACAAAATTGATGTTAATTGTTTTATAATTTCAACATGATCCAATATTTATAGCTAGTTTTTAATAAGATATTAGTCTCACCGATCTTCTAAGCATGAGTTAGAATCATGACCTGTAATATATAAATGGTTGTCAATTATTTTATCAACAATAACTTCGAGCGCCATGATGCACATAGTGCAGTGGTCGTTGTCGATTCACTCAGTCTGGCACCTCAGGGGTTCGACCCCTTCCTCCTCCATCTGGGAGACAAATAGCCTAGTGGGCCGGGCTTGTGGTCCACATGTCCAAAAAATAAAAAATAATAATAAATAAATAACTTCGAGCAGGCGAAATATTGAACTAATCACAACAAAGAATAGTAAAATTTAATACGTATCCACTACCTCAATTCCACAAATGAACAGTATTACTCAATTCCACAACTCTCATTCCACATTCCACATAAGTTGTGTTACCATTTAGGGCCAATATTATGTGAATTCTAGAAGAACAAAATAGAGAGATTAACATTTTATCTTGCCTCTATTGCTTTAAACAATTAATTTTACATTTACATTATTTTTTTGGTTTTTAATTTCTAAATCATAAAAAAAATTTACATATCTAATTTTTTTTGAAAAGTCCTGGGACAAATTCTCTTGTAAGATTACTATGGGAATTTACTATGAGATATTGGTAAAGAAATTATCCTGTAAATCGTAGTTTTGGTAGATATGTTAGTTGTTCCTATGTGCTTGGAAAAGAAAACATAGTTCAGTTGATTAACTTTAATAATTGATTAGTAGGTTTGTGTTTTTCTAGTTTATTTGCACTTTTGTATGCTATGTAATTGACCATATACACACACAAAGGACGTAATTAAGTACCTTATGTCCCCCTGGTAATTATGATTAAGAATCTAAGGAGGCATAATCCGAGATCTTAAGCAACCATATGGGACATGTATGCCATTTAACATCAAGTGCACTAAATC
The DNA here is from genome assembly GCA_964056655.1 of Arabis hirsuta. Classification (NCBI taxonomy): domain Eukaryota; kingdom Viridiplantae; phylum Streptophyta; class Magnoliopsida; order Brassicales; family Brassicaceae; genus Arabis; species Arabis hirsuta. The sequence goes on from OZ053310.1 coordinate 22,782,654, forward strand.
TCAAGCTTCCTAAACATAGGAGTTAAATTAGGAAGCAAACGAACTTATCATGACTACTTTTTTGGGGGTAATCGATTGCAAGGCGTAAGCAAGTCCACGCTAGATTTTATTTTTTATGTAATGCTTTGACAATTAAATTCTGTGAAATTGAAAACAGAACGGACATGAATTTACGGTCTAACCATCCAACACAATGCTCACAATTTCTTAAACTGTAACCGGGCTATTAGGAATAGTTCAGGCTTACATGCTATTTTTGGATTTATAATTGTTTAATGCTCATTTTAATTGAAATAAAAAAAATAGGTATAAATATTGTAGGGATAATCTCAGGTCCGATTTTGCATACATGACATAAATTTTGTTATCTTGAATGGAAAATATGTTTAATTTTGTACCAGTATTTGTAGCATAATAGTTTGCAATAATGTCCTTTGTATCACCATCCAAATTCACGCTCTATATATATATATATTAGAAACTTTATAAATTAATAAACATAATTTAGAAAGTTATTAATTTACCGAAAAAGTAAAGTTTCCATAATCATTTAAATTTTTTTGTTTACTTGAATTTTTTATTTTTTATTACACTATATTTTTCTTAAATTAGTTTTTTTTTTTGTTTATTACATCTAATAATGATTGAATTATAAAGAGATTTTAGTCTTAGTAAAAGAACAAACAACACTAAAAACATATATAAATATACCATAAATGTGTATGCATGTGTGTATGTATAAAATGTTTTATACCAAATATTAATTTATGAAATTATTTGGACCTTATCTGTACATACGGGTTTGATAATATTTATTATCTTATTATCTTATTGATTTGTGTTATATTTTGCATTGGTCCGATTCGGGACTAGTAAAATTTATTAGTTTATGAAGTTTATTAATTTATCGAATATTAATTTATATAGTTTCTACTCTATACTGTTGATAGAAAAAAAAATATATATAGCTAACTCTAAATATAATCCAAGGTGGGAAACCATACTAATTAAGTAGCAATGAAATGAAAATAGAAAGTCAGTGTCATCACATGGTATTGCCTTTAAGTGACATGCACATAAAGGGCCACATTGTTAGCTCAACATGTAACACATCTCTTAAATCCCACTTCCGCAACTCAAACTTCAACACCAGCTCTGGAAACACAGTTTCTTTATTCATCTCTTTTTCCATTTTAAAATCCAAACCCTCCTCCATTATTTAACAGAACTATTTCAATTATAATTATTCATACTAGTTTCTTACAATATTACATATTCATTTCACATCTAAGTGACTATATATATATATATATATATAAATATATATATATAATTTTATTTTAAAAGATTTTGGTTAGAAGTTATCAAATCTTTTTCTCTCCCATTACATCATTGTCTAGGTTTATTGCTCTCTTCTCTCTCTCCCTCCCTCCCTCTCTTGTGGTTCTCGACCTCTTTAAATCCCTCGTATCACTTATCTCAGTTTCTTTATATCACTAAGTGTCTCTATCCCCGAAACTCTTTTTTACATTCTCCTCTTTTCTTCTCCTTTCTCTTCTCTTTCTTGTTTCACATCTTCAACAAAACATATAAACTAGTATTTTTTTTTTTTTTTAAACATATAAACTAGCGGAATAAATCCTCTAAATCTACTAGCTATATATAAAATTCTCTCTTTTTCCTCACTTTTTTAACTCTTTTATAAATACAACTTTCCTCATCTTTCGTTTCCTCTCCTCTTTGTTGTCCAATCTAGAGATAGAGAGAAAGCACACAACTTTAAGGTCATTTTCTTGCGACATTGAAGTGTTACAACTAATCAAAAAGTAAAAACCTATAAGAAAATGTCTAACAGAAGATCAAGACAATCTTCAACTGCTTCGAGGATCTCTGATGACCAGATGATCGACCTCGTTAGTAAGCTCCGTCAGCTCTTGCCGGAGATTGGTGAACGGCGCCGTTCTGATAAGGTATGTGTTGCAAACATTCATTTCATTTAACCTTTTTTTTGTTTGTAATTTCATTTAACCGCTTCATATATGAAAACAAAAAAACAGAAAGCAAATTCCCTTTACGTTAAAAGAAAATGGAAATAAATCAAACCAAATAAACAAAAGAAGTCGGAACTTTTGACTCCTAACCTGACCACATTTTTATTTTCTATTTTGACCAAATGAACACGTCGAAAAGTCATGTTGCAAGTCGTCTCGAACTATTTATATAGTACATGTATAAATCTTTTATTTAAAATATATTTAGTGTACTAGAAACTATATATTTAAATTATACACCTTAATTTATATGCATATTTAGGAAAATAATAATTGAAGTTTAGTACCGCCTATATACATAGTCTTGATGATGTTTATTTATGTTTGCTCATGATATTATTAAAATAGGTATCAGCATCGAAGGTACTGCAAGAGACATGCAACTACATAAGAAAGTTGCATAGAGAAGTTGACAATCTCAGTGACCGTTTGTCGCAGCTTCTCGAGTCCGTTGATGAAGAGAGCCCCGAAGCTACCGTCATTAGAAGCTTACTCATGTGACCTTTCCACTATATTTATTATTATAACTTCACAATATAAATATATAGATTTATTAATTTATATATATGTTATCGTGATCGTCTATGTTATCAAGCGACGTGTTTTTTTTTTAATCTTTAATGAACTTCCGAATTTTGGTCCAGCAGTTACATTAATTCATATTCAGTAGTCTCCGAGATATGTATTATTTATTGAATAAATAAATGTGATTCAATAATTCATGATGTCTACTTGCCAAATATCGGACATCATGATGTCTGAACTCGATTGTGTCAGTGATCGAAGAAAATGCAGATGAATAATTTTCAATATATTTTGCGACTAACGGATAACAACTATTTATCCATCTCCTATGAAAATATTTGATTTCTGAAAATCCGTCGTGAACAAAAAAATACTTTATCCCTTACCTATAAAATATTTAAATTTATTATTTATTGGGTAAGCACCGGCTCATATTTATTGCATTTCTCTGAAATATGCATTGAATTAAGTAGATGCCTATGACGTTGACGAAGCAATGAGAGGTAATTTGGAAAATCTATTTCTAGCAAACCAGTGTATATGAATGTCCGAAAAATCTATTTGGAATAGTGAAGTATTTTTAGGAAAAACGATCTATTCCACCACCGGAAGTGTTGGGTTGTGGGCTTTGTTCTTGTGCATTGGGCCAAGTGTTGATGGGCTTAGTAAGAAGCAATTGGGCTCATGACAAAATTAAGAAGATCGTGAAAACAAGTGGAGCTTCGTCGTCTTCTTTCTTGTAGCTTCTTCTTCTTCTTCCTTGGAGTACGGTGAATCCATATTAGTACTAGAGAGTGAAAGACAGAGAGTATTGGGATGATAAACTCTTGGGGTTTCTTGGGTTACCTATTCTTCTTCCTTGTAGAACCGATTGGATTGTAATCGGTGGTGAGAGTGATCTTCATGTAAACCCGTCGGAAGTGATTTCCGATGTCACTATGGCAGTTGGGGATCAAAAGATCCTAACCGGATGGAGCTTTCGATCCTAACAGGATGTAGCGGTTCGTTAACACCGTGAACCGGGTAAATTTTTTTTTGTTCTTAGTTAGTGAGTTCGTCGAAATCGATCGTAGAAAGGAATTAATGAGAGTCGATTTCTCAACAAGTGGTATCAGAGCCTCGGTTCTTCGACTCACTGATTTGGTGATGCTTCAATGGTATAGAATCGACAAGGGAGGTGATTCACAAAGAAACAATCTCGCCGGTAAAGAATCAAGTTCGATTTTGGAAAAGAAGAACACAAGATCGATTCATGGAATCATGGGGAAATCGATTGAAGCAAATTGGTGTTATGGGTTTTGAAGTCGCTAGTGAAGGAAGAACCAACGATGGAGTTTTGTTGGGTTTGGTGGTATCGACAATAAGATATCACAGGGAAGAAGTTCATCGTTAATGGCGAATGTGTGTGTCCGAGAAGAAGAAGATGGTGTTTGTTCATTATCGAAGACACTCGAATTGGAGAAAGGAAGATTCTTGAGTTGGATTGGATGGTTTCTGTTTTGTGAAATCATAAGAATCTTAGTAAGTTAATCTCTCCAATGATTTATGGGTTCTACATTGTTGTGAGTTCTGGTGTTAAGACTCGCAGGGGAAGATGTTAATCCTATTAGAAAGGGCATATATTCAGAGGCTGGAGAAAGAAGAATCAACAAGAGATTTGTTCATGATCTGTTTTGAAGAACTAGTTCGAGGTTGATGTGTTGTGGAGGTTTTATACGGCTTGCAGTTTTGATTCTCATCAGTAAAGCTTTAGTTCAAGGTTAGTGACTGAAGTTATTAGATTCAGAATTTGTCGTCAATCTCAAAGACTCAAATCGTTTAGACACTTAGTTTGTTTCCGTTGCAGTCACAAAGGTAATTTGTGATACTTTGAGATATTGTTTCTGGTTAATCATGTTATGCACATTGGAAGGATTGAAGTCTTGGTAGATCACATAGAACGCATTCTATCTTTGCAAAAGAATGCATTCTATTTGTTTGAGTTAGATGCAGAGTGACTCTAGAATGGTTGAAAGAATGGCAGTTCGTGGCACATGCGAATCTCAGGTCTAGGGGACGCCTTAGAGGTTGGTGTGGTATGTGTGTCTGGTGCTATTCGAATATTGGTAAGGGTTTCAAGATTCATGTATAAAAGAGTTGCAGATGGGTGAAGAAACAAGGTCATAATCTGTTGGTAACAAGACAGTTTAAGGGTTATGAAGAAAATCAGTGTGTGTTTCAGATTTGAGAAGCTTTGGTAAAATAGATAAGTCTCGGAGGAATGGTTTAGATTCATGTGAATTTAAGAAGCTCTAGTTGTGTTAATCAAGGAACCTGTGGCAGTCTGGAAAAGTCTAGAAGATAGTGGATTAGATTGTAGTGTTTGTTGTTGATGGTTTGTTCAGTGGAACATATATGTTGATAAATTAGCTAAGACAACAAATGGATATTGTTTCTTATAAGTTGGACCAGCAAGAGGTTCATTTAAGAAAGAATGATTAGCTGCTTATATGGGAGCTCAGATGTGAAAGATTTAAGATTAACAATCTGCACAACTTCTGATGGTAAAGTCAGATCATAATGTGGTGTGTTCTAAGTTAAGTTAGCTAAGGTTATACCAGGTTACAGCTTATTAAAAATTAATATGACTAAGGCATTTCAGTGCCTGATCAGTTTGGTGGATCAATACCAAACGTGAAAGCTTCAACAGATGGTAAAGAGTTCATGGGATCTTCTAGTATAAAGAACTAGTTTGAGTGACTGAAATTAGAATGAACATATGTCTAATGCCTAATGAGAAGATCAAGGTGACAGAGAAAAATGTTAACTCTGAGTATTGAAGCTGAATTTACAAAGGCAGTAGAACTTCTGAGGATTATTGTTCCAGGTGGAGAAATTGGTGTTACAAGGAATGTAAGGCAAATTCAGAAAGAGTTTGACTCTAGGTGGAGCTATGTTTTTCAGAGAGTATCTTGTAAAGGTTTAGATCTTCAAGCTGCAAAGACGTATCTGATGGAAAGAAGCATTTAATGGTTTGAGAGGCTGCATATTCTGTTTGTAAGAAAATTTCTCATTGCTACCTCGCAATGGACTAAGCCTTGGTTGTATGTCGAAAGTCTTCCTAATATTGGGTGTTAGGCGGCGTGTCCTGTTGGTTTAAACAGCGGTACACATTAAGGTCTCATGTTGGGTTTGGTTGAGGAGAGGTCAAATGTCGTTTTTTGATATCTAGTCTGAGGTGAAGATTGAGGTAAAATCAGTCTACGTTTTTCACAAGTCAAAATATGAGAATGACTCCAAAGTTAAATGGGTTCAAGTCTTCAAGATTTCTGAAACATAGGAAGTTGTAGAGTTGGTTCTGAATGTCAACATGTACACTAACGTATGAGCTTGAGATAGGATATGGAAGTGAATCAGTGGGTACTGAAAAGAGGGTAACTCAAGGAGACATGTTGCAGGAGTATTGTGGTTGTCTCAGAAATTTTTTACTTCAAGATAGTGAAAGACTGTTGTGCATCTAGCATGGAGACAGGTCATCTCAAGGCTGGAATTTGCCACTAGTAGAAGTCTTAGAAGGGTTATGAATGTAGCATATTCAAACTGTATAACTGCGTTTGTGAGACAACAACTTCAAGAGTTGTGAGTTGTCTGATTGCGTCCGAAAGAAAGATTAGGCAATTTTCTCAATAAAAGACACTTGCAAGTTGATTAAGTGTGGAAACTCAGGAATTAGCATGCTGAAAGAAATGAATTGATGAGCTAAGATGGTTGTGGTCGAGGTCTGAGAAAGAGTTAGGATGCAAGTACCAAAGGGTGTTTGGTGGAGTTTGCACACTGGTGAATGTGTTGCAGGTTTGTTTTACAGTGGGAGAAACACATCATAAGCTCGAGTTTTGATGTGAACGAAGCTGAAAATGAATGTCTCAGGAGCATCACAGGGTTTGTGAATGAGAGACAAGAAGGTTAAATGGTACAAGTAGTGAGTCACAAGCTGTTGGTACTGATCTATTTGCTCAGGGAATTGAACAAGGAATCTGTACCGAAAGTCTTCTCAACAAGGTGGAGTTGTGAGGCGGAATCTATTGACTTCAAAATCGATACAAGTTGGATTCAAGGCTGAATTAGTGGAACAGGTGACTGTGAGGTTTAAATCTCAGATTTATAATAGTTGTTAACTATTTGATTGAGATGATTACAGGTGAATCAAGTCTGCTTCAGGGTTATGAGGCTAAGGTGATTCAGTATTGCACTGATCAAAGTAAAGACTAAGGTTTTGACTCACTGCAGTGGTAAGTCTTAGTATCAACGTTGAGGATCAGGTTTGTAAAAGGATAAATTGGAGTTAATCAATGTAACATGTTGATGGTTGTAACATAAACCATAGTGGGTACTGTGTGATTGACTAAGCTCATAAGTAGCCATGCTTAAGGAGTTCTTTGTTGGGTTCAACAAGTTTTGAAGTTTGTTGGGTTTAACAAGTTTTGAAGTTGTTTAAAGTTTGTTGAGTGTGTTATCGCAGGCAAACAGAGCTAAGAAGAATCAAAGAGTGTTTCATGGATTGAAGCATGTAAGATTCGTTTCTTTGCATCTGATTCAAGCAAACTCAAAGGATTTTTTTGGACTCAATGCGCATGTGGAAGATCCTACAGGCTGGAAAGGGAATTAGAATCGCAAAAAGGATAAGGTTTTATCAGTCACTGTAACAGGTTTATGGCTAGAACAGAAACCATAAACGGAAACTGTGTGACTGAAATTTCATAAGTGGTTATTATAACTTTTGAATGATCTATTGGGTTAACTTGTTTAACTGTTATTTCGACATGTTAACATGTTATGTTTCTGAGTGGTTTTACTCAGGTATCCAGATGATGAAAACACGATAATCAATGAGAGTTAGCTTGAAATAAGAATGTTTCGAAGCTGGTGTAACTCAGGAGAAAACACGGGACTGTCAAGAGCTTAAGGAAGGATGTGCTTACTCAGTGATAATTCTAATTGAGCTTGACTAGTGTGTTTGGTTTCATTGATGGTGGAGTAAGTTTAAAGCATTAAATTTACTAATGTGTTTCGTTTGTGTAAGTGAAACTTATGCAGGTTCTATGAAGATGGAATGCCAAGTTTGGAGCCTGATCAAAAAGATTCTAAGGGCAGCTCCTACAAGGAAGTTCTCAAGCTTGAATCAATGTGGAGATATCATGGAGATGAAGACATGGAACGTATTCACACATGAACAAGCCCAAGGTGGAGAATATTGGGTTGTGGGCTTCGTTCTTGTGTATTGGGTCAAGTGTTGATGGGCTTATTAAGAAGCAATTGGGCCCATGACAAAGTTAAGAAGATCGTGAAAACGGAGAGGAGTTTCGTCGTCTTCTTTCTTGTAGCTTCTTCTTCTTCTTCTTCTTTGGAGTATGGTGAATCCATGTTAGTAACAGAGAGTGGGAGACAGAGAGTTTGGGATGATAAACTCTTGGGGTTTCTCTATTCTTCTTCCTTGTAGAACCGATTGGATTGTAATCGGTGGTGAGAGTGATCTTCATGTAAACCCATCGGAGGTGATTTTTGATGTCACTATGGCAGTTGGGGATCGAAAGATCCTAACCGGATGGAGATTTTGATCCTAACTGGATGTAGCGGTTCGTTAACACCGTGAACCGGGTAAATTCTTTTGTGTTTTTAGTTAGTGAGTTCATCGAAATCGGTCGTAGAAAGAAATTGATGAGAGTCGATTTCTCAACAAGAAGTATGATATCATCTTATATACTGTCCAAACTATGACCTATGTTTATATATCTCCCATTTCAAATTTTGATATCTATATGTCCACCAATTGAAAGTTAAATATCTATATACCCACGAGATATAAGTTGTAAATCCCATAACCCACAAAAATCGGTTAATGATGGTTTACTGTTTTGTAATTAAATCTTAACCAATTGAATTGATAGTAAACCGATTAATACCCGATTGCAACAACTAAACCGAAACCCAATTCTCATAATCTGAAAATCATTTTTTTTTTTTTTTTGTGTTGACAAATGTCGAACACTTTTTTTTTTGTTTTTCCTTAAAACCCAACAAAGGGGATCATCCATGGATCTTACAGAGAGTAATAAGACAAAATTAAGCAAAAACTTGAACTGAGAAATTGGAAAGCGAAGCTAAAATTTGAGCAAAATAATCGGAGATAAGAAAAAGCAAACGAATCGATAATAGCAAGAAAGGATTCAAGGACAAGACCGAGTAAACAAGAGACACTCCAAGCAACAACACCGACGGTTAAGAGAACTTATCCTTTGCGGCTACGTCGCCGTCGCAGACTCTACATAATCGGAGTAGCCATAGTCCGTTAATTCAGTTCTGGTTCTTCAACGCCGGGTTAGGGATCTTCAACGCCAAAAATTCCCAACCTTCAAACCCTAGAAATCAAACCCTTCATTCATAATCCCAAATTTGACAAGTCCCAAACTTCTAATCTTAGAAATCGAAACTGATAATCAAAACATATTATCAAATTATACAAGTAAAACAATTTCAGGGTAATTACAGATTGGAGATGGGAGAGACGAAGACAGAGGTTATGATGAGTCGGTCGGTCGGGTCGGGTTTAAACGTATCGGTTTTGATTCGATTCAAAATTTGGTTCAAAATTTGGTTATGTCCGTTTGGTCTTTGGGTTAACACTAAAACCGATCCAAATCAGATTTATGGGTATATAGATATTTCACTTCCAATTGGTGGACATATAGATATAGAACTTTGAAATGGAAGATATATAGACAGATGTCATAGTTTAGGCAACATATAAGATGATATCATATTTTTTGTGGAGAAATCAATCGTTTTTCTGAATTTTTACTTTTGACTAGAGATTCATAGTTTTATATTAAAAAGAATTACAATTATTATGTTAACCGTATTACATTAAGGTGTGAATGGTAGGCATTCATAGAGGAAAAGAAAATAGTAGAACGCTATTTTTTTCTTTCATTTTAACAATCAAGAAAAAAAGAAAAGAAAATTAAAGAGATCTTCTCAATTCTTATGAAAAGACAAGTTTTAAGAAAAAAAAAATTTCACTTGTTTATGCAAGAGGAAAATATTTTCTCCAATTCTTCTAAATTACCATTTACCGTTGAATTCCACTCATATTTTTTTTTTCTAATTTTAGTACCAATCACATCCTAACATGAAAATAATAATATTGGAATTAACATTAGGTGCCTAAAAGGTTAATGCTCCAATTTGAATCTGGTTCTCTTTCTGTTGTGTAATTTTTATGCTTCTTCCCATACTTTCTATTCTAAGATGGTTTATTTATAACATAAGAATATGTTTTCTTCGAGTGTGGAACAAAATGTTTTTTCTCTTCATCCATATTTCCCAAATTAAGAATGAAACCGTTTGAGCTGCTCTTTCATAGAGGATGCATGATTCATGAAAAAGCTCAGGTTTAATTAAATATTAAGAAAAAAGTTGATCACCTATATATGTAGCCATCAGCACTAGCTCCCATATTTTTCGAGAGATCTTGCATAGAAAAAGCAAATGGTTAATTTTTTCCTCAGCTTCTCCACATTTGGACAAATATGATCCACTATTAATCCACGACGATAAAGATTTTTCATAATGGAAAGACTATTATGCACTGATCTCCAGCAAAATTGCTTAAGTTTAGGTGGCGCCTCAATCCTCCAAACGGCCTTATAGAGAGTTGGAATCAGAGGATGCTGATAAGTACTAGAGTTATGTGAATATAAATTTTGCTGTTGAAAATTATGTTGGACATAATAACCATATTTAACATTAAATTATCCATTTTTGAATATATCCAGATTAATGTATCACTTATTTGAACAATGTGATATATGTTATATTTTACTACTTTTAACTATGTTTTATTAGATTTTTGACCAAGAAACTATTTGGTTTCGATATTTACCTTATGTTTTTAGTGTTTTTGAGGATTTTATAGCCTTTACAAGAAATTGGAGCATTTTGGATAAAAAAATTATGGAAAACAAGCATTTTCAAGAAAAGACAGATCATGAACGTCAAATATTTTGCATCAGATGGAGATGTTCCAACTGTTCGATCAAAATTATGTTTACCACAAGATAGATGGGACTGTCAGCGTCAAATATTATATCAGATCGTGGAAATCCAAAAGTGCAATTGCAAGATATGCCCAATTCAGTGAAAACTTTTTGATGAAGGTTAGAGTAAAAGCCACTCTGGAGAAAGGGAGGTGACCAGCCGATCACCACCTCTCATCGATTGATGTTGCTAACAGCGTTTTGGCATCAAAATAGGATTTTTCGACCTTATCTCCTTTTCTTCAAGGGGTTTATCCTAGAACCGATCTATCGCTTATAAAAGTACACTACAACCACAAGATTAGAAAAGGAGAGCACAAGAGCCAACAAGTCCAAAAAAGTCATTCATCTCCCTTTTCATACCAAAAGCTCGTAGTGTTATTTGATATTGTTTGGTAAGAGAGAAGATGTCACCTCTTTGTACTAATTAGAGCATTTTTTTGAAACCTTTTCCTCTTAATAACTATGCTTTTTATCGTTATTGCTTTGATGATCATGTTTAAGTTTGAGTAGTCTTTTGCTAAAGGGTAATGTAAAGAGGTTTCATGGTTCGATACATAGGATTGATTATTAAAGTGGCGCTTTTGATTGATCATAAGTAATCTTTCTTTCATATAGATATGGTTTTATTGCATGTTTTTTGTTTCGTTATCTTGAAACTGATCATAGACGATAATTGCTTGAACATCACTTGATTTAGTGTCTTGAACATGGTTTTTGACGAATCTAATCATCTAAGCCTCCGAAAAATGAGTTATTTGAATTGGATGAACGATTGAACTCAATATATTTGCATGTTATTTATATTATTAACTGCAAGAATTGAGTTATAACATAGATTTTTCATAGTGGTTTTCGGCTATGAGAGTTGGGTCAACATGGGTCAACATGTTATAATGTTCATGTTCTAAAATAAATAAGATTAGATCAACTACCGAATCAATGCCTGAATAATTCAAACTCCTGCCCAACGTTTTCCACATATTTACAACCGTTTCATTGTATACCATTTTAGAGTTATAAACATATCTTGCATTTATTATAACTACTAGTGTTTACATTTGATTTCATAAAATCCCGAATATATAAACAAGCACAAAGATAAGAGAAAGTGGATAAAAATATGGATGAATCATTTAAGAAAGTATAAGAAAAAAAAGATACATAAACTTATAGTAATTATCGAATCGTTAAAATTGAGTGACAAAATTGACAATGAAAAGGCCGAAATTTGATGAAAATGCGCGGATAACTTGCTGAAGGATCCAAATAATCTCTCTACAATTTTTCTAAAATATGAAAAAATTAGAGAAAATCATTAAAATACCAAATATATAAGTTTTGTTTTCAAAGATAACACCATTAGTATAGTTATAAAAAAATATCACTAATTTTTTTTGTTTTTCCAAAAATACCACGAACACAAGAATTGATTTACAAAGATTTATAATTTAAATTGTATAGAGACTAAGATTGCATTTTTTTAGACTTAAGGTATTTATATTTCATGTCGAATAATAACTCTATAATTTGTTATTTAAAAAAAAAAAACCATGTGAAATTGGACAGTGTACTATTCAATACTTAAAAATAAAACCTGTTCCAAATAATACTATCATGATATGTATCAAACCGTAATTCTAAAATTCCATATTTTTTAGTTGTTGGAAACCACAAATCTGAATTTACTATTTTTAATTACTATTATGACAATTTTTCTCTTATCACAAAAAATATTGAAAACTATTTTTTTATCAGTGAATATTTCTTTTAAAAGGAAGAGTTCCATATAAATAATTTTCACAAGATTTTCTTCAACATCGACATGTTCTTATCTTACCAGTCTCATATCCATAAATCTTTACTATTGCAGATAGAACATTTTAAAATATAAAAAGATTTGGAAATTATGAATATTGAATTTTAATTGTTTAAATTTTAACTACAAAAAAAACTGAAAGTTAAAACAAACAAAAAAGCGTTTAGAAAATAAAATTAAAACACATGATATTAAACCCACACAACGCGTAGTTCAAACATTTTTTTTTTTAATTACCAGGAGATTTTAGGACAAATCTTGTAATCTATCCTTGTAATCTTGTAAAGACATGATATTAAACTCTTCCTGAGACCTTAAACAAATATACTTTGTGAATTTATCATCAATAACCAAAAAAATAAATTTAATTAGCAATCTAACCAAAAGCAGTGACAAAATCATAGTCATTAGATCTAGAGTTTTTGGTTAGATTGCTAATTATATTTTTTTCTTTTGGTTATTACATCTGCTTTTGGTTAGATTGCTAATTATATTTTTTTTTTTTGGTTATTACATAAATTAACCTTGTATTTTCCACGTATGTGTTAACAAGTTTTGAATTTTTTTTTGCGAAAAATGACATTTCATTACTCAAACAAAAGTTGGCGTGGCTAGTACACACCGGAACAGAAACACAAACGTAAACAAATGAGATGTGACAGGTTCTAGCGAGAGTGTCTGTCTACGAGATGAAATCCGTAGGTACATAGGATATATAGTATACGAACTAAAAAGTGCACGTTGCCCAAAAAAAAGGCTTCAAAGTTGGCATGAAGAGGTTCTTAGATCATATTACGTGGAATTCACTCATGATTCAAGCCACGTTAATCAAATATCGATAAAAACCATTTTTGTCCTCCAAGATCCACCAATCGAGCAAATATCATGTATTTTGTGATATTCTTGGTGTAACTTGCTATTGAGTCAGAAGACTTCCGGAAAGTCATCTCTTTGCCTAATACAAGGCGCGACACTCTGCCAACGTGTATCTTAGAATGTCTTGTGTTTCTCGCATGGTAAGGTGAAAAAAATTGTTATTGTTGACATAGCGGTAACAAAAGTTGTTTAGCCAGAAAGGGTAGATTAAACTCATGATTAGTTCTAAATCTCCATCTTCCCAACACCGCCCCCCTCTTTGTATCATTAGGTCCAACTGGTTTTTACAAATTTTTATTGGGTTTGATAGTCATTTTTAGAAAAAAAAAAAAAAAAAGGGCTTTTTTACAATATTTATTAGATTTTAGAGTTTTTTTTGCAATTTTTGCATTGGGTCCACTTTGAGTTTGGGCCGGGCCTGTTTGGAAGTGCACATCTTCTCCTAAATTATACAGGGTATACCTCATCTGTTTGCATAAGAATTCCACTAGAACTTGCGATTGCATTATATTTGTCAAATTTTCACAAATATGGAGAGGAAGCACGAAAGTATACATACATAAGATATGTTGGGAGGGCCAAAACAAACTTTGATTAAAGCCACTTTACGAGTCCCTGATTCAAACAAAGCATTAAGAGTTTTGACATGTTGACAAAAAACAAAAGGACAAGAGTTTGACAAATTCCTCCTTTTCTCCGGTCATATTTTGTCAGCTGACTTGTTTAGTCAATACGCTCTGCTTTTAAATATACTAGTCAACCAAAATGTAAAGCAAGAATGGAATTTCAAAGAATAGACAATAACCCATCCTAATGTCAATTTTACACTTACCACTATAACTTTTTTTCAAATCAAAAACCTCTTTTATGTACAACAAAATCTGTAGAGGCAAGAAAACCCTCAGGCACTGAAAACTTAAATTTTGTAAAACAAAAAACAAAAAAAAGAGTGGTTCCCTTTTTCTGTGTGTGTTTAAACAACTAATCACAACAAAGAGGACATCTAATGAGTCCATTCTCATTACAATCAGGACATGTTTGAAACCCATATTCTCTTCCTTCCTTCACACTTCCATCATCTTCTTCTTCGTCCTCGTCGTCTTCGTCTTCAGATTCATAGTACACTTTGCAGCTCCCTGAACATGTCTCACACGGCACAAACCTTACATCTCCACAAGCCTCACATTCTTGCCCATTACCGTTTTGGTTTTCTTCCACCCTCTCGCAGCCTTCTAGAATCTTTTCGAGCTTCCCGTCTTCGTTCAACTTTCGAATCTCCTCTGCTCCACCGAGATACTTCCTCCCCAAGAAAACTCTAGGTAATGTGATCCCAACGCCATTGCTAAACTTATCCCCTAGTAGCTCCTTCAGCTCGTCCTTGAAACCCGAATGCATCGATACATCTCGCTCATCCACTCTAATTCCAATGCTTTTCAGAATAACTCGGACATCGCAGCTTTCTTCATAAGTCTTCCTTATACCTCTAAGACTTGTGAAGTAGAGAATCACTTTGTCTTTACCCAAAGTTTCCTCCTTTTCTTCTTCATCAGAGAAATGGAACTTTTCCAAATCACCAACCGAAATGTGAAAAGGATGATCAGAAGGGAGTCCTTGGAGGGATTTCCTGAATGATGAAATAATGTCAGGATCAAAATCTTCGAATCGGCAACTCGAATCGAGCCCTTCTTCCTCCATCTGAAGCCACAATGGCTTAACATTACCATTCTCTTGAAACTTGGACTTAGGATGTTCACAATCACCACCATTACGAGCAACGTGAAAGGAGAAGCTCCTAACATGATTTGGTGATCGAAGAGGACTTATCACATCTTCAAGCCCATCCATCATTTCCCATGTATTGATCGTTTCTGGCTCTCCCGGAGGCGTAACGACCGGAGTTTTCGGTACGGTCTTAGGGATTTTCTCATTCATCATACTTGACCATACTTTAGCTTCCATAAGCTTAGCCTGCAATTCCAAATTCGATTTCTCCTTCTCTGTGACCTGCTTAGGACCAAACCCATCTCCGGATTCGCCGGCAACAAGCTTGTCACTGAAGTCTGCCAAGGGTTTGTGGTTATGCCCGAAAGAGGAGTCACATAGCTTGAGAGATCCGAGGCTCGAGGAACTTAGAGCCACCATGTGATAGTTGTCATCAGAGTGTTGCGGTGGGTGGTGCCCGCCGTGCACCGACTGGCTTCGTGGCACGTCCACCGGAGAATATCCTCGCCGGCAATGGACGCAACGTTTACGGTGCTTCGAGCTCGCACAACCCATGATCAATTTGCAAAAGAGAGAGAGAGAGAGAGAGAGAGAGAGAGAGAGAGAAGAAAAAAGAAAGGATTTTGATATTGGGGAACGAAAATTGAAAGAAATAAAAAAAATTGGATTTTGGTGAAATCGATGAGAGATCAAAAGAATATTTGTGGAGATTTGTGAAAATAATAGCTGGAACAGAGAAGAAAGAAGACGAAATAGAGATCGTAACGAGTAAACAACAATTAAAAAAAAAAAAGAGATAATTTTAAAGACAAATCCTATAAAACAGAGACAAGAAATGGGACCAAAACAGAGGATTCTGATTTTTTTCAGGAAATTAGGAAAAACAAAAATCAAAAACGAGAAAGAAAATGGAGCCAAACCAAATGATTTATCAAAAGGAGCACAAGGACATGTTCATCATCGTCGTCGTCTGGTTGGAAACTCTCTCTCTAAAAGTCGTAGAGAGAGAAAAGAAGAAAGAATGTTTTGAGTTTTTAGAAAAATTCAACAATTTTCTCAGGTAATTTGATTATTATTTATAAAGTCTCTCTCTTTTGTTTTTGAGGGGTCACTATTTGGTCATCCTTTGCATTTTGACTCCTCCTCCTTCCAAGTCGTTACCCTTTTGAAGGTGCGTGAGCGCGACTGGGGAATGCTCCTCTTGGGGATAAAACTTTTTAGATTTGCTTAAAATTAGGAATAATATCTACCTAATGTCCTTTTCTTTAATTTCTTTTTTTCCCTCTTTTAAGGATAGAAAAGAAATTTTTTTTGATATGATACACTCAATTCTGGAAATATGGTGATATTACATTTCATTTTTTATTTACAACGCTAATTCAAACTTTCTCTTCTTTTTTTTAATAATAATTTGATTACTAATGCATTTTGAGCTTTTAGAAAGTTTATTATTTGGTTGTTTAACATAGGTAATTTCACTCCGGTTGAATAGCTGTTATTGCGATTTCAACAAATTTAGAAAAAAAATTGTTGATAAGTTTTACAGATCATCACAAATCATTTTTTCCGTTTACCATTTTCATCTACCAAAATTTAAGTAAGTCGGTCAAAATTTTGAATTAATTAGTGAAAGTTTAAAAGTAGTATATTAAATCGTTGACTAAAAGATACAATCATGACATTAGAACATGTGGATGTTTTTAAATATAAAATTATTAAAATTTGAATAAAAAGAAGAAAAAAAGTATTTTTGGTTAAAATAATAGAATGTATTGAAATATAAAATTAATAAAATTTGAGTAAAGAGAAGAGATAGTGGATATTTTTGGAGAGATTGTGTCTTAGGAAGACATAAAGAAGATATTTTGGAGAGAGAATATGTGTGTGTTTAAATATAAAATTAATAAAAATTGAGTAAATGGATGAAAGAGAAGGTATAAAATTGAGTAAAAGGAAGAGAAAGTGTGTTTTTAATATTTGTTTATTTAAAGACATCTACAAAAAATCACGAATGCGAATGGTCTTAGGAAGGCAAAGTTAATATTGGTTTAAGACTTAAAATACTTTTCCGTCAAAGAAAGTTTAAAGAGCGGAAAGTCAGTTGATAAAGTTCACTAAGTTTAAGACAGGTGTTGTTATACCCCTGCTAATACCTAGGCCGGAACGGACGGACGTACTACTATGCGGCCTTGGAAAAATAATAGATGGTGGGTTAGTTTTGGTTCGTACCGCGGGTAACGGACGTACGGTTGATCGAGGAAGAACGCTTCAGGAAGTGCGAGTAAGTCGGTTGAGCCAAACGGCTCCCATTGCTCCACGTCGTGGGTTGGTAGGACGAAAGATGGTCGCTGCTCCACGTCCTAAGTCGGTTAGGCATGTGGCTGATAATGCACCACGTCGTTAGGAAGAATGGTGCGTTTCTGATGGTGCAACGTGGGCTTCTGTGAACCACACCTTACCCGTGACTACCCCTATAAATAGGACCCGTACCCTTAGCCTTAAGCATTCAACAATTCCTTCCCTTAGCATGTATACTTGTCTAAAATCAGTCCTAGTTTCCCTTCGAGCATTAGCAGATCAGTCTGAGCAATCCTGAGTCTTAGGCTCGATCAAGTCCAGGCGGCAGGGCCAGATTTCCTAAGGGGAAATCTCTGTTAAAACAGTGAGTCTCGGTACAATGCGTTATGTTTATTCTAGAATAGTCTAAAATATCATTCTATAGTATAGTCATGAGGTTCTTATCATCGTTCTTCAGATATGATTATACTTGGTTGTTGAATGTTGAAACTATACTTATGATGGTATCTGCCTATGTGAATGATAGATACTTGAGTGGTAAGTATTGTGTGACTGGGTGCTAGCATATCTCTTGTTAGATTCATGTATGGTAGAAAACTTGTTAAACGCGGTCCTAAGTTTTCCGAAGAAGTCGTGCAGAGGTCACGCCATGCAGATGTGTGGGTCGCACCCATAGGCCATGATACACGACGGTGTATTGAGTTCAGGTAGCTGTTCCATAGAACTCGGAATGTTGGAAGACTATGTGTCTTACATTCCACTAATGCCGGAACATGGATTCGCGAGACCTTAAAAGATGGGAATTTATGCATGCATATAATTGATTGTCGAATGTTTTCGTGTATTTGTGCTTGTGTGTGATTGTTATTGGGGTTGGGATGGGAACGCTAAAACCGTTAGAGGAACCCTGACTCACTGAGTAATCTTAGATTACTCATAACCCTATTTGTTTTGCAGGTGAACTTAGGGGGTAGACCTGGGTTCAAGCACAAGGCTTAGGAAGACCAGCGGTAGTTTTCTCTTGTCCCTTGTAAATTGGTTATGCTTTCTGATATTATAAACCGTTTTAAGCTCGTGGTCTCATGCCGGCTTAGTTTTTATGGAATGTATGTTTGGAACTTAAGTTATAATAAAGTGTGTTTGGTATAATCTTAAGTTTCAAATGATATTAAGTCCAGTCCGGACAAACCAACCGTTCTGGCACGATTCGGGTTGCAAAGCCTTAGGATCGAGACAGAACGGGTAAACTGATCCGTGGTCAGTTGGTCCCGAGTTCCTTAATTCGTTTCTGGAACTTAGGATCGACCATCCTCGGGTCAGAACGTAGCGTTCTCGGTCAAAGGGCGTTACCCGATGATCGGGGGTGTTACAGGTGTCTCTATCTCATTAGTCACATATGTGTTAATTGTACACGTGTGTAAGTTGTTAGACTCATGATATTGTAAATAGCCTAGGATCTTCTTCTTCTCTATCATCAATATTGTTGATCTGTAACAAAAAGATAGAGAGATAAAGCTTGTAAAGGAGATCCAGATAAAGAGAGTAAGATACAATTGTAGGAGATTGGGATTCCATAGTTTATGCGGCAAGAAGTAGATATCCAGTTAATGATCTAAACTTGTTAAAGTCTTGGTGTTCTCTCTTTTATGTTTTAATCTCAAATCTTAGTGAACTTCAGGTCGCTTTAATCTAATATCTTAGAAACCATAAGATCCATGACAATGAGTTTTGTTATGTAACTCAAGTCGTTACATCATACATTCTCCATAACATATAATATAAAATTTCTTCGAAATTTATGAGACGAAAACACATTTTGGTCAATGGTACATCCGATAAAGCTAATGTTTGAAATGATAGGGGCCTTCAAATAAAGCATGAATCAATTATGTAGCATATTATAAGATTATTGGGGTAAACGTGGCCAAACATTCAAGATCTAGTGATCTCTCGAACTGAGATTGAAGTTCTTGAACCAACTTGTTTTTGACAAACCTTGTTTCAATATTAACTCAGATGAAATGAGGATTCACCATTCGTAAGAGGATGAGGACGACTAGTACCATTCTTTTTTCCATGGGACTAGAATCACGATAATAGCTACCTTTCAAAAATTTGGTCGAAAGGTGTTTGGATGTATGGTATAATAATCTCCAAAGATGTTTCACAAGAAATAACTATATTATTACAGTTTTACTATATGAAAAAAGTTTTACTAATCTTATTATAGTCTTTGTATTATTTTTTTACAAAAGAAAGTTGTTCTTCGCTGTTTTTTTTTAATGTTTAAGGTTTCTAATTAAGATTTTATTTAAGTTTTTATTTTTTCGAAATAAAATTTTATCATCAATTTTAAAACAATTCAACTAATAAAAGTATAATATGCAGAATTCAAACATTCAAAAACAACAAAATCACAATTAACTTTGTATAGAAACTTGACAACATAAATCAAAATGAAACAAAAAAATATGTCTAACGACATTTTGGAATGGGAATATCTCGAGCGAACAAATGAAATTATTCGTATAAAATGTGCAATTTCTCGTGAAAAGAAAAGAAAAATTTCGATATATTTATTACAGTATTTATTACGGTTTCTGGAGTGATTGGGTGTAAAGCATCTGCAGGTATTATGATGAACTATTGGAATCACCTAAATGACTAACAGAAATGCACCTAAATGACTAACAGAAATGTCGTATAACACGAATTTAATTAATGTACATTTTTTTTCTTTCCTTTATGAACCACGAATTTAGTTAATGTACATTTTTTTTTCTTTCCTTTATGAAACAATCAAATTATTAAACTAAACTATAAACTTCCAAGTCGATATGCAATTCAAACAAGACGGAAAACATAATATCTATAGGTCGTTTGACTGATTAGAAATTGAAAAGGAGACCTTTTTTTGTTTTTGTTTTTTATCACATTGAAAAGAAGACTTTATTATAAACAAATGAGGTTTGATTTAAAAAACGAGAGAAGGAGGTCCTCATTGTCAAAAGTGGTGCGTGTGAACATAATTAATTTGGTAACTCAAGCTTGTTGCACTTTTTCAATTTTACAAAAAAAAAAAACTCAAGCTAGTCGCATATGCTACATTTTCAATACCAACAAATATATACTACTATTATTTTTGAGTAAATAATCAAAACCTATAAATTTAGACGTCCCCTTAAATATGTTCTCATTCCGAGCTGCTTTGACAAATATGACAAATCACGAAGTGCCTCTCGAACAATCATTAGCTGTGGCCGGTCTATGTTTTTGTATTATCGAAATTATCTTCGCTACATACAATTAAAGTTAAGAGTAATTAGTATTTAAGTTGTATAACGTGCGTGCGTGTTGTGGTTTGGTTTTGTTAGAAGTCAGAACGGTTCAAATTTTATAAAAAGAAATTTCAAAAAATAACATTTTTCAAGTGCCACTTTACAAAAATACCATAATTTTAAAATTTTTTAAAAAATGCCACTTTTTCAAAATAATTTTTTTTTTATATTATTTATATTTGGGTTAATTATGTTCTATTAAGATTTAGTTATGAGGGTTTAGGAGGGGTTTAGGGTCAAAACATTTTTTAGTGTTTAGAATTTTAAGATATAGGGTTTAAAAATCTATAATTAGTGGTATTTTTGCAAATGAACACTCTTAAGTGGCATTTTTGCAAATGTACACATTGGTATTTTTGTAATTTTTTCTTTTGTAAATCCCCTTCCTATTAAAACCAAAGTAGTATTATTTAACTAGCTTAGGTGTTTTAATTTCATTTGATTAAAACTATGACATGTCTTGAAAAATTATGACATGTCTTTGGAGAAATGATGACATGGCTTAAGTTAACTAAATATACTTTTCTTAATTAAATTATCATTAGTGTTTAAAAATATTAAAGTCTCGAAACAATGTTTGGAGAATATTTAAATCAAATGGAAATAATATTAAGGTTTTTTACAATTTATTTTAAAAAAAGGGTTTGCTATTTGTTAAAATCTGTTCAGAACAAACGAATATTTCACAAAAAAAAAAAAATTTTATCAACTATTTACTTGGTATGTTTATCAAGCAATCGAACAATCACATCTTTAAGTTGTACTTGAACCAGAATTACTTTGAATCTTCAAATTCCAGTAGTCCAAATTTTTAAATCATTGTATTTTTTTTAAACATAATTTGTTAATAATATATATGTAATATCTTATAAATTCAAGTTAAACTACTAAACACCTTTTACAGTATGTCATATATATTATTACATGCATGATATTACATAACACCTTTTATAGGATGTCAATCAAAGACCTACATTTATCAATTTTGACGGAAGGAAATGAAGATTTTTCATGCATGGTGTGGATGAATTTTTTTATATATAAATAATACAGTTGTGTTTCTACTATATTTATCCCGGTATTTAAGTATTCCAATTACTAAAATATGAATCATTAATTATAAAATTTACATATTATTACCTACCGTTTATGTTTTATTTCATTACATATACAAAAATCCATTTTAAAAGTAACACTCAAAAGTAAGAGGATATTATTATCTCATATTTATTTTTTACATGCATATAAGTTTAACAACTAACAGTCATGCATATTTAACTTTTATAAATGATAAAATGATGCTGTTAAGTGTTAAATACTAAAATTAACATATTTCTTTAAAAATTTGTATACCGCACATGGTGCGGGTCAATCACCTAGTGATACTTAAACTGATGACCAAATTTAATAAAGCAAAATAAAATAATAAAAAATAAAAAAAGAATTAATAAAGCAAGGGAACACCTTAAGAAGATTTAGAAAGTTGGTTAGAATTCTAATAGATGGTGAAATAGGGTTCTTTATGAAACTAGATCAGTTAATACTAAAATCAAAAGAAAATCGGATCGGAATTTCACTTTTGAAAATTACATAATTGAAATCGCTAAATATTTAGTCTATAAAATCATTTTAGGTAGATTAAGTCATATTAGTCGTTAAAACTGGATTTTCTGATACAACTATGTTTAATATCTAACCAAGTCAGAGGAGTATGGAAGCTTAATTTTTTGGATGTTTTCGGGTATCCAATCGAGTTTTAGATATATTGAATATTTTATTCGAAATGTACGATATAATGAGAGAGTTTTCTTTCATTTTAAGGTGTTTACAATTTACATCATCACTTTAAAACTTCTATATCATTTAAAAAGAGTAATTAAACTTAAACTAAAACTAAATTTAATGATCTAATAAAAAATTTCATTTTTCTATTAATTGTTTTACATGAATTACCACACAACAGTTTTAAATTTTTTTAAAATACAATACACGAAACATAAATAAAGATTAGAAGAACTAAAAGTGAAAGGGTGAATATAAAATATAAAAATATTATTATATAAACTCTTCCAACTTTAGTTGATGTATTAAATTGAATTTAAAATTAATCATACATTATCACATCATTTAAGTAAACTTTTAGATTTTATCTTAAATCTTGATGTTTAAACTAAAGACAAATATTTTTTCAAAGATCCTTAACCGGATTCTAATTTTACTTGGTTACTTTTTGGAAAAAAAAATTGTTATTTCGTTTCGTCATATTCGCATACTTTCACAATTCATCTCGATATTACAACTACAAATAAGTCAATTAGTTGGATTTACTTCCAATACTCTTAAACTTTTTTTTTGTTTTGAGTTAATCAATATTATAATCTATTAGTTTTGGCTAAAATTTAATAAAATAATAAATAACTATATATATAAGAAACACAAAAGCTATAAGAGAAAATTATATAAGAAAATGAATTATTTTTCAAAGATCAAAAATATATAAACTCACGAGACGAAAATAAATAAGGAACATAAATGATAATTAATTATATTATAGAGAGATATTAGAAAATAATTGATAATTTTACTTTTAAAATCTTAATCGATTATTTAAATAATATGATTTATTCAATTTCAAATTCTACGTAGATAACAAAGTTTTAAACAAATATATTACAAATAACAACTACAATATTGATATGATCTTTATTTTCATGCAGTGTATAAACAACTATATCTTATTTCATATCAAATATTATTTTGTATTTATAAATAATTGGTTGCTTTGTTAAACATAAAAACTAAACTAATAAATAAAAATCAAAACTTTTGCCAGCAAATTTAATAAAATTGTTAAACAAAATTCACGATGTGAGTAATATTCTAGTATTTATAATTATCCTAAATATCCGATATTACAAAGTCAAAAGAGTATATAAATTTAAGCTTTTCTGGTTTTCAAGTATTATCCAAACAGAACCCAAATCAAAATACTCAACAATTTAGATCTTATCAGATAGTTAGAAAACTGAACCCTGTTTTTTGGACCAAGTTTGGGTTCAGACTTCGGGTCTGATTTTTTTTTTTCTAGGCCTAGTGTCATCTTTAGACCATTTGGATAGTTCTTTTCAGTTAATCATTTTTGCATGATTTAATATTACTGTAATATGGATGATAATTATACCTTTTTAAGGAAATCCAGTGAGCATCCAAACTACGTAAACAACACAAAGCCACGAACTAGCTGTACTATTAATTGATGTATAATTCATTCAACAAATGTTTTCGTTTGAGAAAAATCTAACCTATAAAACTTCTAATATTTTGGTTTAGGAAAATACTTAAACAAACAAGAAGACTTCTAAAACTGCTTTAGGAATAAAATACATCAACAAACAAAAATAGTTGACATGTAAAACTTGTATATTTCAGATGAAATCCACTTCAAGCTTGATTGGAAAAATATGTGGTCGAGCCGTAGAAATGCTTTGAATACGATAAACATATCTACAGTCTAACCAATGACCACTATAAATAATAATGAGAAATAAAACTTAGTACTTGTAAAAGCAACATCAATTTCCACTAATTTTGCTGAATGTTTCAATTGCTATCAAACATAGATGTAAGTCCAAATCATAGCCTCAATTTCAGGATTAATGCATATATTTTTATGTGTAATTCCCTAATACTCTCCAAATATATTTATGCGGATATAAGAAAGGGATGTTTGGTTTGATAATCCAAAAAAATTATGTAATTTGAAAACTAATCTATGTTTTCAAGATTTTGAAAGCTAACCTTTTTAGAGTAAAAAAAAATTAATATCTCCTTAAAATTTGATAATTCATAATTACAAAAAGTATATTTTAAAACAAAATTGTATAAATTGTAGACAATTACTACTCTAAATGTTAGTCAAACTACACCAACTATATAAATAGCCATTTTTTGTTGTTGTTTTAATTAATTGTAAAAGATTAAAATATAATATAAACGGAAAATCGAATTTTAATCAAACCTGTAAAATATAATTTTATAGCAAAGTATAACAATGTTATACCTTAAATTGAGGTAGTAATGTACTTTGAGATAGTAATGTATAACTCTCTCTCTCTCAACACATGTAAATAACATAAAAAAATGTCTTATACTAGATCATTAAAATAAATCTTTCAATCAATTATATAGTGTAAAATATAAGAACTTCGGTCGGCAAAAAAAATTGCCAACTTAATTTTTCTATAATCAACTATTTATGAGAAACTAAATCAAATGAACTAAATATTATATAATTTGAACGCAAACCATAAATTTTATGCAATTCACCATTTTTAATTTTGTCAGATATGTAATTTTTTATGATTGTATATTTTATCTATAATCTATATATTTTATTTTTTGATCAATCACGTGAAATGATATTTTTAATTTTGTAAACTATTTAATAATATAATTAATTAGGGTGATATGGTTTAATATTCTGAAAATTTTATAAAATTTGAAAACTAACCCATATTTTGAAACTTTTGTAAAATAACCTTTTTCATGGATAAAAAGAGACTAATATCCTCATTTGAGATTTTACAATTAATCAAACATACATTTATTTTGTTTTCTTTTCTAATTCGAAATTAAAAGATTATTTTCTAAATCAAAATAAATTTAATATATATTTTTGTGAAAAAATGAGTTATTTTAGTATTAGTTTAAATTTAGACTAAATATACTTAGTAGATATATATACATCTTGCTATTTAGTCATCCTTGTAAGTTTTGTTAGATTATTATAATCAATCGATCATCTCTATTCTTAAAGGCTAAAAATATGTTAATTGAATTTTAATATAGTGATGCTAGTTTCATATCTTTTTATACACAACTAAAAATATCAAAACAGAGAAAAAAGGTATTAGAAGACCTATGATAAGATTTACGAGAAGTTCTAGAAATCATATTCAATAAATTAAAAATGAGACATTAAAATCATAAAACCAACAAAAGAAGAAAAGAAAAAATTCAAAATGACACCATAAACTTAAGGTACATTTACAAAAATGTCATTTTTTGTATTCACATTTGCAAAAATGCCATTTTTGGTGTCCATTTGCAAAAATACCACTAATTAAGATTTTTTAGAGCTTAAATCTTAAAATTTTAAACTCTAAAAAATCTTGTGACCCCTAAAACCCTTAAACCTTCAAAACTAAACCCTAATACAACATAGTTAACCCAAATATAAATGATATAATGAATAAATAATTTTTAAAAAGTCGTATTTTTGTAAAGTAGCACTTGAAAAGTGGCATTTTTTAAAATTTCTCTAAATTTAAACTAAACATTAAGCAATAAATAAACATAGAGTAAAGAAATGAAAATTAATATGCTTTAAGAAGACCAAAAATTCCGTCAAACATAGAAAATCATGTGTCTTTTATTAACATCCATAAGTTAAAATCATGTAATTAGTTTTTTGATTATTACAAATAAGTTATAGATCTGATTTATTCATGATTTATTTGTAATTTTTAATGTAAATAAAGTTAGTTTTCAAATTTTTCACATAGGTTACTTTTCAAAATACATCAAATTATTAGAATATTTTTACAAATTTTCTCAATTAATTATCCAATGATAACACAATTTGATTTAAAAAAACAAATTATATATCTAATAATCTTAATTGCTAATAAAGTTAGTTTTCAAATTTTTAGAAACATGGGTTAGTTTTCAAAATACACAAAATTTTTGTAATATTTTTACAAATATCCTCTATAAGAAACGACAACTATTTATTTATATATAAGTTTCTGCCCCTCAGTTTTAGACTTATTTTCTGAACTAAAAACAAATGCAAAGCCTGACTCAGCAGTAGGCAGCACAGAGCCGACTATTTAGTGTGATCATATTATATAAGTAGTTAATTGGTAGCTCATGAAGTGGAAATAAAATTCAAACAAATACGGATCCGCGTCATTTTTTAAATATAACTATGTCTTACTATATATACCTTCAAATATAACATTGCAAAAATTAGTTAACATCGCTACAATTCTGTTTTTTTTTTTATAAAAACGGACTGCCACATAAACATAACATACAATATTATTGGAATAAAAAAAAAAAACTTTAAATTCATATCATAATTCACAAAAAAAAGTAGAACATTCCAAACTCAAACTTTATATATATATGGCCTTTTATAACTCAACACTCGTATAATATTGGATTTTTCATTTTTGTAAATTATTTGACTTATTATTTGATCTATTATTGGAGAATTAATACTTTGACGGAAATGCTTACCCACTAAACATCAAATTAAGTAAGATGAATGGAGACAAAATATCGTATAGTGCAAATATTTCTGAAATGTTGGTCTTCTGTCTTGTTTTGTGTTGCCGGTTTGAGACAGGAATTAGATGGCCTCCACTAAACCTTGTTTTATGAAACTTATCTTAAACCCACTTACGATCAATTATTAGCCAATTTTTAAAAGAATAATTGTAAAAATGTCAATTTTTGTATGTACATTTGTACGAATGCCATTTAGGAGTGTCCATTTACAAAAATGTCACTAATTATAGATTTATAAAGCCTATATCTTAAAATTCTAAATCCTAAAAAATGTTTTGACACCTAAAACCCCCTAAACACTCAAAACTAAACTCTAATAGAACATAATTAACCCAAATATAAATAATATAAAGAAAAAATAATTTTGAAAAAGTGACATTTTTGTAAAGATTTCAAAAGTGTGGCATTTTTGTAAAGTGGCACTTGAAAAGTGATATTTTTTGAAATTTCTCATTTTTAAATGTCACTTTATAAAAATGCCATCTTTTTATAATCTTTACAAAAATACCACTTTTTCAAAATTATTTATTCATTATATTATTTATGTTTGGGTTATCTATGTTGTATTCAAAATTATTTATTCATTATATTATGTATTCAAAATTATTTATTCATTATATTATTTATGTTTGAGTTATCTATATTCATTAGTTTTGAGGGTTTAAGGGATTTTATAGGTCAAAATAATTTTTAAGGTTTAGAATTTTAAGAGTTAAGCTCTAAAAAATCATAATTAGTAGCATTTTTGTAAATAGATACCAAAAATGGTATTGCAAATATGGACACAAAAAATGTCATTTTTGCAAATGTCCCATTAATATACTCAAATTTATGGCATTTGCAATGGCTGTTAACTCTCTTTAAGGAGAAAATGAAATGTTTCAAATTTATTGTTTAAAAGGTTCCAAAACAATTTGGCTGAATTACGGATTCTAACTGAATTTTAGTGATTATTTAGAAAATCTAGCAGAATAATTTTGAATTTAAATGGTTCAGCTGAATCTACCAGAATATAACGTAATTTTTGAAAACAAATACATTAATTAAACTTATGAAAATATTAAATTAAATTTTGTTTTGTCACAATTCAATATTTATGTTTATAAATGTATTAAATTTTATAAAAATAGTTATCTTTGTATTAAATTCCTAAACCTATCTCATTTCATTGATATATTTCGTTTTTATTTCTGTATAGCAAAGTTTCTAAGTACTTTTAGTTATTTACCTATAAAATTAGTAACTTTCACAATTTATTCATTTACATTATTAGTAAATTAAACATTTAAACTTAAAACATTTCTTTTGTTTAAATAACTTAAACATTTAAATTCAAAAACATTAGAAATTCCGCACCTTATCACTCGTACACAATAATCATCACCATTCCATCCAACTCCACAACATTCTACATAAATATCTAACTAGTGTAAACAAAAAACAAAAAAATTGTTGCTACATTCCACACCAGCGGTAGAAAAATTAGATTTTTGTGTACCAGTTAGGGCCATATAGAAGAATGAGGATAGTTTCTATCTGCTTATCACACTAGCGGTAAAAAAATTAAATATGTCCAAAGTAAAAATCATTTTAACAAAAAAATTATTACATAAAAATCTTTAATACTCTCTCCATTCCACAAAAATAAAATTTTTGAATTTTCACACATATTAAGAAGAATAATTAATCTTCTATTATAAATGTATTAACTTTTACATTAAACAGGTTTCACAAAAATTTAACCAATATTGTTTCAATAATTTTTTCGAAATTAACAATATGTTAGCATTAAATAATAAAAATGTATTAAAAACACTAAATTTTTTATCTTTGTAGCTACCTTTATAAATCTTTGTACAAAACCTTGATGTTTTACACCGTAATCAAACAATCAGAAAAAGCACCTTTGATACGCTCTCTCTTTTAAATTGATTGATTTTCTAGAGTATAATTTCACATATATTAAGAACAAAATTTAATGATTAACTATAAATGCATTATTTTTTACACTAAACAATTTTTCATAACAATTCAATAAATCAACTAATATGCCTTGAAATTTACAGTTCATCATAATTACATCATTAAAGCTACATATAAAATGTAAAAAATCAATCTTTGTAAAACAGTTTTTTTTTCTAGAATATCATTCATTTTAAAACAGAAAAAGTATTAATAAAAATAAACAAAAATCTCATCTTATATCAAATAGGCTTATATATAGAGCCAATTATTCTACAGCTCGCTGCTTTGATATGTTAGCAGGGCCGTGTTGTTATTGAAATAATATTAATTATCAACAAAATTTGATATATACTAGGTAGGTCTTACTAGTTGAAGCTGAATCATGTTTTTAGGAGCTGCCAGTGACGGTTTGATCGGAGGATTTCTGGTCTGACGACTGTTTGTAGTTGATAGATCCTTTAAAGGAGTTACCACCATTAGGATTTACTCCACCACCCGAAGAACATGCACCTGTGGTGCAACTAGTAGTTGTTGTGCCAGTGTTTGTACTTCCAGTAGGGCCTCCAGCTGAAATGTCGGTCGATCCTACATTTGTGGTGCCAGTGCCTTTGTTTAACGAGGTTCCAGTTTCAGAAGTAGATGATGAGTTAATTTCTGCATCGATGCCATCAATTCCTAAAGATGAGATATCAATAGAGCTTCCACTCTTTGCTGCGGCACTCGAAACGAATTGACTGATCACTTGTGCCCATTTAGCCATAGACATGGCCAGCTCTCTCCTTTCTCCTAACCTCATTATTAGTGAACCACTCCTCTGGTTGTCCCCCATAGTCTTTCCCATTGACATTAAAGTATCTATAACTTTGGTAGAATCCACCTGATGGTAAAATCAAAAGAAAATAAACATTATAAAACCACTGAGCATCTTCTAGTACTACCTTATCTGAATACATTTCAAGGGTTGAATAAATTTTACCGATGATCCGTCTTTACCAGTCAGTGCAGACATAGCACTATTAAGGCCCTCGGCTTGCCCTTTCAACTCGACATCATAGTTTTTCGACGTGGATGCCGAGTTTAGGAAGCTCACGTAGCTCTTTAGCCTTCCGAAGAAATTCTTGTACTCTGGCTTAAACGGGCACTTATGCTCCAAAACATCCACAAACCTCAGCATGCCTCTGCAAGCAAATGGGCGAAATTCTCTGGACCTTCTTGGAAATTTCCTCATGTAATGCCTTAATAAAAACGTTCCTTGCACTTCATAGACCGCACTTAATGTTACTAGTAACAATAGACATATCGCCAACGAACTTCTTGCCATTTTTTTTGGTTATTGTTTTTTTGATTTTTTTTTTGTCTTTTTTTTTTGTTTTGTAATTGTTTAAGTTTCTAGGAGAATCAATTTATAAAGATGCTTAAATGGTCTAATTTTAGTGAATAAGAGAAAGTTATGGATCGATTCAAGGTAACGATAGAGCAGCGAATGAGGTTTTTTCATGTTTCACTTTCTATTTGGATGGCAATTTGACAATTTCTATTGCTCTCCGTGTTTTACTTAGCATTTTTTTTTTCAACAAACTTATTTCATTATTTAACCGATTAAAATACAAAAGGATGGAATTGATCATCCTCCTAAATTACTACAACATAATTGAAAGCAATAAAAACATAGGTCATCGCCGAAGATAGACAACGGATCCAAAGCATGTCTCGGATGCGTCAAAAGTGTCTTCGCAGCAAAGCCGGATAGACTCAGGTTGGTCACTTTACAATGTGACTTTGAAGATCCCGACATAAAGCTCGGGAATTCGACCACTCTCCGCGAGAGAGAAGAAAATACAACCATGCTCAAAGAGATGGAAGAATGTAGAATTAAACTCTTCCACCAAGAGTAAATTACAGGATTTGAGAATCCAGAAAACTTTAGATTTCTAAAAAAGAGAAGCCCATAAACTCAACAACACATATATTTGCTGATCTGATTTTTGGACCCGTTGGGCCTAGGCCAAGATTAGAGAAACTAATATTTGTATTGGACCTCAACATTAAACTGAGATTTAAAATGCCCATAGAATCTTCAAACAGGCCCATTTGCAATCTCGATCCACAAGGTAAGTGGGATAGAGTAGGCGGCCGACGGTACAATTTTCCGATGAGTGGAGCCAATGTGAACCGGCGACTTCCGCCATTCCCGGATAGGAGATGGAAGATACGACGGCCGTAAGTATGGTTTCAACCTCGGCTACGAGGCAGATCTCGGTCGAGGAGGAGGTGAGGAGAATCAGCGACGGGGATGGTTTTTTAGGCCATGGAGCAGCGATTGAAGCCCTGGGCTGAGAAGTGGGCTCAGATTTTCTACGGAAGCATGAAGTGACCGTCGGACGGTCAGATCTCGTCTTAGGGCCAGTAAGTTCGTGGAATGGGAGGGACTTAGAAACTCGGTACCACTGCAGCAGAGGAGGGGAAACAGTGACGTACCTCGATGGTGGGGATCCATTCGGAGGGTCCGGTGGGTCTGGTGGCTTAGGCGGCGGAGAGGAGTTTATCTTCCTTGAGAATGGCATCCACCGGAGACGAGAGAGAGCGGATCTCCTATCCACACACAGTTTACCGCCTAGTGAGTCCAGGAGGGCTTGACTCATGGAGGACACTATCTCAAGTGTTGAGATAAACATTTCCGATGACTAACACAAACTACTCTTTTGCTCGGAGGGCAGAGATCTTCGGGGAAGGCTAGACTGGTTCCCAAGGTTAGACCGGTGAGGAAACGGTGTAGCTCCGGCGGAGATTTTCCATTTGCAGCGACGCACCTCGAGCCCCGTGCATGGGAGAGAAGGTTCTTTTTTTACTTTACTTAGCATTCTATTTTTGGAAAAGATAGCTTCTCTCTTTGAGAATATGAGATATGAAGTAATTAATGCAATTTATTATTGGAGAGCAATTACAAAAATGCCACTTTTTGTGTGCACATTTGCAATAATGCCCATTTGCAAAAATGCCACTAATTATAGATTTATAAAACCTATATCTTAAAATTCTAAACCCTAAAAAATGTTTTGACCCCTAAAACCTCATAAACTCTCAAAACTAAACCCTAATAGAACATAATTAACTCAAACATAAATGATATAAAGAAAAATAATTTTGAAAAAGTGGCATTTTGGTAAAAATTTCAAAAATGTGGTATTTTTGTAAAGTGACACTTGAAAAGTGGTATTTTTTGAAATTTCTCTTTATTATTTACGCCGACGATAAGTTCATATGTTTTAAACGTAGTATACTTTCATCCTTTCATGGTTTAGTTATCCGAAAAATTATTAAAGGGAGAAAAAATATTCAAGATGGAAAATATACAAACACATAAAGAAAAACATTAAAACATAAAAGAAAAATTGAAGCATAAAAATATTAAAAGGAGAACAAAAAAAAAACTAATTATGGTATTAAAATACTTTCTTACTATTAAAATACAAAAAAATAATAAATATAATTATTTATATCTAAAGTGAAAAACTTTCTTTTAATTTAACTTGTACAAAAGTTTATTTTTCCAAAAAAAAATGAGAAATTTCAATCATATATGTTTGGGTTAGTAGTAGAAATGTATTTTTTCACCAGATTCTTTGCGTTTTGTTTTTTTTATTTTTTTTATTTTTTTTTGTTGTCAAGAGTTTGTTAAATAATGACTAGTGGTTTAAAACAAATTTTCAATACACATGCTGATCCTTCGATGAAACACCTAATCCGTTTCTTTTTTATTTTTGGCTTAATATACGGTTTTTACAATGCAGTTTTTTTGGAGGCTATGAGATCCCTTAACGAACTCGGCACACTGCTATTTATCCAAAGAGCATAGGAATCAAACTCATAGTCTTAGTGAACCAATCTGTTTGCTACTCAATTACAATCTTGCTGCATGAATTGGGAGAAAATAGTAATCAAACATTCCATTCTTTTCGATAAGGTTGGAGACGGCCAAGTCTATGGAGTAAAAAATTAATAACTGAGTTTATTATTCTTTTAAATAAAAATTCTTGGGTAAGACATGTTAGAATTTTTTTTATTAGATAATGATGTAAATAATACATTACGACAACGGTTGAACTTTTACACTTATTAGACACTAGATCATCCTCCTCTTCATAGCCATGATTCCACGATCACACTTTCTTTTTACATACATCACATGGATAAAAGAGATGCGTGAGTATTATCATAAATACTCAGTGAGACGGTCCTCCCATCTATATGGGTATACACACATGCATAAAGAAATAACACAATACCAAGCGATCAATCAACAACGGATAACACGAATAATCATCCAAAACACACAAGCAATCAACATCCTATCACTCTAAACATCAATCAAACGTATTATGACATTCCAATTACCCAGATAAGCCATGGTCACGCATTCACCTTGATTTCGGAATGAAATAGACGCAAGAACACAAAGAACAACTAAATTAGTGACTCCTAACACTCTCCAATTCGGATTCCTTCTTCCTCCACGAAGGACACGGATCAAACACGATCTTTTCTCCAAAAACCCCTAAACCGAAATAGGGTTTCAGAAAAAACCCCTAACTTCGAAAGCACACAGAGAATTGAGATTACCTCAGAATCAGGATCGGAAACCTGATCTGAAACCTAGACAGAGAGATTTAACCGACGGTATGCATATCGTCTTCTCACTCTTTCTGGTTTGACGGAAATCCTCCCTCGAAGTGGACTGATCGCAGACCCGAAACTACGCAAACCTCTCATAGTAAAATAACAATAACTCCTAGAATACACATCCGATTGACAAACCATTTTTTCCCATATCAGGATCAGAGAGTGGAGAAATCATCCTGAAAATTTCTCTTGGATCCGATCTGTTCTTACTGGCCGTTAGTCTCCTCTTCTAAAACCGGACAGAACTGCCTCCAAAGCTTTCAGAAACAAGAACACACAAGGATCTTTTTATCTTCTCTCTGGAAACCCAAAACTCACTAAAAAGTTCTGGAAAATGTGGCCCCTCCTTTTATAACGAAGCCCTAGGGTTTTCCCTTAACCAAACCACCAAAACCAACGATTAAATCGAACCAACCAGTTCAAATTAACCTTCCAAAATTCTCAATTTTGGTTTACGGGATCCACAATTCTCCCCCACTAATAAGGATTCGTCCTCGAATCTTGCATTACCGTCACACTATGGTCTCAACTACCTGACCCACTTAGCCAGCAACACTCGTGCTCAACATCTCCACTACGGTCAACACTCTTGACCAACCCGGCCAGCACCATCTGAGATCAATACCCGAATTACACCACACCGTCGCATTACGGTAACCACTCCTGACCAAATCCGGCCAACACCACTTGAGATCAACCACCGATCCCTGAGATCATCCACCGATCCCTGAGATCATCCACCGATCCCTGAGGCTTATCTAGTCTCATACTTACAATCACGTTCAGACATTATTGCTCATCACTCATACATATATATAACCCTCACACTCTCAGGGTCGTCACCCTTTGAGCTTGGAGTATATCATACCCCTCCCACCTTCCGGACCACCATCCGTCAGGCTATCGGTATGCTCCATGCCCCTCCCACTCTCGGAACACACAGTCCGTCAAGCTATCGGCATGTAGGGAAACTCACTATCCCCTAGAAAGAAATCAGTATCGCTCAGAGTATATGCAGGAAAACTTACTATCCCCTAGAGAGAAATCCATATCCCTCAAGTATATGTAAGGAAACTCATTATCCCCTGGAGCAATCAATTCTGCAAGGTTGACCAAACCTCGCATGGTTCATCGTGACATTTCCTATCCCGGAATATCATCACCACTATGACCAATCACTAAGCCATCCTAAACAACCCAATCACCAGGGTGTTTCCAATAGAGTCTACCGGAAACAGATAAGTTCTAACTCACGTAAAACTTCCATTGCCAGACTCTCCCTAGGAATAAGACAAGTTCTAACTCACATAGAACTTCATTCCTAGATACTCCACACAAATCACATGACATCCCAATCATCACATAAGAACTCACATCTTATAACACTCTATAATAAGAACTCTCCATCTTATTAATCTAAAAAATGTATAAATCGTTACAACACGAAACGAAAATACATACAACTCATAGCAACATGCTATCCGAAACTGAAAACCAGAAAAAGACACTCAAGCCTCCACTTGCTTCTTGAACCACTTCGAAATTTTTGCCTTTATCCTCGCTTATGGTTCCCAAGTCTCCTCCTCAACACCGTCACAGTCTCACACGACTCTCAATAACATTATTCTTTTCCGACGCAGAACCTTGACTCTTCTCTCGAGAATCCTCACAAGTCTCGCCGCCAACGTCATCTTGGGCTGAAGATCCTCTAAAATCCTAGCCAACACCTCCTTAGACTTGTGAATACACTTCCTCAGCATCGACACATGAAAGACCTTATGAAATGCCTGCATACTCTGAGCTAACTCCACCCGAGAAGCTACTGGTCCAATTTGTTCCACTACCTTGAACGGACCCATAAACCTCGAACTTAGCTTATTCTCTGAAATGGATCTGTTAGAACCCCTCAACATCGCTGTCTTGAGATACACCTGATCTCCCAGCTCAAACTCCCGGTCTTTCCTCCTCTTATCAACATAACTCCTCTGCTGATCCTGAGCCTCTTTCATGTTCAGCTTCAAAACACGGATCTTCTTTGTCATTTCCTAAACGAAGTCTGCACCAAACATGCTCATCTCCCCCACTTGAGTCCAGTATAATGGTGTACGACATGGCTTCCCATACAGAGCCTCATATGGAGCCATCCCAATACTCGATTGGTAACTGTTGTTATACGCAAACTCAACCAGGTTCAGGTGATCCACCCAATGACCACCATAATCCAGCACACACATCCTCAACAAATCCTCAATTGTCTGAATTATCCTCTCAGACTACCCATCCGTCTGAGGATGATAAGTTGAACTCATATGCACCTTAGTGCCCATCTCAGCCTGAAATTCTCCCCAAAACTCAGAAGCAAATCTTGGATCTCTGTCTGTCACGATACTCGCTGGCATCCCGTGCAGCCTCACTTTCTCACGCACATACTTATTAGCCAAGACTGCCGCTCCATCGGTCTTCTAATGATAAAAAATGTGATGAATTAGTTAGACGATTCACAATCACCCAAATAGCATCATAGGTTTATGAAACCGGCAACCCTGTCACAAAGTCCATGGTAATCATGTCCCACTTCCACTCCGGAATAGGCAACCTCTGCAACAACCCACTCGGAACTTGATGCTCATCCTTCACTAACTAGCGACATCCTTCTTTATCCCGA
The DNA here is from genome assembly GCA_964056655.1 of Arabis hirsuta. NCBI lineage: Eukaryota > Viridiplantae > Streptophyta > Magnoliopsida > Brassicales > Brassicaceae > Arabis > Arabis hirsuta. Next base: position 22,819,019 of record OZ053310.1, read on the forward strand.
TTCAGTGATAATACTGTTTCAGATCCCGGTACATCTTAGTTGCTCCCGGATGAATAGACAACAAGCTCGAATGAGCCTCTGTAACGCCCTAACCCAAATTCGGTCAACGTTGTCCCGACAGGCCGCACAACAATCAAACAAGAACATGCGCAACCCGCGGTAGTCCTAAATACCCGACCAAAGATGCTACAAATGCGCACTTAGCCGTTATCCTCATCTTTAGGTACACAAACCCGTCAGTTCACAAGTATCATCCCACTTACCGAGACATGGTACTCAGAACCCACCACCTTATAAGCGTTAACCCAACTTGATCCTTCTCCTGAGCTACTCGAACCCTGCTCAGGAAATCTGCCTGATAAGTCACCTCAAATCCCAACGGTCCTATGAGATAACATATAATCTCAAAGTGCTAATCTTGCTCACCAATGCCTCTATTCCCGCTCCTGAGCTGAAGCAACCCTCTTCCGACTCAAAGCGCCCCCAACTAGATTAGCTTTACTAGGATGGTAACCAATCTCCAGATCATAATCTACTACCAACTCCATCCAACTTCTCTGCCTATGGTTCAGCTCTGGCTGCGTAAAAAAATACTTCAGGCTCTTATAGTCTGTGAACACCTGAACTTTTCCGCCATAAAGATAAGATCTCCAAATCTTTAAAGCGAAAATCACTGTAGCCAACTCCAAATCATGAGTAGGGTAGTTGCACTCGTGCTTCTTCAACTGCCTCGAAGCATATGCAATTACCTTCCCCTGCTGCATCAGGACACAACCCAAACCAACTCCTAAAGCATCCGTATACACCACGTAAGGCTCGCCCGGATCTAGTAATGCCAACACTGGTATACTAGTCAACATCTCCTTCAACCTCAGGAAACTCTCCTTGCACGCCGAAGACCACTCGAAAGGCACATCCTTTCCAGACTACGCCATACTCGCAAAATCCTTGACGAATATCCTGTAATAACCAGCCAAACCGAGAAAACTACTGATCTCAATGGCATTTCTCGGTCTACGCCACCCTCAAAATTGCGTCAATCTTTGCCGGATCCACAAAAATACTATCCGCTGAAACCACATGACCGAGTGATATATCATGGTTTTTACCCATTTTCAACCATGATATAAGTCCTTTTTATAGAGTCTTTCTGGTGTTTCTCGAGTCTTTTAGAGTCTTTGTAGGTTGAAGATTGATTGGAGCTTAATGGAAGCTTTTGGAGTGTTTTGAAGCATCGAGGAAAGAAGAGCTGAAGAGATCAAGTCGGAATCGAGTAGGTGAGCTGTGTCGATCGACACTACCTACTCCTGTCGATCGACACGGGGCTTCCTGACACAATTCGAAATTCCAGAGAGGTCTATGTCGATCGACATGACCAACCTCTGTCGATCGACACGTGTTTGATGAGAAGAACAGTTCCGAACAGTCAGAAGTTTGGCACTCATTGAAGCCCTTCCCACCGACGGATCGAGCTGAGATTTTGACACAAGATATAGAAGCGAGTTATCTTTCATTTGAAAGAAATTTGAGGCAATTCCAACGGTGCGATCGAAAGTTATGAAGGTTTTAGTGAAGACATGTCGGTCTGGCTAGAAGATGTCAAGCTTGAAGAATTTCTTTTTTTGCCCAAAAAGCCCAGAAGTTTACAGAAAAAGTCCAATCCGATTTTTACACATTATATATAGTTTTCCCTTAGGTTTTTATGTGGATTATCTTGTTTTTAACTTAGACTTTGAGAGAGAGAGCTTTGAGGGAGATTTCTATAGGGTTTTCAAACCCCTTTTTCTGTATCTCTAACTCTATCTTTTATGCAATCTTATTCTTTCATTATGATTTCTTCATCTATGTCTGAGTAGTTTGCTTGTTAGGTTGTGGAGGATTCTAGGGTTTGATGAGAAATTGTTAGGATTATAGATCTGTTAGGGTTCATCTTTTGGTTCTTCATCTAGATTATTTTAACTCTGATTTTAGGACTGGCCAACTAAAATTGGAAACCCTAGGTTGTTTAATAGATGCCGAAGTGTTATTATCAACTGGAACTAATCTTAGATGAGCAAAATCACCTATTCGCAAAGGAATTTGGCTTAGGGATTTTGTGAACAATTGAACCTGAACGTTAATGCTTGCTTGGATTCACTCGATTTGCAAAGGAATTTGAAATTTAGGGATCTAGGTATAGATAGTCTCTGCAACGGAAGTTGATTGGCTTTACCTTAGTGTTTGAGTTCTAGAACGACACTTATTAAACCCTGCAGTAGTTTTATCCTCAGTTTTGAATCATACCCGAAGAATTACCCACCGCCTAGCTTTTGTCTCCTTGAATTACTAGAAACCAAAATCGCTATCTCTTGCTTATTTTATTAATTGCTTTTCATTACATATTTCTTGCTTAGCAAAATCTGAATACTTGAATTGATTGTGTAAATTGATTCCCTGTGGATTCGATCCCTAAGTACTACGAGGATCTCTTAATTTGAGAGAGTAGCTCAGGGTTAAATTTGAGCATATCAAATTTTGGCGCCGTTGCCGGGGAATCAATTTACCATTCGATTTTAGTTACTAGGATTTTGTCTAAGTTTTTATTTTTTTTTATTTATTTACTTACTTCTATTTTCTTTTGTTTTTGCTGTTTCAGGTGCATGCTTAGTCGCAAAACCAGAAGCAACAAGAATCAAGAGTTAGTAGATTTTATTTCTGAGTTAGAAGCTTTAGAGCGAGCTAACCGAGCAGCAACGAAAGCAGCCACAATGGTCAACAACAGGGTGATTTTGATCCAAGGTGTGGATGGGACCATCACAGACCGCCAGGGTAACGCTAATGGTCAGCGTCTAGATGAGAATGGAGCTGTGATAGCTGAGGAGATTGAGCAGCAAGCGCCAGCTGGGCATGTGCGTACTTTGGGAGAGCATTACAGGCCAGAGCAGTTCTATGCCAACAGGGCATCTATCAAGCCTCCCACATTCCCTAGGAATGATTTTGAGCTGAAGCCAGCTTATTTCTCCTTGGTGGCTCAGCATCCCTTCCATGGTCTTCCTTCAGAGCATCCCATGGACCACATTGAGATGTTCGAGGACTTAGCATCTAGCATCAAGGCCAATGGGGTTCCGGAAGTCTCCTGTCGATCGACACAATGCTCATGTCGATCGACATGCTGCCCAGAACAGCCCACTTTCTTCAGAGTCATCGAATAGCTCAGAAAAGAGGGTTTACAAGCCTAAGCTACCCTTTCCAAGGAGGAAGTCTAAGCAAGAGATAGAGGATGCCCAATGCAAGGCCATCATGGAAAAGCTTGTTGTGAAGTTTCCATTGATAGGTGCTGAGAAGCTCTCTCCGGTGGTCAGAAAGTGTTTGCAGAGGATGGCTATCAAGAACTTGAGTTCAGAGCAGTTCAGCGCTATACTTTCCGTAGAAGTATGCTCATTGATTGAGGACATGACCCAATAGGAACCTACTAAACCACCGATGAGGGAGCTGACTAAACTAGCAACTCCGGGGAGGTTTGTTGTTCCATGTGTAGTCAATGGTATAGAACTGACAGATTCTCTCTGTGATACAGGTGCTAATGCAAATGTCATGTCCATGGCTGTGGCAAAGATGCTGGGGATTTCGGATTTTGAACCTACAAAGGCATCTCTCAAGTTTGCAAACGCTTCCTCTACAAGTTCAAAGGGTTTCATTCGGGATCTAAAGCTTCAAGTAGGAGATTGTCTTGTTCCTACAGACTTTTATGTGCTGGAGAGAAAGGAGGACAAAGATAACCCATTGATTCTTGGGTAAGCCTTCCTTGCCACAGTGGGTGCGTTGGTGGACTTTACCAATGAGCGAATCTCTTTCTCGAGGATCAACAAAGATGTCTACTATCCCGCTGTCCACGTCAAAGAGATCTCTTGTTTGACTGTCACTACTGGAGAGAAGCCACTGCAAGAAAAGAAGACAATCTCTTGTACTCAAACTTCAACTCCTATCCCTTCCACAGCACATGATGGAGGACCCAAACCAGCTAAGGCCAAAACCAAGAAGACTTCCAAGCCATTCTCCAAGTTCAGAATTATCATCCCTATGGAGTTAAGAGAGAAAGGAGATGAAGTTGTCCATGAGATGCTGCAGAACACTGCAAAGCTCTTTCCAGGTGCTTTTCTATGCACCATTCCATCAAAGACCTGAGCCCGACACAGTCAAGCTAATGACTGAAAACAAGCGCTTAGTGGGAGGCAACCCACTTGTAAGTTTTTCTATTTTATATCTTATTTCCTTTTGAGTCAGTTAGTCTTTGGATTTCTTAGGAGCTTGAACTTGATCATCTTAAGGATTTGCATTGTGTGTTTTCTTCTTTGATCGTGTTTGTTGAGTGATGTAGAAAACTTGCAGTCTGCGACAGTGAGGTATCTGTCGATCGACACGGACCTGTGTGTCGATCGACATGACCTTCAATTTTCAAAATTCTCGACATCACAATGATCCGATCCCTCAGACCTCGTGTCGATCGACGTGACTTGCTTGTGTCGATCGACAGGGTCCCCACTTTGGTAAATCTCGTTCACTTAAATCAAGTTCAATTATCCTTTTGATTCTTTTTGCCAAACTCAGCTTGACAACACTGGGGACAGTGTTGGTTAAGTCTGGGGGAGGAAACTACTAACGTGTTTCTTTTTGTTTTGGTTTATTTTGAGTCAAATTTTTGTTTTATCGAGTCAAAACTAGTTAGGAACAACCCTTCTCTTGGTTTAGTGGAGTGTCTTTTCAGCATGTGACCATTCTTCCAGAGTCAAATTCAAAGCTAGACTAATGGGAAATCCTAGGATTGACCAGTTGACTGGAGACGTCTGCTACTTCCGGTATAATCCGCCAAGTCAGAGCTACTGCACGGTTCTCCTTGGAATTGATGTCTAGGGGCTTGACACCTCATTCATACCTGACAAGTGCAATCTCCTGTTGAAAGTAATGGTACTCCTCTCTCTCATCATCAAAAAAAAAAAAAAAATTCATCAATTGTGTTAAGATTGGGGTGAAATGATAGCTCCTGAGTATAAGACGAGGAATAAAATCCAGTGAGTCAGTACTCAAGAGGTGATCACCCAGCTCAAAAGCAGCAGTCTGAGTCCCGTAAAACGGATGAAGAAGACGAGCAATCTCATGAGCCTGTCTCCTCACAAGGAACAATAGTAGTGAGTCACGATCCTGTCTCCTAACAAGGAACAATATTAGTGAAATATGCACTGCTTTGAGTTCAACAATCATAGATTAGGAATAGAGAACAAAACAAGTCTGGGGAGAGGAAGAATACCAAGTGTAGTATAGGTTGATTTGTCACGGTATAGTATGGGAATGAGTCTAGAAGATTCTTGGCTTTTAGAACATTGAGACCAAGCTATGAAGACTAACGGATTATGTTGCGAAGTGGTGGATGAATTTGGAAGGCTGCAAATGTCTGCAGAGAAGTACATAGTGGTCTGATTTTGGTTGGTTCTGAATTATGTGGTTCACTAAGTTGGAAGGGTCAATTCGCTGCATCAAGCGAAGGTATGTTCTGTGTTTTCAAACCTCTTCCACATTCTTGATTTTAGTTTTGCTTGAGGGCAAGCAAAGGCTAAGTCTGAGGGAGTTGATATATCATGGTTTTTACCCATTTTCAACCATGATATAAATCCTTTTTATAGAGTCTTTTTGGTGTTTCTCGAGTCATTTAGAGTCTTTGTAGGTTGAAGATTGATTGGAGCTTAATGGAAGCTTTTGGAGTGTTTTGAAGCATCGAGGAAAGAAGAGCTGAAGAGATCAAGTCGGGATCGAGCAGATGAGCTCGTGTCGATCGACACTACCTACTCCTGTCGATCGACACGGGGCTTCCCGACACAAGTAGATATTCCAGAGAGGTCTATGTCGATCGACATGACCAACCTCTGTCGATCGACACGTGTTTGACGAGAAGAATAGTTCCGAACAGTCAGAAGTTTGGCACTCGTTGAAGCCTTTCCCACCGACGGATCGAGCTGAGATTTTTACACAAGCTAGAGAAGCGAGTTAGCTTGCATTTGCAAGAAATTTGAGGCAATTCCAACGGTGCGATCGAAAGTTATGAAGGTTTTAGTGAAGACATGTCGGTCTGGCTAGAAGATGTCAAGCTTGAAGAATTTCCTTTTTTGCCCAAAAAACCCAGAAGTTTACAGAAAAAGCCCAATCCGATTTTTACACATTATATATAGTTTTCCCTTAGGTTTTTATGTTTATGATCTTGTTTTTCATTGAGACCTTGAGAGAGATTGCTTAGGGAGCTTTTCAGAGAGATTTCACAGATCTTCAGCATACAAACCCTCTGTATCTCTAACTCTATTTTATTTATGCAATTCTATTCATATATGAATTTCATCATCTATGTCTGAGTAGTTTGCTTGTTAGGTTGTGGGGAATTCTAGGGTTTGATGAGAAATTGTTAGGATTATAGATTTGTTAGGATTCATCTTTTGGTTCTTCATAGAAAACCCATCTCTCGCTGCCAAAAATTGCACTTACTCAACTTAGCATACAGCTTCTGTGCCAGAAGCTTCTCCAGAACTACTCTTAGATGAACCATGTATCGATCCAACCAATCCATACCTAGAATGACATAACACAGCTCCACCGGACTGATAATCAGATCTGCTGGCATCAACTCTCCAGCCACCAGAATATCCACAACACGAGCCCGCCCGAAATTAGCCAAGGACTTCCCTCCAGCAACTCTAACTACTCCTGGCTGCTCTTCGGAATTGCTCCGGATACCGCTGCTCTCTGCACACTCCGGAGTAATAAAGCAATTCGTCGCTTCAAAGTCAAACAATACATGGGACTCACACCCGCCCACTTCTAAGGTCCCTGCACAAATTCCATGTACCTAAGAACCCTAACATTCTATCACAGAACATCCCGAGTATATCAAGCATCATCGTTCCTAGGACAGCTCGCCCGCCTCTGATCCATGCTCACGCACCCGAACCATCCCGGAACACCTTGACCTCTGTGAGTCGGTCCTGAAGTGCTCTCCCACTTCTTTTTCTGTCCTTGCGTAGGCTTGCCGCCCTTGCTCGGACCCACATGCTGTTGTGATCTCCTATGCGGCTGAACAGGCGGACTAACCACCACAGTCTGGCCTTTCAGATCCTCCTCGATCATAGCGTCAGTCTCAACCAGGTCCGCCCTTGTGGCGAACCTGCTCGCTCTACAACGAGTCCTCAAATTAGCTCAAAAACCTCTTAAACTAGGTCTCTTCGCCCTCCATGCCTCTCCCAGCATGCACCAGAAGTCTGCCAAACTCAGCATCAAACTTCCGAACCGATCTTGAGTCAACTCCAAGAACCTCAACTCAAACCGATCCACCGCCTCCTGCGGAAGAACTTAGCGTCAAACTCCGCCAAAAGTCACTCCAGATCATCTCCGCATGCACTCTCATGGCCACCACACCTCTCCACAAGAGATGTGCATCACCATAACCGTCAGATCCACCAACTACCCCTCTGGATACCTAAGACTGCGAAAATTACGCTCCAGCCTCATCCGCCACTCATTGGCCTCCTTAGGCTTGACACCTTCCGAGAAAAGCCCCATGCCATTCCTCTGTATCTGCTCCATCATCCTCAGGTAGGATGGAGGCTCCTCAGTAACCGCAGCCCTCTACTGCACATCAGCCACTCCCGGCTGAACACCAGCCACACCCGGCTGCACTCTCGGAGCCTGACCCTGAGCCGGCACCCCTCCTTGTAACCGCTCCAAGATCAACTGTAGCAAACTCGCCAGATGATCATCTTGGTCCTAGGCTAACCTCGCGATAGCACCCGCCGCAACACTGGTCATATGGGATCCTCACTAATCCCACCAGTCCTCACACTAGCTCTCACACTAGCCAAACCCACAGACCCTTCCTGAAACGTCTGCAAATCCGCCACCTGCTCCCTCGCGGAACCCTAGGCCACACACACGGCAGCAGACTCACTCACAAGTCCCCGCCCACACCCACATCCACGACCACCACGGCCTCCACAATCACTACAGCCTCTACCTCTAGCAACTCTAGCCATCTCTCTCTACAATACCCACAATAGAAACTCTAGTACCTCTAACCATTTCTCTTCACTATCAGAAGCAAAAACTAAGCATACTAGAAAGCTAAAATGGTCAAACAACACATACCGTGGAATCTCATTAAAGGCTCGAAGAAGATGATCTAGGACTCCAACCCACTCAATTGACTAACTATTCATAATCAATCAAGCAATCACAGTTCAATCAAAATTGACTAACTCACATAATCAATTTCGTTATCCCGCCCTCAAAACCGTAAGGGCTCTGATACCATACTGAAACAAGTTGACCCATTTTTTTTATAAATTAAATTACATTAGATTTGAATTAATGTTCCCATAAACATTAATTCTCAACATCCAATCAATTCAGATAACAACCTCAAACATACAACTAGCGGAAGCAAACTCAACAATTAACCAATAACAACTCAACAATTAAACTAGTTCCATAATCCAATTCATAAAAACCAGCAACCTAGCCGTTCTAACAATAACATAAACAAAGAACCGAGACACTAGATCATCCTCCTCTTCATAGCCATGATTCCACGATCACACTTTGCCTTTACCTGCATTACATGGATAAAAAAGATGCGTGCGTATTATCACAAATACTCAGTGAGACGGTACTCCCATCTATTTGGCTATACACACAGGCATAAAGAAATAACTCAATACCAATCGATCAATCAACAATGCATAACACGAATAATCATCCAAACACACACAAGCAATCAACATCCTACACTCCAAACATCAATCAAACGTATTATGACATTCCAATTACCTAGATAAGCCATGGTCACGTACTCACATTGATTTCAGAATGAAATAGACACAAGAACACGAAGAACAACTAAATTAGAGACTCCTAACACTCTCCAATTCGGATTCCTTCTTCCTCCACGAAGGACACGGATCAAACACGATCCTTTCTCCAAAAATCCCTAAACCGAAATAGGGTTTCAAAAAACCCCTAACTTCGAAAGCACACAAAGAACTGAGATTACCTCAGAATCAGGATCGGAAACCTGATCTGAAACCTAGACAGAGAGATTTAACCGACGGTATGCATATCGTCTTCTCACTCTTTCTGGTCCGACGGGAATCCTCCCTCGAAGTGGACTGATCACAAACCCGAAACTGCATAAACCCGAAACTGCACAAACCTCTCATAGTAAAATAACGATAACTCCTGGAATACACATCCGATTGACAAATCGTTTTCTCCCATATCAGGATCAGAGAGTGGAGAAATTATCCTGAAATTTTCTCTTGGATCCGATCTGTTCTTGCTGACCGTTAGTCTCCTCTTCTAAAACCGGACAGAACTGCCTCCAAAGCTTTCAGAAACAAGAACACACAAAAGATCTTTTTATCTCCTCTCTGGAACTCTCTGGAAATCCAAAACTCATTAAAAAGTTCTGGAAAACGCGGCCCCCTCTTTTTATAACGAAACCCTAGGTTTTTCCCTTAACCAAACCACCAAACCGGCTATTAAATTGAACCAACCGGTTCAAATCATCCTTCCAAAATTTTCAATTTTGGTTTATCGGAGTTACAACTTATATATCTCCTTTATAATTTGAAATAGAAAATTGTGTATATATTTTTTATTGAGAGAATAATGACATGACAGTTTGGTTGGTTGATTGTATTCACCATTATTTTTCTGATGTGGCATGCCTTAGAACTTACAAATTCCCTCCCTTTTATATAAAGGTGCTATAACTGCCAAATTAATTTTCTTTTAATATACATTTATTTTTAACTTTATCATAATGGGTACATTCATCACTTTCTTTTGTAATTTTTTAGTTTAAATGTTTTTTTCTAAGAGCCTCAATTACTATAAGTTGATAAAATATGGTGTGCATAGAAAACATTCTCACATGAGATACCAATACAATGTTTTTGTTTGGATCAATTGCCTTGCACAATGAAAAATGTTTAGTGTGTATGTGATTTTCAATTTGTTAGAAATAGAAGCATTAGCTGTAAAACATTTGTAAATTTGAACGATAGTGTTATATATTCATATAGAATACGATCTTTATCTTAAAAACTAACTTTTAAACAAACACATAATTCTACAACTTTGCATTTGTTATTACAAATATGTTATTTATATCGTTTTTCCAAATAAGATCATAACTTTATTATAGTTCCTATAAAATTATCAATGTTTCATTTTAATATTTTCATGATCAATATTTTCCTATACATTCGTAGTCATTTAAAATTTATGTAAAAACTTTATTTCCTAACACGTAAAAAATCATTTAGTTATATGTTTTACTTTTTCTCTTCATTTTCAATAATTTATTTATTCCTATAATCTTCTAAAATTTGAATTTATATATATTAAAGTATCAATATAAAATTTATTGAATAATTGAAGTTAATTTACTTTATTTTTGATCATGCATATATTGTAAAGACATATAATTAAACAATATTAAGACAAACATCAATTCTTTTGAAATCTTTAATTGTCAGATTTTAATTTAGTGATGATATGGATGCCTTAGATGAAGAGAAAATTCTGCTATTATATATTTACGTTGTTATTTTAACATATCAACTCTGCCCTTTTTTCGAATAAAATTGTAACTTTATTATAGTTCCGCAAAAAGTATCATTGTTTCAGTTTAATACTTTTGTGATCAATACTTTCCTATACATTCGTGGTCATTTAAAATTTAAGTAAAAATCTTATTATGTAAATCTTAATAATTTAGAATTTCATATTTATTAAAGTAGAAATGTAAATTTTACTTTAGTCTTGAATGTGTATATATTGCAAAAATAATCAAGCAATATTAAAACAAATATTAATTATTTTAAAATTATTAATTTTAAAATGTTAATTTTAGCGATGATATGGAAGTCCTAGATAGAAAAAAACTTTTGCTATTATATATAGACTAGGTTAGTACCCATGTTGTGTATAATAGTTTAATTGTAACTGTTAATATAGTTTTAGAATTATTTGAAAAAAAATTATATATATATATATATATATATATTGATTGTAGTTTTTCCAAGGTTTGACCTATTCATCGATTAATACTCAGGCGGAGCAATAAAATACGTAAATTATTTTTGAATGTACTACTTTTTATCATTTTTTTTGCTTATTTTCATTTTTTATTTAGTTCAATTTTTTAGTAGTTATGGATAACAATCAATATGTTCAATACATATTAAGATGAATTAATTGAATATTTAAAATAAAATTTATTGTAAATTTTTTTTTTGCTTAGGTGGACACCCTAGATGGAGAGAGAACTCCATAATTATATAATAGATTTCGTTACTTTTATTTATACATTTGTTTAAGTAGTAAAATAAATAGGTATTAAAGTGTTAAATATAAATTTTTAAGTTCATTTAGGTATAATATGAAAACATGTAAAAGATTAGAGATCAAATTGTAAATCAAAAGTTCAAGAGACATTTATAAAAATGACTTTTTTGTGTCCACATTTGCAAAAATGTCATTTTTTGTGTCCATTTGCAAAAATACCACTAATTATGATTTTTTAGAACCTAAATCTTAAAATTATAAATCCTAAAAAATCTTTTGAACCCTAAAACCCATTAAACCTTCAAAACTAAACCCTAATACAACATAGTTAACTCAAACATAAATGATATAATGAATAAATAATTTTGAAAAAATAGTATTTTTGTAAAGTGACATTTGAAAAGTGGCATTTTTTAAAATTTTTCAAAGTTCAATGCATTACTCATTTTTTCTTATTGTGATAAATTATTGGAAATAGTTTTCCCTCAAATTTTGATGTTTTCTTTTTGTCTTACTCTCTCTTATTCGTAGTTCTCGCATTTAGAGACATCACTGAAGGAGAAGAAGAAGATTATTCAAAAACCTTTTCATTGGCATCACTCACTTATGTAAGTTAAGTGAGTGACATCGCATTTACCCACATTACTAACATGGAAGGAGAAGAAGAAGATTATTTAAAAACCTTTTCATAGGCATCACTCACTTCTGTAAGTTAACATACAGAGCGGTTACAGTCTATCTGTAATATTTTTACAGAGTTATTAATTGCATACATCGGTGTATAGGTAGGTGGCCTATACACCCATCTTAGTTTTATTTACAATAAAAAGAAAAGAAATAAAACTCTAATACTTAGCTACTACTTATAATATATATGGCATTTCTGGTATGTCTTTGGTGCTGATTTTTCGTCTTTGCCTTTGAACTTAATCCTTCTTGACATGGTTTCCACTGCTCTGCTCAGACTTAGAGGAAGAGGAAGATGAAGATGAACTCGAAGAAGCAGCAGTCTCAACAAATTGGGTAGTGACTTTCTCCCACTTGGTGATTGTTTGCTTAATCTCAGTCTGTTGTGTGCCTGTCACTGTCTTTGAGTTCACGATTTTACTGTTGATATCTATAAGTTCTTGGAGAGTCTTCATCAATTGTTGTTCGCAATCTTCCATGTTGCTCTTCATCTGTCATACAATACCATAAATAAAAGAAGATGACTTTATTAATTGATCAATGGAATCAGAGATTAGAGTTGACGAAAAAAAACTTGGTTTCTTTCTTCTCACGCACCTTTGCTGATTTGACGTTCCTTGAACCTACGAGAGCCATTGCTTCAGATAGTTTAGAACTGGCTGATTTGGACACAGAAACATAGTCTTTTGCGGTTTTGGATGAAATGGTGGAGAAAGCAGTCATGGAAGCCTTCAGTTTCTCGAAGAAGGCCTTGAATTCTGCCTTTGCTGAATACTTTTTCTCGAGCTCCATTATGAATGTCATTGCGTCTTTGGAAGTCTCAGTCTCGACTTGTTTCACTGATGTGGACGAGCTAGCTTGGCTTCCGCTCTTGGATTCTTTAGTCTGAGAAGAAGCACTTTCGCCAACACCTGCCCTTCCTTTAGCACCTGCGCTTCCTTTTGCAATGGTTTTACCACTGGAAGAAGTTGAAGCAGAAGGACTGGCGGTCGGACTTCCACTCGGAGTAATCGATTTTGTACCTGTAGTGTCTGAGAATGTAGTTCCACTAGCACCTTTCTTGGATTTTTTTTCTCCTCCTTTTGCACTTTCGGTTTTTGTTGCAGAGCCTTCTTTTGTCTTTGAAGAAGTGTTTCCGCTACCAGAAGCTTCTTTATTCTTGGTAGAAGTATCTGCGGTACCAGAGGCAGCTTCTTTTTTCTTGGCAGAAGTATCTGCGTTACCAGAGGCAGCAGCTTCTTTTCTCTTGGTAGAAGTAGAGGCTTCAGTTTTAGTAGAGGATGAACTCTCGCTTTTGGTGGATGAAGAAGTACTAACAAGAGCTTTGTCATTTACATCTACATCAAGTCCGTAAGATGCGATATTGATTGACTTTCCTTTCTTCTCGGAGGCCGTCTTAACGAATGTAGCGATCATTCGAGTCCATTTCACCATAGCTACGATCAGCCTCTTCTTTTGGGAAATTGTCATAATTGCTGCATTCTTTTTCTGCTCAACCAAAGTCTTTCCCATAGAAATCATGGCAACTTTTAAACCCCCTGCATCCGCCTGTTTAAAACCAAGGAACAATTAGATAAACACACACAATTTTCTTTTTTCAAAGACTTTCAAATCATATGAAACACTATTGTAAAAACGTTTTTTGGTTTGAATAAATTTTACATTCATCAATTAAAAATATATATGAATCATATGAATATTACGGTATGTGACTTACTGATTTCTCGCCTTTGCCACCACTCATTGCAGACATAGACTTGAAGAGCCCTTCAGCTTTTGTTGTCATCTCGACATCAACATTTTTCGATGTGGCTGATGCCGATTCGATAAATGACATGTAAGACTTGAAATTTGTAAAAAAGTTCTTGAATTCTGCAGTCGCAGGAGACCCACTTTCAAGGTCGGTCACCAACATCATCATACCCTTGTTAGCGTAAGGAGTAAACTCGTTGCACTTTCTTGGGAAACTCTTCCTCAAGTAATGTTTCAACAAGAAATGTCCTTGCGCTTCATAGATCACACTTGATGCTACTACTAACATCAGACATATCCCTAGTGAAATTCTTGCCATATTTTTTTTATGAGAGAAAACAAACGAAAACTATTTTTTATTTTTCTTTTTATTTATTTATTTTTGTTGTTTTTCTTTTGTTTTTTTGGATGATTTTAGTTTCCGGGAGAGCTGGATTTATATAGGTGATTAAATTTCTAAATTTAAAAGAGCAAGAGAAAATGGTGGATTGATTTAAGGTCGAGAGAGAATAGGAAAAGAAGTTTTCATATTCTAACTTTTTATTTGACGGCAATTTATGTTGCTGTCCGCATTTCTCTTCAATCTATACTATATTTAGAAGGATCAACTTATAAAGTAAATTATCTCATAAATCAAGTGTGTGCAATAATAATTAAGAACCATTACTTCTTTTTGTTTTTTTAACTAAAACCATTACTTCTTTACATCAGTATGATCATCCATTTAGATTGTAGCTACATGGTCTAATTCTTATAGTGTAAAAAGTTTATATGCTACAAATACGTAAGCATATCCACACAAAAAATTTGTAGTTATGTGCTCCAATTCTTGTAGTGCAAAGAAGGTTATCATTAGAATTTATTATTTTAACACTACTTTCAAAGTAGAAAGTGATATATATAAAGGTATCGTAAGAGTAAGATATATTTTTTAATCTTATTTTATTATATAAAAGAGGATGCATCAAGTGTAAGCGTGACACGTAGGATATTAATTGTAAATAAATAGATCGTTACATGTGTCTAATATTTGATTAAACGATGATATGTGTTTAAAATTAAAATTAATTAAGCAAAAAATAATATTAAAAATGGAAAACTAAGAAAATACTTGCCAAATAACTAACCACATGGTAAAAATAAAGTTTTTCTTTGAGTTCAAACTAGTTAGAAAAAAAAAACTTTTTAATAGTCCAAACTAATTAGAGAAAACAAAAATTTAATTATCTGAAATAATTATAAAGCAGAAAAAAAATGATAGATCATAACCGTACATAACGGAATGAGATATTTTGATAAATGCCATTTTTCAGATGACCAGTTTTCAAAAATACCACCATTTTAATATTTTTTCTCAAAAATGTCCGAAAGCTAATGACACAAAGACATTATCATCAAGTCCATCATTTGTGTACCTCTCGATGGACTCGCCCACAACGTTCACTAGTCGGAAAAACTTAAAAGAATTAGCGGTTCAGGAGCTTTATAAAAATTTGGAATCAAGAGAGAAAGATACAAGATAGAGAGATAAAGCCAAAAGGACAACGTGGCTCAAAGAAAAATAAGACATGAGGCATATAAATATGTTATTTTCTAATTGTAACAAAACGTTTCTTCTTGTTGTATTTTCTTGGTCTAGATTCGATCTAGGCTTCGTAACTTTAATAAGAATGGGCTTAGGCCGGAGAGAAAGTAGTCAATTAGGTAAATCTTCAACTTTTACTTTTGTCAACCTTCTCTCTCGAATACTCTACACACTCACTCTTCCAATAAAGCTTGGCGATTCCGAGCACCTTTGTTGTGGATGTCCCACCGGTGCACCTCATTTCTACTTCTCCACCTTCGCTAAACCTTTATAATTCTTGTTGATGTATATAGTCTTATTCATGTTTGTGTCTTCTACATAAGAGTCTCTCTTGTAAATAGAGTCTATATGAACTGGTCTTCTGTGCCAATATAAATAAATTGATTATAATAGTTGGTCTAGGTTTGGTTTATGCCTATGGTCAATGTTTATATAATAAACCCACAATTGGACATGCAGCCGACACCCATTTCTCATAGTCTTCATTTTCTTGCACCTAGGCTCTAATACCAATTGTGAAGTTTTTCAATCCCATATCCGCTTTGGGCCCAAATGGCAAAGCCCGCACAGATTTGGCTTCAGATTCCGTTCCCAAAAAGTTTTATAATAATTAGAGTTGGATATTTCTTATATATTACTCTACAGTGGAACTTGGATTGATATCATAACAAAGAAAAATTCTTTTTTTATACCCCTGTTGATTTGCTTCCAATATTTGCCTTATAATTACCACAATATCACTTAGAGAGAGTTATTGGTAGATGTGTTCTTAAAGATTTTTAGAATTTTTAGAATCTATTTGTAATTGGTTTATGAATTATGACATTCTTAATGAAATCATGTGTTATTGGTTTGATGATTTTCAAATTCTATTCAAAATTCACTGTTATTCAAAATGTTTTTATAGATTTTATAAATCTAGTAGAATCTAGTGTTATTGGTAGATGGATTTCTTATAATTTTAATCATTAAACAAGATTTCAAGAATATCTTAGGAAACCATTGGATTCTTAGAATTCTTAAAACTAAACTTTTAAAATACATACAACTATCTACAAATTTAATAGGGGGTGTTATTCCATCAATGATTTAGGGAGGTTTATTGGGAGTTGGATTCTCATAAAATTGATTGATTTCTAAAATCAATAAATTCTATTAAATTTGTAGAGAGTTGTGTGTATTTAAAAAGTTTAGTTACAAGAATTTTAAGAATCCAATAGTTTTTCAAGTTATTCTTAAAATCTTGTTTAGTGAGTAAAATTATAAGAAATTCATCAACCAATAACCCTAGATTCTAGTAGATTTATAAAATCAATAAGAACTAAATTTTTTGAATAACAGTGGATTTTGAATGAAATTTAAAAGTCATCAAACCAATAACAAAGGATTTTATTAAGAATGTTATAATCTATAAACCAATAATAATGGATTCTAAGAATTTTAAAAATCTTTAAGAATCCATCTAGCAATAACTCCCCCCTTAAAATCAATTCCATCAGTTTTATAATCTTGTTTTTAATTCTGATGGAGTTTACTTGTGTGGATTCTAAAATATCTGCAATAACCTTTGGATTTTTTTAATAATCATTTGTTCATTAAAATCCATCCACATGTCATTTCAAATCTATTAAAACAAAACTTTCAAAAAATTTTAATTTTGAATAACACTTGATTTTAATGATAGATTTGAAATATCCTTTATTGAATAACTCCAGATTTTAAAATCTTTAAAACATGATTTACAAATACCATATCCAATAACACATGATTTTAGAGAGTTCATGAAGCTGTATTTTAGCTATGGAAGCTGTTATTGAATGATGAATTTTAAAAATTTTAAGGATTTAGAGATTTAGTGTCTTTGAAAGTGCTTCCATAGCTAAAATACACCTTCCTCTACCAAAGTTTTTGTTGTTGCCCCTTGAACTTCTTATTCCACTTGTAGGGTTTTCACTAGTAGAAATGTATGTATGTTGTGCTCAATACCACTGTGTTTGTGAATTTACTAATCATAGTCTCCTCTTTCAAGACTTCTATGCTTTTTTTTTTTTGGTTTTCCGCTATTAGTTTCATGGATTCTATGCTTTCATCTTCTCTTTGATCGCCTAGAATCTTACACACCATGGATTTCATCCACTCAAACTTATTAATAGCTTTCTATTTCCTCTTGTAATTCCTCTTTTATTTGTTACAAATATCCATGATGAAGTAAATAATAGTGAAAATAGCATAAAAAACCTCCAAAATATAGACTACTACTAGAACTTTAAACTTCCACAGCTTATTAGTAACATAAACCTTCAAGGTATAACTTGAAACAAAAAGTACTTTTCCAACAACATAATGTGTTGGTCCTATTTTTAACGTTGCTATTTTATTATCATTGTAAGAATTGTTATATTGACGATTTTACAACGGGCAATTTTTCTGTCTTGATCCACGTTAGACGATTCTATTTTGCCCCAAACTGAAGATCTCATGTAAACTTATCAACATTAATCTGCATAAATAATAATAAACCACATCTTTTGGAATTCAAACCTCAAACCACTTGTTATAAAACTATTAATGAATCCTTGATTAACCAAAAAAAAAAGCTTTCAAAATCATAATTGTTATTTATCTTTCATTTTTTATTGGGCAAACATACTTAGCAAACACCCTGAGGACCAACACAAAAAAAAAACATCACTACTTTAGTGGTGTAAGTTTCCACATTTATCACCATTTTAGGATCTTTGTGGTAAAGTTGGTTTAATTTTAAGGTGAACTGAAACAACGTTCAAAATGGTCATAGCTGCAAAAACATATGTAAAGCATAACCGTAGCTGCCATAACTCTATATTTTATGAATAAATAAGTTTGTAGAAAAAAAGTATAAAATTATTTGCATGCTTTTATATATTTAAGGCATAAATTACCCTCAAAACTACTAGAACACCACCGATATGATAAAAGATATTCTTGTATTTATACATACTTTTCTCTACTCTCACTATCTCATACATTATTCTCTTTTTAATCAATGCGCAACTGTTATGATTTTTAATTTATCTCTCTTTCGCTAATTTTAATTAAACTGTTGAAATCAAATGGATTGACGTATCTCCCTTATCCATGGCATAGTAGGTTATGGGTTCCGTTTGGTTCGGTTATTTTGGTTATAGGTTATTTTGGTTATTGAATTTAGGATTTATATAGGTATGTATCTAATTTTTGGTTTGGTTCGGTTTGGTTTTTTTGGTTTGGTTTGGTTTGGATATTTTGAATAAGAACCAATATAGAACCGGAAATAGTAGGTTATGAGTTTCGTTCGGTTTGGTCTTATTATTTAGTGCAATAATCTGAAAATAAAAAATTCCAAATTCATAAGAGAGAAAACAATACTTAAGTAAATAAGTCTAAATCCGAAAATAAAAAAATGATAAGTAATAAAGAGTAGAGAGTTAAGTTGAGTTTGATAAGAAAGAGTAGGAAAAGTAATGACTTAAAAATATATCACCATTTACCAACTTTGTAACATTCACTAGTTTCATCAACATTTACCATCTTCTTCATACAAATGCATTTAAAAAGCAAAAACACATTAACATCTGTATTAAAAATCTTTCATAATCTAAACAAAATAGAGATGAACACATAGATATGACATCATTAACATATATAGGTAATGTTAATGTATATAAAAGTTTTGGTTTTTCAATTAACCTATTGGATATCGGTTTCAAACCGAACCAAACCGAAACCAATGGATCGGAAGGCTAAGCTACTGGGATAATTTATATATATCTGAATCCTACCAAACCACTTTTTTTGTTCGGTTTAGGTTCGGTTTTTCGGTTTCGGTTAAAATGCCCAGGGCTAGTGAACATTATCTTAAAAATATATCATTATTATTTTTTATCATGCCATATTTTGTTTTTGGTAAAAAAAAAATAATAATAAAAAAATAAACATTTTCATTATTTGCACAAACAATAGAATTATATATAATTAAATATGATATTATAACTATTTTTCTTTTACAGCAGATGGCCTACCTGCCCAAGGTAGAAATGGAAACAATAATGAGAATGCTGAACTTTGAATCTACATGAAGTACAGTTGTAAAATGTTACTGCAAAATTTTAATTGTTTTGATGTTTTATTTCGTGTTTCAGTAGATGACGACTAGTCGGAAATGTAATTGTTTTCAATGCAATAGTTTACACAATGAAAATAGTTTCCACAATTCGTTTAAATACAGGTCATGGTTTGGATATCTACATAGATAGATGATTTTACTATTTAGAAATGTAACTAATGCATTTTGAGTGCGACGAATAAGTCACGGGCTTCAACTACCATCGCCAAAAGTTTAGTAACGATTGTTGCACACGTTTGAATTAACCAGTAGCCAATTGTTATTATATTTGATCATTCTATTTATAGATTGAAGAAAAATGCGCACAGCAACATATATTGCCATCAAAATAGAAAGTAAAACATGAGAACCTCTTTTCCTATTCTCGCTCGACCTTAAATCAATCCACCATTCTCTCTTACTCTCTTAAATTTAGACTTTTGAAGCATCTATATAAACCCAGTTCTTCTCTCAGAAAGTAAAATCGTCAAAAACAAAACAACAACAACAAAAAAAGAAGAAAAAAAATATAAAAAAGAAAAAAAAAGAAAAAGATAGTTTTAACTCTGTTATAATTTCACCTTTTTTGTTCGTCTAATAAGAAAATGGCAAAAAATCTACTAGCAATTTGTCTGATGTTTATAGTAGCATCAAGTGTGGTCTATGAAGTGCAAGGACATTTCTTGTTAAAGCTTTACTTGAGGCGGAAACTTGTTCCACGAACTTGCATAGCCTTTACGCCTTACGCGTGCAAGGGTATGTTGATGTTGGTTAGCAACCTCGAAGGCGGGTGTCCGGCGACTAGAGAGTTCAAGAATTTCTTTTCGAGTTTCAAGGCTTACATGTCCTTCCTCCAATCAGTATCGGTCTCATCATCAAGCAACATTGATACCGAGTTGAATGGGAAAGCCAAATCGCTCTTCGAATCTTGTGAAGTACTGAATGCAATCAAAGGCAGAAAATCATCAGTAAGTACAATACCGTAAATATTCACATAATATTGTTTAACTCCAAGAATAAAATCTGTGTTTTCTTATCGATCTTTGTTTTTGGGACAGAGTGTGTCGAGTTTCCAGACGACCATGTTGTCAATGGGAAAGATTTTGATTGAGCAGAAGAGGAGTGGTTCAAGGATTATGTCATTCAGACAAAGGAAACAGTTGATCATTGCTATGGTGCAATGGACTCGAATGCTCCTAACATTCGTGAAGACTGCAGCCGAGCAGAGGGGAAAGTCGATTGATATCTCATCTTACGGACTTGATGTTGATGTTAATCAATCAGTTGGAAGCAGCGACAGTTCCTCTTCGAGTGAAGACGAAAGTACCCCAACCAACTCTGGAAGTACCCCAACACCTTCTGGAAGTACCCCAACACCCTCTGGAAGTACCCCAACACCCTCTACAAGTACCCCAACACCTTCTGGAAGTACCCCAACACCCTCTGGAAGTTCGCCAACCAGCTCTGGAAGTGTTGACCAAAGTGAATCTGCAACGAAAACTAAAACTGGTAGCGAGACAAAAGAATCAAGTGGTAGCGAGACAAAAGAATCAAATGGCAGTGGAGCTGCATACCCAGACACTACAGGTACAAAATCAGCAATTCCCAGTGGAAGTCCCACTCCCAAATCTTCTGGTTCTGGTCAGACAACTGGGGACAGCTCTACTACTACTGCTTCAGAATCCGCTTCAGGTTCTTCAAAGAAGAAAGAATCCGCTTCTGGAAATACTTACTCAGACACTACCGGTACAAAAGCGGTAAGTCCCACCACTAGCTCCTCTGGCTCAGAGAATCAAAGCAAAGGAACCGCTTCTGCCGAGAGTAAAGAATCAAAGAGCGGAGCCGAGAATAAAGAATCCAAGAGCGGAAGCCAAACTAGCGCATCATCCACAACATCGGTGAAACAAGTCGAGACTGAGACTTCCAGTGAAGTCATGTCATTTATTTCGAGCCTTGAGAAGAAGTACACAGGGAATGCAGAACTCAAGGTCTTCTTCGACAAACTCAAGACATCTATGTCTGCTTCCTCAAAGATTTCTTCCACAAACGCACAAGACTTAGTTTCTACGATGAGAGCTGCTGCTGGGAAACTATCCGAGGCCATGATGTTTGTGCGTTCAAGGTTCAGCAAATCAGCAGAGGTGAGTAAAAACGAAACCATCTTTCCAACTCTATTCACAGATTCCTTTTGATTATATAATAAACTCATCTTCTTTTCTTTTCTTGTATGATTTAGACCAAGACCTCCATGGAAACTTACCAAGAACAAGTGATGAACAGTGTCAAGGAACTACAAGAAATCAACAGTGAAATCGCGAGCGCAAAGGCAGTGACAACAACACAAAAGACCGAGCTTAAGCAGACAATCACTAAATGGGAACAAGTCACTACCCAATTTGTTGAGACTGCTGCTTCTTCAAGCCAATCTTCCTCTTCGTCTCAGAAGAACAGTTCTGCATACAAGGAAAGCAGTGGTATGTCTCAGAAGCAGACCAGTGCAATGATCGCCCAAGCCAGTTGAGCGACATGACTACGCCGCAAGTCAACAAGGAAGACAAACTAGTACCGCCATATATGACAATTAGTAACTAATTAGAGATTTTGTTTTTTGGTTCCAAATAAAACTAAGATCGGTATAGGCAACTAATGCCTAGCTATAAACCGACGTATGCAAGTAATAACTGTAAAAAATAAAAATAGACTGTAAGCACTCTGTTTGTTCACATTCAGAAGTGAGTAAGACCCATTAAAGGGATTTTTTGAATAATTTTATTCATCTTTAAGTTATCTTTCAAATTAAGCATAAAACTTTTCATTCTTATGTAAATGCGGAAACAAATCAAATATATGACTCCGCTAAATGAGATCACTCAAAGATTAACGAGGTCTCATTCAATTTAACTAATTCTCGGCTACAATACATGCTTCAATTTAATCTTACACAAGTCTAAATTCTCTAAATCATGATCTGATACTTAACTAAAGCACATACTCCCCTTTAATCAAGTACATCTTCTCTTGAGGATGTTTTTGGTATGTACTCCTCACATTGGCAATGATCTATTCCCATAGAAATCTTTCTCTACGCGCAAAGGTTTAGTGGTTTTAGAGATGTATTATTGATCTCAATGCCTTGGACACATATTTATACATCAATGTACTTAACCTAATATGCCTAATCAAATATACAATCCCTTATATATTATTTGGGAAGTGATTTTTTAGAGTTTGCTTACATGTCAATTCCACAATCACTCTTGCTCAAAAAAATGTGACATGGTTTAGATAAAATATGACATGGCAAATTGGAATCATAACAAAATCTTTTAGTAACTAAATTTATATTTATTTCTGTAAATAAAACAAAAAGAATTTTAACCATTATTTTATAATACTAGGGCAGGATCCGCGCTCAATTAAAAGTAATTAGGAACATAGTTTTGTTGTTGGCTATAGATGATCGATGACTCTTCTAGACATGCTAGAAGATCTTACAGTTGTTTTTGGAATAGAAATGTATTATTGTCCCTTTTTGTTTGGCCTTTGTTGTATTATGAATTGAATCATTAATTTATAAGAATTTTGGTTATGAATGTTGGCTGTTAGAAGCTAGAACCAAAGTGATAACATCGTTTTTTTAACATACTTTTATCGCTCATAACACGATTTGATATTGTTATGGTTTATAACCTTTGAACTGAGTTTGAAGAATTTAATCAAATGAAGAAATGTGTTGTGACAAAAAAAAATAAAAACTGAGTTTGAGGAATTCTTGTTAGCACAAAACCACTTGATGGGATATATGCTAATCAATTCCATGAGAGTTTAAAATTAATTACAACATATATCTTCTCTTTCCTTTGTCTTTCTTTCTCTTCTTCTTCTTCCTTTTTTTCTCCTTCTCTCGACAAACACAAAATTATAAACCAAGATGACCACCACCAAAAATGGCACAATTTTGAAACCAGTCCGATTTATTGATCCAAAAACCAGTTAAATATTAGATCTCTGACAGTCTTCTTATAAATAAATATAACATGATATGTATTTTTATTTATTGATATTTTAACACTGTTATGTATTTGTCATTACAGAAATTATGATAACGTGTTATATTTATTTGTAACACACTAAATAACTACATAACACATATAAACGAAAAACAATGAATTGCCACATGCATAGATATATTCATTTGAAAGTAAACTTATATTTACTTGTAGGCTGTAGCACATTTACGAAATATATAAAATCAATTATTTCGAACACAAATAAATACATTAATATAAAAGTTAACATCTAAATTCAGTTATCTCGTTAAGTAGAAAATTAGAGATAGGTTTTTATATTTAAGCATAGCTTGTTACAAATATTCATAGCGTGCTATTTAACTATATATACATGTATATTTAAGGATAGCTCATTACAAATATTTAAAGCATGTTATTTAATTATATATATATATATATGTATATTTAAGCATAGCTCGTTATTATAGTGTACATATTTGTTTACCAATACCGATAACGATAACTAATAACATGTTATTTAACAATGTATATGTGTATTTTCTACATAGTTCGTTACTATATATGTATCTATGAACATATGTATGCTATTTATTTATGTATACATGTATATGAATTAATGTATCTATGAATATATAGACAATCAACAAACCTTTTTATCGTTTATCTCTGAACTGTTCACCGCATATCTCGATCACTCAACACATCTTCACCAAAGCTTCATCAAACCACCCAATAAAAGTTTATTAATTGTGGCAAAATCTTAAGAACGTCGGGAGGATAGAAGGAAGAAGAAGGGGAGAGAAAGAAGAAGAGTGGAGAGGGAAAAGAGATAAGAATAACAAAAGGGTAATGACAAAGCCCATTTAGTGCAAGCGACAATAGAGAAGGAAAATATTCCTTCGTTTTGATGGAGAATCGCATAAGGCCAATTTGGTCACATTTGATGGAGAAATATTATCTCCCTACTAGCAACAAAACGACTCTTGCTATTTATCTAATAGTATTTGCACCCACTAGCAATACTATTGGGTTTAATTAAGAAAATGATAAGAGCTATTTCGTTGTTATATAAGAGAGAATATTTCGCCATTGATTCTTCCTCTCTTACCCTCACGCGCTCCTATTCGTTCTCTTTCTCTCACACATTTAAAAACCAAAAACCATTAAATGAAAAACAAACAAACTTAATTACATTTCCTCTTCACTCGCGTCTTCTTTTTCATTGTCCAACTTCTCTCTCTTCACATTATTATATTATCTCTGTTTCTTTCTTTGTTTCCTCTCTCACTTTCTCTCTCGTTAAAGACATGAATCACACACCTAATATAATCGACCATGAAACTTTTTACCAGGTCAGTTTATTTTTTATTGTTCTCATTGAGACCAAAATTCTCTCTGTTTTAAACTAAATGTCTCTGTTGTATTTTGATTCTTTTTGTTCATTAAGACAATTGGTTTTGTTCTGTCTACTTGTATTGAGTTTTCGTTCTAAATTACTTTTTCTTTTGGGTTTTTGATTTTTGGTGATAAGGCGATTTTCAATGAGAATTTATATGCTCGAGTTGGATTTCGACTTAAAAATGAACCTCTAACTTTCGACTTAACAAGTATATTGTAGTAACTAGTTATGCGTAAATATACATGTATATATAGTTAAAAGAACAGTTTATGTGTTTGCGTAGCATGCTACAATGTTTATAGTAGCATATAAACATGAAAATATATCTCTACTTTTTAACTTACCGATATAACTAATTATATAACCTACTCTTATGATAATTTTCTATTGATTTACTGCACTACAAATAAATATAACCCGTTATATTTGCATATATCATGACAAAGTTACATATAGCGTGTTATATATACTTGTAATAAGACAATGTAATATATATCGTGTTATATTCATTTGTAACAAGTCAATTTCATTTTTAGCATGTAATAATTATTGGATAACAAGATAATGTTATATATAGGATGTTATATTTACGTGTTATAAATTACAATATATATTCTATTTTTTTTATCTCTTGTGGTTTTGTGTTATTAGACCACATAGATTAATTTGAGTTTTGAATTTGTGTTGATTATCATAAAGAAATGAAGAATAAAGAGATGAGATAATTAATAACCGACAGAAAGAGATGCAGAGCCAAAAAAAAAGACAAGAGAAATGAGAAGACGAGAGAGAATCAAAGGAGAAACAAAAAGTTCAAAAAAGCATTAAATGATTCAATCAATTTCGTTACCAATGTTCACCACGCGCAGCACATACAAAATTTTTTTTGTTGCCACTTATTATTTCGGTACTCTTTTGCTAGTTCCTTAAATCCAATTTTATCTTTGCTATTTTCTTAATTAAATCATTTTTTCTTGTCACAGCAAATTCACTCTTTATTTAATTATGCTCAACAGTATTGCTAGTGGGTGCAAATACTCTTTAAACATTGATATAGTTAATTATTTAAAAATAAAAATTTGATTTATAATTTTAATTTTTAACAAATTAATGGGTACTAAGATGTGAGCCTAAACCCTTACTAATACATGTAAACTATTGAAAGCAATTTATTTTTTTAACAAAATTCAGGAATCTAAACCCTAAAATGTAAGTCTAAACCATCACAAATGCACGTTAAGTATTCAAAACAATACATTTATTTTCTATATTTATTTATTTGTTTTGAAGATAATTAATTCTATGATTTATGATATTTTTATCCCTTTTTCACTATTATTGTCATCCTATTTTTGAGTTTCCTCATTTCTATTAACTTTAATTACTCCAAAATTTTTTTATTTAGTTATACTTTTCATTAACTTTTTTAAAGAAACGTTTAACATTTTTCATTCATATTATATCATCACTTTTTCAAAATTTAGGGATACTAAACCCGAACATGGGAGCATAAACCCTCACAAATTAGTGAGAATATATATATAGACAAAAATTTTCCCATGGCATTTAACTTAAATTGAAATGTTCTTGATTAAATAAACTAATGTGTCCCCTAAAATGCTATTTGAACAACACCCAAGATTTTTGTCTCTAATGTCTCTTCATTAATATATATATATATATAGAATGTGAATAAATTATAGCTAGACATGAAATGTAACTTGTTATATTTGTATTTTTCTTTTATATTAATTAATAAAAAGAGGATATTCAGTTTACTTCTTTTATTCTCAAAATTGTATAGATTCCTCTTGGAATGACACATGAATGGTACAAGGCATAAGAGGATTCTAACATCTCTAGAAAACGAAAAAAGGATTGATTAGTACTTACATGTTATAATTTATATGGGGGTAATTTATTCTCTAATTATAAAATGATAGAAACCCTAAGAGCACCACAATTTACCGACATGATCGGTCATGGAACATGAGAACCATTAGTCCCATTTGCTATTCTCTCGCGACCTTAAATTGATCCACCAATTTCTCTTAAGTCATATTTAGAATTTTGAAGCATCTATATAAATGGCGTTCTCCTAGAAAATAAAATCATTCAAAAACCCAAAAAAAATATAAATTTCAAAAAAAAAAAAAAAAAAGCACTCTCTAGTCGTTCTTGTCTCATCTAACAAGACAATGGCAAAATTTCCTTTATCAATATGTCTAATGTTTATACTAGTCGTATCAAGTACCATATATGAAGCGCAAGGGAGCTTTTTATTAAGGCATTACATGAGAAAATTTCCCAGAGACTCCAAGGACTTTGAACCATTCGCTTTCAAGGGTATGCTTAGTTTTGTGGACAACCTTGAGAGTATGTGTCCCCTGAAGGGAGAGTACAAGGAGTTCTTTACAAAGCTGAAGGCTTTCATGGCTTTCATAAACTCGGCATCAGGGTCGTCATCAGAATTTCATTCTCAATTGAAAGCACAATCTGAAGAGCTCTTCAAGACTATCTCTGCATTGGGTAGCAAAGGGGGATCATCGGTAAAATTTTAATTTAATTATTAACACGGTGACCTAAATATTTTGAATTTTAATTTAATTCAAAATTCTCACAATATTTTGAGTTGAAAATATTTTTTTCTTGGCTGTGTAATAGGCTGATACGAGCAAATTGGTCGAAAGTTTGATGTCTATGGGAAAAACTTTGGCCGAGTATAAAAGGAGTGGTTCACAAACGATGACAAGTGAGCAAAGAATAGAGCTAGTCAAATCTATGGCAAAATGGGCACAAATGATTGGTCAATTTGTAAAAAACGTCGGCGAGAAGAGTGGTGATGGTGCAAATATTGATCTTGCATCTCTCCTCGGAGGCACCAATGCTGACAGTGCTGGAATTGGAGGTGGAAGCTCTTCCTCCGCCGAAAATGGAGGCACTGGTGGCAGTGGAAGTCCAAGCGTCGACAATAGTTCCCCTTTAGCCGGAGGTGGTAGCCCAACCTCAAGTAGCAGTTCCCCTTTCCCTGAAGCTGGAACTCCAACTGACAGTGGAAGCTCACCAAGCAGCCCCACCTCCACCGGAGATGCAATGCCCAATGGTGGAACCCCGAGTGGAAGTCCGAGTGGCCAAGGAGCAAGTTCCATGGGTGGTGGAACCGGAAATACAGCTGATGCTAGTAATGGAAGCCCAAGTAGTGGAACTCCTGTCACCGGAGATGGAATGCCCAGTGGTGAAACCCCGAGTGGAAGTCCGAGTGATGCCTCCGGCCAAGGAATAAGTTCCATGGGTGGTGGAAGTAGTGGTCAAACCGGAAATACAGATGATGCTGATAATGGAAGCCCAAGTAGTGGAACCCCTACCGCTAGTCCGAGTGGAAGTACAAGTGATAACTCCAACTCTGGCGGTGGAAGCACTGATGAAACCGAAAATTCAGCTAATGTTAGTAGTGGAACCGCAAATGGTGAAACCCCTGCGACAGGTCCGAGTGGAAGCCCAAGTGGTAGCTCTGGCTCGGGACAAAGTGCTAATGCTGCAGCCGAAAGTACGACTGGTGCTAATGCTGCAGCCGAAAGTACGACTGGTGCTAATGCTGAAAGCGCAAATGGTGAAACCTCTGCCTTAAATGAAAGTTCCATGGGTGGTGGAAGCTCTACTGAAAAATCTGAAAGCGCAAGAGGTGAAACCTCTGGTAGTGGATCTGCCTTAAATGAAAGTTCCAAATCTGAAAGTAAAGAAAGCGCTAGTGGTGGAAGCCAAGCTTACGCTAGTGGAAAACCCTACCTAGATTCTACAGGTGGAACCACCGGTGAAAGTCCTGCCAGCAGCCCTTCTGGCTCAGCTTTTGCTGGTGGTGAGAGCTCCATGAGTGGAAGTACAACGGATGTCTCTGCCGCTGGAGAAGGTTCGGGATCTGCTAACTATGAAGGTTCTGTCAGCTATCAAAAGTCACACTCAAAATCCTCAGGCAAAAGGACCTACACTCATTCTTCAGAGGAGACAAAATCTGAAAACATGGAAGCCGTCGACTCGTAGATTCCAAACCTCGAGGTCATTAACATATTATAATAAACAAGTGGCCCTGCTTGATCATAGTAGCGAGCTGTAGAGTGTGTTTTGCTTATTTCCTAAATACTTTTAATACTAGAGAATTACAGTCATGTGATTACTGCATGCATAATTTTGGTTTTTTCTTCTTTTTTCTGTAATATGAGAATACAAAAGTTATGAATACATATATGATATATTAAATTTTGAAAATGATAATAATGCGAATAATAAATGATATACTTTTTTTGTGCAACTATAAACGATATACATTATTTCAAATTCCTTTTTTATTATATATTTTTCTGTAACCTTTCTTTTGTTTTAATTGAATTTCAAATCTATTAAATCTAATAGATGTTATTTAAATGAAAGAATAGAACTGAACCCAAAAATAAAAACTGAACCAAAAGTTGAACCAGAGCAAGTGCAATGGTGATACACACAAGTATCAGAACATTAAAATTATTAAAAATAATTGAAAAATAGATTTTATACCCAACTTTTTGTCTGATACGTTTCAAAGGAGTGAGACTGGTGAAACGTTTTAATGGACACGTGGCCGATTTGTAGTGGATCGAATTTTTATTTTTGGCCCAAAAGAAAAATGAAAAAAAAAAAATTCAACTAATGAATATACTTATTGTTTCTGCCAGTTAGTTGAGGTTTTAAATTTTGATAGAAGTTGTTGGTATTGTAATTGATTGCTATTTAATTTGATCATTCTACGTTTTTTTATCATTCTACGTTTTTTTATTTTATTATATGTAATTTTATGTTTCAATTTGTTTTTATGGATTGTAATATATGTTTAAAATTTTATGAAACTTAATAAATATTATATTTTCATGTTTTTCATTTTCTAATTAAAAAAAAAAAAAAATTAGTCTTTGAGTATCACCATTAAACATACAAAATTTACAAAATTCTAAATGAGTCTCAAACAATAAAAAATTAATAAATTTAATATTAAATTAATATTGGTGATACCCAAAGTGTATCACCACTAATCATGTCCTTAGGATTTTAAAAGGCTCTACAAGTTAACAGTGTGGAAAATCAATGTCGCAAGTCCGAAGGGGCCTTACATCGAAATATCATGGAGAAGGCCCCTCTAGCATACGTTCCCCATGGTAACAAAGTGAGACAATCCTACTGCGAATGGTTTTTCTATATGATCTATAAGGTTTGAAAACACATTCGGAGAAGAATGAGATCATATCTATTTGTCGCAATGCTCGAGAAAGATGAGAGAATATCGTCCCAACCTGGAGTGACTTCTGAGTCTTTGAATTATCAACACAGATATGACCAGAGAGTGAATGATATCGGCAAGAAAAAAAATAAAAGCTCCCTAGATTCACTCCTTTCACCACAAAAGACACAACATTGTTCAATCCCCCACCTTTTTCTCCTCACACCCATTGTTAGCCGGTGATGGAGAGCTAGCCACACGATGAATGAGAAGCAGAGAACACCTCTCGAGCGAACCATACTATATATGCGACACCAAGAAAATTTAATTCCTCATGTGAGTAGATTAGAAATGTTCCTTGTACTAACCCACATCATGTCTCCATGAAGTCCTCGTATCATCCAATTGTTACCATCCGCAGCCTCTGAGATTGCTGCATAGCAAGAGATCCCCAAGAGACGGGTACTTGCATCGCTTGTGCGAGATTGAGCCAATCTTCAAACCAAAAGTGAACAAATTTACCATCTTGTATATTAAATCTCATAAATTATATTGCCAATGTTTTGAGTTTTAGTAGTTTGCGCCACATCCATGAACTTTTTGTGCTCTCCTTGACATCCCAAAATGAGTTGCACCAAAGCATATATAGTGATGGATCCAGGATACCCATAACGACCCTGATAGTGTGAATAAACATCCAATAAGTTGTGCAAGGACTTAAGATGAATCCCAAATTCGTCTAATACCCAAACGCATTCTTTCTTTGGTGAACAAACATCTTCCCATGATACATTTGCTTTATTTATTTCGTCTGGGTCCCCCACCACACAAAAAAACTACACATACTCTCAATGGTTTCAAAACAACACTTTTGAAAGCCAGAAAGCAGAACACCAAAAGTTTGTTATACTATAAATTACTTATTAGATTAGTTGCAATCTTCTCCCTAACAACAACTTCCTATTTGTCGAAGACAAGATGCGATTCTGGATTTGTTAATGACTGGCTCACAGTCAACTCGAATCATTGATTTTGAATTAAGAGGAGGTCCAAGATATCGTAGTTTACTGGCCTATATAGCCTTTGCTTTTGCCACAACTTTGAGACTCAAAACATCAGCCCCAACAACAAATATTGTTGACTCAATGGATATATTCAGTGTAGAAATGCGAGCAAACAGACAGAGCATATCAAAGTTTTTGAAACACAAATCCTCTACTAAAATAAACACTAAAAATTTGTATTTATAAGACCGTAAACTGGTGAGCAAGTTTTTGGACATATACACAATTTTGTATTTTTGAGTAATAAACCGTATCTTTAAAAATTATGATATTAATTCAGTGTATTTTATTAATTAACTGCTATATATCATAATTATTTCACAAAGTTTGTAGAAATGAATATATTAAATATTTTAAAAATATTCTATTAAATGTTTTAAAAATATTCTATGTATCAAAAACTATTACTGGTCCTATGATGAATATGACTGTTTTGATTGAAAACAAATTAGAATTTTGCTATTTTTAATTATTTTACGGATGGAGTACATTTGTATTCAAAATAATCACATAATTCAACGGTCTTGGATTCCTTATAATAATTCTCGCAATAAGCATAATTGATTTTTTAACTAAAACTATTACTTTTATTTAATAATTATATTATCCCGCGTATAACTTGGATAATTATTTAAATTATTTTGAACCATTAAAAACGAAAGTTTATTTTCTAGTCAGAAGCTTTGTCCACCAATGGAAAGTTTTCCGATACGATATTTTGGATGCTTTTGTTTTCTTGATTCTTGGTAAGCCAGTAAACGTGCTCCAGAATTTCATAATGAACACAAACTTAGCGAATACATGAAGATGATCAATGGTAGGCATTCATAGAGGAAAAGAAAATAGTAGAACGCTATTTTTTTCTTTCATTTTACCAATCAAGAAAAAAAGAAAAGAAAATTAAAGAGATCTTCTCAATTCTTATGAACTTTATTGAGTTATTCTGCTTCTTGCATGTTGAATAGAAGTAGTGGAAAAAAAAGTCTAAAGAGAGCAGGTGAGAAAAGGCGAAAAAAGGGCGATTTCGTGGAAAAACAAAAGAGAGCGACATGGGTGGGTCTCAGCCCCCGGTTTCACCGGAGGACTTGCCGGATACTGCAATTCCGACAGGTATTCAAGGCGGAGCTGAGGAAAATACTCCTGCCTCAACTCCCGCAGCTCCATCTCAACATCTCAAATCCTCTTGGTCCTCTATTGTCCAAAACCGAGCTACACTTCAGAAGCATACGCTGAACTTCTCCGAAGTAGATGGCTCACCGGTGGTCGAAGTTCCGGAGGAGATCATTGTCGATGCGCCGCCTCTGTGGGAAGACTTTGTCATCGGCAAGTTCCTCTCAAAGGCTCCGCACGTAGGGAAGGTTCACGTGATTGTGAACAAAATTTGGCCCCTAGGGGACAAGACACTACAAATCGACACTTATGTCGTAAATGAATTCACGATCAAATTCAGGATCCGAGATCGAGTGACTCGCTCAAGAGTACTCCATCGCCACATGTGGAACATAGCTGGGATTCCGATGTATGTCTCCAAGTGGTCGCCAGTAGTTGAAGAAGCTCAACCTACTCTGAAGTCAGTCCCACTGTGGGTTGTTATGAAAAATATACCTCCCAAGATGTTCTCGTGGAAGGGCCTGGGATTCATTGCAAGTGCTGTTGGGCACCCTACAAAACTTCATCCGGATACTGAAACGTGTAAAAGTTTCGAG
The DNA here is from genome assembly GCA_964056655.1 of Arabis hirsuta. NCBI lineage: Eukaryota > Viridiplantae > Streptophyta > Magnoliopsida > Brassicales > Brassicaceae > Arabis > Arabis hirsuta. The sequence continues at coordinate 22,851,975 of OZ053310.1, forward strand.
GAGGCAAAGGTATCAGTCATTGCGGATTTGACAAAAGAGCTTCCCAAGTCTTTTCGTTTCAAATCGACAAGGGGTGTGGATTCAGTTGTGGAGTTCAAATACCCCTGGCTACCGGCGAGATGTAAGACTTGTTCTACCTGGGGACACACCTCGGATGTTTGTGTAAAGGGAGAAAAAACTCTTTTAGTCAAAACTAGAGACAGGGCAGAGATTCAAACCGTGAGGCATGAGGAGGTCACGGTACCGGTCGAAGCAAGAGTGCTCGAGGTTGTTAACTTCGCGCCGGTGTTACAACCTATAGACGAAACATTTGTTTCAGTGGGTACAATCGAAACAGTGGAGGAAGTTGTAGGCGAACCCGACAAAGTGGAGGAAGCTATAGGAGAACCCGAAACAGAGAAGGCGGACACAGAAGAAGGTGAGATTCTCCCAATCTCGGAAAGCACTGTACAGGAAACCAGCGAGCCAGAGGAAGAGGGTGCTTGGCAAACGGTCTCACCCACAAGAAAGGGCAGACAAGGTTCTTTGACTGGGGGTTCTATTCAAACTATTCTATCACCATCGAAGTTCTCTGTGCTAGCAGAAGTTGACGACAACATCACTTCACTCGAATCACAAGAACTTGTGGTAAGCGATCAACCGATGGACGAAACTGAACCGCTGGATGAGGACACAAACCCAGTAGCCAGGAGAGTAAGTAAAAATGAAAAAAAGGAAGAAAGCACAACGAGACAATGCTTACCTCGTGCGTCAAAAACATCCCACAAACTCATCCAAAACTCGGGAACCCGCAATGCTGGGGGAAGGGGCTCCTCTCAGACCAAACATTAAATGTCGGGGTTCTTTTGGAATGTGCGGGGGCTCAACAAAACGTCGAAACATTCCATAATTCGAAATTGGGTAAATCAAAATTCTTTTCAATTTGGATGCATTTTGGAGACTCGGGTGAAGGAGAGTCAAGTGAACAAAATTGTTGCCAAGGTTTTTCCGAATTGGTCTATACTTTCAAACTACGAATACAACAGGCTGGGGCGTATTAATTTGGGTTATATGGTCAGAGGAGACGAGGATAACTACAGTATTCAAAAGCGGTCAACTAATCACTTGCTCGATTCTTCTACCAAGTTGCGATGAAGAGTTCTTCTGCTCCTTCGTCTACGCCTCAAATTACATGGAGGAAAGGAAGGAGTTGTGGGAAGACTTGAGGCATCATAAGGATTCTCCTATGTTTCGGACAAAACCATGGCTCATTTGTGGGGATTTTAATGAGACATTGGAGATTGAGGAGCACTCCAACCATGCTACAAACCCGCATATCTCAATGGGTATGCGTGATTTCCAAGATACGGTTCGTTATTGTTCTTTAACGGATCTAGGTTACCATGGCCCACTGTTTACTTGGTGCAATAAGAGGGAGGAAGGGCTGATTTGTAAGAAGCTCGATCGGGCCTTGGTTAATAGCTTATGGGTGACTCAATACCCAAACTCGTACGCCGTTTTCGAAGCTGGCGGTTGCTCTGATCACGCTAGAGGGAGGTTACATTTTGATTCAGAACAGAGGCGAGGTAGGAAACCTTTCAAGTTTGCAAACGTCCTTGCAAAGTTGCCTCAATTTACATCAATTGTCAAAGAGTATTGGGAGAATACAGAGCCGTTATATATCTCGACCTCAACACTGTATAGATACTCGAAAAAACTAAAGGGTTTAAAGCCTTTGTTAAGAGATTTGGGGAAGGAGAAATTGGGGGATCTACCTCGCCGTACTAAAGAAGCATATACAACTCATTGTGCCAAACAAGCAAATGTTCTACTCAACCCGAGTCAACAAACAATCAAGGAAGAAGGAGAAGCTTATGAGAAGTGGCAGGGGCTGGCGTTCTTGGAAGAGGAGTTCTTGAAGCAAACTTCAAAACTACATTGGCTAAATGTGGGAGATCAAAACAATTCTTTCTTTCAAAACTCAGTGGAGCAAAGGAAAATGAGGAACACAATAAGAGAAGTACGAAATCAAAATGGTACAATCTTAACAAAAGGGAACGACATAAAATCGGAGGCGGAGAGATTTTTCAAAGACTTATTAACTACCATACCGAGTGACTTCATTGGTATGGCGGTTGAAGATTTGGCACAAATTCTAGACTTTCGATGTTCACAAGCGGATCGGGAATGGCTTGAAAAAGATGTAACATTTGAGGAAATCAAAACAGTTGTCTTTGGTATGCCGAACAACAAGTCACCCGGTCTGGATGGCTTTACATGTGAATTTTTCAAATCGACGTGGGAGATCAATGGAAGTGAATTGGTGAATGCTATCAAATCCTTTTTCATTAAAGGGTTTCTTCCTAAAGGTTTGAACTCCACCATACTCTCACTCATACCAAAGAAGGCGGGGGCTATGGAAATGAAAGATTTTCGACCGATCTCGTGCTGCAACGTCCTTTACAAGGTAATATCAAAATTATTAGCAAACCGGTTAAAGGAGATTCTTCCTCGGTTCATCGCTCAAAATCAATCGGCTTTTGTCAAGGAACGTTTGTTGATGGAAAATGTATTGTTAGCTACGGAGCTTGTAAAAGATTATCATAAAGAAACAGTTACTCCGCGATGCGCTTTGAAGATTGACATCTCAAAGGCTTTTGATACAGTCCAATGGTCTTTCTTGCTTAATATATTGAAGGCTTTGAATTTCCCAGATCTATTTGTGCATTGGATTAGGCTATGCATCACAACGGCCTCTTTCTCGGTTCAAGTAAACGGTGAGCTCGCTGGATATTTTGGTAGTCAAAGGGGATTACGCCAAGGATGTTCTCTATCTCCATATCTCTTTGTAATCTGTATGAATGTCTTGTCTAAGATGATAGATAAAGAGGCGGCAAGTGGAAACTTCGGTTATCACCCAAAATGCAAGAGTGTTCAACTAACACACTTGTGTTTTGCAGATGATATTATGATTTTCATGGATGGTCGTCCGAGATCAGTTGAGAGGGTGGTGAATATTTTTGAAAGTTTCACGGGAAAATCTGGGCTTCGTATAAGTGTGGAGAAATCAACAATTCATCTTGCGGGCATCTCAAACCAAATCAAAAACGATATCGTTACTCGGTTCCCTTTTGATTTAGGTAAGTTCCCGGTGAGGTATTTGGGGCTTCCTTTAATGACGAAAAAAATGACTATGAATGATTGCACTCCGCTTCTGGAATCTATTAGACACCGTATTGCCTCTTGGACAACACGACTCCTATCGTATGCAGGACGTTTGGAACTTCTAAAATCAGTCATTGCAAGCATAATCAACTTCTGGATCTCGGCGTTTAGATTACCAAATGGGTGCATTAAAGAGATAGACCGGTTGTGCTCGGCTTTCCTGTGGTCAGGGCCAGAATTAAACACGAGAAAAGCAAAGGTGTCGTGGGTAAACATTTGCAAACCGAAGAAGGAGGGGGGGTTGGGAATACGACCACTTAAAGAAGCAAACCAAGTTTGTTGTATGAAGCTTATTTGGAGAATTGTGTCTTCAAGCTCATCGTTGTGGGTAAAATGGGTTAAAAATATGATTATAAGGAACGATTCTTTCTGGACTTGCAAGGGAGACTTTAAAGGGGGATCATGGATGTGGAGGAAGTTGATCAAATACAGAGAGAGGGCGAAAGATTTCCACAAAATGGAAATACGCAATGGTGACAATACATCTTTTTGGTACGATCATTGGTGCGTAAAGGGCAGACTAAACGAGCTATTGGGACGAAGAGGAACAACGGATCTTGGGATCAATAAAGCGGCTACGGTTGGCTCTGTTTTGCAGGGTTCCCATAGAGCAAGGAGGCATAGGGTGGACATCCTCAATGAGATTGAAGAGGAAATATGCCAACTACACCAGCGAAGTTCAACAGTTGGTGAGGATATCTCTTTATGGCGGGGAAAGCACAACAAATTCAAAACGAGATTCTCAACAAAAGAAACTTGGGATGAGATTCGTCAACCACACCCACAAGTAAACTGGTTCGGAACTGTATGGTTCAAGTTTGCTACGCCAAAGTATACTTTTCTCATGTGGTTGGCGACACAAAACCGACTAACGACGGGAGACAGGCTAAGAAAATGGGGAGTTGGGCAACAAACAGGATGCAACTTCTGCGACAGCGTGGACGAAACACGAGATCATTTATTCTTTGAATGTAGGTACTCATCGGCTATTTGGACCAACTTGGCTGGGCTGATCATGGGTACAGGTTTTTCAAAGAGATGGAACCAAATCAACGGTTACATCTCCAATTCAATACTTCCAAAAACAATGTTGTTTTTGCTGAAATATGTTCTGCACTCTACGGTTTACCACATTTGGAAGGAGAGGAATTGCAGGAGACATGGCTCACAGCCGATCCCGACGACAATACAAATCAAACTCATCGACAAAAACGTTCGTAACCGGATTTCATCAATCCGTTCAACGGGAAACAAGGATTACGAGGACGGATTAATCAAATGGTTTGGAACTAGAAGTGTGTGACTTGTAATATATTAGTGTTTATGTCAAACTAAGCAAGGTGAATAACTTTGTAAAAACGTTTTTTGGGTTGGAATCAATTTAACATTCTATTCAAAAAAAAAAAAAAAAAACAAAAACATAAAAAGAAACAACAAAATTTGAGTGGTAGAACATAATCTCTCTTTTGACCCCAAAAAAAAAAAACATAATCTCTTAGCCAGCGTATAACGCCCTGGTAGTTTGGTATTTAGGCATATGGTCATTTTCCTTAGGGTTTGTACTTTGTTCTCCTTATTTAAACCATTGTCGTTGTTTCTCTTTATATTAGAGTACGAGAGAAACAAGACAAAAAAGCTCCCAAATTTTTTATTATAGGAAATTTCGCAATGAAGGAAAATGGATATAACTCTCGGGAGAACCACTATAAATTATCCTACCAAAAAAACATCTCCAACGAGACAATCATACACCAAAACATGTCAATTACCGAAGTCCTAACTGTACACAAATATGATGTCAATGAATAATGAGACATCTTTTATTTACATATCTACGAGACAAAATTTGCATGATTTGCATGCACGTTCACAATTTGTATACTGAGCTACCCATCCCATAATTGAAAGCCTAAACATCAAGAAGATTTGGGTTTATTTTACTACAGAAAACAACTTCTAATTAATAAAAAGAAAAAATTCATATTTTTGTGGAATTATCTACTCACATATTGTAGTCGCTCTAACCATTCACATCCCCCATTTTTGAAGTTTCATCGTTAAGCTTCATATCCAAACCCGAACTTGAACTCGAGCTAGAGCTAGAGCTCTTCTCCATACGATAGTTGTGTTCAGTTGAAATCTCGCTTGAAAATTGTTTCTCACTCTCTGTAGCGATCTTCACAAATTGAGACATCTTTTGTTCCCATTTTAATATTATTTCCTTAATTGCTTGTTGTTGTGATACCGTAAGCGTCAAGGAACCACCATTCTGGCTTTGTTTTTCAGATACGACTTTGCTCATAACCGATTGCAAGGTACTAAGAGTCTTCATCACTTCTTGTTGATATCCTTGTACTGTTGTCTTCATCTGTCAAAAGAAAGTAGATTCAACTTTCAGTTCTGACCTATACTTCCTTAGATTTTTCTACGAGGGTTATATTTAATCAACTCACCTGTCCAGACCCAGTTTTCTTGGCTTGCAAGACAGCCATAGCATCCGAGAGTTTTGTGGCCATATTTATCATCTCAGACATGTAGGTTCTTGAGTCTTTAGTCTCGAATATTGAAGAGACTGGACACGCGTATTTCATGTAATCTTTAAGCTTCTGGAAGAAGCTCTGGAACTCTTGTGTGCCTGGAGATTTTTTCTCAAGGTCTGATATAAAACTTGTGACTTCTTTCGAAGTGTTGCTCTCGATATCTATCGTTGTTTTTTGGTCTGTTGTGGTATTCGCGGCCTCTCCTGTTAGTTGACTATTCATAGAATTATCATTGCTTCCTCCAACCTTCACCATTTGGTTGTTCATAGAATCATTGCTATCTTTAGTCTCCTCTGTTTTACCATTCGTTAAATCTCCACTAACACCTCCTTGAGCCTCCGCGGTATTGTTCTTTACCGAATCTTCATTAATGTCTATTTTGTCTCCTTTGAAATCTTTCTGCATCGACTCTTCTTGACCTCCATTCATGACTTCAACAGACTTACTATCTTCAGAACCTTCTTCCGAAGAGTGTTCTTTACTTTTACTATTTTCAGCTATGTTACCATCTTTGGAACCTTCTTCAACAGAATCGTCTTTTCCGACAATGCTTTCAGATGCCTTAACATCTCCGGACATTTCCTCCGTAGAATTTTTACCTTCATTTCTTTCAACCATTTTACCATCTTTGGAATCTTCCTCCATGAAATTTGCGTTATCTCCACTCAAGTCTGCTACTTTACCATCTTTGGAACCTTCCTCTGTTGAATTTTTGCCTCCAGTTATTTCAACCGTCTTACCATCTTCTAAACCTTTTTCCATGGTATCTTCTTTACCTCCATCATTTTCAACAGTCTTACCATCTTCTGAACCTTTTTCCATTGTATCTTCTTTACCTTCATTATTTTCAACCGTCTTACCATCTTCTAAACCTTTTTCCATGGTATCTTCTTTACCTTGATTGTTTTCAACTGTCTTACCATCTTCTGAACCTTTTTCCATGGTATCTTCTTTACCTTGATTATTTTCAACCGTCTTACCATCTGCTAAATTTTTTTCCATGGTATTTTCTTTACTTTCATTGTTTTCGACCGTCTTACTATCTTCAGAAGCTTTTTCCATGGTATCTTCTTTACCTTCATTATTTTCAACCGTCTTACCATCTTCTGAACCTTGTTCCATGGAATCTTCTTTACCTTGATTGATTTCAATTGCCTTGCCTTCTTTGGAATCTTCTTTACCTCCATCATTTTCAATAGTCTTACTATCTTCTGAACCTTTTTCCATTGTTTCTTTTTTACCTTCATTATTTTCAACCGTCTTACCATCTTCTGAACCTTTTTCCATGGTATCTTCTTTACCTTCATTATTTTCAACCATCTTACCATCTTCTGAACCTTGTTCCATGGTATCTTCTTTAGTTCCATTATGCTCGACAGTATATTTATTATCTTTGGAGCCTTCTTCCATGGAATCTTCTTTACCTAGACTAGTTTCGACTCTCTTACCATCTTTGGATTTTTCATTTTCTTCTTTGACCGCTACAGTCTTACCGTTCACCAAATCCCCATTATTTTCTTTAGTTTCCTCCTTAGTTTTCGCGGTCGAGTCTCCAACATTTACTTGACCCTCATCAATATGTTTTTGCTCCACTGAGTTTCCATCAATCTCTTTAGCTTTATCATCAGTAGAGTCATTTCGATCTTTCTTCTCACCCATATTTGATCCAGCACCAACTTTTTGAACCTCTTCATGCTCTTTCATCGAGGAATCTTCATTACCTTCATGCTTTCTCTTTGACTTGATGTCCTCTGCCATTTTTTCTTCTACCTTATCATTTTTTATGGACTCTCCATTTTCCTTCATAGAATCTTCATCGTTTTCTTTACCCACTTCATATTCATCATCTTTACCCTCACCTTTATTCTCCTCTACAGATTTTCCACTCTTTGTTTGAGCATCTGCTTGCATTTCTTTCTCAGATTCTCTACTGTTTCCTTGAACATCTGCTTGCACTTCTTTCTCATTACCATCTTTAGACACTTTGATATCTTCTTCACTCTTCTCTTTATCCTTTGTAGAATCGTCCATATTAACTTGAACCCCTACTTGCTTCTCTTGCCCAGATTTGTTCTGTTGTTTTCCAGTTTTTTTTAACTCGGCATTCTTTAACTCTTCCACATTTTCATTATTTTTCGTCGAATTTTCTGTGTTTGATTCAGACCCTACTTGTTTGGTGGAATCGCCACCCGGTTTTCCAGTGTTTTCGGATTTCTTCTCTCGAGACTCTTCCTTTACTTTTTCATCTTCTTCTTTTTTCTTCTTGTCTTTAGTAACTGTTTTCTCCTTTTTCTCCTTCGATTTAGTGTTTTGAAGCTCTTTCATTTCTTCTCCTTCTTTCTTCGATTTCTTTTCTTTCTTATGTTTTTCTTTTTTCTTCATTTGGTTGTCTTTAGAATTTTTTTGCTCATTTTTATCTTTCGTCGATTTGTGGTCTTCAAATTTATTCTTCTCTTTTTTATCTTCTTTTATTTTCTTATCATCTTTGGTTTCTTTCGTCTCCTTCTTCTCTTTTTTATTTTCTCTCTTTGGTTTTGACTTACTATGTGCAGATTCTTCCTTTCCTATTTTCTCTTCTTCCTTTTTCATTGATATATCGTTTTGAGACTCTTTCTTCTCTTTTTTATCTTCTTTCTTCTTTGATTTCTTGTTCTCATCATCTTTTTTCTTCTTCTTTTCTTCTTCCTTTTTCTTCGATTTACGCTCTTCATGTTCTTTCTTCTTTGATTTCTTGTTCTCGTCATCTTTCTTCCTCTTATCTTCTTCATTTTTTTTCTTCCATTTACGCTCTTCATGTTCTTTTTTCTTTTTTCTATCTTCTTCCTTTTCTTTTGATTTAGTATCTTCAGCTTTTTTCTTTTGCTTCTTTTCTTCTTCTTTTTTCTTCAAATTATTGTCATCAGAATTTTTTATCCCTTCTTTATCTTCTTCGTTCATCTTTGATTTGTTGTTTTTGTGTTCTTTCTTCTCTCTTTTTTCTTCTTCCTTTTTAATTGATTTTTTGTCCTCCTTCTCTTTTGTTGCTTCTTTTGTTTTCTCTGATATGTTGTTCTTCCCGGATTCATGATTCTGAGACTTTTTCTTCTCCTTTTTCTCTTCTTCTTTCTTCTGAGATTTATGATCTTCAGACTCTTTATTCTTTTTTATATCTTCTCCATTTTTCTTTGAGTTACTATCTTCGGATTGTTTCTTCTCTTTTTTCTTTTGCTTCTTTTCTTCTTTCTTCTCTTTTTTCTCTTCGTTCTTTTTCTTAGATTTGTGGTCTCCGGATTGTTTCTTTTCTTCTTTCTTGTCTTCTTTTTTCTTAGATTTATGGTCTTCAGATCTTTTCTTCTCTTCATCATTTTTCTTTGATTCACTGTCTTTTTCTTTTTTCTCCGATTTACTGTTTTTAGACACTCTCTTCTCGTTTTTGTCTTCTATGTTTTCCTTCGAATCACCGTCTTCAGACTTTTCCTTCTCTTTTTCTACTTTCTTAGAGTTAGCATCAACTGAATCTTTCTTCTCTTCTTTCTTGTTTTGGATTGACTCTCCGCTCCCTTTCTTAACCTCTGTGGCCATGTTCTCTGTAGTGCCTTTATCGTTTTCCGTAGTCTCTACAAACTTTGTGTCTTTGGAATCGTTTCTCTCTACTTTCGTTGTTGAACTTTTGTTATATGCCTTAGCCTCAGCCTTAGAATCCTTTTTACCAACTTCATTCTCTACCTTTGTGTATACTCTCCCACTTCCTTGACCATCTTTTTGATTTTCTTTCGTGGAACTCTCTTTATCTTCCTTAGCACCTACTGATTTATAGTCCTTAGACTCTTTCTCGTCTTCTTTGTTATTTACTTTACCAAGGTCTCCACTACTGTTTCCTTGAGTCTCTTCTTGGTTTTCCTTCATAGAACTTTCTTTATTTTCCTTATCTTCCACTAATTTACCGTCCATAAACTCTTTATTTTCTCCTTTGTTTTCTACCTTCTTTGATTTGTCACTGTTTCCATGAACCTCTTTTTGGTTTTCCTCCATGAAACTTTCTTGATTTTCATTAGCTTCTGACCTCTTATTGTCCTTTGACTCTTTATTGTTTTCCTTAGCCTCTGTCGACTTAACGTCTTTAGTCTCTTTCTGACCTCCACCATTTCCTTGCATTTCGTTCATGGAACTTCCCACATTTTCCTTCACCTCTGCTGACGTATCATCTTTAGACTCTTTCTTTCCTTCTTTGGTTTCTACTTCAGTGGAATTTCCACTATTTCCTTGAGTCTCTTCTTGCTTTTCGTTCTCAGAACTTCTCACATTTTCTTTATCCTCTACTAATGCATCATCTTTAGACTCTTTGTTTCCTCCTTTGGTTTCTACTTCAGTGGAATTTCCTTGAGTCTCCTCTCGCTTATCTTCCATAGACATTTCTTTACCTGTATTGGCCTCTGCCAACTTATCATCCTTCAACTCTTTTTCACCTCCTCCATTTTCCAAGTTCTTATCTTCCATTGAATTTCCAGTCTCCCCTTGAACCTCTTCGCCTTTCTCCTTAGTGGAATTTCCGTCAATTTCCTTGGCCTCTTCTACCTCTGACTTATGATTTTCTTTACTCTCCAAATTCTTATCTTTAGTCGAGTCTTCAATATGTCCTCCTTGAACCTCTACGCCCTTCTCCTTATTAGAATTGTCATTCGCAGACACTTCATTATTACCTTGATCAACCTCCTCCGGCTTTTCGTCCATAGAAACTTCATTATTTGTGTTGGTGTCTACTGATCCCTCCTTTGATTCATTTTTCTCTTCTTTCTTCTCTAAGTTCTCGTCATTCACTGATTTCCCATTGTTTCCTTGAGTTTCTTCCTTCTGTTCCTTTGTAGAAGCTCCTTCATTTGTCATAGTCTCTACCGATTTCTCATCTTTAGTCTCTTCGTTAGCTCCTATATCTTTTGTTGAAGCTCCATCGTTTCCTTGAGCCTCTTCCTTCTTCTCCTCCTCCTTAATTCTACCATCATTTTCATTAGCCTCAACTTCTGAGTTAACTTCATTACTCTCCAAATGTTTATCCTTAGTCGAGTCTCCAATACTTTCTCCTTGAGCCTCAACTTCCTTTTCCTTATTAGAATCTACATTTCCACCTTTGGTATCCATCGTTTCTCCGTTGATAGAAACTGTATTATTTGTCTCTTCCCGCTTGTGTTCCATAGACATTTCATGATTTGTCTTGGTCTCTACTGATCCATTTTCCTTTAATTCTTTGTTATCTACATTGTTGTCCAAGTTCTCGTTTTTCACTGATTCTCCATTGTTTTCTTGAGTCTCTTCTGTATTTTCCAACGTGACATTTCCATCATTTGTTGAAACTTGATGGTCTCCTTGAGATTTTTCCAACTCCTCCTCTGTCATGGAACCTCCACCGTTATTCGCCTCTTCCTCCGACTTAACATCCTCTTTACTCTCCAAATTCTTATTGATGGTCGAGTCACCAGATGTAGATGTACTGCTCTCTTCCTCCCAAGTCTCGGTTGATCCTTCTGATTTAACCTCTACAACAATCTTGACGATTCGGGTAATCGTTACTTCCCATTGAGATATCGCATTTTCAACCGCATTCTTTTGTTCCAACGAAAGTGACATCGATCCATCCCCTGTTATATGTTTCTCCATCATAACTTTACCAATCGCAGCATGTAACTCAGTGAGAGCTTTCATCACTTGGAACATCTCCTTTCTTACACTTGAACTCATCTACCATATTCACAAAAGAAAAAGATTGATTAGTCCATTAAGTTCTAAACAATTCGATTTCTTGATTTGTCTTGGTCTCTCTACTGATCCAAAAAGACGTGTTTTTTTTATTTAATGATAACTCACCAGTCCTTTCCCAATCGTAAACATCGTTTGCAAGAGATTATCGGCTTTCGATTTCAGATCGAACTTGAACGTTTCTGGCTCTTTGTTCTCGATCAAAGGTGTAACAGAGGATTCCAACTTCAAGAGATCCTTTAGCTTTTGAAAGAATGATCTTAGATGTTCTCTTATAGGACAATCATTCTCCAGCTTCGACACGAGCCCAATGGCTCTACTAGAGATGTACGGCTCAATATCGTTAATCGTGTTTGGCGGATTCACGACATCCTCGTGTGCTAAAATAACATTGAGACTTAAACTTGTTGCAAAGATGCAACATAAGAATAACAAAGAAACTTTTGTCATGACTAATTAATGATGATGATGATGATGATGATGATGATGATGATGATGATGATGATGATGAGAAGTTTCTTCTTGATCTGTTATATATAATGCATTGAACTAAGTTTAGATTTATGGAATCAATGACTTAGAGAATTTGATGGACTCATCTTTGAAAAAAATAGTAAGCTTATGAGTGGCTTTCCTACTTTGTTGAACAAAATCATGTGGACCGAACCGGATCAATGAGGCTCAATTTAAGTAAACCGGTTAGACCCGACCGATGTCTGGGCCAAACCCGTATGATCCAACACAGTCCTGAGGGAAGAGAGAAGCGAAGAGTAGAAGAAGATTGGAACCGACAAGGGATTTATGGCTTTGCCTTTTGTCTCTTTTGTTTCTTGTATCCAATCCTCAAACCATTTCCATTGTTTTTCTCTAAGAAAAGGTTAAGTCTTTCTCTTCAACTTCCATTGCAATTTCATAAAGAGTTCATGGTATGTATTGGGTTATTGCAAAAACTGGTTTTAGCTTAAGATGCTAATTTATTGCTTTCAGTTGGGTAATCAAAGCTTTAATTTCATTTGGGTTTCGTTAATAATGCAGAAAAAAATGAGAATTTTTTTGTGATTTTATGTTACTTCGAAGCTTTTCATGTTTCTTCAATGTGCTAGTTCTCACTTGAGCTATGTTAATGTTGCAGAAAAATTACAACTTGATAGGTTATTAGGGTCGTGGAGATCTCATTACGTGAGTCAGAGATCGAATGAACTTAGTAAAAGAAGGATTTTTCAGAAATCTGCTGTGAAAATGTGTGATAATTCTGCATCCACTTTGCATCTGAATCTCCAACGATCAAAGAAGGTTTGGTTATGGACTGAGTGTAAAGAGGTCATGACGGTTGCGGTGGAACGCGGATGGAACACGTTTATCTTCTCATCAGACAATCGACAACTTTCGGATGAGTGGTCATGTACATTATTGCAGACTTCCTTTTGAGGTTTATATGCATATTCTGTTTTGAGGTTGCTCGGTTTTAATTCTATGTTCTGATTTTTGTGGTATGCTTAACGGATATGCAGCGATTTCCTTGATGGATACATTGTTTATCGATGAGAAGCAAGTTAGTGATGGTGCGGGAAAAGTTGTAGCTGCGGTCTTTGAGTTTTCAACACCCGCGGAGCTGCAGAAACTGAAGATCGAAAATGAACAGGCGGAAAATGTTGTTCTTAATTTCTTAGACTGGAAGGTAACTTTCTCGCAGATTGTTGGCATAGACCACATAACTCGCACAGATTAGTGACACAGAGAGTGTCACTTCGCAGTCAATCCCGGCAGAAAATCTAGTGGCAGCTCTCCAAGGAAGTGATAAAACGGTGTTTGCCGTTTCTAATACTCCCTCGGAGGCAAAATTATTCCTTGAGGTTGCTTTTAGTTTGTGATTTTGAATTTTACGCTTTCCCTTGCTTTCAAGAAATGTTGATTCTTGTGTTATCCTTGTCTCTAGGCGTTAGAGCATGGCCTCGGCGGAATCATTCTTAAAACTGAGGATGTTAAAGCTGTTCTTGACCTAAAGGTTAGTATCTCCATAATCATAGCTCCTTTCATTTTGCTATAAACATGGTTTCTTGTAAATTGCTGCTTTTAAAAAACTATTAGGAGTACTTTGACAAAAGGAATGAAGAAAGTGATACATTAAGCTTGGTGGAAGCCACTATAACTCGGGTTGAAATGGTCGTCGGTATGGGAGACAGAGTCTGTGTTGATCTTTGCAGCCTCATGAGAGCCGGTGAAGGTCTTCTTGTATGTTTGCCTGTATATACTCTTTCTCCAGCACGAATCATCAATAGCATTGAAAAAATGAATCCTGCTTTTTTTTTTTACAAGGTTGGATCCTTTGCAAGAGGACTCTTTCTGGTTCATTCGGAATGCATGGAGTCTAATTACATTGCAAGCAGACCATTTAGAGTTAACGCTGTGCGTTTGTTTCTTTCATCCGATCAATCAATTCCTTTTGAAGATATCATTCAATATATCAAGTTAACAAAAGTTTACAGGGGCCGGTGCATGCTTATGTCGCTGTTCCAGGTGGAAAGACGAGTTACCTCTCAGAGTTAAGGACCGGAAGAGAAGTAATCGTCGTTGATCAGAAAGGAAAGCAACGAACAGCAGTCGTTGGGCGAGTGAAAATAGAGAAGCGTCCGCTTATCCTTGTGGAGGCTAAGGTTTATGTATCACACTCTAATAAATGTTTAGTTAAGGTTTATCGATGTTTGATTTGATTTGTAACGGTTTTATCTCTTGCAGCTTAGTGCAAAAGAGGAGGAAATGGGGTTTAGCATCATCCTACAGAACGCTGAAACAGTTGCATTAGTAACTCCTCATCGAGGTTCTTTGCCTCGAATCTCATCATCATTGCAATTTGCTACTTGTTTAACATCAAATGGTTTCTAATGAATGTGATTTCTTCTTGCAGTAAACTCATCTCGGGAAACTGCTGTTCCAGTGACCTCGCTGAAACCCGGGGATCAAGTTTTGATCAGGATACAGGGCGGTGCACGCCATACCGGTATAGAGATACAGGAATTCATTGTCGAGAATTAATCAAAGAGTTTTAAATGAAATGTTGTTTATTCATCATATCTTGTTTTATATAAGTCTCAATAGTTTGGGACTTATTTCTGCGTTTGCATTTGCATTTGCATTTACATATACAAACAAAAAAAAGTTATAAAGTAGTTTTGCTAATTAATTTGCATACATTATTTTAATGTTTGCGTTTGGCGCAAAGTTTATAGTTAACATGCAAATTTACATTCACCTATGTGCAAACCGTTAATAGTTTCAACAAAGACAATTGATTATCGAAAGTACTACATTGTTAGTGTGTCATTTCTAAAATTGAGAAAACAAAAATATATCAATGTAAACATTTACATTCTATTTATAGAACTAACTAGACCTGTGGTCAAAATTAACTGGTGAATGACTTGTTCCTAGAAATTTAGTTTTTCTTCGTTCATCAAACTAAGCTAACCAGAAAGAAAAATTCAGGTGAACGCCCATGAATCTCTCTAATCATCTATTATTAGGCTATATGAAAATGTTTATATATCATTCAAAATCCACAATCCAAACCCGCACTTCCTTCATTTTCATTTCTCTATTTAGTTTTTTTTTTTTTAACCTTGCCATCAATACAACCATGGCAAGGATCTCTCTGTTGTTCTCTTTAGCCTTAGTTCTAGCCATTGGGTCCGTCTCGGCTCACCCGCCTAACCACAAGAAAACACAAAAGACCTTGTGTCCATCCACTTTGTCCGGACTTCAAAGTTACCCCTTCAACGAAATCTCTAACATCGTCGAGAAGAAGGCTTACGAAACCGTAGATGAAACCACACAATTCAAGATGTTATTCGCCATCTGCAGGGGCTACACCGAATATCTCGGTAACTTCCAGAACTTTAAAGGAACCACAAACGTGTTCGACATGGTTCATGCCAAATACGCCACCATGAGCAGCGCAATGCTTGCTGCCCAAGCAACCGTTGGTGTTGAAGGGTCACTCAGCGTTAAGCTGATTAAGAGTTACATCGGGATGGCTCGAGGGTTCATTGAGCTTTCTGAGAAAATTGCCGAGATCTCGACTAAGTATAAGTTCAAGGCCAACGCTAAGATAAGCCAGAGTGAAAGGACAAAGATTGACAACTGTTTGATTAAGTTGAAGGGTTCCCTTAGGGTTTACTTCAAGGTGATCGGTGAGATCAGCAAGAAATGCTCTGCCGAGGGCAATATCGAATTCAGAGCCAGAATTGGTAGAGGTTTCCTCGGATCTTTCGTTAAACAGAATACTGGATTTGGCGGTCACGCCAGAGCTAATGTTGGAGCTCTACTAGGAGCTCATGCCGACGAACTAGAAGCTAAAGCCGGAGGTAAAGTTGGAGCCAACGCCGAAGCCGAAGGCGAAATCAAACTTGGAGGACTGTTAGGAGGAAAAGCTCAATTCGACGCGGCTGGTAAGGCGAAGGTGAACGGAGGAAACGGATTCAGGTCGTTGAGCCACTCTCACAACAAACACTTAGACTGAGCGAAGGCGCAAATTATGGATTTAAACAACAGATGAAGTGAGTCATGAGTTCATCAGTATTTTTTACCATTTTTAATTTTTAATAATATGAAGGAGGGAAACGCCATGCGATATTTATCTATATTTGTGTAAACCATTAACAAAAACTCGCATATCTCAAAATTCAATAATAATATCGCATGTTTTCTTGATTACTATACGTGTGCATGGATGCAAGACTCGGTTTTGCATTTTATCAACAAAAACAACAAAAAAAACTCGGTATTACGTTAGTTATTGTGGGCTTAAGCTTTCGTCTAATTAGCACAAAATCGAACTTAGATGTCAAGAGAAAATATCTGGATGATGATGTATTTTAACTTTTTAAGTACGAAAAGTACAAGTAAGCACAGGAAAACTATTTTTTTTTGTATTACGCTTCACCACCACATTTTTGGTATATCATATAGGGTCCGATTGTTAGACATTATTAAAAAGAAAATAAAGAAAAGAAATTATAAATATAAATATACATCTGATCCAATCAAGTAAAATTATAAATATACTAGTCTCCTTTACTTTTATCTGGGCCCACCGAAAAGGAAGGAAAATCAGAGGAAATCCTTCCTCTATTTACGAGTGGAAATTTTTTACCCCAAACAGTAAACACAAATATTCAGTAAATAAAAAAAAAAAAAATCAGAATAATTTTTTTTCTTCGTTTAAATTCACCAGTCACACCCATAGTTCAATACGGTGTAATTGTAAAAGTTATTCTGCTGTACAAAATTACAAAAGATTTTTTTTTTTTTTTTAACGCCACAAATTTACAAAAGATTTATGTCGGTAATTGGGTGAGCCTCAAACTCAATCCTGACATATGCAATGACGTTTAACTACACGACACAATTTGCACGTGTCACGTGGATAAGATATGTGATCAGAAGCTAAATCAGTTTCCTTTGTCACTCTCTTCTGGTTTAGTAGGCAGTGACGTCATCAAAACTATTATCCTCTTCTTTTTCGGTTTTCTCTCTATCCAAAAACAATTATCTGATTTGAATTGAGTATGTAGAGACTGTTTATTTAAAAAAAAAAACGATTCTCCTACTCGTACATTTCAGAATCTGTATAGTGATTTTAGCAGACAATTCTTTTGAAATCCAATCTACTATTCAAAAATAAATTAGTAAATTTTATTACATATTTTTTTATTAATAGCTTTTAAAATAATAATCTTTACCCTCTAAATAAACATGCCATAGCAATATTATATATTTTTTGGCTTCACTGTTCTACTATAAATTCAGCTTTAGCCATAATACGTGTCGAAACTAAATATAGCAAATGGTAAAAGAAGAAGAAAACTACCATCTCGATAATGGAACTTTTCTACCTAATTCTATCATTGTTCTTCCTCTTCCTCTCTCTAACATTCTTGTTCGGGACACGGCGGCGCAAACCAAACCAACCACCGAGTCCAACTCGAACATTGCCGATTATCGGACACTTCCACCTCCTAAAGCTGCCGCTCCACCGTAGATTTCTCTCTCTCTCCCAATCATTAGGCAAAGCCTCCATTTTCTCTCTCCGACTCGGCACTCGCCTCGTTTATGTTGTCTCTTCTCACTCCATCGCCGAAGAATGTTTCACCAAAAACGACGTCGTTTTAGCTAACCGGCCAGAGTTTATAGTCGGAAAACACATAGGGTACAACTCAACCATCATGACTGTTGCGGCTTACGGCGAAAGCTGGCGTAACCTTCGCCGTATTGGCACCATTGAGATCTTCTCGTCTTTTAGGCTCAGTAGCTTCTTATCCATCCGTAAAGACGAGATCCGACGGCTCATATTATGTCTATCCAAAAACTCCAAAAAAGTATATGCAAATCTATCAAATAAAAATAAAAAAATTGAAATGTAACAATTTTGATTTAATTATTGTGATTCAGGAGTTTGTGAAGGTGGAGATGAGATCATTGTTTATGGGATTGACTATCAACAACATCATTAGGATGGTGGCCGGAAAGCGGTTCTACCGTGATGGAACAGAGGATGATGATGAAGCAAGGCAGTTGATTGCCGAGGTGGCTGCTAGGGGCGGCGCCGGGAATGCTGCGGACTATTTCCCTATCCTCCGTTGGATAACGAATTACGAGAAACGGGTCAAGAAGTTGGCAGCTCGGATTGACGGGTTTTTGCAAGGTCTAGTGAACGAGAAACGTGCGGAGAAAGAAAAGGGTAACACTATGATCGATCACTTGCTTTCTCTACAAGAAACTCAGCCTCATTACTACACAGATGTCATCATTAAAGGAATCATACTCGTACGTAATTAGTAATGAGCCATCAGAATAGTAAATATCAATTTGAGTTTTTATTCTAGTTCAAATTGTTTTTTGTTGCGGATTAGGTTATGATATTTGCCGGGACCGACACATCAGCAGGAACGTTAGAATGGACCATGTCGAATTTATTGAACCATCCGGAAGTATTAGAGAAGGCAAAGGCTGAAATCGACGCGCAAATCGGTTTAGACCGGTTAGTAGAGGAACAAGACATTGCCAAACTTCCTTACCTCCAGAGCATTGTGTTAGAGACTTTACGACTTTATCCTGTGGCTCCAATGCTTCTCCCTCACTTGGCGTCAGAAGATTGTACCGTGGCAGGCTACGATGTTCCACGTGGCACGATAATTTTGGTGAACGTATGGGCCATACATAGAGACCCAAACATGTGGGAAGAGGCAGAAATGTTCAAGCCAGAGAGGTTTGAGAAGGAAGGAGAAGATAAAAAATTGATGTCTTTTGGGATCGGACGACGAGCATGTCCTGGATCAGGGTTAGCTCAGAGGCTAGTGACCTTGGCTCTTGGGTCACTAGTCCAATGTTTCGAGTGGGAGAGAGTGGGAGAAGAATACGTGGACATGAGAGAACGTGAAAAAGGAACCATCATGCTCAAAGCTACATCGTTGCAAGCTATGTGCAGAGCTCGTCCCATTGTCCATAAGATTTTCGATGCTTCTTCTTGTCCATAAATTTCGTATTCTCAGAACGTTATGTATTATTTTCATGCCAACTTTATTCCTAGAAAAAACACGACCTATTTTGTTGCTTACTAGTTACAACAACATTAAATATATTTAGAAGATAGTTTTCGTATCGTATTTTTGTTTGAAAAATAATTTCATCAAAGTTAAAAGTCCTCATCCTCTACCCTAAAGAGAGGCTGTTGTGTAGGAACACACAATCCGTGTCAACAAAGAGAGGCATCCTGGTTAACTCAAGGCGGGTAATTAAAACTAAAAGTACGATGTAAGTCATAACTTGATCTTGTCGTAATCGTTAAGTTTGAAAAAACATGAGCTAAAGATGAAGCAAGCAGCAGATAATATATATGTAAAATCCCAGATACCAGAGAACCATGAGGTGTCAAAGTTCAGTGACTGTCGGACTCGTTTCCTGAGTCTATGTTCATAGGGTGAGGGTTCTTGTAATCACTAATCTCGTCCTTGTATCGCTTCTTGTCAACTTGCGCTTTGGCTTCGTATGGCTCTTTTTCCTCGGCTGCAGTGTTTACATAAAAACACACATACACGGTAAAAACCACATGCACAAGCTAAGCTAAGACCAAAGAAATGAAGTTTTCTAGGGAAGATTTGAAGTTTTACCAGACATCTGACGCCACTTATCTCCAAGCACCTTCCCCACCTCTCCAAATGCAATTCCTGGGTGAGTCTTCTTTATGTTCTGTTCAATTCACCAAGAAAAATGATATTACAATAACGTTTGCTCACCGCAAAATGCTTAATCTAAATTTGTTGGATAAATAAGTTCAGTAAAATGTAGTTACTATCCATACTCTAGTCTAGATGCAAGAGTTAACGTAAAACAAAGGAGCGGAGAACTCACATCTCTTTCCATTTGGGAGAAGAACATGAAACCAGACATTGCTCTTTTTGGTGCATTAGGATCCTTCTTCTTTTTCTGCTTCTTCTTCTTACTGCTGCCTTCTTCTGTGGCTAACGCTTTCTTCTTTGGGGGCAATCCTTTCGACGACGAAGCCTCTCTCTTATGGTCCTTCTTGATAGATTTCTGAAACGAGTCAATGGTAGGAATAATATAAGATATGTTAAAACATACGGTTCCGCAGCTGAAAGAGTTCGGTCCAAGAACGTGAAACAGTTTTATACCTCTTTCTCTCCTCCGCTACCTTCACTAGCATCAGAATCGTCCTCACCAGAATCATCAGTTGGTGAACCACCATCGTCATCCTCACCCGCAACAAAGTCCTCATCCTTCATAAATTTTAATGTTGATTGTCAAAAACTTGATCATCAGAACATGAAGTAATGCAGTCAAGACATAAAGTACTTACCTCTTCGTCACTTTCATCAGCAGCTTGGTTTCTGATACGCTCAAGATGAGGATCAACAGCATCGTCATCATCATCATCCCGGAGAACATCAGCAACACCATCTGCGGCCCCATCACCTCCAAGGTTCATAATCTTCAAACCCTTGTCCCTGCAAGAGAATAAAATGTTTATTCACCACTACAATTAAATACTCAATAACTTCAAATGTTGAAATTGAAGTAACCCGTCCTTACTTTATGAAGTTATAGAGATTGTGATACTCATTCCTCTGAATGTTCCGGAACAGATGTTCATGATCAGTTCTCAGTCTAATGAGAAGATCGAAATAATGCATGTTAGCGCCACCAGCAGCATGCCTTTCAAACTCCACATAGTCAATCTAAAAAATGAAAACCAAACGGGTTAAACAAACCAACTTTATCTCAAAGCCTAACAAAAATTTCCAATTCTCAATAGACACAAAATACCTCATCATGAAGTATAAGTGTTGGAGGCTTAGGTAAAAAGAAAAAGCCCTTCTCCAGTGGATAAAGAACACCGTCTTCTGCCTTAAGAGATGATTTCACTGCCAACCCATCTTGGGCACTGCGGAACTTCCCTGGTTTAGTGATCTTTGCACCAGACAGCCAACGTAAAACTGTGGTGAACACTTCATGAATGAGACCCTGAAAATTCATATAGCCATATCCTTAGCTATTGGTCTATGTAGAATTCTGAAATTAGGGAATGATAACATAAGTCTAGACCAGAAATAAACCTTGTATGATCGCTCCAACTTGTCCTTGAACTTTGTATTCAAAAGATCATCACTAATTGACAGTTCACTTTCGACGACGAAGTCAGTCTCAAACTAGCAAGGTGGGAAAAACAGATATGTAAAAACAGAGTAGAAAAGATAAAGAAACGCACTTATAGACAGAAAATTAATGAAAGGGAACATAAAAGTAATGTTTACCTGCATCACAATATGGGGGTACATTGTCTGACCTTTTCGAATTGGTGGGTCTAGAGAGATAACAACAAACGTATGTGGCTGGTTTGACTGCTCAGGCATAAAACAGATAACAAGAGTACCATTGATGGGTATAAGATTCAGCGAACAGAAAATGATAATCCCTCTACCTGATGACTACTAAAAAAAGTATAATGCCCTGAGGTATGCTTCAAAGAATTACCTTAGGAAGCAAAAACAGGCGGACAACACTACTGTATTGGATTTTAAAGTCATTAGCTTGTCCTTGCAAACGTAAGAAAGAATGGTGAAGTTCCACACTGTACCGACCCCTGTGACAGAAAAAAAACCAGTTATGTAGTCAAGAGATGATGCGAGCGTACAGTAGTACCACAAATGATAAAGAGATCAACTAATACTCTAATAGTCAAGAAAACATGAAGAAACAATATTTACCTGGGTGTGAGGATTGCAATACCCTCGAATGTGACGACCGCCTCCTCAACTCCAGCACCAACATCAGCCATTGACATGATTTTGTCACGGAAAACCTGAGACATGCTCTTGGCATCAACAGAACAATACTTGAGA
The DNA here is from genome assembly GCA_964056655.1 of Arabis hirsuta. Classification (NCBI taxonomy): domain Eukaryota; kingdom Viridiplantae; phylum Streptophyta; class Magnoliopsida; order Brassicales; family Brassicaceae; genus Arabis; species Arabis hirsuta. The sequence goes on from OZ053310.1 coordinate 22,873,864, forward strand.
CACACCTGTAAATCAAAAAGGTTCGGAAACTTACTTGAGCAGGCGGACGGTTTTCATCACCAACAAACTGGGTGTTGGAATTGGGGATATGAAAACTTATCTCCATCAGTGAGTCTTTCTGCAATTGCATATAAAATATAATCATGAAACCAGCTAGCGTATTTACCCTTGCATACATATTAGCCTCGAGATAACATTTCCAACAAAAAAAAACAGGTTGCAGTAGAAATTAGTACCTCATTGGCACCAGCAGTGTCATCAACATGAAACTCCAATATGACATCGTTTTTCCCTTGAAGCTGAGTCTGTGATACATCAGCTAGAGATACTTCAAAAGCTTGCTTTGCACCGACCGAAAAGGTTAGTGAATTCCCTGCACAAAAAAGGAGACAGGAAGAAAGTTATCACTTCAGAACCACATATTGACTAGGGAATCTTAAGTTAACTTAACATCTCAAAGTAAATATACAGGTTGATTCTTTCTGACTAAAAAGCCTTCTACAACTAAAACCAGTCCCTTAGGAGAAAGAAACAACACCATAAGGAGATAAAGAACTCACCATTCAAATCCACCTCTCCCCAATTGCGACCACTGACAGATAGTTGTTTCTCCTCAGGAGTTTTTCCAAAACTAGTTTGGAAAAAGCTGGTCAGGCTTGCAACATCCTATCGAACAAACAAAACAGATGTATGAGATACAACGAATATCCGACGTATGGGATCAATTTAAAACAGAAGCAAGAAGATATGCGCAAACCTGATCCCTAAAGCCAATGAACTTATAGTATAACCCATCTTTGGTTTTGACACCCAACTGATTTGTTCTTGGAACCTTCATCCAACTAACACCTACAATATCAGATTTCTCGACTTCCACAGCTTTTCCACCACCTTGCTTCTTCCATTGAATGCCTCCGGAGTTAATTTTAAGGAGTCCAGGGTTCTGCAATACCAAATTGAAACCCAAAATAAGCACAAAACCATATTCTGTGTCGAAAAACTGACTAGCAATATATTCATGGCGAAGAATTTGTAGGATGCAAGAACAGCGACGAGATGTAACCCTAATTGCACTGACTCGCGATTTCGAAAACGATTGTAACCCAGAAAAAAAAGACATACCCAACAACCTAATTTTTCACCCAAAATCGCACATTCTTTACCTCTCGGATAATCAAACGGCGGAAACACAAAACGGCTACACGAACAAGAAATTAGGGTTTCGGATGGAGAGGAGAAGGCAAAAGCCTAAAGGAAGTGAAAGATCCTAAAGAAAAACCGGCGTAGTAAAAGAGACAAAGAGAGAGAGGAACGAACCGTTCCGCCGCGACCGCTGAGAGAGATATTATTGAAGGAGTGGCCGTCTGACATTGCTCCGACGAGAGAGAGATAGTAGACAGAGAGCGAGAGCGAAGTGAGAAGAGAGAGCTTCTTTTATACAATTATACATAGGCGGTGGAGTGCCTTTTTCTTACTCTCTCCTTTCAATATATATTGTTTTAGAGTTTTATTTTTGTTTTAAAATATAAGTTATTTTGATAATATTAGGTATTTTTCAATTTTATTGAATATTATGTGACCATTAGTATTTTGCAGTTTTTTGTGTGATTGGTCAAATTATTTTTATTAGATATATTAAATGATATTTTTTAGTTGAAAAATAGTTTCTTAATATGCGTATTTTTTACTAAAACAACATATATTTTAAAATAGAAAGAGTATTTTTTTTATGCTTGCCTCATTTAGAAAATAAAATATTAACCAGGGCTACTTAGAAATGATTTTTCAAGGGCCTTAAAGTTACCTTTATTTTTTGGTCTCTCTCTTCTCTCATTTCATCTTTGAACTAAAAAAATGAAATATAGTTGAATTGAATAATAGAAGTTACATGAATAAGATGAATAGAATAAAAAATTGCAGACAAATATTTATGTAAGATGAATGGTGGTTTTTTAAATGAATAAAATGGAATGCAAAAATAAATAGTATAATTAAAATTAAATAACATTATATAAAAACATAAAATGTATATAACACTAATTTATATGTTATAAGAAAAAAAAATGTCGTTATTTATAAAAATATATTATGAAAAGATCTAAACGAAATCTTTAGATTTTAAAAAAATAACAAAATATTTGTACAAAATATGAAAATTTAACCACTTTCGATCATTTGGCTAATTAGATGCTAAACTGGTAACACAATAATAAATTTAATATTATTTTTTATTTATATAATTGTATCCGTCCTATTCATGATCGTTTTTCTGATGCTTTTTAACTCTTTTCCTCTGTCATTCTACATAGTTCATGGGATTTAATGGGATACAATTTATTTTTTATTCCATGTAAATGGTAACATTTTTACGAGATGCACATGAATGGCCTATCCCACTTAATTTTGTTCCAAAAATCGTCAATCTAGTTGCAGCCCTGGAATCAAGCGGGTCAAATCCGTGCTTACAGCCCAAACTTTTTGATGTTTTGTTTATATATATTATCGGCCCATAAATATGCGTAAATTTTTTTTAATTTAATTGGTTTATAAACTACATAGTTTAATATGCACATTGTTGTGTTTTTTTTTTTATTTGCATATATCGTGATCCGCCAAAAACAGTTTGTTCTCCTTCTAATTTACGTATCATCCTCTCTTTGGCGGAGAGTTATATCTCTCATTTTATCCTCGATAATGGACCGTGGAGGTCGTGGGGTGTTGTCACGGTAATTGTGATGGTCGGAGGAGATTCACCGGGGTTAGCTAGGAAACCATGTTCACATGAGTCAGCCTTCTCTCAAACACCACGTATCACTTTCACTAGGTCCCCTACTTTGCAACAACAAACATGTAGAAATCATTAGACCATCTACGATAGTTCTTAACTTAGGTAATAAATAGTTTAATTGTAGTTTAAAGACTTTCTCTTAACCAAATAGTTAATTTTAGCTTCACGATTTTGTCTATAAACTAAATATGTTCGATTTCTTTGCTATTCGAGTAGTTGACTCTTTCTTTTTTAACTTTGTAGATAATTTATTTCAAGAACAAGATACTTTATTTCATAAACCAAGAAAACATAAAAACATCAGCGGTAGGTAACTACAATCAAGATCAAACCATTAGGCCAAACAAAGGTTCAATAACACAGAACATAACCAAGAATAAGAAAATTAACCTCCAATTAACCAAAATTTACCTTGACATTTTTTCACACTAGATGAATACCAGCGTATACACGCAGAGTTTTATTATATATATTATTTAACTTTTGAAATTAATATTTTTATCAAATTCTGAGTTGTTCATCTCGGAACGGACTTTTTTACCCGATTCGTATATGCTAGTTCACATAATTATCAATTTAAAACTATATAGTATATTTTAACTAATACGAAACCATATAGTATAAATGAGATATCTAATCAATCGTCTAGATATTAAAAGTTTTAAATTATTGAAATTACTTCACTCAAAATTATCCAACTACATGAGACACCTCATCTCGAAATTGACCGTAATATGAATTAACGGAAGTTAAGAAAATAATTTTTTTTCAGACTCGACATGTTATCCAGATTAGCGTCTTGTATTTTATTGGAAATATTTCCAGTTAAAAATTCAATTTACACTTTTTTCGATTCTTACATGTTGTTTTTATCTTAATAACTGAGATGCACACCCAACTCTTAAAAAAGTTTGTTAATCATTTATGTTACAAATTTGAAGAATTTGTCAAGAAACTTTGTTGTAGTATTTTGATATTATATTGATCTTGAACAATACCAATCCACTGGCTGGGTGATCCGCGATCAGAACAACGATCTAGTCTTCCAAGGAACAGGTTTCGCCGACCAAGTCACCAATCCACTAATGGCAGAGGCCTTAGCGATGAGGGAAACACTACTCCAAATCCGACACCGTAATCTTCGCCACCTACGAGTGGTCTCTGATTCTATTAAGCTGATCTCGCTCATCAACCAGAGAGAATACCACCTGGATATATATGGAGTTTTACAGGATATCATCAAGATCTCCAAAGAAATCAAAATCGGAGATTTTTGTTTTGTCTCTCGAATCTGTAATAGTGAAGCCGATCGGATCGCCAAACAATCTTTGTACTCGGGTCGGGTTATACCCGGTTTAAACCCATCTGCGAATTAATGAAAAGTCACCCTTTTGACCAAAAAAAAAGATCTTGAACAATACCAGTGTCTTTGATTTCCAGAGAATGCGTTAGTTTGGAATCCATATATTGGATTCTTCACACCATACTAATTCACACTGTTTATAATTGTAGAATGTTATAATACAATATTTTGATGAAAAAGAGAGACTGAAATTAATTTTGAATGTTAACATAATTCCAAATAACATAGAAAAAGTTTGGAAAAAGAACACTGTTTTTTAATATACAGTTCTGTAAAAGTTTATTTATCAACTCTTATTGATACGTTGTTCAATGGATGGATCCCTTTTTTGCAACAATGGATACAAATGAAGACCTGAATAACAAAAAAAAAACAATTTATGCTAATGTACCCTTGGTCTTTTAAAACATTTGCAAATCACGCAGACTTAGTCAAAATAAAAGGATTTATAGCCAATCTAATAGCATGAACTTGTACTTCTGGAACTCTTTTATAGTTTACTTATTTCAACTATCATTAACCTTGAGCTTTGATTATATGTTTTGGAAATAACGATTGAAAATAAGTTTTTTAAATTTAGGATAAAACATTAAATTTATTTTGATCAAATCTTGTTTAAAAAAACGAAGAAGAGTCAAAGCATGATATAAATTTATTAGTATCAAATTTTCAAGTTTTTTTTGTTTTATAAAATCTTATGTGTCAAGAAAATAGATGCTTATGTGTCAACACTTTGTGAGTGAAACTCAACTATTATATATAGGAATAGGATTACAAGTAATAAATGGATATGGTAACCAAGAAGGTTTGACACAGGTTAATCTTCTTGTTGTCACTCGTATCAAATTCATAATCTTGAACACTCTTATTTTGGTTGGTTAGCTATGAATGTTCGGCACTTCCCAGTAAGAACAAAATATTTTTCCGTCATGTCTTTCGAACCTTATTTTATCTTGGCAATGCGTTCCACATCTATAGCATATAGGCCGAGTGAGATCATAGTTTGAAACTATATTAATTTTTTCAAAAGCAAACCTGATATTCTGCGCAGGCTTCAAATAAGATCCTTTTTGTCCTCGTAAACAATGAATATGGAGTGCAACACCACATTCATTACATGTATAAAGCCACTCAGATGAATCTATCCTTTTCTCACAAACCTCACACCAATTGAGACTTGCATTTTCTTCATAAGATAGGGTGAGAAAATGCTCGTCATGCTCATATCTCACTTTATATGGTAATGTGGCACAAATAAAGCACGAAACGAAGTCACATTCGAGACAGTTTAAATGTAGAATCTTCTTCCTTATGCACATTGAGCATGTTTTAGAAATTCCTAGAGTTGTTAGGAATAGAGGATGCATAGGATGACATTGATGGTGAAATGGCTCTGATATTGAGGCACATCGCACGTCTACACCCATATCAGTATAACGCCATAATTCCTTAATCACATATTTGAAACCACACGAGTAACGCTTACAAAGACCACAAAAGAAAAGATTTGCGCTATCACTTATTTGTAGAGTAAGTGGATAGGGATACGCAATGTGTTGTCTCGTTCGAGGAAGATTTGCACATGTTTCATGGAGTATAAAATCGCATTTCGAATCCATACATTTGTAAACATCACCATCGTAAAGAGGAAGTACGCATGCTTCACACTTCTTTTTTTCATCATACGGCATCTCCTTCCCATTTTCAAATATCATGTGATGTGGATGGCTGAAATGTTGTATAATTCGATCACCTATCACCTCAAACGAATTGAGGCTTTCATATACTTCTTCTGGTTTGTCCTCGAGTTCTTTTCCATCCCACACATCTTTTCGAGTTGCACACTTTGAATGCACTACATAAGTGCAATCTTTCATGCAAGAGTATTTCCCACAATTTTCCTCAACATTTTGACGACAAACTCCACAAAATAATTTTCTAGAAGGAGAAGAATATGTAAAAGAGATACGGTGTTCATGACGGGATATTCTTATGATGAATGGTAAGTAGATACATGTTTTATGGACAACGAAATCACATTGAAGACACACATAGATGAGAGAGTTGTTGTCATCAACTAACCCACAAACATCACATATCAAATTGGTTTTTCTGGGAAAGTAGTTGAGGGTATGCTCATGCCTTTTTTCATAGGTCAGGATTGGCGGTTTTCTCGCACAAACAAGATCTATACTAAAATTACAAAGAGAGCAATGGTAGAATAACCATAAATTATTTGATCCACAATGACAACAAGACATTGTCATATCCTTAGTTGTTTTAAAGATAAAGCTATTAAAGTCAACGAATCGATTAAACACAAGAAGTTGGAGATTGTGTTTGCGGTGATAAAGAGATTTAATTAGAGGTGGAGACTCGACACATTCTTTGTGGTAAGAAAACTCACATTCCATGCAAAAGTAATAGGTTGTACCGATTGATTTACATCGACAAGCATGACACCGGAACTCATCTTCAAAATATTCTTTGTTGTTGCACCAAAATAAAGGGTAAAGGTGGTGGCGAGAATGTGAAGAATTGTCGTCTTTGATATATGAAAAATCATCAGAATTATCGATTATGCGAAATCGATGATAAATTTGCTTGCAAGAATGTCGTTTATTGAATTCAAACCGTACGGTAGGGCAAATGAGACGAGAAAATGGAAGATGCTCGATGGAATTCATGGCTAATACTCAAAAGATGTTTTGATGGTTATAAATATTGAGAGTTTCGAGTTTAGTTGTTGTAATTTCTAACTTGACTAAGCTATATATAAATATATAAGCGTTCGAAATTTGGATACCATTTTAAACTTTTAAAGCAAAGTACTAATTCTTTTTCTTTTGTCACAAAGCAAAGTACTAATTCTATGATTTTAAAGTTGGGTTGCTTAGTTAATAAATCTTTTCTTAACAGAAAATAAAATGTTTGGGAAAAGATATTCTAAAGTGTTTTTGTTGTCCATCTATGAAATATCAATCAAAATTTGGATTTCTTTACCCATACGAAGAAGTAACATATTATTATATGTCGTTATTACAAGGAATGGAAAAGCATGAAATCAAACATTTACGCTGCAAGAATAATCACTTACTTGATCAGAAATTCCAGAACCAACTTGAAAACTTTCATATACAATTTTCTTAGTTTAGTATTTAGAAATGATAAAACAATCAATTCTTTGTACAAAATAATATTTGGTTTAAAATAAAATAAAATAAATTAATTTTCTGGTTTAGTATTAATATTGCTTGAAAATATGAAGTGATTGATAATCACTTCGATATCGATATTTACCATTTAAAATATATTTGTTTAAATTTTTTTTACATACATATATATGACCATTAGAATAATCATGTTATCTAAATAACCAATTACGATTTTGGAGATAAATTTTATCAATCATTCTAATGTATCTTTATAGTATGATTATTTATCATTTTCTTTTGTCATTTATCTTCGTCTCGTGAGGTTATATATATTTTGATTTTGTTCATCATAGAGAAGTTTTTAAAATTTTATGATACTATATTTTAAACGTGGGTTTTTCTAATACCTTAAAAATAAAAGAGTTGAAATAATTTTTAAATTAAATGCGTAGTTAAAGAAAATGAATTTGATTGAATGTAAGAATTTCTTTTTATTGAGGTATAAATTTTTTAATATAAAAAACCGTTCATGTTTCATGAAATATATAGATCTTAAAAATAATATAAAAAATATTTTTTTAAATATTTTAGAAATATGGTTACATCAGTTGATTTTTAATAATTGTTTCAACTCTAAATTCATAAACACATTTTTAGTATTTTTAATATGTGTAATATATATATATATATACATATATATTTCTATTGTCTTAAATTTATCAATTTTTATTTTCATTCGTTTACTTAGTGTTTAACGTTTTTATTCTAATTTAATTTTCTTATTAGTTACAAATATACAAATAAATATGTAATGATTTAGTGTATATTAAATGAACATTTTAAAACTTAAATGTTAAAAAGAAATAATTTTGACTATGTGGACACTCTATACGGAAAAAGAATTCTCTAATTATATATAATAGATTTTTAACATCCACTATTGTGTACTCCCCTCTGTATCAAATTAGATGATTTCTAGAGAATATTTTTGGTGTCAAATTAGATGATTTTTTCCATTTTCAAGCAAAATTAAATGTATTTTTATTTAATTTGATTATTTATAATTTGAAATTTGATTTACTATTGGTTGAATTGTATTTAATTGGATGATAAATGATGTTTTAATTTAGAAGAACTAAAAAGTTTAAAATTATGGGAGTATTAATTTAGTTTTCTAATTAATTATTTTGGTCATATCCGTATTCCGCATCCTTATTTTTGTCTAGTTTTTTCAATAAATAGATAAACAAAAAACGATCGGAAATTTTCTCTTTTGTTCAACATTACCAAATGGAAACAAGCTCATAGTACATGTTGTATTAACCCAAAAACCAAAATATCAAGTCTTTGGCTATAAATCTCCTGCGTGCCTGGATTCTTCAGAACTGTTTTCTTTTGCTCCTGAAGAGTCTCTCTCTTTTCGAGTACACGTAAACCAAAGCCATTAACCCTAATCCAGACACTGAAACAGATCCCCATGGGAACGGAGGATCTTTGAAACAGTTGAGACTTGCTTCCACTTCTTGTGACGCGAGGTACACCACTGAATGCATCGAGTACAAGTCATGTGAAGCTGATCTCTGGTAGAACAAAGCCATCTCAAAATCATTGTGCGATAGAGCAGAAACCGATTTCTCCAGTTTGTACTTCAAAAGATTCCACCTTTGCATGAACTCAGAATGCCGGTTCTGTTTTAGAAGGTTCACATCTCCTCCGTAAGCAACCGCTGAATCAATAATATCGACTGCACTTGTGATAGTTATGTTCAACGATGTCAAAAGAATGTTTCTCTTAGCAGCATCTTTCTGAACAAACGATAGAGATGAGGTATCAGAGAAAGGTCCAAATGGTGTCTGCCCAACGCTCCATGTGTAGTCCACTAAAGTCGAGTTATGTCTTGGGCTCCATGTCAAATGAGTCGAAGATACACCCCACATGCTCTGGAGAATGGAACCGACAAGAGGTCGTTCTAAGTCTCTTGTATGAACAAACACATGACGCCCATTGCAGGTATAATCACTCACGGTTTGTGTTCCTCTTGTTCTAACAGCAATGACCATGTCTCTGAAAGCAACAGACTGGTGATACCTATCGAGCAACAAAGGCGTATTGATATCCAGATCAAACACATAAACAGGTAAAACTCTAGCAAACTCATCTTCTTCATGGATCCCTGCAACTCTTCTCAACTCTTCTCCTGATTCTGTCAATGTCCTATGCATATGCTTGGAATCCAAATACTCACTCACAATCAAGGTGTAGTTATCAAACAAGAACCTAGACGTGTATGAGTTCATGCCACGAGATACCGCAAACGAACAGATCGGGCATTCTCTGTAGTTCACACTAAAACTTTTGAATATCAATTTCTGTTCTCCTAACAACAACCCACCACCATTATTAGCTTCTTCCATGAACGTTTTCTTGACAAATTCCCAATCTAATCCATTCGGGTCCTTATGCTGCGATCCGTATATATGAATAAACTGAACTACCAACGAATCCTCAAAGTAGACAGGGATTCTCAGAGAAGGAACAATCAGTACCTGATACGCATTATACACCAACGAAGCCAAATCCGCAAGCAACGCTTTTTCTGACTTGGGACGGCCATGGAAGGCTGCAAGTGGGTGAAACTCACCTCTTGGCAAAACCCCATCACCGGATAAAGCAGGACCATAATCCACAGGTCCGGCAGAGAGATCAATCCAGAGATAACGTTCCTTCCCAGTCCAAATACTTCCCAAGCATTTCGTGAACCCAGCAGAGGAATCGCCATGGGAGTAGCTATAAGCGTAAGGTTTTGACTGAGGGCCAAGAGAGATCAAGTATATGTATACACCTCCATCTCCATGCTTCTCTTTCTCATACTCTTTCCTTACGATCTCATCGATCGGGCCGTAAGGGACAGAGAGGAGCTGAGATCGGAGTGAAGAGGTTGTTCCGGCGATGAGGGATTTCAAGGTTTCGTCGAGGCGAGAGGAGAGAGAGAGTGGAGAGAGTGAAGCGTCGAGGTGGAGTGAGTGAGAGACAGCAAGGTGATGATCGGTGGAGGAATCAGAAGGAGGAGAGATGACATGAAAGTTGTCTCCAGTGACTGCGGCTGAGATGAAGGAGGAGAAAGTTGAAGCGGCGGAGGAAGGGAAGGAATCGCCGACGAAGCGGACGTGTAGGGAGACGGAGACTGAGAGAGACAGTAGAGGCTGAGAGAGAGAGGAGAAGTGGAGAGAAGATGAAGCAGAAGAGAGAGATCGTTTGAGAGAAGATGAGATAGATCCGAAAGAGTCGTTCGTAGCTTTAGGGTCGAGACGGAATTGGTTGGTCAAGAAGGTGTCCAATCCTGGAATCGGAGCAGAGCTTACGGTGGTGAGTAGTAGGAGGAGGAAGATAAAGGCGGATCCGCCATTGAAGTAGGTGGTGTTGATACGGTGGTGCGTCATGCGAAAACGAAGCTCCTCGGGGAAAGGAAGAAGAGAAGAGAAGAGATTTGGGGATATCGTTAGGGATTTAACTGAGTCAAAAATGTATCATTTTGATACACAGAAAGATACTACAAACTTTCTTCCAAACACACAAAATTATTATGAACCCTTTTCAACACAAAGTGGAGTAGGATGCAAAAAACAAGTTATTAAGATTTCGTTTATTACCCTTTGATAGTTCATCAAAACCTAAAGTCACCCAAAAACATAGGAATAATGTATGTTTTAAAAGCACATCATAATGGACTTTGATATTACAAAAAGTTTACTGACCAAGCAAAATATGGCAAAACAAACAAACAAATGGGGGAGTCTTATTTTGGGTAAATTTAATACACGCAGAGCCACATAAGCAGTGAATATAATAAAACCGCAGATTGTACAGCAGATTTCTCTGGTAAACAAGGAGCAATGAAGAAACCAAACAACAACCAAATGGGTTCTTTCTTCTTATTACACATTTCAATGTGTTTTTTTTTTTCTCACTTCTTACCAGACTCTCAGAACATGTAGACAACACTGTCGTGGATCCTGGACTTCTGGTTCTGTGCAACACATTCGGATATCCACATCAGGTTCCTGATCTCCTGCTCCCTCAACCTCATATACGCAAAGAACACAGCGTAATGGAACTGCAAAAACTCACCATTGTTTCTTTGTTAGTATTAGACCTGAATTTTTCATCTTTCTATAGAAGACAACTAACATTCAGTTCTAGAGAAACATGAGGGTTATAAAGTTCTTTGGTTCACTTGGGGAGAGGGAAACAAACCTGCTGCTCAAAGGCTAAGCAAAGTCTTCTGACTTCTTCTTCATAAAATGCCTTGTCGAGCATCTGGCTCTCTCCATAAGACATCTTGGAGAATATTGCTTGATACGGAGGGTATTTCTCCATAACACCACGAACCTAACAGTGAATGATAATGTGGGATTCGTTTGGGACATCTAGGAAGCATAGTATATTTATAATATATAGCTTGCAGATTTACCTGATCTATATCCTCGCAGATGGCAAGCTCTTCATGACCATATGGATAGCTGCAGGAGCAGAAATTGAAACCATGGTGAGAAAAGCTAGTTTAAAATTATGCAACACGTAAAAGGAATTATCGTTCGATTGTAGATGCTTCTTACAGGAGGCCAAAGTTTGAGTACAGTTTCTTCCTGTCTTCTCTTGTGAGCTCAGTGCCAATGCTGCATTTATTAAAAAAAAAAACCAGTTTCAGTGACTATATAAACAAAGCAACAAATATCATTGTGTTGCTTTACAGCAGTAACTAATTACCTGTTGATGGTGATATTCACTGCTCTTCTGTCGGCTTCAAAGGCCAAAAGGTCAGACATTATCTCTGCTGTTGCCCCACCAAGTTTCTATTTTGGATAAACAACAAAAGAACGAGTTAGCTACTATAAGTAGATTCTGAGATTTTGTAAAGAAGTTTAGGAGTAGACTAGCACCTGACAGAACTTGTAAAAATCCTCAAGGTATGCTTTGTAGAGGGTATTCCTCATAATCTCTATGTTCATGTCATCCAGATCCTAAACAAAAAATAAGCATATCACAATAAACACCACATTCATTATTTAGTAACAGAAACTAGAAAACAATAACACAAAATTGAAAACAAAAACTACAAGAATAAATTCTTCAGCTTTTTACCTCCGAGGTTAAACATTCAGAAAAGTATGGAGCAAGAGGAGTGTCCACAAGCACCAACCTATAAAGTTCCCTCATGTTCTGAGCAACTGCCAGTGTAGCAATACTGAAAAAGCGAAACCATGAGCAAAAACATAGAAAGGAGAACAGAAAAAGGGCTAAAGCAGCTACGGGAAGAGGTATAATAAAAGATGCAAAAGGTCAATGCGGGTACCTGTCAAACATGCCTAAAGGGTGACATTTCTCCAGCAACTCTTGAACATCTCTCTCGTGCAGGGTTCCAGTGACAATCAGCACGACATTATCAATCATGTGGCCATATCTGCGTTACAATATGAAAATACAAACCAAATATCTCAAAGGACAGATCTTATAATGATAGATCATATACTAAACTAAATCCAGGGAACAAACAGGGTAACAATCTACGCTATCATTTAAAATAAAACAGAATGATCATAATCTTTCCCTTCAACATAGCGAAACAAATATTTGCTCAGTTTCGTTGAGATCTCGGTAAAGGTGGAACTTCAGCAAGCAACAAATCTTACACTATGACGTACATTGAGAAGAATTTTGGCACAGGTAAATACTAATAAAACTACCAACCTTAATTCTGGAAACCAAATAAAGGGCCACAAAAAAAAAATCATGGTTTTACGAAACGGGGATCAAAATCTCACTTACCTGATGTACTCCAAAAAGGTTGACATTGGCTCAGTTGCTTGGCAAAGCATATGCTTATAGTCATCAACAAGCTTGAGCGTACACTTCTCCACAATTGTGGTTGTATGCAGAGGTGACGGTTCTGTAGCCGCAAATTAGAAAATGAATGTCTTTACAAGAAATCCAGATAATTGAGACTCAAGAAATGAATGTCTCGTCTAAACATCAGATTCCAGATCCATTAATGAAGATAAATGACATTCAAATTAAAACTACCACCGGAGACCAATCTCACACCAGAGTCATCGTGAAATTTCACTAATTCTCAAATCAATTTGGGGATTGGGAGATGCCTAAAACCCAGAACCCATATGCAATTATCTATCTTTGATTGCGAGAATCGATGAGAAGAAACGAAATCGAGGTCAAATAATCAAAACCCATTACACAATTGAGTCAAATTACGATAACATGACGACGGATCATGTGAAAGGACGCGCACCGTTTTGGAGGTAAGAGCCGTATTTGGTAGCAGAGAGATGCATCTTGATGTCGTCAAGGTTTTCGCACTGGCACAGATTGTTGTAATCGGCGGTGGTTAGAAGCCCGGCACGGTGACCCCTGACGATCGCCTCCAAGTATCCACCATGGATGTTGAATGTAAGCGCCTCGAATCCGTACATCTTTCTCTCCTTTTGTTGTTCCGGAGATATTTCAGATCTCAAAGATTTTGTCGAGGGAGAGATCTGAAGATGAAATCGAAGCAGAGATCGACGCCAAGAAGATAAAACTTTGAATTGATTGATTTTTTTGTTGTTTGCAAATTCGTCCTCGGCACATAGAATTACGATTGTATCCTTAAACCGGTCTGCTAAATCGAAGACGAACAAGGTTACTAAACCGGATAATGTAACCCTGAAAATTTGGAAATTGATTTGGTTTGCTCTATTGGTTTATCTTTTGGAAAAATAAATTAGCTAAACATTTTATATATCTTCCTTTTTTTGTGAGCTAATCAGATGATGGCCGTAAATGGTGTCAGCTGGATCGAGGAATTGTGAGGAATCTAATTTTTTTTTGATAAAATAATTTATTCGAAAGGTCAAGGGTTCATGTGCACTATTTTGTTGTTCTTTAAACTATTAAAACGTCATTATTTTGATCACGGGTTTACACAGATTGGAAAATTTATATACGGTTGAAATTCGTATTGCAGATGATCAACTAGTTGGATGCATTGACCTACATTTTTTCAGTTAAAGGTTAGATTTGCAAAAAAAAAAAAAAATTATTAATGTTTTTAATAAATCTCGGTTAGTTTGGTTAATTCAGTTCGGTTTGGTTCGGAATTGGATAATTTAGTTTATAAATATATATTTCATTCGGGTTATTTCATAATTCGGTTCGGTTCCGGGTTCGGAAATTTCGATTCGAAAATTTGGTTTGGTTTGAGAATTTTGTCCAGCCCCTTTTCACGACTATTGAAATACGTTTGAGTATAATAAAATTAGTTAAACATACTTAAAAATAATGCATTGTATTGTTACTTAGCGATCCATTTAATGCGTTGTATTTTTTTAGTTTCGCTAGTAAGCCCGAAATGTGCTGAAACCTTGCAATAACTTTTTGGACTCATAACCTTAGATATAGAGGGAAACTGGAGTTCTAGATCGGAAATTCAGTTGAACAATGATAGGTCTAAATTGTAGTTTCAGAAACTTTGGAAGTTTTTGTGGCTAAGATGATGATTTTTGTGATATGTGGATTCACATTATGCAATAGTCTGATTATGTGAATACGTATATTAAGTTTGAAGAACATTAACTAATTTGTAGAATACAATGCTGAGTCGAGATTATGGTATGAATTAGTAGGGTTAAGATATGATAGTTGTGGTATGGATTCAGATGTTATGTAAATGGTGAATGTTAGATTGTGTGCAATCAACGAGGACATGTCGATCCCCTTAGAGAATGTAATTCGGTTGACAAGGCTAAGGTGGCAGATAATTTTTTGTGGTGACGGTCCACCCAAATTTCATGTGTCATGAGATATTATTATATGTGATAATGAGATATGTGAATGTGATTAGTGAATTATGGATATGAAGTAATGTGATTAGAAGGTTTTGTTGTCTTAGATGTTATATTGTATCCTACATGACTGTTAATAACCAAGTCACTCTCTTGAAGACAAAGTCTCTGGTTCCCAAAGAGGGTTTGGATTCAAAGTCTCATGGACTGGAAGAAGAAGATAAGGAAGAGCCCAACAAGCCCACTAAATCTTCAACGTTAACGGAAACATCTGTTATTAACGTTAACAGAAACAGAGCACACAAAATCATGATCGTTGTACGACTTCTACAGCTCATCAAATCCATACGAGCAACAAATTTGACACTCTAGGATCTTGTGCTATCATGTGCAATTGAGACACATGTCGTACTCTCATATGATGTCCTTTATTCTTAGGGATACAACAACAGAGGTGGTTATAGAGGACGAGGTCAAAGCAGAGGTGGTTTTAGAGGTCAGAATAGAGGTGGTTCTTATTCAACCTGTGGTCGAGGTTTTCATCAGCAGTTTGCCTCTAATTCCAACACTGATAATAGACCAACTTGTCAAATTTGTGGAAGATATGGTCATTCTGCGGTAACATGCTATGATAGGTATGAAAGATCTAATCAAAATAATGAGTTGCCCTCTGCATTAGCTACTATGAAGATCTCTGAGCACGATCATACCTCAGGACAAGAGTGGTATCCTGATACTGGAGCTACAGCTCATATTACCAACTCTACCGAGTAACTTCAGACTGCTCAACCTTATTCCGGTACAGACTCGGTAATGGTGATTTTTTACCAATCACTCATATTGGTTCCATTGGTCTCCCAACGTTACAAGGTACATTACCACTTGAAGATGTCTTGGTTTGTCCTGACATCGCTAAATCTCTTTTGTCTGTCTCCGAATTAACCGCTGATTATCCCTGTTCTTTTACCTTTGATGTTGATTATGTATGTGTTAAGGACAAACGGACAAACAAGCTCCTCACACAAGGACGCAGACATAAGGATTTATATGTGTTGGAGAATCCGCAGTTCACAATCTTTTACTCCACCAGGCAACAATCTACAAGTGAAGATGTGTGGCATCAAAGGCTTGGACATCCTCACAGTGATATTCTCCAGCATCTCTCTACGATTAAAGCTATAGTAATGAATAAAACAAGCTCACGTCTGTGTGATGCTTGTCAGTCAGGGAAAAACTATAGACTTCCCTTATCTTCTTCAGAATTTGTTGCTTCTAGACCTCTTGAGCGCATACATTGTGATTTGTGGGGTCCTGCACCTATTGTCTCAACTCAAGGTTTCCGTTTTTATGTCATTTTTATTGTTAACTACTCTCACTTGACTTGGTTTTAACCTCTTAAATAAAAATCAGACTTCTATTCTATATTTCTCATGTTTCAACATTTGGTTGAAAATCTATTTGGGTTGAAGATTGCTATGTTTCAGTGTGATGGAGGGGGTGAGTTTATCAGTTCAAAATTTATTTCTCATCTCACATTTTGTGGCATCAAACAGTTGATTTCTTGTCCCTATACGCCCCAGCAAAATGGTCTTGCTGAAAGGAAACATAGGCATATTACTGAACTTGGTCTCTCCATGATGTTTCAGAGTAAGGTTCCTACTAAACTCTGGTTAGAAGCTATATTTACTGTGAATTTCTTAGGGAATCTCTTACCTTCTTCCGTCACTCCGGATCATAAGAGTCCTTATGAGATGTTACATGGTAAAGCTCCTATCTACTCATCACTTCGGGTTTTTGGGTGTTCTTGTTACCCTTTTTGCGACCTTATGCTGCAAATAAATTTGATCCCAAGTCTTTGCAATGTGTCTTTCTTGGTTATAATGAAAAGTATAAAGGTTACAGATGTCTTCACCCTCCTACTGCTAAAGTCTATATTAGTAGACATATTCTCTTTGATGAGTCAACATTTCCTTTTGCTGCTGCGTACAGAGATTTTCAGTCTTCTTCTACTACACCTTTGTTGTCTGCTTGGCAATCTAGCTTTTTGCAGCCGTATATGCAGGCTCAAGACTCTCCATCTACTGCAGAACCTTCCACTGATGTCTCCTCTTCGGTTTCTCATGGTTTGTCTCATGATGTTGAGTTTGGAAGTCCTACGTGTACGGATACTGGTTGAGTTCCTATTGGCACTAGCTTCCCGGTCTCATCCAATGAGTTAGACATGTCAAGCTTCACTGCTTTTGATTCTCTTTTCACTCCTGAAGATTTTCCTCATTTGTCTTCCTCTGTTCTGGTTGCAGTTGACGTATCTCATGATATAAATGTTAATCCCGAATCTTCTCTTGTTGTTGCAGTATCTTCTGATGTTCCTCATGCAATTTCTCATCATCCTATGACAACAAGAGCCAAGGATGGTATAATCAAACCAAATCCTAAGTATGCTCTTCTCACAGTTAATGAAAACTATCCTAAACCAAAAACAGTTAAGTCTGCTCTTAAGGGTTCTGGATGGACTTCTGCAATGAATGATGAAATGGATACTATGTATGAAGTGGATGCTTAGGATTTAGTTCCTCATGACGAGTCTCTGAATCCTCTTGGTTGTCGTTGGGTATTCAGAACCAAACTTCTCTCTGATGGAGACTTAGATCAGCTTAAAGCGCGTCTGGTTGCTAAAGGTTATGATCAAGAAGAAGGGGTTGATTTTATTGAAACCTTTAGTCTAGTAGTTCGAACTGCAACAGTCCGAAGGATTCTACATGTTGCTATCGTTAATCGTTGGAAAATCAAACAATTGGATGTTAAAAATGCATTTCTCCATGGCGACTTAAAGAAAATTGTCTATATGGTTCAACCACCTGGGTTTGTTGATCCTCAAAAACCTGATTTTTCTGTAAGTTTGATATATCCTATATTTTACCACTTTTACTATCTATTTTACTATGTTTTTATATACTTTAATAAATTAATTCGACCAAAAGAGGTAGTTTTCTCGTATATATGGATTTTAAGATCTTAATAGGTTTAATCATCAAAAGGATGCAAAAAGGAGCAAAAGGAGTGTTATCTATGATACAACTACTTATTCAAGTCAAAGGAGCCAAGCCAAGTCATTATATCTTGAAGATAAAGCATATTCTCAAGTTGGACAGAACGTATATTCCAGACGTTCACTGATGAACGGAGGACCAAATCAGCTTGGAATCTAATGAAACTTGGTAGAAAGATATCCCTTTAAGTTAGCTTTCCAAGGAATTTGGAAAGACACCATTTGGATTTGTACTTTAGAAGATACACTGTAAACACTAAAGAAATGTCAAACTGCCTTAGAAGTGAAGCATGTGCAGAAATGAGCCAAGCACCGGGCCGCTCCGTGGGCCGATGATCCAGGCCATTGCAGACATTCTAGAAGCCTTAAGGAAGACCTCAACACCAGTCACGCAACCCGACCGTTGGTTGGACCGGTGGTTGAGCAGTTTCGACGTAATATAATCTTTTGCCCAAAGATAACCCTAACCGACTTAGGACCTCTTAAACCCCTATATATACTTGATTTTAGCCTCTATAGGAAGTAAGAGCAGCTGGCCAAACAGCCTAAATCAATACCTAAACATGTATTTCGTTTATCTCTTGTTCTTAATGCATCTTTGATTCTAAAAGCCTTTAAGGGTAGTTCGACTTTGCCCTATTGCAAAGAGATGAGATCTAATACCTTATGTTTTGTAGATCAACGATTTATGCTATGTTTATTTGCTTTACTCTTGCTGATCCTTGTTGCAAAACATGTAGAGTATTAGCCTTGATTTGATTTCTATGCACTTTCTTATTTCTATGTTATCACATAATTGAACGTTTAAAGTTTTATTCTAGAATTGATTCTTCATCTCTATTTACGCTCAAAGCATGATCTGGCTTAGCTACCCATTGACTGATATTAGGTTGATATACTCTCCAAAAACTTGTTATATGAACTAGTATTTGATGAGCTAAGCGTCATAACAATTTGATAGGTTAGTTAAGGAGTTTAGTGAACAATCGAAAATCTTACACTTTACGCGTGTCTTCACCTTGTAATAACCATACGGTGGTTGAGTTTATTAGGGAAGAAGACATAGAAGTTTGATCCACGACAGTGGTATGATTTTACCTTAGTGATTTAAGTTCTAGAACAACTAGTATTAAAAATCCTAAATCGTTTGTTTGTGTCTTGCATATGTCTTGAGAATTGCTTGATCTTTTATCTTGATTGAACTATCTATCCTTTACTTTATTGCTTTGTTATTTGCTTTCATAAACCCTAAAAACCAAATACTATATTCATCTAACTTAATTCGCATCATATAGATTTGTAGCGCATCATCACTTAGTCCTCAGTGGAACGACCCCTAAGTACTACAATTGTCAACTGGGCACTTGCAGTTTCCTAGGGTTATAAATTTAAAGCTTAAATATGCATCTAAAACCCTGCACACATCAAAGTTGAAGACAGCCCATATATGGGCTGAAACAGGCGCCTCGTGCTTGGTTTGATAAGTTCAGCACTTTTCTCCTGGATTTTGGATTCATTTGCAGCTTGTCGGATCCCTCTTTTTTTATATATATCAAGGGGAATGATCAAATATTTCTCTTGCTCTATGTTGATGATATGGCTCTTACTGGAAACAATGAAGCTCTTATTTAGAAGCTTCTTGACAGTCAGTATACAGTGTTCCGAATGAAGGATTTTGGTCCTCTTCACTACTTTCTTTGCATACAAGCTCATTTTCATCCCGATGGGTTATTCTTGAGTCAAGAGAAATATGTTAGAGATCTGCTTACCACTGCAGGGATGTTGGATTGTGCTCCTATGTCCACGCCTCTACCTTTACAACTTCATAAGGTTCATGGTCATCAAGAAGTCTTCTCGGATCCGACATACTTTCGAAGCTTGGCTGGAAAATTGCAATATTTAACACTCACAAGGCCTGCTATTCAGTTTGCTGTCAATTTTGTATGTCAAAAGATGCATTCTCCTACGGTTGCAGACTTCACTCTTCTCAAACGGATCATGCGGTACTTGAAAAGAACACTACACATGGGTTTAATTCTGAATGTCAATACAGATTCTACGCTTCGTGCTTATAATGATTCCGACTAGGCTGGTTGTCATGAAACACGCAGGTCTACTGGAGGTTTCTGTACTTTTCTTGGTACAAACATCATCTATAGGTCTGCAAAAACGCCATCCAACAGTGTCAAGATCTTCTACCGAAGCAGAGTATCGCTCTCTGTCTTTTGCTTCTGATGAACTCAAATGGTTAACTTCTTTGTTGCGAGAGATTGGTATTCCTCAGCCTGTCACTCCTGAGCTCTACTGTGATAATCTTTCTTCTGTCTATCTCACAGCAACTCCAGCTCTCTATTCTCGATCAAAGACTTTGATCTTGATTATCACATTGTTCGTGAACGTGTGGCTCATTGTGCTTTAGTGGTGAAGCACATTCCCAACTATCTTCAGATTGCAGATATTTTCACTAAGTCGTTACCTCATGCTTCCTTTGTTGATCTAAGGTACAAACTTGGTGTCGATTTTGCACCCGACACAAGTTTGAGGGGGTGTAATAACCAAGTCACTCTCTTGAAGGCAAAGCCTCTGTTCCCAAAGAGGGTTCGATTCAATGTCTCATGGGCTGGAAGAAGAAGATAAGGATGAGCCCAACAAGCCCACTAAAGCTTCAACGTTAACGGAAACATCTGTTATTAACGTTAACAGAGACAGAGCACACAAAAGGCATGATCGTTGTACGACTTCTACAGCTCGTCAAATCCGTACGAGCAACAGATTTGACACTCTAGGATCTTGTGCTATCATGTGCAATTGAGACACCTGTCGTACTCTCATATGATATCTTTTACTTTATATATCAAGCCTTGATGTAATCAGATCTTTAAGTTGAATGATAATAAAAGTTCATCTTCCTAAAACGCTCTCGTTCAAGATTTTCTTAAAAACTTTCAACTGTTTCTAGACTAGTATATTTGTTTGCTCGATAATATTGGTGTGAACTATATGGGTAGACGTAATCATCCTCAAAGTTACTCATCTTCCTTTTCAATACGTTGCTTGTAGTTCAATTTAAGGCGCGAAATCTGTGGATCAAAGTGACCGTAATAGATATAGATATTACACCTCCTCTCGTGATTGGATTCGGCTGAGTTGGTTCAGTTTAAGGTGTGCCTTTTCACTCGGTTGTTGGTTGATATTAGCTGATTTGGGGTAGTTTGTGATTCTTTGAAATCTGTAATCTTTCCTTTAGTGGCTTCGTTGCTGGTTCCCTCCCTATCTTCTTTTGTGTTTGATGTTTTGGTTCACTTTTGATAACCTTGTTCAATTATTAAAAAAAAAAAAAAAAAAAAAAAAAAAAAAAAAAAAAAAAAAAAAAAAACACCTCGTGCCCATTCCAATGCTTGTCCGTTCATCGAGCCCTTTATAGAAAAGAGCTTCACCATCTTATTGTCCAGGCTGCTAGTATCAGTCCATGGATCTATGAATAATAAGTGTATGAAAAAGTACAGTTGTCTAGCAGAAAAATAAAGAACACAGTTGTTAATATTCATAGATCATCGTTGATGAGGGGTCTAATGTTTTATCTACGTGAGATGTAGAGTGTATACCTTCACTACATCAAACAGTAGGCAGCAGTACCCATCTAACATCAAAGCATAGTAAGCAGCAACAGAATATTTGCTCCTTGCGATCCATTGCAGAGGAAGAGATGCGCAAATATTATTCGTGATCGATTCACCCTTCTACTTTCTAGAACAGCTAACATATATCATGATTCAAGTAGCTAAGCGTTTTCTAGAAAACCTAAATAGAGAGTTTTAATAGTTTTTAGATCATCTTCTCCCTTTAGCTTAGTTGGTAAATTACGTAAATTTCAAATATGAGAATGCTACAGATCGAACAAATTTGGTGTTCTAGACTTTTTGATTGGAACATATAGCAATAATAACTATAGAGTTCATAAAAGCTTTTATTACTTTTACTGAGAGACCAAAATATGATTTTTTTTCCTGTGAATTGTGAAAGTTTGAATCTTGCTTACTGGAATGGAGCCGGACTGCCTTGGTTTTTGTTGACAATAGCCATTGCGAGATACCTTGTGCCCATTCCAATCGGCGTTTGTTCATCGGGTCCTTCCCAGAAAGGTGCTTCACCATCTCCAACAAGCCGCCAGTATCCTGACCTTAAGGACTCAGCTTGCTCATCGTCGCAATTCTGCAGCAACGCATCAACTCTGAAGTTTATTCCAAGCGAACCCAAGAATTGAGACTGAGTCATAGGTCCATGGACTGAGACATTTTCTGAACAACACACAAATTTGATATTGGTTAAGGAAGTTAAATGTATATATTACACTGGCAGCAAGTATAGAAATGAACCTGAAGCTTCTTCAGCGGAGTGTTTTATTGAAGGAAAATCGACGTAAGCACTTAGATCTGCAGACCCGGGATCATCCAGTATATTGACAAACTTGTGTTTCCTAATAGCCTACCCATTTTGTGATAACAGAGTGGAAAGAAAATATGGTTAAATCCTATCCATAGATTCAGATACAGAGCTTTCTATAAAGCATGATCAGAACATTTTGAGGCCACAAACCTGAAGACTGTCTGAAATGATTCCATTCATCCCGTAATCGATTATAAGTGCTCCACCTCCATCAGAACCTATTCTCTTGGCCATTTCTTGGGTCAACTCCATTGATTTCGGGCTGATCTCGACATGCTCGAGTTTCTCCCTTTCCTCAGGTGTAGCCCACGTGCAACGTTTCATGAGATACAAGGCTGCAGGTGTAGGCTGTGGGGATAAAACAAAACGGAACCTAAACCAACCAACAAAGCATCGATCAAATATGCCTGATTTTCCAAATCTGGC
This sequence comes from Arabis hirsuta, assembly GCA_964056655.1. Taxonomy (NCBI): domain Eukaryota; kingdom Viridiplantae; phylum Streptophyta; class Magnoliopsida; order Brassicales; family Brassicaceae; genus Arabis; species Arabis hirsuta. Next base: position 22,896,929 of record OZ053310.1, read on the forward strand.
AAACGAAATATTTCCATTTTCTTTGATTTCCCTAATACTTACTGTGAATCTTCTCCCACGTCAACCATTTTCTCACACCAACCACGGGAAGATTTCTACAGAGATTGAATCTAGTTAAGATACACATATTCAAAACCCATGAGCTATGATTATTGTTGGTACTGCTCTACAGAGAATGTTTCTATATATAAAGATGAATCATGACCCACACTAACCTGAAATTGATGAACTGGAAGAGCATCATAAAACTCATGAGCTATGATTATTGTTGGTACTGCCACAAAAGCAAGAGAGAAAAAGGGATACCATGAGAAAAGATGCAAAGCATCATTGTTTAGAGTGCTTACACATATTTCACATTGACTTTGTCTATATTAAGATCACAACCTCACTGATGAACACAATTAGAGAGTTGCAAATGCCAACTTAAAGTAACAAAAATGTGCATACCTCCTGATGGTACTTCTTCAAGAGTAGTGTGCCAGTGCACAGGTGTCCCAGCTAGTGAACTTATAGCTTTCTTCTCCGAATTACTTTCTTCGTCTGTGCATTTCAGGTTCTGGTGCTGAAGCTTCTGCAATGCAGGACTGCATTCCACCAAGTGTATATGCAACGACTCCGTGAATTTCCTAAACTTTGATGTACCCTATAAGTGAAAAGCCCCCAGCAGACAGCAGTGAGATAGTCTTGGTGGTTTTGGGGAAACAAGAAGAAAGCACAAGAGCATAAATACATACACGAAGAAGATCGACCATGAGTGTTCCACGACCTGGACCTAGCTCAATGAGATTGACCCTCTCTGGCCTTCCCATTTGCTCCCAAAGACACACAGTCCAAACACCAATCATCTGAGATTCAAAACACCGAGTAAGCAAACACCAATCTCAAAATCATACACAAATGCATAACTCCTGAAAAACATGAGTATTTTTACCTCGCCGAACATTTGGCTAACTTCAGGAGAAGTAATGAAATCACCTTGAGCTCCAAATACATCACGATTCATGTAGAATCCTGCATTAGGATTAGTCAAGACTTCCTCCATGTATTCTGCAACTGAGATCGGACCACCTCGAAACTGTGTGATGCACACCAAATTGATCAAAACTTCAGACTCTTTATACAAAATGTATGAATCGAAGATACCTTGATAATGCTCTTGAGGTGCTTAACGAGCTCTGAATCTGGTGTGGAATCATGAGAGTGATCTTGTTTTCCCCAACAACAACAATTACAAGGCAAGAATCAAAACCCCAAATCTGTCAAATTGAATCATACATCGGAGAGATAGAGAGAGTCGATGGGGTGGGTGAAATACGCACCAGGAGGATTGAAGAGAGCAGAACGGTCGACGGAGATGGTTGTTCCGACGGAGGCACCTGAATCTTCGACATGTTCAACGGTGCTGTTCGTCGGAGGCTCCGGTGAAGAAGAGAGTGAGGAAAACGGCGAAACAGATGATTTGGAGAAGAATGGAACAGTGGAAGAGAGAAGACGGCGAGAAGGTGTTCGCGTCAGTAGTTTTCTCAGCATCTTCGCATTTGAAATCTGCAGATGAGTGTAAAGAAGAGAAACAGTTTTTGTTTTCTATATTGTTCAAAACTCTCTTGCGTGGATTATAATTTCACTAAGTTAAAAGAGAAAAAATCAATGCATAGCAGAACAAATTTTACAAGATAAACACAAGTTATTATTACAGACAACAGATTCTTTTTTATCCTTTAGAGAAAACTTTACACACTCAACCTTTACATTTCTACACATTAAAATCACATATCAAAATCTTTAGACCTTCAGGACCAAAGATATTTTTTCCTGAGTTTCCATCAACTCAAAGAACATAAACCATTGGGCAAGCTTCAGTTTCCACAGACCATCTCTTTGCTCTGTGTTAAAAACGGCTGCAACAAAGAGAATATTGTTCTTGAATCAGAAAAGAATCAATGAAAACAGGAAGCTGAACATCCAGCTGCAATCGGCGAGACCTCGGTCAGACGTTGAAAGAACTAAAATTCCTATATTTGAAGTCATGGCTCTTTCCCTTTAGGCTTTGGTGATTGACGGGCATAACGATAAGGCGATGCTTGAGGAGGCAGGTTTAAGCTAGACAAACTCCTCAGAGGCGGTCCATTTCTCGACACAAACCCTCCTCCTTGTGTTCTGATTCCGTTCTTGGCAACAGGCTGCATTGTTTGGAAAGAAGAAGAAGAGCTAGCAAAGTCTTTAAGATTTGGTAATGGCTTTAAGGCTTCAACAACTTCACTCATCTTTGGTCTAGCTTTGGAGTCTCGGTTAAGGCATTGTGCTGCTACTTGTGTGGCTTTTTGAGCACCCTTGATTGAGAAATGACCCTCTAACCGCGGATCTAATAGACGGTAAAACCTTTTCTTGTCTAAAAGATGAGGTTTCACCCATTCAACCAAGTTTTGTTCCCCGTTTGGGCGGCTTTTATCTACGGATCTTCGACCAGTTAGTATTTCAAGTAAAACTACTCCAAAGCTGTATACATCACTCTTTGTCGTCAAATGTCCTGATGTTGAAATTGAAATCAGTACGTCTAAAAATTAATTTGATCAATAATAAGATAACAAAACGAACGGCAAGGATACCTCACTCACCAGTCATTACATATTCAGGGGCTGCGTAACCATACGTTCCCATGACTCGGGTTGATACATGGGATTTTTTTTCGTCTGGAGCATCTTTTGCAAGCCCAAAATCAGAGAGCTTTGCGTTATATTCCTGAAATATGAACATTTGTTTCCAATAACAATAAGAATGGAGAGAATAAGAGGAATTGTGAAGTTTAATCGAGCTTTTGGCTTCAGACATACCGCGTCTAGTAAGATATTAGATGTTTTGAAATCTCGATAAATGACTGGCTTCTCAGCTTCTTCATGAAGAAAGGCGAGTCCTTTAGCTGCACCAAGTGCAATTTTCATTCTAACAGACCAGGGGAGGGGTAAAGTCCCTGAACCAAAATGAAAAACAAAAAAACAGTAAATAAACAAGAATCCTCAAAACAAGAAGATGCCCAACGGTTTGTGATTGACATACTTCTGAAAAGATGGTTCTCCAAACTCCCCCGAGGCATAAACTCGTAAACGAGCAGTCTTTGATCTTCTTCCATGCAATAGCCCACCAATTTAACCAGACTTGGGTGAACAAGGTTTCCAAGGAAGTTAATCTCAGCCTACCCATCAATAGAAAAATGATCAACAATTGTCCATAGAGACCAAAGCACAAGACTGTAACCACTATCAAAGTAAAAGAGTTTGGTCATTACCAGCCACTCCTTGTGACCTTGAAGGCCATCTGGGTTTAGTGTTTTGACGGCTACAGTAAGACCAGTACCAGGCTTGACTGGCGCCGTTCCATTTTCCTCTATCCATCCTTTAAAAACACATCCAAACCCACCCTCACCAAGAAGAGACTCTGGTCTGAAATTCCTAGTGGCTAACTTGAGATCATTAAACATGAAAATCCGTAGCTTAGAAGAATACTTCAATTCCCCACTTATTAGAGGTGTTGAGGAACCACTCTCCGCACAGCTAGGTTCTTTAGGCGGAGCTCTATGACCTTCATGCTTAACTTGCTTAGGTGCAGCTGAATTAGATATAAAACAAAACATATCGAAAAAGAAAGTGAATACTACAGAATTGAAGTATGGACGAAACCAAGTACCACACTCAAACAGTAATACAAAGATCAAGAAGATACAACTTAGGCAATTGGTCCAACAAAAAGAGGAAGAATGAGGAAACCATTAACACAAGATAAGAGATTGACCCGGATAAAAACGCCTTTTGAAACATGGATATTTGCTCAAATGTCTCAAAAGCAATACATATTCTACCATACAAAACATAAATTTCCAAGCAGTTTCAATCCTTCAATTCAAAAGATGAGCTTCCATTTAGAGATATCTAAAGTTGTCCTTTCGAGCTCAAATGTCACCATAAGATATATAAAAAAGCTCAATCACAATCTGAAAAGCACGTAATTTTAGGAGAAACCTTGTCTATCGACACAAATACATACAGACTTACAAACAAACTATATCATCTCTATAGAAGGAGAAAGAGATTACCAATAACAGTAGTGGCATTCATGGAACTATCAACTTTTGATCTAGAAGAGATACAACTAAACATGAGCTTAAATCTGAACCAAAACCCATTTTCACTCTCTTCTCCATCTTTCTTAACACTTTTCTTTTTACTTAACATCTTCTTCCCTTTTTCAACACCCAATTTCTCTACCGCTTTAACAGAGTCTGGCCTTGTACCCATCATCACCTTAAGAAAGAACCCTAATTTCCACTCAGATCACCATAGCTTTGAAGGATTCAAACCCAAAACCAAAAACAAAAAAGAAAAGCCAAGGGAATCTCCACTTGAATCAACCCTAGAATAGATCACTCTCTATTTGATCAAATCCATACTCAATTGTTTGAGATGAGAAAACAGAGTCAGACCCAGAAAAAACAGAGTCAGACCTAGAAAACAAAAATTTAAGAGAAAGATGAAGATCGAAGAAGGAAAATAACAGAAACCCAATTCTCTCGTAGTAGAAAGTTTGATCCTTTTGCCACCCAAAATCGAATCAAAGAAAGGATCAAAGTAATACTTAGAAGAAGCCAAAGGGTACAAAGACCAACTTCAGTACAAGTGAATTTTGAGCTCCTTAATTGGGGACAAAGAAGAAGATGATAAAACAAAGATATAAGTGAAAGGAATTGAGATTAGCGAGAGAAAGTTTTAGTCAAAGGTTGAGATTTTTTTGCGTGCTAGAGAGAGATACAGAGCTACGAAAGGGCATCTTTGAGACAAGAGAAGAGAGAGAGAGACTGAAAGTGGTCAGCAATGGGCAAATCGGGCAGTTTGAGTAAGAGAGATAGGCAAATTGGTCAGCTTGGGCAGCAACAAAAGTACGCCCACATTACATAATTAAATTCTATATAAACAGTTTTTTATTTAATAAAAAACTTAAATAAAAAACTTTATTTTATGAAACCTACATAAAATCATCTATAATTTTTCAACGGAATTTCAGAAATTCATAAGAATAGAAAGTTTCTGATTGATTTGGTCACACATGATATAATGATTATAATCTTAAGCATTAAATTATGACAGAATCGTTAGTAGTTCTTTATTATTCAAAACAAGAAGAAAGCTATATATTAATGTTTGTAAAGAACAATGTTCATTAGATATTTATAGTTCATTGTAACAAATTTGTAACACATCAAAGTAACGTCAAATAGATGTTTAAGAAAATGTTTGATTTCGTTTAATATTATGTTTAGTTAATGTTGGGGCTCGATTCATCACCGAATCCGGCCCATTTAAAAGCCCAAATCAAAACTTATTGTTCACGAAACGTTGACCGGAATTGATGGGCCTGCGATCCAAACCCGAAGAATTAGACATTATTCCTCTTAAGGTCCATGTCAGCCCCGATAGGACCGAGTCAACAGGCGCGTGGCTAACGAGTTAAGAACGAGTTATGAACGAGTCAACAGAGCGGTTATCTCAGTCGTATGAGCGAGATTCGCGGGGAATATGCGGAGATCATGTCCGAGATACGCGGAACCGCCCTAGGAACGTGAAGTTGGGTCGAAGAACTGAGCTGAGCTATAAATGGAGAAAATCCGAGCAGATTTCGATGACTGGATACACACGCGAGAGCTTAACACTATATTTTCAGCTTGTAACACGTCTCAGACGGGATCCTATTGTATATTCGATTCATATCAATATAAATCCAACTCCACTCTACTCTTCTTTTAATCGTTGAGCTTATAGACATTTCTTAGGATCAAGATTTCTTCTCGGAATTCACATACAAATACTCAGTGCAGAATTTAGCTTCTACAGTTAATTAATTTAAAGTTTATATAAATATATGGTACCATGTATATAACAAATAGTGATAATAATTAAAAAAAATGAAAAGACAAAATACAAAATCTATAAAAAGAAATTGATGTGCTATTTACAAGATTTGAAAGATATTTGGGTTTGAACTTTGCTTTAAAATGTATTTAAGACAAATTTAATGATAAATTTTGGATTTTCCTCTCATCAAGTATGAGTATGTTGATAACTTTATTTACTCGTTTCGAGATTCTAAAATAGTACTATATTTCTATTTCAATTTAGTCATCAACTTACACAAATTAAAAAATAATTAAATTTTCTATTTTACCCCTAATTAATGTATTGTTTTATTTGATATGTATAATAAATAAATTTAAAAGTAGGGATAAAAATAAAAAAATTAGTAATAAAACAAAAAATTAAGTGTAAAATGACAACTAATATGAAATGGAGAAAGTATAAATCAATTCATATTTAATCCCATAAACAATACGAAACTATTTTTAAAAAAGTAATAATAATTGAGTTTATATATGAAAAAAAAAAACACCAAGAAACGGTAGACTTTTTGGAGCTTGGGAGATAGTAATGCTAACGTTACATCTAGAAGAATAAAGCTTTTGTGACACTCCCATGAAATGGTGCCACGTGGAGACATTTGGGTGTTTAAGCTAATGATAAACGATAGGCAACTAAACTTGTTGGAATTACAGGTGTGGTCTCGAGTGAATTTATCCTTTTTTTTTTTAACAAATAAAATAAGAAAAGATTAATTAAGAAAAAAAAAACAATTTAAAAGACAAGAAAAATGTGTTTTTAGAGGGAACGTAGAGTCACCGGCGGACGGCGGAGAGAAGATGGAGATATGCGGCGAAAACACAAGGACCGATGGTGCTTCCTCCAATAGGAACAAATCTTTACATGTATAACGAGGAATTTTATAAAAACAATAATAAATAATCTAGAAAATTTATAATGTAGTGTTTGATTCGGATCCAACATTGAAAAAATCTTTACATTGGAAATTTATACGCATGATAATTTATTTACGGTACTTTACTAGTTTCACATTCACATTTTCACATATTCGATTAATTTTGCATATTCATTTGTTATACAAGTTTTGTAGTTTCTATTCTTTTGGGCATGGTAGGGTAATTAGAAAAAAAAGAAGAAATTTATCAGTAGTATAGGATGGTCATCTCCATTTCTATTTCCTAAAAGGTTGGGGTTGTTTCTGGAGTTATAAAATGTTAGAGGAGTCTTTATGTAAACCAACAAAAATTAAAAAACAAAAAGAAAATGGAGATGCGGGGTATCGATCCCCGTACCTCTCGCATGCTAAGCGAGCGCTCTACCATCTGAGCTACATCCCCATTGCTCTTTGATTTCTATTTTACATAATTTAAAACCAAATATATCTCCTAAATGCCCGAACAGTTTCAAAATACAAAAAAAAAGAGAGAGTACTAAATAGATTCTATAATGTCAAAAACTTTTTAATATAGATGATCTTGTATATTTCTTGATTTAAAGGTAAAAGAAAGGTGAATGAAAAAGCTCATTCCATTAGGAAGAAGTCTCACTGTAAGTTCTCTACTTGTATCACTTTCCCAGAAAACAAAAACAACTCATTTTGTGGTTTGATCAAAACTGAGAGACCTGTGAACTTTGCTAATCCTTCTGGTAAAGCATGACTCCTAATATAATCGAGAGTAGAACCACGAAAATCGATACCAGAATCGGAACATAGGACGCATTACCGGTGGTACCCGTTCTCTTGCTTTCATCTTCACGCCTTGTGCTTTCCACATTCCCTTCCAAGCGAAAACTAGAAGCAGAAGACGCAGGGGATATCACATCCCACATGGATTCCGCAATCAATAAAGACGTTTCAGTTTCCACTTCAGAAAATTTTGTTACGTCAAGAGAGGAATGTTCCATGGACATTAACTCAATACAACGTTCTTTTACCACCTATTCAGATAATCATCAAACAGTGAATAATACATGTATTAACATTTGGAACAAGAGTTTACAAAGCGTAATGAAAAATTTGAGACATTGCGAGTTGCTCATATACCTCGAGTGATTCAAATGGCTGTAGATAATCACAGATGTATGTCCCGGCCAACCACGGAACAAGAACTCTCCTGGGAAGACGAAGATGGCATGCTTTTCTGTTTACAAACATCGAGACATTCAGCTTTTTGTGTTTATCAGTAAACGTAAAGGAAACATAAACGAAAACCAGACAAATCAGCGACGTTATGTTTAGCAGATGACTTACGTCGATGAGTTGAATATGAATTTTGAAATGGGTAATTTCGACATCTCATCTGCTTCTTCATTGTCTCCAACATCAGTTGGTTTGAAATCCTGCTCGGCCTCGTCACAGATAATGTCCAATCTACTCTGCAAACTCCTAATGATGTCAGCCTGAAAAGAAAATATACTGACATCTTGTAAAACTTCAATAGGTCCAATATAACTGGTACGAGCTCATATTTAAGTAAACAAGAACATAAAAAAAAACCTAGGAAAAGATGTAATTATAGTACCTTTATATCAGCAATAGCTTGTGAAACTGGTTCTTTCATGTTCAAGTAGGCATAAGAGTATATGGAACCACCGAAGAGTAGAATTCCAGTAATATCCTTTGCAGTTAATGCTTCTCAGCATTAAACCGTGATGTTAGATTAGATCACTAAAAACTTGTCCATCGAACGAACCCAAATCCGTGTGTCTAAGTTAGAGTGATAAAAAAAAACATACCCTCAGCTCGATTATCTTTCACGAATGGGAATAACAATTCAATTTCATGCTCGCCATCCGTGTTGCAAGGCTCATTGTTATGTACCTTCACTCCAACAAAAGTTAAGAAGAAATTACAAACAGTGGAAGGTTATCTTCAGCTATCCTTTCTGCATCATCATTCCTTTTGTGGTCTACATTAACAATCATCGATGTAAACAAAGAAACTACACTTCTGAAAACCTATTGCAATGATTGATGCATGAAAATAAGCTATATATATCAGACGGACTCCATTCACAAGGATAGCTTAACTGCATAGAGTTTTGCATGTACCCTTCAACATGTTATAGTTCCGTTTAAATCACTAGACACTTCAAGCTTTGAAAGCTCTAAAATGTTTCAAGAACTCTATTCAACAATCAGCAGAAAAACATTGAAAAGCACAGGGTTTACTTTCTCCTCACCAAATCCCCATCAATCATTGCATTTGCACTCTTCAGCTCTTTTGCATGAACTGCAACTTCTTGATGGAGAATCTCAGTAAATGTTTGGCGAGTTGACTCACCCCCACGGTAGATCGGTAATCTACTCGCAAAAAAAGTGGGAAAAAAGCAAAAGAATGAGATCATTAATTAATACAAGAAAGGGGTTCCAGTATTGATATATATATATATGCAAATTTATAAATACTACATTCAGAGAAATCATAGGGATGTGCCTGAGTGCTTATTAAATTTCAAAACCAAACACATTGGCAACTAGGAGGTTCAAATCAATTTCAACCTAATTAAAAAAAATTCCCTGTGTACTAAATTTTATACATGAACATTACATTCACCAACAAAAAAGAGATAGAATGTAGAAGTCCAAGATCAAAATCTAAATGAAAAGAGATACCTGAAATTAAAGCTGTAGCTGCACTTAAACCTTTGTAGAGAACTCAATACTCTTCCCAGCTTAAAGTCACAAGGTCGAAGGCTACTTGATGTAATACTTGAGTTCAATAAACAAGTTCGACAATTCCATCTACAAACATTGCACATTCTTAGTTTAAGTGCGCGATAGTTCTTATAACTTTAGGAATTAAATTCCTTAAAGGGGGTGTACCTCCTTGGACTGTAACATATGTGAACAAGAAGAGCTTCATCCAAACCAGGATCTAAATGTCGTATTGCATCTGAAACTCCCTTAATAGCCTGATAAAAGTCGATATAGCATAACTCACATAATCTATTGTTATATCCCCCCCCCCCCCAAAAAAAAATATCTATTTAAGAAACAAGAAAACGCAAAGACACTATTAAAAGATATCTCTTAATTTCAAGAAAACCATATAGAGACATATCACCCTGATCTGAACTAAGCATGTCACATTAAAGTTACAAAAGGTAAACAGATCCCACATAAAAGTTACCTGACAAAGGATCATAGTTGAATTCTTAAAAGCACTGTCACTAGCCCATACATAGATACCAACCACCTTCATCCCACCCAGAAGCATTCTCGATACCTGAAGACGAAACATCCATTACAATGGCAATCATCATGAACCATACACATTCATCGAAAAAGTATCAGAACAACACAAATGGGAGTTCAAAAAATGCATAAACAGAAGTATCAAACCTGTCTGGCATGTTCTGCTACCCAGTCGGAATCGATTGATAGAGAAGCCGACTCCGATGACTGAGATTTCGACTTGGATGGCTTCCTTTTATCATCTCTGATCTCCAAAACCGAGCATGCTGGTTCTCCATCATCGTTGGTCGGTGTTGGGATCAAATCAAACACAAATCCACGATCCAGAACAGAACTAAGCTTGCCTATCACAAGACCCACCTGTGTCTCAAATCATAAAACGAAAAATCAAATCTCAAATCATACTTTTTTTTTAAGGCAGAGAGACATATACATTTACATAAGACATGGATTAGTGAGTACCTCAGCAGGAATAGCTAAGTGAGAGAGACGATCTTCAACAGAGGTAAGTCTAGTATCTTCTCCAACTACTGCTTTCACCATTGTTAAGGAATTGAAGAAATTATCTGCAAAAAAGCGTAAAATGATGGTACAGTCGAAGAATATTCAGTAGTGCATGATAAAACCCTTTTGAAATCCCAGAATCAACGAAACCCAGAGGCGGAAACTTTTCATCGAAATCACGTCAATCGATGCGAAATCCACAAACCCAGAAAACGAAAGTTTGTAGAACCCAGAAACAGAATTGAACCTTTAACGCGGATCGATCAGAGAGAGAGAAAAACAAAAAAAAGATCTTACCTTGTCCCTCTTTGGATTTCAGCTCCGTTCTGTTGAATTGAAACGTTGACTTGTATGTGACGCGGATAGCTTACCCGGAAAAGAAAATGATCGAGGCCTGGGCTATCTTATCTGGGTAGACCAAGAATTTTGGTCTAGGCAATCAAATAAATGAGATGGATGAAGAATTACTCGAGTTTCAAGTTAAACTGGGCGAATGAGTGAGGTGAATTTTCAAATTAAGCAGAATTTTTTGGTCTGTTTTCGCATTTGGATGGGACGGTTACTAGGGTAAAGTCTGTCCGATCCGAGCTGGAACTGGAATACTGAAATTCTAGGGTAAGGTATTTGTGGAAATATAACTTCAAATTAGAGAAAATCGCATAAAAATTTTTTTAAAGTGACACACGCACTCATATTTGAAATCTCGAAAGTGATACGAGTACTTGTCCGGTTTGTAAGGGAGGAGAGGAGTCAATCCTACATGTGTTGCGTGACTGTTCTGCAATGGAGGGAATTTGGAGGAGAATTGTTCCTTTGCGACACCATCGGGCCTTTTTTGGTTACTCATTGCTTGAATAGGTTTATACAAACTTGGGAGTGAATCGGGTGGTAGAGGAGTCCGCATGGTCAACGACTTTTGGAATGGCTATATGGTGGGGTTGGAAGTGGAGGTGTTGGAATGTTTTCGGAGAAAAGGGGAGATGTCGGGATCGGACTAGATTTATTAGAGAATTGAGCAAGGAAGTATACGGTTTACACTTGAAAGAGACGGGTCGGATGAATCTAAGATCGCGAGTTGAGAGACAGGTTGCGTGGGTTATGCCGCAAGGTGATTGGTTTAAGTTGAACACGGATGGAGCGTCACGTGGGAATCCGGGTTGGGCTACAGCTGGCGGAGTTTTGCGGGATAATGAGGGGAACTGGAAGTGTGGATTTGCGTTGAATATTGGTATTTGTTCGGCTCCGTTAGCAGAGTTATGAGGAGTGTACTATGGGCTCTACATAGCCTGGGAGCAGCGAGTGACACGATTGGAACTAGAGGTGGATTCAGAGATAGTAGCAGGTTTTCTTACGACAGGGATCAGTAACGCGCATCCTTTGTCATTCCTAGTACGTTTGTGCTATGGCTTTTTAGCAAAGGACTGGATTGTCCGAATCCAGCATGTGTATAGGGAGGCTAATCGTCTTGCAGATGGATTAGCGAATTATGCATTTTCACTACTGTTAGGCTTTCTTTTGTTAACATCTGCTCCATAATGTGTTCATGAAATCTGGGTGGATGATGTTAATGGATTTACACGACCGCGACTTGTGCGGGAGTGATTTATGTATGAATTTTCTTAAATAAAACAAGGGAGACATATGTCTTCCTTCTTCCTACAAAAAAAAAATATTTTAAATCTCGAAAGTATTTGACAACCACTTTAAAACTCTCGAGAATTGCCCAAAAAACAATACCAAGATCATGCTTTCTTCTTGGTTCATGGAAGGTCTAGGTGCGGAGCGGATCACCGACAAAAAATAAAGTATATGTGGTTCGATATGTCTTTGCCGGACATCTAATTTTCCGATTTGTTTCGTTTCGGAAAATTTTGGAAATTCAGAATTACGGATATCTGAATTTTTTTGGATATTTGCAGATATTCAGATATTAACAAATATTTATTTTAAACCAAAAATAACAATTAAAACCCTATATTTTTTCAAAAAGAATATTATTAATATAATATATTTTAACTAACTAATGAATAAATATATGCAATTATCTAATTTTATTCGATATAATTAAAAAAAAATGAAAAGTTAAAGATTAAAATTGTGAAAAATAAAACATATACGTTATACATCTATCATATTATATATATATATATAAACGATATACGGATTATATACGAATTATATTTGTGATTTGCTTCATTTCTTATGGATACTAATTTTTTGTATATATATATATATATATATTTAAACGATATACGGATTATATACGAATTATATTTGTGATTTGCTTCATTTTTTATGGATACTAATTTTTTGTGTTTTTCTTCACTTTGATTCATAATGGATAACCAGATTTGTCGGATAGAAATAAAGCGGATATCGAATCAAATGGATAATCTGGCTTATTGGATGGTAAAAGTTACGAAATATGAGTTTCATCTTTGCTGTCTTATGTTTACACGCCTGCACACCTTGATGTTTTTATTCACTACACATCGTGCCGTTTTTATTGTAAATGGCCGTTGATCACAACCTTGCCTTTGACCGCTACAATGACGACCAAACACGACGATGAGTGTTCTCTCCAGCTCCCATCAATCATGGAAGACTCTGATTCTCGCGAGTCATCGTTGCACAACATTGCGTCATATCAAATCGACCCATGCTCTATTCATCATCCATGGCCTCCATCGCAACACTTACGCAACTAGCAAACTTCTCACTGCTTTTCTCCCTCTTCCCAATCTGGACACACACTTTCACTACGCCTCCACTGTATTCGATTCCATTCAGTTTCGTAACTCATTCGTTTACGATACCATGATCAGAATGTGCTCTCGAAGCTCTCTGCCTCAATTGGGTTTACGGTATTTCCGACTAATGCTTAGAGAAGACGACGAAGATATAGCTCCCAGTTATCTCACGTTTCATTTCTTGTTGGTCGTTTGTTTGAATGCTTATTTCTTCTCTGTGGGTAAGCAAATCCATTGTTGGGTCATGAAAAATGGTGTCTTTTCGTCGGACGGTCATGTGCAGACAGGAATCATGCGGCTTTATGTTGAAGAGAAACTGTTGTCAGATGCCCACAAAGTGTTCGATGAAATTCCTCACCCGGATGTTGTGAAATGGGATGTTTTGATGAATGGGTATGTTAGATGCGGTTTAGGATCCGAGGGTTTAAAGGTATTCAAGGAGATGTTGGCTCGAGGAACAGAGCCTGACAAATTCTCAGTTACTACGGCGTTAACGGCTTGTGCACAAGCTGGGGCTCTCGCTCAGGGGAAGTGGATTCATGAGCTTTTGAAGAAGAAGAAGAAATGGATTGAATCTGATGTATATGTAGGAACGGCACTTGTTGACATGTATTCCAAGTGTGGTTGCTTAGAGATGGCGATGGAAGTCTTCGAAAAGTTGACTCGGAGGAATGTCTTCTCATGGGCAGCCTTAATTGGAGGATATGCAGCTTATGGTTATGCTAAGGAAGCTATTACGTGTTTGGAGCGGATGGAACGAGAAGATGCTATTAAACCTGATAGTGTAGTTCTTCTTGCGGTCTTAGCCGCTTGTGCTCATGGAGGATATCTTCAAGAAGGCAAGTCAATGTTAGATAATATGGAAGCTCGATATGGAATTACTCCAAAGCATGAGCATTACAGCTGTATTGTAGATTTGATGTGTAGAGCTGGAAGATTAGATGATGCAGTTGGTCTTATAGAAAAAATGCCCATGAAACCTCTTGCATCTGTTTGGGGTGCTTTACTAAATGGTTGTCGAACGCACAAGAATGTTGAACTAGGGGAATTAGCTGTTAAGAATCTTCTTGAGATAGAGAAAGGAAATGCTGATGAAGAGGAAGCAGCTCTTGTTCAACTATCTAATATTTACCTGGTTGTTGCAAGAAATGCCGAGGCATCTAAAATTCGTCGGATGATAGGTCAGAGGGGAATAAGAAAGGCACCAGGATGCAGTGTGTTAGAGGTGGATGGAAATGTTACCAAGTTTGTTTCGGGAGATTTGTCACACCCAAATCTGCTGCAAATTCACACAATGATTGATCTCCTATCTGTTGATGCCTTGCAGATTCTGTCGCACTAACTCATGAAGCTGCAAATCTTATCGGAGGACAGTCTTAAGTTCTCTTCTTTCTACAGATGATCTGTTGAACTCCTCTAACCTGCCGCAATGCACACTGGAGGGGTGTCCAAAGGTTATGAGGGAGTGAAAGACGAGTACTAATGAAGGACCAAGAGTAGCATCTGAACATGAAGCAGTTCTATATCCTATCAAAGGGAAAGATTTGACTCCCCCAAACAGGAACTGGAAACTTAAGCAAGGCCTAAGAAAATGAGGAATCTCCCACAAGGGCCCTGAGAGTGGAAGAGAAATATAAGACAAGCAAAAGGAAAAACAGTAGCTACAGTTGAAAATTGTGTGCCGTTCTGTAGCATCTAGAGAGTAGAGAGAATCAAGTCTCTTGACAAACTGAATAAATAGTGCAAGTAACGAGTTTATCAAATCTGTTACTGCAGGTAACGAGTGATTAATGAGGGTGTGCATCTTGTCTTTGCTTGGGAACAATGTTTTGGCCAGGTAACCTCTTGTCTATCTTATTAGTTGCTGCCCTGAGTTATATTGTGTTCCTTAGAAAGTTTTCTTGACTTGTAAAAACTTGATGCTTAACAAATTTATTGGTTAACAATTAACTCAATTTGATTTGGTTTCATAAGTATCTCGGTAAGAAGAAAATAATTGCTTCCTGAATAGAACTCGATGGGAAGCCTTACGAAATTCCTATAGAATATCTTCTTTAATGTTCGGGTTAGTATTGTGTTTTGGTTGCTTAGGTGGTGACAGTTCTTAACAGACAGTCTGATGCTAGTTTCTTTTAGCATCAAGTGAATGTACTCGCGTGAAAAGGTTATGTTACATTATGTTACTGAAATACACAATAACAGAAACCAAAAGTTTGGAGTCTTGGACAACAAACTCTCTGTAGTATTGAACCATTCTTCAAGAAGTGCTTGCAGCATCACCTGTAGAATTTCACAAACCCCAATCTCTTCAGTTATGTTTGTATCAGGACAACCATAGTTCAAATCTGACCGGAAAACGGAAACGAGCTAACATAAGATAACCATTTATGTCACACATTTCAATTACTGAACCAGAATCCCAAAAAAAACTGGAGGTTCTGGTTCTTGATGGTTCATGGTTTTGGTAAGTTGAAAAATATGAACTAATGAAAAGAAAACTAACCTTTTGAAGACGAAGGGATCAAGACGACGTGCATCTTTGTGTTGTTGGGAGGGAGATGCAATCGAAGGGGATATAGTTTACCGTTTAAAGGGTTTTTGGAACAGATTGATATATCAGTCAGACCTGTCTCTTCTTCAAGCATCTGCTTCAGCTCTTCTAGTCCCATTCCCTTGAAAGAGAAAAGCTCTTCCTTCGCTCTTTCATCGACATTCCCATCTTCGTCCGCCACTTATAATAGATTAGCCTCCCATCTGCCTTTACCGGTGAGCTGATCCTATCATCAGACTGTGATCATAAAATGTACAAAAGCAAAAGGTCATTTAGATCGGAAGAACTTACTTTTCTTTCATAGGATACTACAACTACTCCTTGTTTATGTGATGATGAACCTAATAGTGTAGAACTGATCAAACCTCTGTTTAGGAAATCTTGGGGACTTGAGAGAGAATCCTTTGGTGAATCTGGCTCATCATGTTCATCTTTTCTTACCCTCAGAAGCTCTGGTGGTGGTGGAGGAGGTGGGAGAGGCGTATAAGCTGGTGGTGCAGTCACTGGTTGTGCTTTCTTCTTTCTGATTTCCAAAATATCAATATCCCATAAAACCCAGTCCTGCGTGGTTGTCCTATGAAGGAATATCATGTGTGATTGAGTTCCTCCATGGCGGTAAACCCCCGTTAGCTCGAAGATACTGCCCATACCTATGGAAATTTCAATTTCTCTCACACCATTTATCTCCAAGAAGACTATAGAGAGAAGAGATGGACTCTGAAGAATATAAAATGAGAGAGAGAGAGAGAGAGAGAGAGAGAGAGAGAGAGAGAGAGAGAGAGAGAGAGAGAGAGAGAGAGAGAGAGAGAGAGAGAGAGAGAGAGAGAGAGAGAGAGAGAGAGAGAGAGAGAGAGAGAGAGAGAGAGAGAGAGAGAGAGAGAGAGAGAGAGAGAGAGAGAGAGAGAGAGAGAGAGAGAGAGAGAAGAGAGAGAGAGAGAGAGAGAGAGAGAGAGAGAGAGAGAGGAGAGAGAGAGAGAGAGAGAGAGAGAGAGAGAGAGAGAGAGAGAGAGAGAGAGAGAGAGAGAGAGAGAGAGAGAGAGAGAGAGAGAGAGAGAGAGAGAGAGAGAGAGAGAGAGAGAGAGAGAGAGAGAGAGAGAGAGAGAGAGAGAGAGAGAGAGAGAGAGAGAGAGAGAGAGAGAGAGAGAGAGAGAGAGAGAGAGAGAGAGAGAGAGAGAGAGAGAGAGAGAGAGAGAGTGAGAGAGAGAGAGAGAGAGAGAGAGAGAGAGAGATGGAGAGAGAGAGAGAGAGAGAGAGAGAGAGAGAGAGAGAGAGAGAGAGAGAGAGAGAGAGAGAGAGAGAGAGACTTACTTCGTCTTGAGCCTAACCTGGACGCCTTCCCTAATGGGTTCCCATTCAGTTGATGAGTCTAACCTCCGTGGCAGTGTTTGCGTTACCCTTTTGCCGGTCATGGCAAGGAACATTGGGATGTTTGAAGCGGTTAAGTACTTGCCAAAACAGCTTTTGAGACGAATCCCGTTCGTTTCTTCTACGATCTCCACCGTCCATCTAGCGTTCATAGACCGCCCGTCTCTGTCCTGGCTCACGGAATCTTCGTCTTCTTCCGCTAGAAGGTACTTGTCGTGGTAGCTACGTAAACGCACGGTTTCGGCTTTCTTGAAGATCTCCATTATTGTTCTGTCGCATCAAAATACCGCAATTTTCACAAAAGAATGTCTTAACAAAATGTATACGGGGTTCGTTAAGGCCATGCACAAAACGGAAAAGATCAAAATGCTTATAATCTTTCCTGCAAATTTCATCAAAACATTTATGTTTGAATTCGAAAATGGTATCAACACGAGTTTACATACCTGAAAACAGAGATCTAGAAATGGCCGGAGCAGCGAATTTCCTCAGATTTTACCTTTCAACGATTTGATTGAAGATCATTCATGCGAAAGATGTTGAGGTTCTTTCTTTGATTTGGATTAGAGAAAAATAAGGGGTTACTTTTCTTGTTATTTGTGGTATTATATTTCAAAGAATATTTGAGGGCATATTAGGGAACTAATACGTATATAGCTACTTATTTTTGTAGAGAGATTTCATTACATCTGTATGACTATATGGGTGGATTCCGCGGGTAAACATCAGACCCTTTTTCTCGTTATGCCTTTTGTCAAAGTGAACTCTTTACCGTTTGATTATTTTAGCAACTCAAAATTTTAGATGGTTCAAAAAAAAAAAGGTGTTATCTCAGTTTTCTTGTTTTGGCTACATGACTGATAGTGTTGTGTTCTTGGTTTTTGAAACGGGGAGAAAGACTTATTTTGGTTTGGTAATGAAGAAATGCAGTGGCATCGGTTCTTGTCGATTATGTATCTGATTTTTCTCCATATATGTATCATTCTAGACTTAAAATTTTTGTTTCATATTACTTAATTTCGCTGCCTTAGTTCGCAAAACTGATCAGACTTATCTCCATCTTTGTCTCAACAATCATAATTCATAGTGGCCCCAACTTGCATCTCTTGACATGAAGTCAGAAACAATATAACGTCAAAAGAGAACATGAAGTCAGAAACAATAGAACGTCAAAAGAGAAACGTCACAGCAACAACCGTAGAACATAAACAACATCACAACCCAAATTAATACTCTCTCCGTTTTATATTAGTTGTCATTCTAGTTTTAATATTTTGTTTCATATTATTTGTCATTCTGCAATTTCAATGCACATTTATGATCAATTTTTTCATTTTTATCCTACTTTAAAAGCTTATTAGTTATTCATATCAAATACTCCGTCCAGTTCATATTCATTGTCATTCTGGGCTTAATTTTTTGTTTCATATTACATGTCGTTTTGTATTTTTAATGCATATTTATGACTAATTTTTACATTTTATCCCTAATTTTTTAGCTTATTAATTATGCATATCAAATAAAACAGTGCATTAATTAAGGATAAAACAGAAAATTCAATTATTTTCTTAATGTACGTAAAACAACATAGAATGACAAGTATTATGAAACGGAGTGAGTAAAACATTGTATTAATTAGGGGTAAAACAAATTTTTAATATGTTTTCTTAATATGTGTGAAACAACCTATAATGACAACTATTTTAAAATAGAGGGAGTACGATGAGAGATTTGTAGCACTATGCACTATGTGGAAAGTGCAAGTCAATGTGTAAAATCGAAACGACACAAATGGAGTGTGAAGATTCGTGTAACGACCGCGAATCAAAATATGTATTTTTGGTTCGGGTGTCGATCGATACCAGCTCGATTTGAACTAGCGGATTAAGTTTTTAATCGCTCGGTTAGGCGGGTTTTGACTGGAAACCCGAGTTGTTTTGGTTGAAAACCCGAGTTGTTTTTTTAATATTTTTTTTAAAAGTCGAAAGGGGGGGGGGAACCCTTGTTTTAGGGACCCTTGTTTTGTGGGAAAAGTTAAGTCACTAAATGAGCAGCAGCTGAGGGAGAGAACGTGAGAAAGAGAGGAAGAAGAGGAAGAGAGAGGAGAAGAGAAAGAGGGAGGAAGGAGAGTTTCAGCCGGATTTTAAAAGAGACGACCGGCCAGGGAGTTCTGCTCGGTTCGGTCTCTAATTTTGAGGGTAAGTTCGTCGCTCTCTTAGCTTGATTTAGGAAGAAACCGCTTGTCATTTGGTTGAGTATTCTAGGAGTTATGGTCGTTGTACTGAGAGATGTTTCTGCAGCATCTCTTCTGCGATCAGTCCACTTCCATGGACGATTCCTGTCGTTCTGTATGAACCTAGGAGGCGAGCTAGATGTCATTGGAAAGCTCTGAGTCTTAGCTTCCCACAGACACCGATTTCGGTTTATTCAGAGGTGACCTCCGTTCTCTGTGTGCTTTTGAAGTTAGTGTGTCGTTTCTGAAATATTTGTTTTCAGAGTTCCGATCAACGAGCTTGCGAGCTGTTGTCCCGTCGAACTGCTTAGTTTTAGGAGACGATTTTTATACCGTTGGAAAGCTCTCGGTGTCTAGTTTCCAGAGCCGTTTTCCGATCGTGATTTGGTGTAGTAAGTCGCGAGTTATTTGCTTCTGAAAACAGGTGAGTGCGTGACCATGGTTTTTACGGGTATTTGGTGCGTTTGATTGCGAATTAAGTTGATTTGTTGTTCGATCAATGCTTGTTTGGGTCGTTTTTAGTGTTTAGATCAACGTAAGTATCGTAGTCTGTGGTTGACTTTACGATGACTTTTTGGGGTTGACTTTGCGTTGACTTTGCGGGGTTGACTTTGCGTTGACTTTACGGGGTTGACTTTTCGTGTTGACTTATTGCTTAATTGTGTTGTGTGGTGTTTTGATTGTTCCCTATACCCGTGCATCTAGCCAAGTAGATGGGATGATCGTACCACTGGGTATTTATGATAATACTCACGCATCTCTTATAACCATGTGATGCAGGTAAAGACAAAGTGTGATCGTGGAATCTGGCTGTGAAGAGGAGATGATCTAGTGTCTCGTTTGTGTTTATATCTATTCCACCTTTGTTATTGTGTTGAATTATTGTGTGGTTTAATATTTATGGGAATATTATTCTGGGTGTATAAAAAAAAAAAAAAAAAAATCTGGTTGTTTCATTTTGGTATCAGAGCCCTAGCGGTTCTAGGGCGGGTGGGCAGGGAGCCCTTATGGTTTTAGAGTAGTGACATTTAATTAATTGTGTGAGTTAATTGATTAATTGCTGTGTGGGTTTGGAGTCCTAGATCATCTTCTTCGAGCCTTCAATGAGATTCCACGGTATGTGTTTTTGTGATTTTTGTTGGTTTCTAGTATTCTTAGGTTCTGCTTCTGGTAGTGAAGCAGAATGGTTAGAAATACTACTAGATTTCCTGCTATTGGTAGAGCAGAGTGTGATTGCTAGACGTCGTGGGGGCCGTGGTGGCCGAGGACGTGGGTGCGCGCGGGGATTGGGAGTGAGTTTGCCGCGATTTTGGCTGGTGATTCGACGCAGGAGCGGATGGCAGACTCGTAGATGTATCTGGAGAAGTCAGTGGGCATGGCTAGTGTGAGTGTTAGTTTGCGAACTGGTGGGGCTAGTGAGGGTTCCAGGGATGCCGGTGTGGTAGCGGACCCATGCGTGGGTGCTGGTGTAACGCCCGCGAACCAAAAGTGGATTTTTGGTGCAGCGTCGAGCGACGCAGTGGCCTTGCGTCGAGCGATGCAAGTGTCGGCAGGCTGGCTATTTAAGTCAAAAATCGAATTTCTGGGCAGAATAACCCGATTTTTGAGAGAGGAAGCGAGAGGATTGAGAGGAGAGGTTGTTGTTGTTGTTTCCTTCGTGTTTCTCAATCTTATTAGGCTTGTCAGGAGTGTGAGAGGTTGTGTGAGCAAGTTAGAATCGTGCGGGGAAGGAATTCGGGTTTGGGGAATCCGTGTTCGTCGTGTTCTTCGTGTTCTTCGTCGATTTCACAGCGGGTGCAGGTGGATCTATGACCGTGATGATCGTTTGGCGGGATTGTTACAGTTGATTTTAGAGCGGTTACTTGGGGTTGTGCTGGCTCGGGGTTAGGCTCCGGTAGAGCCAGGAGTGGCTGGAGTGGTTGGTAAGGCTAGTGTTCAGTTAGGTGTAGCTGGTGTTCGGTTAAGAGTGGCTGGTGTTTAGTCAGGTGTGCAGCCGGGGTTGGCTGGGGTACAGCCGGGTATGGCTGGGGTACAGCCGGGGTTGGCTGGGGTGCAGCCGGGTATGGCTGGGGTACAGCCAGGGTTGGCTGGGGTGCAGCCAGGATTGGCTGGGGTGCAGCCGGGTATGGCTAGGGTAGAGGAGCTTCCATCTTATCTGAGGATGATGGAGCAGATGCAACAGATTGGTACTGCGTTTTTCTCGAAAAGTACTAAGCCTGAGGGCCCGATGAGCGGCGGATGAGTGAGAAGCGTAACTTCGACTCTTTGAGGTGTCCAGATGGATACAGAGTGGATCTGGCAGTGCATTATTTGGAGGGTGATGCGCATCTCTGGTGAAGAGGTGTAGAGGCTAGGAGGGTGCAGGCCGAGATAGTCTGGGAGGATTTCTTGGCGGAGTTTAACGCCAAGTATTTCCCGTAGGAGGCGGTGGACCGTTTGGAGTCTAGGTTTCTGGACCTGACTCAGGGAGATCGGTCAGTGAGGGAGTTTGATGCTGAATTCAGTCGACTTCTGGTACATGCAGGGAGAGGCATGGAGGGCGAGGATGCCCAGGTTAAGAGGTTTTTGAAAGAACTTCGTCCAGATTTGAGGATTCGCTGCAGGGCGAGTAGGTTCACCACGAGGGCAGAGCTGGTTGAGATGGCTGCTGCAATCGAGGAGGATCTCGGGAAGCAGGTTGTGGTGGTTAGTCCACTGGTGCAGCAGCAGCAGCCGAGGAGATCTCAGCAGTAGGTGAATTTAGGCAGGGGCGGTAAGCCTGCTTGGACAGAAAAGGAAGTGGGAGAGCACTTTGGAACCAAGTCAGAGGGTTCAGGGTGGTGTGAGATGCTTCGGGTGTGGGAGCATGGATCACAGGTTGGCGAGCTATCCAAGGATGGACGAGTCTCGGGGTAGTACGTTAGGGTTCTTAGGCACATGGGTATTCTGCAAGGACCTTAGTTGTGGGCGGATGTGAGTTCCACGTGTTATTCAATTCGGGAGCTGCGAATAGCTTCATTACTCCGGAGTGTGCGGAGGGTAGCGGGATCCGGAGCGATTCCGGGGAGCAGCCGGGAGTAGTCAAGGTTGCTGATGGTAGGACATTGGCTACTTTCGGGCAGGCTCGTGGTGTGTGGATGTTCTGGTGGCGGGAGAGTTGATGCCAGCAGATCTGGTCTTGAGTCCGGTGGAGTTGTACGATGTCGTCCTTGGTATGGATTGGGTTGGATCGGTTTAGGGTCCATCGGGATTGTCATCAAGGATGGACGTGTTTGAGCGAAAGTCTGGGAGGTTGGGTTATCTGAGTGTGAGGCCGATTTCCGGGAATATCATATTTTGGACTACATGAGGTAGCTCAGGTTTGTGATGCTTATTGAACGTTTAAGAATTTATCGCTCTAGGGTATGAGTAGATGCCCGAACAACTCATAGGGGGATGGTGGTTCCCCTGTTTTTATTGCATTTCACTAGGGGATGGTGGTTCTCCTGTGTTATACTGAGAGATGGTTGTTCTCTCGAGGGGATGGTTGTTCCCCTGCAAATACCGTGAGCTAATGGGATGCGTTCCTGAGGGTATGCGAGGTGTTTTGATGAGTTGGGAGCAATGAATGTCTGAAAACGTGTGGATCAGTATAGGAGCAGATGCGGACCTCAGAGATCATGCGGGTTGATCTAGTGTGGTGATGCCAATTGGTTTGACGGATGCCCAGCAGCGTTCATGCGGTTGATGAACGGGGTGTTCCAGGAGAATCTGGACGTGTTCGTGATCATCTTCGTAGATGATATTCCGGTTACTCGAGGAGTCCGGAAGAACACGAGGTGCACTTGAGATTGGTTTTGGAGAAGCTGCGGGAGCAGAAGCTGTACGCAAAGTTGAGTAAATGCAGATGCGGGCAGCGAGAGATGAGTTTTCTTGGCCATGTGCTGTCTGCAGAGGGAGTTTTCGTAGATCCGGCTAAGATTGAGGCTATCAGAGGGTGGCCTAGACCGAGGAATGCCACTGAGATCAGGAGTTTTCTTGGGTTGGCAGGTTATTATCGGAGATTCATCGCGGGATTTGCGAGTTTGGCTAAGTCGATGACCAAGTTGACAGGGAAGGACGTTTTTTTGTGTGGTCTTCTGCGTGCGAGGAGAGTTTTAGCAAGCTGAAGGAGATGTTGACGAGTACACCGGTGTTGGCTTTACCCGAGCCGGGTGAGCCTTACGTGGTGTATACCGATGCTTCGGGTGTTGGTCCGGGTTGTGTCCTGATGCAGCAGGGAAAGGTTATTGCGTATGCTTCGAGGCAGTTGAGGAAGCATGAGTGCAATTACCCTACCCATGATTTGGAGTTGGCTGCGGTAATTTTCGCTCTAAAGATTTGGAGATCTTATCTTTACGGCGGAAAGGTTCAGGTGTTCACAGACCACAAGAGTCTGAAGTATTTCTTCACTCAGCCGGAGCTGAACCAGAGACAGAGGCACTGGATAGAGTTGGTAGCGGATTACGATTTAGAGATCGAATACCATCCGGGTAAGGCTAATCTGGTTGCAGATGCGTTGAGTCGGATGAGGGTTGCTTCGGCTCAGGAACGGGATATGGAAGCTCTGGTGAGCGAGATTAGTACATTGAGGTTGTGTGTAATCTCACAGGAGCCGTTGGGGTTAGAGGTAGCTAACCAGGCAGATTTGCTGAGTCGTATTCGAGCAGCTCAGGAGTTGGATCCGATATTGATTGATGCTGCTAGGGTTGCAAGTTCAGAGTATATGGTCTCGGCGAACGGGACGATACTGGTGAACGGACGGGTTTGTGTACCCAAGGATGAGGATCTGAGGCAAGAGATCTTGCGTGAGGCTCATGCGAGCATGTTATCGATTCATCTGGGGCGACCAAGATGTATCGTGATCTGAAACGGTATTATCACTGGGTCGGGATGTAGCTAATTGGGTTGCAGCGTGCAACGTGTGTCAGCTGGTGAAGGCTGAGCATCAGGTTCCGAGTGGTATGTTGCAGAGTTTGCCCATTCCGGAGTGGAAGTGGGACTTGATTACCATGGACTTCGTGACGGGTTTACCTGTGTCTCGGACGTATGATGCGATTTGGGGGATTTTGGATCGTCTGACCAAGTCAGCACATTTTCTTGCCATTAAGAAGACTGACGGAGCGACGGTATTGGCTAGGAAGTATGTGCGTGAGATTGTGAGGTTGCACGGGGTGCCAATGAGTATAGTGTCAGACAGGGATCCGATCCGAGGTTTACTTCAGAGTTCTGGAAGGCATTTCAGGCTGAGATGGGCACTAAGGTGCATATGAGTACAACATATCATCCACAGACGGACGGGCAGTCTGAGAGAACGATTCAGACATTGGAGGATCTACTGAGGATGTGTGTGCTGGATTACGGTGGACATTGGACGGATCATCTTAACCTGGTGGAGTTTGCGTATAACAATAGTTACCAGGCGAGCATTGGGATGGCTCCGTATGAGGCCCTGTATGGGCGACCATGCCGTACACCGTTATATTGGACCCAAGTGGGGGAGAGGAGCCTGTTTGGTGTAGATTTTGTTCAGGAGACAACGAAGAGGATCCGTGTCTTGAGGCTGAACATGAAGGAGGCGATAAGAGGAGGAAAGAGTTGGAGTTGGAGTTGGGAGATTTGGTGTATCTCAAGGCGGCGATGTTGAGGGGTCCTAACAGATCCATTTCTGAGAATAAGCTAAGTCCGAGGTTTATGGGTCCGTTCAAGGTTTTGGAGCGGATAGGACCAGTGGCTTATCGGTTGGAGTTACCTCAGAGTATGAAGGCTTTTCATAAGGTCTTCCATGTGTCGATGCTGCGGAAGTGTTTACATGAGTCTGAGGAGGTGTTGGCTAGGATTCCGGAGGATCTTCAGCCCAACATGACGTTGGAGGCGCGACCGGTGAGGATTCTCGAGAAGAGAGTCAAGGTTCTGCGCCGGAAGAGGATACCGTTGGTGAGAGTTGTGTGGGATTGTGATGGTGCCGAGGAGGAGACGTGGGAACCAGAAGTGAAGATGAAGGCAAAGTTTGCGAAGTAGTTCGAGAAGCAAGCGGAGGCTTGAGTTTTGTTGTGTTTCAGACTTGTACGCGAGGGATTTATGAGTTGTATTTTCGTTTTGGGTTGTAACGATTATACATTGTTGATGATTTAATAAGATGGCGTATTCTTGTTAATCTTGGTGTCATGATGCGAGTTTTGTCGACATGTGACTAGTGGGGTCATGTAGGTCGACAAGTGATTTTGGATGCACATTTCAGGCTATTGTCTCGGTGAGGGGGACGGTGGGTCTCGGTATGTTTATTCAGGAGATAGTGGGTCTCGGCATATACTCGGAGATAGTGGGTCTCGGCATATACTCAGAGATAGTGGGTCTCGGCATATACTCAGAGATAGTGGGTCTCGGCATATACCCAGAGATAGTGGGTCCCCGCAATACACGGGGGATAGTGGATCCCCAACGCACTGTAGCTCAAAGGGTGACGACCCTGCGAGTAGATACGGTGGGCTGTATATGCGTATGAGTATGAGTATGCGTATGAGTATGAGTATGAGTTATGAGAAGTAGTGCCTGAACGTGATCGTGATTGTGAGACTGCAGGAGTTTCAGGGATTGTTGAGCAGATTGTGGAGTGGCGTCTAGTCTAGGGTTTTGCTTATGATCGAGACTTCGATTCAGATGAACCTGATAACAGATGTACTACCCTTGGTCTAACTTTAGGTCTACGGTTGGTTGTTCATGTTCTTGTTTGATTGTTGCGCAAACAAACGGACAGACCTAATCCGGGTCGAGAACGTTACATCGCGGATGTTCCGGGTGAAACTGATCAGGGTTCCGATCAGAAGTGAGCCTTAGGGTGGCGGGTTGTGTATGGTTGAGGGTGATCTCGCGTACGGATGGACGGGATTTTATGTTGGCCAGGAGGGCGAGTTGTGGGGTGACAGAGTTGTGTGATTCGAGGACGAATCCTTTTTAGTGGGGGAGAATTGTAACGACCGCGAATCAAAATATGTATTTTTGGTTCGGGTGTCGATCGATACCAGCTCGATTTGAACTAGCGGATTAAGTTTTTAATCGCTCGGTTAGGCGGGTTTTGACTGGAAACCCGAGTTGTTTTGGTTGAAAACCCGAGTTGTTTTTTTAATATTTTTTTCAAAAGTCGAAAGGGGGGGGGGAACCCTTGTTTTAGGGACCCTTGTTTTGTGGGAAAAGTTAAGTCACTAAATGAGCAGCAGCTGAGGGAGAGAACGTGAGAAAGAGAGGAAGAAGAGGAAGAGAGAGGAGAAGAGAAAGAGGGAGGAAGGAGAGTTTCAGCCGGATTTTAAAAGAGACGACCGGCCAGGGAGTTCTGCTCGGTTCGGTCTCTAATTTTGAGGGTAAGTTCGTCGCTCTCTTAGCTTGATTTAGGAAGAAACCGCTTGTCATTTGGTTGAGTATTCTAGGAGTTATGGTCGTTGTACTGAGAGATATTTCTGCAGCATCTCTTCTGCGATCAGTCCACTTCCATGGACGATTCCTGTCGTTCTGTATGAACCTAGGAGGCGAGCTAGATGTCATTGGAAAGCTCTGAGTCTTAGCTTCCCACAGACACCGATTTCGGTTTATTCAGAGGTGACCTCCGTTCTCTGTGTGCTTTTGAAGTTAGTGTGTCGTTTCTGAAATATTTGTTTTCAGAGTTCCGATCAACGAGCTTGCGAGCTGTTTTCCCGTCGAACTGCTTAGTGTTAGGAGACGATTTTTATACCGTTGGAAAGCTCTCGGTGTCTAGTTTCCAGAGCCGTTTTCCGATCGTGATTTGGTGTAGTAAGTCGCGAGTTATTTGCTTCTGAAAACAGGTGAGTGCGTGACCATGGTTTTTACGGGTATTTGGTGCGTTTGATTGCGAATTAAGTTGATTTGTTGTTCGATCAATGCTTGTTTGGGTCGTTTTTAGTGTTTAGATCAACGTAAGTATCGTGGTCTGTGGTTGACTTTACGATGACTTTTTGGGGTTGACTTTGCGTTGACTTTGCGGGGTTGACTTTGCGTTGACTTTACGGGGTTGACTTTTCGTGTTGACTTATTGCTTAATTGTGTTGTGTGGTGTTTTGATTGTTCCCTATACCCGTGCATCTAGCCAAGTAGATGGGATGATCGTACCACTGGGTATTTATGATAATACTCACGCATCTCTTATAACCATGTAATGCAGGTAAAGACAAAGTGTGATCGTGGAATCTGGCTGTGAAGAGGAGATGATCTAGTGTCTCGTTTGTGTTTATATCTATTCCACCTTTGTTATTGTGTTGAATTATTGTGTGGTTTAATATTTATGGGAATATTATTCTGGGTGTATAAAAAAAAAAAAAAAAAAAAATCTGGTTGTTTCAATTCGGCTCAAGTACATGAAGCTTGCTTTAACGTATCGGGGAAACCAAAGTCATTTGATGAAGCGTTTGAGATCAAGGCATGAAGAGATGCAATGCGTGAAGAAATCAAGATGATAAAGAAGAACGGTACGTGACTACTTGTAGACAAACTAAAGAAGAAGCACATCGGTGTGAAGTGGATATATCGTATCAAGACGGATGCGAATGGAAAGCCAACCAAGTACAAAGCGAGGCTAGTCGCGAGAGGATTCTCTCAAGAATAGAGTTGGTGTTAACGCAACAAGGTTTGACGAATAAAGGAAGAAGCTTGGAATGAAACCAAAACTTAATTAAGGAAGAGTGTTAGTCGATAATTGAGTTTAGGTTTAATAATTATATAGTTAATTATTTATGTTAAGTCAAATAGTGTGTCTTTAAGAGTTATAAGTGAAAAGTTACAACTGTTAATGTTTGTGTTGTTTCAGTTCAAGTCTATATAAAGACTATATCTTTGTATTGTAACTAACTCAAGTTTTTGGTCAATAAAAGTTTCAGTGTTTACGCTTTCTCTTTCTCTCTGTTTTCTTCTTCTCTTGTTCAAGTCTTCTTGTTCAAGTTATCACATAACGAAGCGTAACAGAGCACAAGCTTTATCAACAAATTTAGCATCTAAAAAATTATGGAGATTCTGCATACTACCCCTTAGATAAAAGAAAACTTATAAAGCTAAAAGCCTAAAACATTAGCCATAAATCATATTATCAGAGGCTTAAAAAAACATGCGCAATGCATTATATATCTTGTTGCCATATTTGTCCTTTTCTTCATTTGGTTGAGCACTATAAATCTTCTTCTTCTTCTTCTTCTTCTCTTCCAGAGCTTTAATCAGATCGTTAAGAGATCCATCAGCATCTATTTCACGATTCTTCTTCATCAAATTCTCAGCGACATCAG
Organism: Arabis hirsuta; assembly: GCA_964056655.1. Lineage (NCBI taxonomy): Eukaryota > Viridiplantae > Streptophyta > Magnoliopsida > Brassicales > Brassicaceae > Arabis > Arabis hirsuta. The sequence continues at coordinate 22,925,734 of OZ053310.1, forward strand.
CTGGTGTGATCTTAGTTTCTTTCAACAACGACTCGATCTTTTGGAACAGAGGATGAGAATCAAGCTCCAGATAGTTCTTGGAAAGAATCTTGAACGCCTCGTAAGTACAGTAAGACAACTCAATATGCATATCCATTCTTCCTCTCCTGATTAAAGCAGGGTCAAGTTTCGCCAAGTGATTCGTTGTGAAGACAATGATCCTCTCTTGTCCACAAGCAGACCATATCCCATCTATGAAGTTTAAAAGCCCCGAAAGTGTTACAAAACTCTTGTCTTTTTCTTTGCCTTCTTCTTCTTCTCCATCTTTTCGCATGTTCGTCAAATGGTTCTCCTTCTTTCTTTTACCGGTAAGATCCAAAGAGCAATCAATGTCTTCAATCACGATAATCGACTTACTAGAAGTAGCAGTGAGTAGTTCCCTCAACTCTGAGTTGTTCCGAATGGCAGTGAGCTCAAGATCATAGATACTATAGTTTAAAAGATTCGCCATCGCAGCAATCATCGTGGACTTACCGGTACCGGGTGGTCCATAGAGTAAGTAACCTCTCTTCCAAGCTTTCCCAATCTTGTTGTAATAATCTTTCCCATTGCTAAACGCATCAAGATCATTCAAGATCTCTTCTTTCTTCTTTGAATCCATAGCTAATGTCTGAAAACTCGCGGGATGCTCGAAATCAATGTATCTCCAAAACCTCGTCTTGCTTGAACCCCATTGAGAACTCGGATTGTTAGTGAACAGATTCGGCTTCTTGTTCTTGGCTTCAATCAATTTCCCTTCTTCAACAACGTAATTTATGTATGACCCGGTTACAACATCTCGTGAGCGTCTATGGAAAGTGAGCTTGTAGGTTCTAAATCCAATGGAATCGGTTCCATTCTCCCACCAGACACCAACTCCTTCGTACTCATCTCTGACTTTAGTCTCGTCTCGTTTCAAGACTAAACCCTTAGTGTCTTTAACCTGGCTTGCTCTTAGATGCTTGGCTTTATCGGTTGCTTTTGCACCAAGGTAAGTCTCGATGGCTGAGAAAGCGTGGTTGAATTGATAATCTTCGTATTGAGAGAAGTTGATTTCGACATAAGGGGAGAAGAAGTTGATGAATCTGTCGGAGAATCTCTGGAAAAAGGTGAGTTGTTGGATTGTTGAAAGAAGAAACTCTTGAATAGCGATCTTCAAGTGGTTTGGGAAGATTTGTTGAATAGTTGCCCACAAGAACAATAAACTCGCCAATCTTGAACCAAATGTATTTCCCATCATCATCATCTTTGTTTATCAAAAAGAAGAAGAAGAAGAAGAAGTTATTTTGTAAGTAAAAGGTGGTTGTGTTTGGGTTTAATGTAGTACTACGTATATATATATATGTGTGTATTGCCTTGTCCTTGGGCACCAAGTTTAGATTATTACACACTTTTCCAAAATAATGTTTCTGTTTTCACTTTTCAGTGCCCAATGTCATTTAATGCGTAGTTCCACTTCCAGTAAACCTTTTTCATCGGATTTTCTTATTCGTGTTTTAATTTGTTTCCTTTCTTTCAAATAGTGCAATACTCAAAATCACATCTAGTAAACGATAAAAAAGTATTTATATATTCTTATCCGATCTTTATTCGGTTTTACCCCCTTGTTCGCGCTAGGCGTGAGTCGGGTATTCGGTCTATTCCTAGTGATTTTTAGAAAATTCGGATATAAATCGGGAAATACTCTGGGAGTAATTTTTGTAATATTTACCTATTTACATAGTTATATATTATATTTGGCGAAATAAGCATATGATTCTTCAGGGCCTAATGGTTAAGTCTCGCTCAGCTTTATTGTAATTTGTGGGTTCGAGTCCATGGTAATGCGTTTTCTTTGTTTTCTTTTAATATTTCGATTAAATGAGTAATAAATTACTCTCTTGCCCTTATCTTCTTCCTAGAATTATTCTAAACCCTAGTCGCCGCGTCCTATTTTTTTGTTTTCACGATTTCGATCATTTTCTTCGTTTTTTTGTTGTTTTTTTAGCAAAAATCATAGATCTATCATCTATATACAAAAGGCAACTAAGTTTAGTGGGATTTTCAAAATTTGGCCGAATTAGACAAATGTTTAACAAAGTTTTTGCTATCCGATTTCCTTATAACTCACCGATTTTCTTAAAATCACGGACTCGGCGGTGATTAGCCGGTGTCCCGCGGTAGGTCTCCGAACGCCACGGTGAGCTTCGTCCAACGTTTTCTCGGGCGAGTTTTAATCAACTCGGCCGAGTTTTAGAACAGAGGTTTTACCTGAACTATGAGAACATGTTTATCCATGATACTCCGTGCATATCATTAATATTAGTTTTTTTAACACTATATTTTTATTATTATTCTACTATAAATTATGAGAATTGTTACATCCACGATTCTACAACGGCATGTCTACTGTCTTGATCCACGCCAATCGATTCTACCTTACCCACGCTGAAGATCTCTTGCAAACTTGTCTCCATTAATCTGCATATATAATAATAAATCGCATCTTATGAAATTCGAACTCCAGACCTCCTAGTGTAGAAGCATTAATAAACCTTTGATCGACCAGTGGGCCAAGGGCGCTTCCACCATTAACATTAGTTTAATATTAATTTTAATAATAAAATTTAATCTTTGAGACTCATTAAGAATTTTCTAAGTTTTGTATATCCAATGGTGATACTCAATGAGATTCTAAAAAATAAAATAAATTTAATTTTTTATAAAAAATAAAATGAAAGAAAATCAAATTAGTATATATAAATATACAAAATTTTATAAAAACTTGAATTTATTATGTTACATAAAATTGTAAACATAATCACAATCCGTTTAAACAAATTGAAACATAAAATCGCATATAGTAAATTTTTGTAAACAACCTATAATTTTTTGCCAAATATGTAGATATCTCTGTGAAATACATGTAGATGTCTCTGAGCAATCTAATAACATGTACCTGAATTTTTTGGGTATAATTAATTGTGATCCGACCCGAACATGTATCCAAAAAAACTCGAACATGTACCGGACCCGAAACCTTATAGGTACATGTATGAGTATAAAATTTCTATATCCGACGGAACCTGTACCCGATAGGACCCGATCCGGATCCGACTCGAATACCTGTATGCCCAGACTTATCCTAAACTTTCATTTTCATAAATGAAATTAGATATTTGCATTACGAGTAAGAACATGTTTATTAGTGAACTTTTGAAACTATCATTAAATAAAAATAATTAAAAGAATAAAAATTGAAGAGATCTGAGTGTGAGACGTATCAACACGGCGAGACCCAAGAGACAGTTTTATAGGGCCACGTGGCAAGTCATGATTGGACCACTGAGATTTTTCTTTTTTTGCTAAATAGAAAAATCTCAGTGGTCCAATCATGACTCGCCACGTGGCCCTATAAAACTGTCTCTTGGGTCTCGCCGTGTTGATACGTCTCACACTCAGATCTCTTCAATTTTTATTCTTTTAATTATTTTTATTTAATGATAGTTTCAAAAGTTCACTAATAAACATACTCATACTCGTAATGCAAATATCTAATTTCATTACGTAACTAGAGTGGACTAATCAGTCAACATGGCCCAGTTAAGGTTCTATTGTGGGATTTTTGTTTTTTGTGTGCTAAACTATGGTGAGATTTAATTACGTAACTAGTGTGGATTTTCTTGTAAATACAGTGGTGGACCGTGGACTCTCGCGTTTTTTTTTTTGAGAATTTGCAGTCCATATATACACATTATAGCTTTATTGGTTTTCTATACAAACACACTATTCAACATCTGTTGAAGAAAAACATCTGTGCAGTAGAGTATGCGTTCTGATGAAAATCTTCCACTCCCTCTGTTTCAAATTACTTGTCGTTTTAGAAGATTTAACACAAATTAAAAAAATCATTAAATTTTCAGTTTTACCAATAATTAATACATTATTTTGTTTGACAAAAATAATTAATGAGCTAAAATTTAAAGACAAAACTAGAAAAATTGATCATAAATATGCATTGAAATTGCAGAATGACAACTAATTTGAAATAAGAAAATAAAGCTGAAATGACAAATATTGTGAAACGGAGGGAGTAGTATCTTACCTATAGATATTACACTATGTGTATATTGAACATATACATACAATCGAAACATATCTCACGTATGTAATGTTTAGTTAATTTAATGTTTTTTTATCGAAAAGGTGTGTGTGGTAGAGTGTTTTATTGTGCGAAAGAGAGAGGAAGTTTTGTGGTAGAGTCTTCTTCCTCTTGTTTTTGAATTTCGAAAAAGAATACAAAGCATCTCGAGAATGAGCCGATGGATCAAAGGGAGAAATCAAAAGAGGGTTCCCGAAACGTAAGTCTCTTAATATGTATAAGATTTATTGAATAGTAATTTTAATTTTTAAGACCTAATTTTATTTGGTTGCATGTCCTTTCAGCCAACGTCGATGGAGAAGCCCGATCTTCCTCCTCAAATGTTCGCCGCCGGCCATGAGCCTGTTGGGGTTCGAGTGACCGCATATCATCCCGCTGGAGGGATTCGGTCAATTCTTAATGCTTTGGAACAAGATGAAGTAGATTATCTAAGGAACTCCTCTTTTGGGAAGTTTTTAACTATAGCAGACAAACCTGGGTATTCAGGGAGGTTTGAGAGATTTATAATCTCCTGGAAGTTGAAAGTTAAGAAGAAGAAAGAGATATGGTTTTTGTTTGCTGGTAGACCTATTAGGTTTTCATTGAGGGAGTTTGCTATTGTTACTGGTTTGCTGTGTGGGAAGTTTCCGAAGAGATCTAAGAAGAAGATGGAGAAAAACATTAGCGAGACACCGTATTGGCCGTCATTGTTAAGGAAATTACAGTCTATCACTGTTACTTCTGTCATCAGAATGTTAAAGAGGAAGATTGTGACTGATGAGGAAACTCGAATCAAGTATGCTTGTCTTGCTTTACTGGCCTCTGTGCTTCTCCCGACGATACCCGGAAAGTGTATCTCCGGTGGAATTACGCATTCTGTTCCATAAACAAGAGCAAATGGGGTTTCGCCTGTAGCTCGTCGTGGCGTTGTCCGGTGAGACCATAAAACTCCTTCCAGCTCGTCGGCCCAGCGTCCTTTCTTCTCGTCAAGTCTTTTCTTCAATCCATTGACAATCGACTTGTTGATGGCTTCGGCTTGGCCGTTTCCTTGCGGGTATCTTGGTGTCGACTTGCTGAGACGAATCTTCCACTTCTCGCAAAAGCCTTCAAATCGAGCCGAAATGAACTGAGAACCGTTGTCAGTGACGATCTCATAAGGGACACCATGGCGACAGATTATATTTCTCCATACAAAACCTTCGACTTGGGCATCCTTAATGCTGGCGCATGATCCTGCTTCAACCCATTTTGAGAAATAGTCCGTCAAGACGAGTAGGAACTTCTTTGTTTTGGAAGGGTGCATAGGTCCGACGATGTCCATAGACCAACGCATAAACGGGTAAGGCGAAGAGATAGATGAAAGTAGCTCGGCGGGCTGATGAATTATTAGGGCGTGGCGCTGGCATTTCTCGCACTTAGCCGAGAATTTTTCACTGTCTCTAACCATCGTTGGCCAATAGTAACCGTGCCTCTTTATCTTTATAGCTAAAGCTCTTCCGCCGGAGTGGTTGCCGCACGATCCGCTATGGACTTCTTCCATAACGCTCCGAGCTTCTCTTCCTTCAACACAGTTGAGCAATGGACCGGAAAAACTCCATTTGAAGACATTTCCGTCAAGTATGACGTAACGAGCATCTTGAGCCTTTATTTTGTGAGCTGCCCATTTGTCCGCCGGGCCGACTCCGTCGACTAGGTATTCTCGGATCGCGCTAAGCCATCCCCTATCGCAACCATATTCTTTTGCTTGTGTATCTTCAGGAACAAGATTGGGCAGGTGGTTTATTCTACAGAAGATGATGGGCTCGTTGTGGAAGGAAGGTGGGTTTTCTCTGAGCGGTTCATCATACAGGGCTAGGTCGTCTGCCATAGGCGTGTTGCTAGGCAATCGTTCGCTTCGCGATAAGGTTGTATCGGGTCGGGCGGGTTCGTTATCGACATCCGTCATATCTTGTTCTGTCGAGGCCAAAACATGGGTCGAGTCTCCTGTTTCGGCTACTTGTGTTGTAGCAGGACCTTGGTATTTACTTTGGTTTTCTGGCTCGGTGGACTGGTTAACATCTTCCATTTCATCGTCGGATCCCTCGCTAGGCGTGTCGATTTCTTCGGTAAGTGCTTTGTTAGGAGTGTCGCTTTTCTCGGCAGCTTTCTTAGCTTGAGAACGGGTTACGACGTTTATCGCTCCAGGCGGACCGATGCTCGAGTGTTCAATATGTTCCACTGGGATTACACGTTTTAGCTCAGAGCTAGATGTTGATGCTAACACCGCCAGTGCGTCTGCCGAAGTGTTCTCGCCGCGGGGTATCCTTGTTAGGACGAACTCCTTGAATTCGACTGCTAGCTCCTTTACGATTTGCAAATACGCTTCCATCCGCACGTCCTTTGCAGTATACTCTCCGGTGAATTGATTTACGACGAGCTGCGAATCACAGAATGCGTGGAAAGAGTCAATTTTTAGTCCCTTGGCGAGCCGCATTCCTGCTATCAGAGCCTCATACTCTGCTTCATTATTGGATGCCTTGAAGCCTAGCCGAAAAGACTGCTCCAATATTTCTTTGGTTGGTGATGTGAGTCGTATGCCGACTCCAGCCCCGTTTTTGGACGACGAGCCGTCGACATGAAGTGTCCAAGTCAAAACTGGTTTCTCTTTGCTGAGACTGCCTTCTGGTAATTCTAACAAAAAGTCTGCCAGAACTTGAGATTTGATGCTCGTTCGTGATCGGTACTCGATGTCATATTCGCTAAGTTCAATTGCCCATTTCGTTAGCCGTCCCGACTAGCTGGGGCTGTGTAAGATGGTCCGGAGGGGAAACGTGCTCAGGACGATGATTGAATGGGATTGGAAGTATGGCCGCAGCTTCCTTCCCGACATGAGGACCGACAAGGCCAATTTCTCCACTTGGGGATATCTTGTCTCAGCGTCGGTAAGGCTCTTGCTGACATAAAAGATTGGCTTCTGCTCGCCCAGCTCTTCTCGGACTAGGACTCCACTGATCGCTGTTTCAGACACAGCGGTGTATAGAAAAAGCGGCTCCCCTTCTACTGGTTTGGCGAGCACCGGAGGGCTCGACAGATACTTCTTGAGTTGCTGGAAGGCCTCTTCACACTTCTCCGTCCACTCGAAAGGTTTCTTCTTCTTTTTCCCGGTGTCCTTTTTTCCAGCATTCTTTACGTCATCCTTTTTGTCTCGTAGAATATCGTAAAACGGTAGGTATTTGTCGGTTGATCTTGAAATAAATCGGTTGAGTGCCGCTACTCTTCTGGTTAATCTCTGCACTTCTCGCTCTGTTCTTGGCGATGCCATGTTTAGGAGCGCGTCAATCTGCTTTGGATTTGCTTCAATTCCCCGGCGAGTCACTAAGTACCCTAAGAATTCTCCGGACGCGACGCCGAATCTGCACTTCTCCGGGTTTAGTTTCATGTTGTGAGAGTTTAATCTTTCGAAACACTCTTCCAAATGAGCTATGTGGTCTTTTTCTTCCAGCGACTTCACTAGCATGTCGTCAATGTAGACTTTCATGGTCCTGCCGAGCTGTTTTGCGAACATCTTATTGACTAAACGCTAGTATGTCGCCCCGGCGTTTTTGAGGCCGAATGGCATTACCTTATAGCAGTATATCCCTCTGTCCGTGATGAACGCGATCTTGTCGCGGTCTTCCGGTTTCATGAAAATTTGGTTATATCCGGAGAAGGCATCCATAAACGATAACAGCTTGTTGCCTGTTGTTGCTTCGACGAGCCGGTCAATATGGGGGAGAGGAAAACTATCTTTCGGACAAGCTTTGTTTAAATCTGTGAAATCTACACATACGCGCCATTTTCCGTTTTTCTTTTTTACCACTACCGGGTTTGCCAACCAGTCGGGGTATTTGATTTCCGTGATCGAGCCGACCCGTAGCAACCTTTCTACTTCGTCATTGACTGCCTTTGCTCTTTCCGAGCCAAGTTTCCTTCTTTTCTGTTTAATTGGTTTGAACGTTGGGTCAACGTTCAATTCGTGGCTTGCAACGTCGATATCTATCCCTGGCATGTCTTCGGCCGACCAGGCAAAAGCGTTCACGTTCTTCTTCAAGAATCTGACGAGTTGCTCCTTGAGTTCTTCGTTTAGTTCGGCCTCGATTTCCACACATCTTTCAGGGTGCCGCTCCTCGATACAGACCTTGATGACTGGATCGCAAGTCGGTCTAACTTCTTTTGCGCGATCCTCCGTTATTTGTAATTGCTATAAGATTTTAGAGAGCCCCTTCACCGGCTCCCTATCCAATTTCATCTTCTTATGCTCCTCCTTAACGGTATCTGCTGTAACGGGTTTTCTTATCTTGTGTTCTGTCAAGAAACACATTCGCGACTCCTTCTGGCTGCCGTAAATCGTTTTGATTCCTTTCGGAGTAGGAAACTTCACACACAGATGATAAGTTGATGCGACTGCCCGCATCAGATTCAACCAAGGCGTGCCCAAAATAGCATTGTAAACCGTTGGGTGGTCAGCTACTTCGAATTCGACGGTCTTGGTCATTCCTCCTGCTCGAACAGGCAGTCGGATAAGTCCGGAGGTCATAGTCGTTTCTCCAGAGAAGCTAGTGAGTGGCTTCGAATAGGGCTTGATATCCGACAAGTCAGTATTCATCTTCTTTAGGGTGTTTTTGAAGATAATATCGACAGTACTCCCCGTGTCTATCAGGATTCGAGCTACGTCACAGTCACTAATGACGAGTTCGATTACAAGGGGATCGTCATTCGGTCGGTCTATCCCCACGGTCTCGGATTCTTCGAATGAGATTATATCGTTTGGAAATTTCGAAGGAGTTTGAAGGTTGACGCTGACTTCGGCTCGTCGTTGGAAAGCCTTTATTGATTAGACGGTGTCACCACAGTAGCGCGAACCGCCCATAATCATGTCAATACGCCTTCTGGTACCGGGGGGTGGACTTTCACTTCCACGCCTTCTTCGTTGCGGTGTCTCGCCGTTAGGCTTGTCCTTTTCATCTGGCTCGAAGTCTTTAAGGCTGAACTCTCCTTTAAGCTGGCCAACTGCCAGTTTTGCAGCAAGCATGCGGCCGAGATTCCTGCAATTAGCGGTGGAGTGCCCATGGATTCGGTGATGATCGCAGAAAGCTTGCTCGTCGTAGGTGCTTTGTCCCCTAACCCACGTATTGCTCATCATAAATCTTCCACGGCCTCTCCCCCTTCCTCTACCGTATCCGGGCGAGTCCACTTGAAAGTTATGGGCTCCTCTGAATCCTCCTTCGTGTTGGATGAACCCGCTAGACTGGTTGTTCTTCTTGTTGCTTTGGTTGTTCTGATTTTGAGATGTACTCAACTGTTTGGCTTTTCCGTACTTTTCTGCCAACAGCTTCATCTCCTCCTCATTCCTTGCGAATTTAGTGGCACGATGGAGCGCGTCCTGGATGGTTGCTGGCTCATTGACAATTATCTCCTTTCGGAAATCAGACTCATACCAAAGCGCCTTCTTCAAAGCTTCGAGGGCGGACGAGTCATCAATGCCTTTAAATTTTGACAAGACGGTCTTGAATCGTTCGATGAAGTTGCGGAGAGTCTCGGTCGACCTCTGAGTCATTGTCCATAGATCGGCGCCTTGGGTTCTCCGTTCAATGAATATATCGTACTGTTTGAGGAAAGCTTCAGACAGCTGGCCGAAGTTGTCGATGGAAATGCTTTCGAGCCTGGAGAACCATTGGAGTGTCGGTCCTTTGAGATGTTCCACAAACAGATGGCATTGGCCGATGTCCCTCTCCTCATCTCTGAAATTGGCACGCCCCATTGCTATGGTGAAGGCGGTGATGTGGTCGGTTGGATCGGATTTCCCTTCGTAAGTCGGCACCTTGACTTTTCCTGGGTCAGATAGCCTCGCCTTAGAGATGCAGGTTGTGAATGGTGTGCGTTGTTCTTCCTCCAGTACTCGGTCGATTTCTGGCGCCGAGCTGGTTGCTCGGTGCATCTGAGAGCGCATTTCCTTCAGATCCATGTCTGTTCGGCGCATGGAGGCACGCAGCTCTTCCAGTTCATCTTGTCGAACCCGCGACATTCCTCTTCGTGCTTCAGCGGTGCGCTGCCTACCCCATTGAAGGTGTTCCTCTTCTTCAGCAATCTGTTGTCTCTCCCAGCGGAGGCGTTCTTCCTCCTCGGCGAGCTCGAAGGCGTACTGCTCGTCTTCGGGGTAATAGGTTTGCCTTGCAGTTCTTCGTCCTGGTTCGTTGGGATCGTCAGAGTCGTCCTCGTCGCCTCCATCTTCGAGATCGACCGCTGGTGCAGGCTTACTAGCTGATGCCGAACCACCTTGTGATGCTGATTTGCCGGCCGAAGCTGATCCGCAAGGTAGTATAGGGCCTTTCGCCGAAGCTAAACCTTCAGCTATAGATTTTCCCTTGTTGATGTCTCTTCCACCACTTCCGGGAGTTGGTTCGGTGTTGAGGTCGATCGGACGACGCCGACGAAGTCGCTGGGCCTCCGAAGGTGTAGAAAAGTTGAGCGCTGTTGGAGCGATACGGTCCACGATGTGGGGTGTAAATCTTGCTGTTTTCCAGTGGCTTGCCGCGGTTAAAGAATCCATCCGTTTCTTCATTGTGTTGTTAAAGTTGTCCTGCTCCGTTGTCCTCTTCAGGATCTCCGAGAACATGCCCTTTATCTGCGCGATCTCCGCCGCGAGCTGCAACGGGTTTTCCGTAGTCTTGTCCCCTGCGGTGTTGTCTTCTGCGGGCGCGTTCTCTTTTGTTTGCGGATTGGCAATGTCTTTGGGCATGTTCGCGTTTATCTCTAGATCCTTTGCCGCTGATCCGTCTACCCCGATTTGTTGCTGATTGCTGTTTCCGTCGATGGTCATCTCTTCCGATCTCAGCGTGGTAGTGCTTGTTGAGTAAGAAACTTTACTCTCCCCTTAGATGGCTCCAAATTGTGGCGGTCGAATCTCACAATTAGAATGTAAGTGATTCTTTAGGGTTTGTAAAGTTCTGTCGAAAGCAAGCAAACACAAAGATCTCAAGAGAGTTTTTATTAGCTGTGAAGAAAGCTGTTACAAGAGTTTTTGCTAATGAATTCCGATCCTCCTTTTTGGGTGAGAATGAAGAGCTATATATAGTGAAAACATCTAAAGTGGGCCAGCTAATAAAATGGACCTGGCCCATTAAACAATAAATCTAATTTAGGCCCATTATTCTATTAAGCCCATTTTGCTCATGGGTTTAATATCATTTTGGGCCCAGATTCAGGCTGAGCCTTCGTAGATTCGTCGTGATTTCGTTAGGATTTTGCGGAGTTGATCTCGTCGCTATATCGATCTCACAGGGGTGAAATATGACCCCTACAATGAGCATGGAAAAGTTTTCTTGAGTAGGTTTTGTTGGGCATCGACTTGGTTCTCTTTAGGACACATTTGTGAACATCTTTACTGTCCCTTTCTGGCACTGCGTCCCAATCTTCAAACCTCTCCTTCAGATCTGTCTCTAAATGTTTGCTTGGGGACAAGCAAAAGGCAAGTCTAGGGGAGTTAATAGACTCATATATTTGCACTTCCCATGTATATATTTACATTCCATTCATTCATCTTTAGCATTATTCTGCATCATTTAAGATCCCTTTAGTTCTAATTTAGCTTAATTCTGCATTCTAGGTCCTTAGGTTAGAGTTCGTACATATTTCTCTTCCTTTTCCCTTTTTCAGGTGGTATTTGTGCTTAAATGGAGTTATCTAGCTTACAAGAGCTCGGAGGAGTGGAATGGAGATCAGTGGGGAGAAACTCAGAGGAGTTGCGTAGCAACAAAGCAGAATAGGGGAGCGGTGGAGCAGAAATCAGTCTTTGATCATCAGGACCAGCCGATGAGATGCGCTCAGAACAATGGAAGGATGGAGTCTCATCAAATACTCTAACTTTTATTGGGCGACCCGTTTTCGATCCGGGGCGATCCGGGTACTGTTAGCTTGGGGTATAAATATGTTCTTAACCCCGAAAAAAACCTAAGTTATCTTTTGCTTTCCTTTTGCATTTTTCAAGGTTTCCTTTTACGCTTCTAGTTGTAATCGTTGCTTAGATCTTTGATACTTGGAGTTTTAAGTTTGCATCTTTATAAAGTTTGAGTCTTTAGCTTAAAGTTTCGATCTTTGCTTGATTTTTGTACTTATCTTTACATTTTACGGTTCGCTTTAGCTCGAGCTCAGGTTGTTCGTAAAGCTTGGTTCTTGGCTCTGGCCTTGAGCTTCACCATGAGGTATTCCGCTGCCCGAAAGATGTTTACTGGAACGCCCGACTGACCTTTTGTTCGGCTCGTCAACCCTCGGCCACGAAAGTGTTGTTGAGGGAGATGGGTGAGCTCAATGGAACCTGACCGTAAGGCTCAGAGAGTCCTTATATCTAGCAGCAAAAGTTAGTTAGATGTTTGAACTCGATGAAGTGGTTAGTAGCGTCACGAAAGTGAGATGACCTATATTCGTGTTCCATGCTCAAGAGTTGTGCTTTCAACGAAAGTCCTTAGCTTTATTAGCCACGATCTATCGCTCCTCATCAGTTGCTATTCCGATGTTTGATGCCTTCCTCCATCTTGCATTCGCCTAAAGCTTCCACCTTTAATCGTTTAGTTCTGTCTCTTTTCTGTTTAGACCGTAGAACTTATCCAATCTCTCTATTTGTGCTTTAGCTTAACTTCGATTCTCCATGGTCTATTACTCTAGATCCTTGCCTTCCTTGTGTTCGAACCCTATGCTTTGCTACGATTGAATCTTGAGTAGGTTACTAGCAAGTTAGGATTTTTATTTGTTTAGAAAGACAAAATCATTCTCATCAACCATCTGAAAAATAGAAAATTAAAATTATAAACAACAAATCATGCATCATTTAAAGACTTGATGGAATGTTAACAATCAATATATAAATTACCTTTGCCGGCATGTTACTTGTCCTCTCAGCAACCTCCAGGATCTCTTTGCTTGATATGCAAACCCCATCTATAGAGATGGTGCTAAACCAAGAAAAACTAAAAATAATTTTAAAATGGCCAACTATGACTTTGTACGAACTTAAATTTAAATGTTGGCTAACTTGTTTGGTATCCAAATGTGGAAAAAAAAGAATAACTTTGAAAATAACCATCTTCCATCAACTTACAAATTACGTTTAGCCTTCTCTAGGAATGTACCAAACTTGTCGCAATAATCTCCACCACCAACATATCCATACACAGACATATGAGCTTCCCTAGCTCACTGTACAATGTGCATGTCACACTGATAATCATCAACCAATGACGGTGAAATGGTCTTCTGCCTTTTGCTCTTACGGCAAATCCCACCAGAATCAGGAGCTAGTTCCTCAACCGCCTCCGTTACACATTCAACATTCCCCTGTGATAATCCAAGGGAGAAAGAAGGAATGAGACATAGTAGAAGGGTTTGATAGATCTGAAAACCAACTATAATTTCCAATCAAGCAAAGTTAGCTACATAACCAAAAAAATTCAATTTATCTACCTTATCTCCATGACTAACAGTTCCAACAGGGTCACACTCAACAACAGTCTCCTGTAAAAGAAAACAAGCTCTAGAAAGCAAACCAAAATAAAAAAATAAGGTAAAACATGAACAATTACCATCTTCCCATTACAATCAACATCCATGGCACCACCTTGACCCTACAACAAACAATCATAAATAACCAGCAAAACAATAAAAGAGGTTATACAATTGAAGAGAAGTTACCTCTACACTAAGGTTGCTCTTTCCAAGCTCCACATCACCAAGGGAGACGTCGGCAACACCATTGTCAACCCCTACCATATCCTATATTAAACAAAACACTAAAGTAAGACATGTCCTAAGCTATTGGCCGCAAACTGCGATGTTATCATGTTACAAGATGAAATACACACTTCAGTAGCCGTGGTAGAGGCATGCATGCTATTGTGGATTTCTTCGATGACAGAGTTGATAACTCGGTCAGCCTCATTTTCTTGATCATCTAACCCTGGAGCAGGATTATCCCCAACATTATTGGCATTAGGTGAGAAATAAGCTTCACTAGAAGGTAACACCGGGGTGTCACCAGTAAGACCACCAAAACTAGTTCCTTTCTGACACAAATCCAAGACAACATTTGATATATGCTCCTTCATAATGGTTAGCATCTGGTCAAACTTCGTATCGAGACCATCGGTAATGGTCTTGGATTAGCATCTGGTGAAGTTGCTTTTCACAACTTCAATTTGTTTAATGCAAGAATTAACTTGCAAACCCAAAACACTAAATTTTTCTTTCATTTTACTAGATATTAACTCTGCAATCACATTGAAATCAGTATCAAAACAACCATTTCTATCAGTATCAACGTTGCCATCTTCCACACTAACACCAGCTTTTCGTTGTTTGGCTTTAGCATTCTTCTCCTCCTCTTCCTTTCGCATATGAATCACATCCACTTTTGTCGCTCCACCAACAAACATTTCACTATGGAATGCGCGTTCTTCATTAATAAGTTTCACCATGTTCTCAACTTGTACATCTTCAATTTCTTCATCCCAACCATAAGTACTGTTTGGAACCTCAATTTCACCATCATCAGCTATTATGCCATCAACAGATGCCTACCAACAAATAAATTAACATATCAAATTTAAATATTCTGTCCGACCATACAAAAAATATATAATTAATTTCTTAGCCTTCGCCTTCCTTATATAGCGAATCCATAATAAATTAAAAAGAAAAAATTATATTTATCGTTCAGAGACTGACAATTACCTCAGCAAGCAACATGTACATCTCTAGCATACCCAAGACTCAGATTAATCCTGCTTCCAGGTGACTCTTTATCATCCTCTTCATCGTCATCACCTTCCGCTTCAGAGTAAGACGAAGAAGAGCAGTTAACCTGAACTACTTCAGTTAATGCAGGCACGGTTTCAACCATTACAAGTTGCAAAGCGTGGACAAAACCTTTTATTGCAACGGTTTTCTGAGAAAGACTAGCTTCCTTCCTCCCTTTTATACTGGAAATAAGCATATCAAAACTAAGCCTCCCCCAAGGATAAGCGAAGAACTCGTCCAGATCCTTGATAAGCTCAGCATGCTCTTTATCAATTTTCGGATGGTGTATCCGCCGCCGTCTCCTCCCACTCCAGGAGGGAACAAATCAAGCAATGATGGCTGACAATGGTGATTTAGTAGATGAACTAAGGGATGAAGCGTTGGTCCGCATCCAGAACTACCAGAATGCCACAGCGCGATACTACAACAAGAACGTCCGACCTCGCCCGTTTCACGAAGGAGACTTGGTCCTCCGGAAAGTCTTCCAGAACACAGCCGAGCACAATGCTGGGAAGCTCGGAGCAAATTGGGAAGGACCTTACAAGATAATCAAAGTCATCAAACCAGGAGTGTACGGACTCGCTAGCATGACCGACGTCCCAATACCACGATCATGGAACGCGATGCACTTAAAGAAGTACTATCATTAGAGTACTTCACTTGAACTACGGGGCGGCTTGATCCCTACAAAGGGTACGTAGGCAACCCATTTTCGGATGGGTACAGCTGTCCCCCCCTTAAAAAAGGGGGGGGGGAATGGGTACGTATGCTCGTATACTCCCCTCTTTGTACACGGTTTGCTCTATTGAATCAATA
The DNA here is from genome assembly GCA_964056655.1 of Arabis hirsuta. NCBI lineage: Eukaryota > Viridiplantae > Streptophyta > Magnoliopsida > Brassicales > Brassicaceae > Arabis > Arabis hirsuta. The sequence continues at coordinate 22,941,494 of OZ053310.1, forward strand.
AAAAAAAAAAAAAGCCAAGTGTTTACTTGCAAACTTATCAAAAGCCAAGTGCTCACTTGCAAACTCTCAAAAATCAATTATCAGAAGCCAAGTGTTTACTTGCAAACTTATCAAAAGCCAAGTGCTCACTTGCAAACTCTCAAAATCAATTATCAGAAGCCGAGTTTTTACTTGCATATTCATCCAAAGTCTTCTCTGAAAACAGACTTTGACTTCTTGTTAACTCGCCGCTGTTGGCCACAGTGACGATCTCTTTACATCCCCAGTGGATAAAAGCGCGCTATATAAATTCAGTGTTCATTGCTGGAGCGGACTTGTTCACGGGAACATATCCGTAAACCAGAATGTTCAACTTAAAATCCCAGCACACAACAAATCGCTGGTCAAAATCTGGTGCTCATTGCTGGAGCGAAGTTGTTCACGGAAGCATATTCGTAAACCAGAGTATTCATCTCAAAACACACCGCTCGAAACTGTGAAGGATTTTCAACTCATAACAACTACGAAACATTAAGCAAATGGCGTTTTTAGAATGGTAAAGTCTGCCAAAAATCATACTCATATATCATCCCTTTCTAAATAGGGTAAAAATCCAAGATGAATCAAAATCAAAATCCAAAGTCAAAAAATGAAAGAAAGCGCTAAAACAAAAATAACTAAGGCGCGGTCTCCTCAGCCTCATCGATAATCTCGACTGCTTCAGAGTTAGGCGAGTCATCGTTGCTTGACGAACCAGAGGAACTCGAACCCGAATCAGCCTCCTTGTCAACGGCATCAGCTTCCAACTCCTCAACTTGATCATCGGTCGTGCTAACCGGGGTATCTTTAAGGACCCCTTCAAGTTCACGCATGTTCCTAGCAAACACCTTGTCTGCTTGTGATAGGTCTGCCTCCTGCTTCTTGAGCGCAACAAGCTCTTCACCGAGATCAGGCGCCTTGTCACTCTGAAGTAACTTTACGAACTCGATGTTACTCTGGACTTCAGCAAGATCAATTATGTCAAACCTCGGCTGGCCATTGATCGCTCTAATCTTCTCCGTAGCACGGACGATCTTCGCCTCATACTTCGCTGCCATTTCGCACTTCGCTTCTTTAACAGCTCGTTGCACAGCCGCATCTTGAAGTTTGGCACCATCATCTAGGCGGGTGGTGAGGTCAGAGACTTCCGTCTGAAGACGTTTTCTCTCAGATTCAGACTCTGTAAACGTTTCATCCATCTCGCGACGCCTATCCTCGATTTCCTTTATAGCAGCTTCGAGGGCAGCAACGTGGTCCTCCGCATCCCTTTTCCGTTTCTTCTGATCATCATAGGCCGCCTGAACATTAGCAAGTTGACGAGACAACAAGCGAGCAGTCACCTCATAGTCAATTGCGACCTCATTAAGCGAAGAAAGGAACCGTCAAACATAGGAACGAATCAAGCAAAACAAGTTAGAAAATCGAAAGGAAGGAAAAAGAAAGTCGATATCCCACAAGAATAGCCGCAAAGTCTTACCGTCATGCAGTCAAGGGCCATGCTTGAGTAGGAACGCTTCTTCGACATCTGCTCCGGCGGAGGAAACTCATTGCCTGGGAAGACGATCTTGGACAGGTGCGACGCCGCTACCTCGGCACTGCCGAAAGGTCTCTTCGAACCGCAAGGGAAGGATGAGTCTGTTGTCGCGTGATCACGTCGAGGAGGTGACGCGCGCCTTGGTCTGCTTGGGTCTTCTCCATCAGCAACATCTTTGCCCCTATCTTCTCGGGAGCGCTTGCGACTTTCACCAGCATCATCAGCCCTTCCCTGCGCATCATCATGACGCCTGTACGAAGACTCGCATTGACGATCAGTAAGGACGACAGCATTTCGCTCATATGGTGGACGACGCTGCTTAGTTACAAGGGTTCCAGCAGCGCTTGCTTTTGGGGCTGACACTCTCGCGTTATATCCTTTTCTGGCCTCAGCAGCTCTCCTCTCGCGAGCAGAGAGTTACTTCATGTTGTCCGACATCCTTGGCAAAGAATTCTGTGAAGTAACTCCGAAGCGACGAGCGCAAGTTTCTCTAACTCTGCTTAAAGAAAAGTCTTCCTTCCAGCTACACTTCTCAGCAGCAAGCTCGTCGCGAAGAACAAATAAGTCGCTCGGCAACTTCTTAATACGACTCAAAACTGCAAAAACAACAACAAGGAAAAATGGTTAGAATCGCGAACCGAAGGTATAAGCAAGCAAGAAACAGTGATTCTAGAAAACAAAACAAAAAACATAAAGGAACGCTAAGCTAATCACAATAGTGCAGCAGGTCTGCTACCGCGAGTTCTCCATCTCTTTTGAAGCATTTCTAGATGATCGCAACCAACAGACGCTTCATTGATTCTCACAAAGAAAAACTTTTCCGACCAAAAACGATCTACGTTGGGAAAGTCTCCGACGACTTGGAGGTCCAGTTTGCCCTTAAAGCAGTAAAGAAGTTTGTCCTTGGAGCTAGTCTTTCTAATCTCCAGAAGACTCAGTAGATGATCAACACTGATTTCGTGGCCACACTCGTAGCTGCGCACCATAATCCCGACCAAGTGAAGCATCCCGCTAGGCGTGATCTGAGCAACAGCAAGGTTGATCCTCCACAAGAAGTCAAGAATAGCACTAGGGATCGGAAACCACAAGAAGCACGAGCGAAAGTACGCTTCGTACAGAGTGAAGTAGCCCTCTAGAGGATGATCTGCTCGTGCATCTCAGCGAGGAACAACTAGCTCGACTCCGTCGGGAAAACCAAAGCAAGCAGTGAGGGAATCCAGAGACTTCCGAGTCGACATGGTAGACCCAGGCGGATCAGGTCCTCTCCGCTTTGCTCTCGGCTTTTTGGCAGCCGGACGAACAGCAACCTCGTCGTCAACCTCATCAACCACGACTAGAGCGTTGGAGTAAACTGGTCTCGACGAATTACCAGTGTCAGATGCTGGAGAAAGAACCATTCTCCTTCCAAGAAAGAAGGGATCAGCGACCATCTCCCCGGAATCGTCTAAGTTAGAAATTGCCGCAGTGGTGTCCTTCGCGCGCGAGCCGTCAAGCTGCGAATCCATGGAATCAGGGACCATCCTTCTAACTTTACCTCTCCGCTATGCCCAATGTCAACAAATCGAGTCAGTTTCACTCCACAAAGCCTTCGCTACCAAGTCGTTGAGTCACCGAGTTACAAAAAAAAAAAAAAAAAAAAAAAAAACGGGTTAACTCAGTGAGTCAACTCGTTCGAGTCAACTCGTCCGAGTCAGCTCACTGAGTCATCTCGAGCGAGTCAACCCAGTGAGTTGACTCAGTGAGTCAACTCGCCAGGTTCGAAAAACCGCCGTTTTGCTCTCACCAGGTCTCTCCGTGCCATCGTCTCGGCTCGTCCCCACCTCGTCGCCGCTCTCTCTCTCTCTTCCTCGGCGTAAGTACACCACGAAACCTCCGTGAAGCCCGCGGATCCCGATCACGTCGCTGGAACTCCTCGAACCAACGACGGTAGGGCCTCGAAGCGGAGACGTTGTCGCCGAAGACCATCCATAGACGACGATTTGGCGATGACGACGGCGATCCTCTTCTGGCCCCTTGGATTCGAGGCGGTTTTGGCGATGACGACGGCGACGGTTCCTTAGACGACGATGAGCAACAACGACGGTGGCGGAGGGTCTATGGACCACGACGAGTGACGACGACAGTGGCGGAGGATCCATAGCCGGAGACAGACGGTGGCGGCGGAAAGAGAGGCGCAGGGTCGGCGGCCAAAAAAAAAAACAAAAAACAAAAAACAAAAAAAAACGAAAAGAACAAACAAAAAAAAAAAAAACCTAGCACAAATAATAATAAACAATAAAGGAGAGATGATTTCTTTTACCTTCTGTCCACAAGAGAAAGTGATTTGGTAGAAAATAATGTCCTGGTAGCAGGCCTATTTATACTGGGAGGATTTCCTAAAATCACTAGGTTTTGTAAAAATTCCTAAGACTTCCCAGCAGGCCTCAGAGCCCATCAAGATCATCAACCTCCTCAGTCTCCTGAGACAATAGAAAAAGAAATAAGCCCGGAAAAACACGTAGACATCAGTTCCACACGGAATAACAAGAACTTCCCGAATTCGATGACAAGACGTCCACGCTTGGCAATTTCGCAATCCAACATATCGATCTCAGACTTCAGAAACTTTTACCTTGGCATCATCATAACTCGATACTACCAAGCTGGGGGGCTAACTGTAGGGGTCATATTTCACCCCTGTGAGATCGATATAGTGACGAGATCAACTCCGCAAAATCCTGACGAAATCACGACGAATCTACGAAGGCTCAGCCTGAATCTGGGCCCAAAATGATATTAAACCCATGAGCAAAATGAGCTTAATAGAATAATGGGTCTAAATTAGATTTATTGTTTAATGGGCCAGGTCCATTTTATTAGCTGGCCCACTTTAGATGTTTTCACTATATATAGCTCTTCATTCTCACCCAAAAAGGGGGATCGGAATTCATTAGCAAAAACTCTTGTAACAGCTTTCTTCACAGCTAATAAAAACTCTCTTGAGATCTTTGTGTTTGCTTGCTTTCGACAGAACTTTACAAACCCTAAAGAATCACTTACATTCTAATTGTGAGATTCGACCGCCACACTCATCACTCAACAGACTTTTACTCTAAATCCCGGAACTCACAAGAAATCCTGCTATCAACTACTGACTCACCTCCCTAACATAGGTGTTTGGCGCGGTCTCACAGTTAGAAATTGAATCAACACTATTTGGCATGGTAAGAAGAGGCTGGAAAAATAATATTTACAGAAAGCTCAAGTCTTTTTGGGTGGTTAACTCTCAAAAACAAGTGCTGCACATATGTAAAAGCAAGAAAGAAAAGAAACAATTGATGCATACAAGGCTAGGAATCCAATGTCTACCCTTTATCCCCTTTGATGCAGTCTCTCATTTTCTTCTCTGCTTACTCACCAAATGTAACCCCTGGCCCTTTTGGCCGAATATTAACCTCTCACCAGACTCGCATCCCTCACCTTTTTTGACTAAGTATCTGGGGGATCCTTCTTTTTGATTTACTCTAGTTCTGCTTTTCTTTTTAGCTTCTGGTCCGACTTCTCTATCTTATAACTTGATTTTTTTTCTTTTTATTTCTTAACTTATGAGAAGACTAAACCTTTCTTTATGACTTTTACTAGAGCTATTTTCTTTTTCTTTTGATTTTCTTCCCCCAGACTTATCCTTTTCTTTCTTTAACTGAAGTAGTTCAGGTTAACTGCTCTTCTTCGGCTTACTCTGAAGCGGAAGGTGATGACGATGAAGAGGATGATAAAGAGTCACCTGGAAGCATGATTAGTCTAAGTCCTGGGTATGTTAGAGATGTACATGTTGCTTGCTGAGGTAATTGTCAGTCTCTGAAGGATAAATATAATTTTTTCTTTTTAATTTATTATGAATTCGCTATATAAGGAAGGCGAAGGTTAAGAAATTAGTTATATATTTTTTGTATGGTCGGACAGAATATTTAAATTTGATATGTTAATTTATTTGTTGGTAGGCATCTGTTGATGGCATAATAGCTGATGATGGTGAAATTGAGGTTCCAAACAGTACTTATGGTTGGGATGAAGAAATTGAAGATGTACAAGTTGAGAACATGGTGAAACTTATTAATGAAGAACGCGCATTCCATAGTGAAATGTTTGTTGGTGGAGCGACAAAAGTGGATGTGATTCATATGCGAAAGGAAGAGGAGGAGAAGAATGCTAAAGCCAAACAACGAAAAGCTGGTGTTAGTGTGGAAGATGGCAACGTTGATACTGATAGAAATGGTTGTTTTGATACTGATTTCAATGTGATTGCAGAGTTAATATCTAGTAAAATGAAAGAAAAATTTAGTGTTTTGGGTTTGCAAGTTAATTCTTGCATTAAACAAATTGAAGTTGTGAAAAGCAACTTCACCAGATGCTAATCCAAGACCATTACCGATGGTCTCGATACGAAGTTTGACCAGATGCTAACCATTATGAAGGAGCATATATCAAATGTTGTCTTGGATTTGTGTCAGAAAGGAACTAGTTTTGGTGGTCTTACTGGTGACACCCCGGTGTTACCTTCTAGTGAAGCTTATTTCTCACCTAATGCCAATAATGTTGGGGATAATCCTGCTCCAGGGTTAGATGATCAAGAAAATGAGGCTGACCGAGTTATCAACTCTGTCATCAAAGAAATCCACAATAGCATGCATGCCTCTACCACGGCTACTGAAGTGTGTATTTCATCTTGTAACATGATAACATCGCAGTTTGCGGCCAATAGCTTAGGACATGTCTTACTTTAGTGTTTTGTTTAATATAGGATACGGTAGGGGTTGACAATGGTGTTGCCGACGTCTCCCTTGGTGATGTGGAGCTTGGAAAGAGCAACCTTAGTGTAGAGGTAACTTCTCTTCAATTGTATAACCTCTTTTATTGTTTTGCTGGTTATTTATGATTGTTTGTTGTAGGGTCAAGGTGGTGCCATGGATGTTGATTGTAATGGGAAGATGGTAATTGTTCATGTTTTACATTATCTTTTTATTTTGGTTTGCTTTCTAGAGCTTGTTTTTTCTTTTACAGGAGACTGTTGTTGAGTGTGACCCTGTTGGAACTGTTAGTCATGGAGATAAGGTAGATAAATTGAATTTTTTTGGTTATGTAGCTAACTTTGCTTGATTGGAAATTATAGTTGGTTTTCAGATCTATCAAACCCTTCTACTATGTCTCATTCCTTCATTCTCCCTTAGATTATCATAGGGGGATGTTGAATGTGTAACGGAGGCGGTTGAGGAACTAGCTCCTGATTCTGGTGGGATTTGCCGTAAGAGCAAAAGGCAGAAGACCATTTCACCATCATTGGTTGATGATTATCAGTGTGACATGCACATTGTACAGTGAGCTAGGGAAGCTCATATGTCTGTGTATGGATATGTTGGTGGTGGAGATTATTGCGACAAGTTTGGTACATTCCTAGAGAAGGCTAAACGTAATTTGTAAGTTGATGGAAGATGGTTATTTTCAAAGTTATTCTTTTTTTTTCCACATTTGGATACCAAACAAGTTAGCCAACATTTAAATTTAAGTTCGTACAAAGTCATAGTTGGCCATTTTAAAATTATTTTTAGTTTTTCTTGGTTTAGCACCATCTCTATAGACGGGGTTTGCATATCAAACAAAGAGATCCTGGAGGTTGCTGAGAGGACAAGGAACATGCCGGCAAAGGTAATTTATATATTGATTGTTAACATTCCATCAAGTCTTTAAATGATGCATGATTTGTTGTTTATAATTTTAATTTTCTATTTTTCAGATGGTTGATGAGAAAGATTTTGTCTTTCTAAACAAATAAAAATCCTAACTTGCTAGTAACCTACTCAAGATTCAATCGTAGCAAAGCATAGGGTTCGAACACAAGGAAGGCAAGGATCTAGAGTAATAGACCATGGAGAATCGAAGTTAAGCTAAAGCACAAATAGAGAGATTGGATAAGTTCTACGGTCTAAACAGAAAAGAGACAGAACTAAGCGATTAAAGGTGGAAGCTTTAGGCGAATGCAAGATGGAGGAAGGCATCAAACATCGGAATAGCTAAGGACTTTCGTTGAAAGCACAACTCTTGAGCATGGAACACGAATATAGGTCTTCTCACTTTCGTGACGCTACTAACCACTTCATCGAGTTCAAACATCTAACTAACTTTTGCTGCTAGATATAAGGACTCTCTGAGCCTTACGGTCAGGTTCCATTGAGCTAACCCATCTCCCTCAACAACACTTTCATGGCCGAGGGTTGACGAGCCGAACAAAAGGTCAGTCGGGCGTTCCAGTAAACATCTTTCGGGCAGCGGAATACCTCATGGTGAAGCTCAAGGCCAGAGCCAAGAACCAAGCTTTACGAACAACCTGAGCTCGAGCTAAAGCGAACCGTAAAATGTAAAGATAAGTATGAAAATCAAGCAAAGATCGAAACTTTAAGCTAAAGACTCAAACTTTATAAAGATGCAAACTTAAAACTCCAAGTATCAAAGATCTAAGCAACGATTACAACTAGAAGCGTAAAAGGAAACCTTGAAAAATGCAAAAGGAAAGCAAAAGATAACTTAGGTTTTTTTCAGGGTTAAGAACATATTTATACCCCAAGCTAACAGTACCCGGATCGCCCCGGATCGAAAACGGGTCATCCAATAAAAGTAGTATTTGATGAGACTCCATCCTTCCATTGTTCTGAGCGCATCTCATCGGCTGGTCCTGATGATCAAAGACTGATTTCTGCTCCATCGCTCCCCTATTCTGCTTTGTTGCTACGCAACTCCTCTGATTTTCTCCCCACTGATCGCCATTCCACTCCTCCGAGCTCTTGTAAGCTAGATAACTCCATTTAAGCACAAATACCACCTGAAAAAGGGAAAAGGAAGAGAAATATGTACGAACTCTAACCTAAGGACCTAGAATGCAGAATTAAGCTAAATTAGAACTAAAGGGATCTTAAATGATGCAGAATAATGCTAAAGATGAATGAATGGAATGTAAATATATACATGGGAAGTGGAAATATATGAGTCTATTAACTCCCCTAGACTTGCCTTTTGCTTGTCCCCAAGCAAACATTCAGAGACAGATCTGAAGGAGAGGTTTGAAGATTGGGACGCAGTGCCAGAAAGGGACAGTAAAGATGTTCAAAAATGTGTCCTAAAGAGAACCAAGTCGATGCCCAACAAAACCTACTCAAGAAAACTTTTCCATGCTCATCACTCAACAGACTTTTACTCTAAATCCCGGAACTCACAAGAAATCCTGCTATCAACTACTGACTCACCTCCCTAACATAGGTGTTTGGCGCGGTCTCACAGTTAGAAATTGAATCAACACTATTTGGCATGGTAAGAAGAGGCTGGAAAAATAATATTTAGAGACAGCTCAAGTCTTTTTGGGTGGTTAACTCTCAAAAACAAGTGCTGCACATATGTAAAAGCAAGAAAGAAAAGAAACAATTGATGCATACAAGGCTAGGAATCCAATGTCTACCCTTTATCCCCTTTGATGCAGTCTCTCATTTTCTTCTCTGCTTACTCACCAAATGTAACCCCTGGCCCTTTTGGCCGAATATTAACCTCTCACCAGACTCGCATCCCTCACATTTTTTGACTAAGTATCTGGGGGATCCTTCTTTTTGATTTACTCTAGTTCTGCTTTTCTTTTTAGCTTCTGGTCCGACTTCTCTATCTTATAACTTGATTTTTTTTCTTTTTATTTCTTAACTTATGAGAAGACTAAACCTTTCTTTATGATTTCTGCAGTCGGTTAGTGGATTTGTTGTGGTTCAGAGTGGTTTGGTTCAGACTGGTTTGGTTCAGTTTATGGCAGCACTCCCTAGAAGGCCAAGCCCAACATCTCCGAACTCGTGGCATTGTTAACTGAGTGGACAGTCCTCTTGAGTTGCTGTCCATTAAATCCAAAAGTTTACAAAACAAAAGTTAATATTTATGTTAGCTGCTATAGATTAGGTTTCATTATAGCTTACATTGGAACTGCTGAGACCGAGAAGAGTTTGTGTTATTTCCTCCGCCATGAATGATATGCTCAGGTTTTAACCCTATCAAACTACTGCAAGTGCACAGCAACGAAGTAGTATTTTAGGGATCGAATCCACAGAGACCAAGTGTTACACTACGAAAGTATGAGATTGAAATTAAGCTAAGATGGTAAAATGTGATTGGTTGCAATATTGAAACGAAAATAGCAATTATAAACGTGTAAACTTATGGAATTGAAAGCGTTAGGCTTAAGGGATATTCTCGGGAAATCAAAGATTATGAATCAGACAATTATTCAGGGAGCAATTCAGGAAAATCTTGAACTCAAACATAAATATATAACCAATCCACTGTCGTGGCATTAGAGACTTTATTTAGCAACCTAGGATTCTAAACTGTCGTTTGAACCTAGAATTCTAAACAAGCATTAACGAACCGATTTGATAAGTTCACAAATTGCCTTAACATCAGCTTTCGTTGGTTAAGGACAATTTGCTCATCTATGTTCTTTCGGGTATTTTATTACACTTTTGGTGAATTAAACATCCTAACATCAAGAACTAGGTGATCAATCCTAATTCAAGCAATAAGAACAACAATAGATGAAGATAAATACAAATCTCTTTCTATGTCTAATTCAATGATCCATGAAATCCCTTAAATCCCTAAAACCTAACTAATGATCTACTCAACCATAATTAAAGAGAAATCACAAGAAAATGATAAAGTAAACATGATTAAATCAAAGTAAAAAGATGATAGAGTTGAGAAATCTTATTAGAGTACAAGGATGAAGAACAATCTCCCAAATCTTCTTACAAAAATCCAAAAACAAGAAAAGATGATCAAAAACAAGAAAACAAGAAAAGAGAGAAAATCAAGAAGAGGAAAACCAAAGAAAGATGATCCAAAGTGAAGTGTTGTACTCAATAATTGAGTCCAAAAATCAGATAAATATGGCCAAAACACGTTTTTAGCCAAGGAAAACACGTTTTGGTTAAAATAATGCAAGATTAAGTGACTGATTTTTTTATCTTTTGGACAGTTTTAATAAGTGGATCGATCGATCCAGTCACTAAAGATATCGATCGATCGATTTTCTTTGTGCTGGGTCGAGCTGCAGATCCCGCGAAATTTTTGAAGAAAACATGGATCGATCGATCCGAGGGTGGATCGATCGATCCAGTTACTAAAGATACCGATCGATCGATCCTCTTCGTGCTAGGTCAAGCTGCAGATCCCACGATCATTTTGAAGAAAACACGGATCGATCGATCCGAGGGTGGATCGATCGATCCAGTTGCTAAAAATCTTTATTTGCTTCTTTTGCTCGCCAAACGGACCCGTCTTCACTAAACCTTCCATAACTTTTGATCATTTGCATTAAGCTTCATTCAAACGTGTTTTAACCTGAAAAGACTCTAAAAATATAGAAAAGACTCGATAAAACTCAGAAATCAATGGTTAGAATGCGTTAAAAACGCAACATATCAATGAACTGTTGAGGCTGAGAAGAGACCATCATCCACGTCAATGACCTCGTTTCTTGAGAGTGTTTCATCAATAACCATATCCGATGTCAAGTTATCGATCAAATTTGTATTTGGATGGGATCTGGTCATCTCCATGTGCACCATGTGGAGGATAAGCATTTCTGCCTCCGTAAAGATCTCTTCTAAAGCGCCTCGAGTTCCAACCAACGTTGGTCCTGTAGTCAGTGCTGAAAGTAGCAAGCAAAACGTTCCGATTAAGTGAAATGTTAGCTGTTATTTGGAAACCTAGTTTACAAATTTTTAGTAATTGTTACAACAATTACCGTCATATTCCGGTGTTGTTTCCTCTACGCCTTGGTTTGCTTCGGGGACCACATAAGACCTTCCGTTTACAATAAACGGAGCCCTACACTGGTATTGGTAGCTTGCAACAGCCTCAGGTCCAACTGTTGCGTAGATCGGGAGTTGTGGATAGGTATTTCGGGCTGCCATATAGTAGAGCCCATCAGAGTCCGTCAAGATGTTAACCGGAGGTGTTTTCCTCTCGTCTGGAACAAGCATCCAGTCTCGGTACTGGTATGTGAGAACAATAGGAGTTGTCTCAACCAATAGGTACCTAGTTCAAACCACTTCCATCAATGACGCAAACGTCTCGTTTTTCCCTACCATCACTCCGAACCCTCGATCCGATAGATCGTACTTAAAATCCCACTCTCCGGTCTCGGCTTTTACCCAAATGCCTCGAAGTAGTCGCACCAGCTTCCCCATCTGCATATTTTTTATAAATGCAAGATTTTAACCGTCCCATATCCGTGACATACAAAAAAAGCCTAAAATATATATGTTCCTGTAAGTAGAGCATTAAAGGTGCTACTATGCGAGATCTTTATTAACTTTGCCGTAAATAGCAAACAAACAAAAGAAACAAAACAAAAAAAACATGTGGGCGAGGGACAAACCTTCCGCGGTAGATGGGTTTTTCTGCCTTTAAGCTGTTGTGGTTGGAGGCCAAGTTTTTAATTCGCAGGTGCTTCTTGGCTATGGCGAGAGAAGTTATTGCAAAAGGTGAAGAAGAGTGAATGAAGGTTATTATATTATGTAGACGGCAACTTGCTTCTCATTCATATATCGCTATATATTTTATTTGTATGTATAGCTTTATGTATAGAAACGTTTGATTTGGTAAATCTTGGCATTAAATGCGGCCGCCTATATCAGGTAATGATGATTTTTTCGTTAGGTTCTATAAATAGTCTGACTTGAGAAAGATTTGGCTACCAAATCTGTTTGACGTTATCTCCGAGGTTTTTCAAATGCAGGCAAAATCGTCACTTTTCTAAGTCTGCAACAGTGATTCTGGGTTTAAGTTTTTTTTTTTTTGGTACATTTCCCTAATTTCATCATAATCCATGTATATTGGGCTCATTAACTTTTTTTTTGCTAAAAGACTCGTGCTTCATTTACATTAGATCAACTAAAATTTATCAAAACGAAAACTCCAAAATATATGAGCAAATTTATGGCTATTTCTTGTAAAACCGCTTATTCTTTATTTCTATCTTAATCCGTTGTATCTTATCTCCATTTAAAGTCACCGTCTAGACCATTTTTTTACTATGAGCACACACATCTACTCTGTTTTGTCCTACTCTGTTTTACTTTGTTAGGCTCCTTGCAAGAAAAATACGATAAGTGGATCGACATCATAGCATGCATATTCCATTCATGCTGCTCCGTAGTTCTAGTTTTGATTCTTACGAGGTAGTAGAACACAAGTTTGTACTATCCTTCAACTGCGACACTCACTTTTCCAAGTGTAACAAGTACGTCATCAAGATTATAAGATGCTTATTCTTTTGGAGAGCCTAAGTGGACGTAAAACACAAAGCAAAGTTATTAATCTTCTGATTAGCATAAATGAACATAAGTCATCATAGTGATATATGGCTGAACAAAGTTATTACTCTTCTGATTAGCTAAATAAAACACAAAGCATTCATAAAATGTACATTCCAAGAGATTCATTATTTATAAAAGCAACATAGGTTTCCTTCAATTCAATGTTCTTCACCATTTTCTTTTGTCTTGTGCTTCTCTTTCTCTGCTTCTAGCTCTGCTTTCTTTTCCTTTGTCCTCTTCTTCTCTTCCTCCTCTTCCTTTTTCAGCCTCGCCTCTTCCTCGACCTTCCTCTTCGCTTCCTCCTTCTCCTCTTTCAACGCTTCGATCAAACGCTTTAAACATTTCTCTGCTCCTTCCCCTTCTGATTTCGGCAACAGATTCTCCCCAACATCCGCTGGTGTCATCTTGATTTCTTCAACCTCAAGCAATCTCTTTATCTCCTCAAACAGTTCACTCTCCTCCACGTCCAAATAGTTCTCGGACAATACCTTGAACGCTTCGAAACAACAATAGGACATCTCTATATGCTTATCCATTCTTCCTTTTCGAATCAAAGCCGGTTCTAGCTTGTCCACAAAGTTGTAGTGAACACAATGATCCTCTCACCACCACAAGCTGACCATAACCCATCAATGAAATCCAATAAACCTGATAAAGTAACTTTGCTCTCTTTATTCTCACCTTCATTTTTCATCATCTTCTTCTCAATCGTGTTCTTCTCGTCTCCATCTTCCTCTTCCTCCTCCTTTTTCTTTCTCTGTCCTGTGAGATTAAGCGAACAGTCGATATCTTCAATCACAATAATCGATTTCGCCGAAGTCTCAATCAATAACCTCCTCAGATGTGTATTATCCTTAACTGTTGTCAATTCAAGATCATAAACATCATATTCTAAGAAATTCACCATCGCAGCAATCATGGTCGATTTCCCTGTACCAGGTGGTCCAAATAAGAGATACCCTCGCTTCCACGCCCTCCCGATCTTTTTGTAATAATCTTTGCTCTTACTAAACTTGATCAGATCGCTCTTGATCTCTTCCTTTTTCTTCTCCTCCATAGCTAGAGTATCAAAAGTCGCGGGATGCTCAAACGTAACATGACTCCACTTTGTCTGATTTCCGTGGCTCTGTCCCGGAGTATTCGAGTAAAGCTTCCTCTCTCTGTTCTTAAACTCTATTGTCTTCCCTTCCTTCATAACATGCTCAAGATACCTCTCTATGATTACTTCTCGGTCACGTCTATGGAACCTCAACATGTAATATCTCTTCTCATCGGCTTCAGGATAAAACGAGAACGATTGCCTCCTACTTCCCTCTTTCTTCGACTGCCACCAAACCGTAACATCCTCAAAACTGTCACTGATCTCTTCCATATCATCCATACTAAGAACAAGAGACTTGCTTCCTTTGATTATGTTGGCTTTGAGTTTCTTGGCTCGAGCAGAAGAGTCTTTGCTTAGATAGCTTTGGATCCCCATGTAGGCTTCGCTTCGCTTAAAATGCTCTCCATTGTACTCATAGAATGCTATTTGGATGTAAGGATAGAAGCGACCAAAGAGTCTTTGAAGAAATGGTTCCAAGTGATCTCCGAAGTGAGGGAACCATTGTTTGAAGATTGTGTATATAAACATTAGGGTTGCTAGGGCAGAGCCTGTGTTAGTCCATAACTGACCCATCGTAGCCATTTTTTTTGTAAAAAATGTCTGCTCTAGGGTTTGGGAAGAGGTTTCTTGGGTTGGAAGCAAGATTTCTAGGATGGATTTGGGTTGAGATTTCGATGAGAGAGGAAGGGATAAGTTGGGGAAGAAGATAAATGGTGGTTCTGGTACACAAGTGAAGAGCTATATGACATTTATATATATATCTATACATGTATAAATTGTTCATAAATAACATACTGGAGAAGTCTCTATCAGCATAATGTTATTAATTTTTATGACTGCGTATGCACATGTGAGGTCACTTGGAACCTAACTCGTGACCTCTTAGCAAAAATTTAAAAAATTCTTAGCTAAAAAACTCGTAACGATATTTTATATGGTTACATAAGATTACAAAAAACGAAAAGAGATGGAAACTGCAGGAGTTAGAAAAAGTGAAGTGAGTTTTTCCACCATAAACAAACAACAACCCCACTAGCTTACCAGCAGAGTCCGAAAAGAATCTGAAGTGTACTGCGTTGTTTTATTTGATAAAAACTATACAGTAACATGTAGTGGTGGACTAAAAGCATCTTATTATCCAACTTTCCTAAAGAGCAAGGTTAGAATTAGAGAGTATAATAAGTTATTTTCTCAAGTATATCGCCGACTCGAAATTGAATTCGGCAGCAGTTGGTTCATCGAATTTGGCAACGCTTAGATGACAATTGAATAATCATTTTCAGAAAATATATCATATGGTTAAATATTAAATCTAAAATATTATAAATGAAGAGTTGCTATCAAAAAATAAATTAAGGAATCATACATTATGATTCATGACAAGAGAAAACAAACAACAAAAACCTTGGTAAAATCACTCCAGACGATAAAAAAAAGCCTTGGAAATATTTAGACATCATATAACTCATAATAAGTTTTTTTTTAAAAGATATAACTCATAATAAATTTCTAGGCGGACGACTTTTCTTTTTATCGTACGAAGACTATTATTGATAACATACGTCCAAACAATACAGTCCCTGATTGAGACAATTGAAGACAGTTGAAGATTGAGACAATACGTTCGTACGTAGTTTCGTACTTAGGTCCACTGAACGAAAAAGAAAACGTATTTGTTTCGACGGTCCAATTTATAAAATCGAACCGGTCTTGACAATTTAAAGTCCACAAGCACACACACAAAATTGGGCCACTTTTTCTTCATATTGACAATTTACCGAGATGATTGCAGAAGTGTCGAACTCTCGACCTCTCTCAATAGAGATTCGAGAAAGTATGTAAACTAAACACCGCAAGCCCTTGCTCGGCTTGGGCCCAAGACCGGTCTTGTTCGTCTAGAGTGTCAGTTACACCAACATGTTCATGCTTATACAATTGTTTTTTTTTTTTTTTTTTTTTTTTTTTTTTTTTTTTTTTTTTTTTTTTTTTTTGTTTGTTTGTTTCTTAACCTTTTCATAGCTTATACAATTGTTTCATGTTTAATTTTAAGAAATATTAACTCTCTTTTCAGTTTTAGAATTAATAGCATCTACATTTTACCATGTATTTTAAATTTGAATATATTTTTTATTTAGGTAATAAATTGTAGATTGACGTGCCAAATTCATAGTCATACGCCGACACATCAAAATTGATATTTTTAGAACCGTAATTTAAATTTTTTTACTATAATACACAAAATATTTTAGGTGTTGTTCTCCCATTATAATATGCAAAATTATGAGAAACGCTTTCTACCATTTTGTGCCACTCAAATCCCTCAAAATCAAAATTATTTTCTCAAACGTTTGAAGTAATGAACTAGATTAGGTTTCTATGTCCTATTCAAAAGTTCCTAATTGCGTTGCTAAAACCTTTTGTCTTCTTGACCAATCTCAAAGATAATCCGTATTAAACACAAAATGGATTTATGCAACAAACACATGGCATTAAGGTACCGAAATAGAGACATTTAAATATGGAAATTAGAGAATTCACTAGAGAAATTACTTTTCTTCTCACGTCAAAAATCATATTTATTTCCCAAGTTATGTTCTTAGAGAGCCAGTAGTGAACTAAAACACCATTATATATTAAGGCAGCTATTAAATTCCACAAGTTCGATCTAACAAACTAGAATTGATGACTTAAACGTGATAAACATTCATATCAAAGCAGCTAATGAAGTAACATCAAACTAAAATTACTAGCTAATCTCACTGGTCAAGTACTTAAATTTGGTTAGTCCTCCTTCTGTCGTTCATCGGCCTTAGTCTTTTGGCTCCATTTCATCTTCTCCAATGTTCGAATCAATCCCTTGAGTGATCCATCAACTTCGGTTTTGACGATCTTTCACCATCAAATTCTCCGCAACATCAGCCGGTGTTATCTTCGTCTCTTCCAGCAAAGACGCGATCTTTCGAAACAAGAGATGCGAATCAAGATTCAGATAGTTCTTAGCAAGAATCTTGAACGCATCGAATGTGCAATAAGACAGTTCTATATGCATATCCATCCGACCTCTTCTGATCAGAGCTTGGTCAAGTTTTCCCAAGTGATTTGTCGTAAACACAAGGATCCTCTCTTGTCCACAAGCCGACCAAATCCCATCTATAAAGTTCAATAAGCCAGAGAGTGTCACCGCACTCTTCTTCCCTTCTCTATCGCTTCTCTTGCTTTCCTCTTTACCTTTCCTCTCACCCGTGAGGTCCAAGGAACAATCTATATCCTCAATCACAATGATCGACTTACTCGTCGTCGCTATCAACAGCTTCTTCAACTCCCAATCGTTCTCTATTGAAGTTAGCTCAAGATCATAGATACTATAATTCATAAGATTCGCCATAGCCGCGATCATAGTTGACTTACCTGTCCCGGGAGGTCCGTACAACAAGTAGCCCCTCTTCCAAGCTTTCCCAATTTTGTCATAATATTCTTTCCCATCTCTAAACGCCAAAAGATCATACCCAATCTCATCTTTCTTCTCACGATCCATCGCCATAGTCTCAAACGTTGCGGGATGCTCAAAGTCGATGCTACTCCATAAATTTTTCGTCTTAGACTTCCAATTCCAACTTGGATTATTCATAAACAGCTTAACCTTCTTCTTCCTTGCCTCGATCGGTTTCCCTTCTTCCACAACATAGCTCAAATAGGACCCAATCACAACCTCCCAATCACTTCTATGGAAAGTAAGCCTACACACCTTCTTCCCTTTGGCGCAATTTAGCAACTCCCACCAAATCTTCACACCTTCATACTCCTCCTCGATTTTATCATCGTCACGTTTCAAATACAGAGACTTGTTCTGCTTCAATTGGCTCCCCTTGAGATTCTTCACTTCAGAGTTAACTTTTGCACCAAGGTAGGTCTTGATGGCTGCGTATGCATAGTTGTATCTATACTCTTCGATTTCTCTGAACCTGATCTGAGTGTAAGGAGAGAACAAGCCAAGGATCTTGTCTGAATATTTCTTGAAAAAGGGTAACTGTTGGATTGCATTGAAGAACAGCTGCTGGATCGTGATCTTGAGCTGTTGAGGAAAGTATCTCTTGAAAGTTTTCAAGAAGAAGAACACACCTGCGATGTTTGATTCAATTTTCGTAAAGTTATCTCCTAAAACCAGCTTCACGATCGATCCCTGAGACTTCAAATGATTTTTATTTTATTTTATTAATGAAGCTTTTTATCTTTTCTCGATTTGGTTTGGTTCATGGTCTCTGTTTGTGTTGTGGCTATCTCTCTTGCTTATGTACTGTCTTCACATTTACAGTGATGAGCTGGAAGTCTTTTATTGCTCTCTAATTTATGGCTCTTAGTTGAGCGTATTTTCATTTCATAGTCTTATAGAAGATATTTCATATTATTTCTTTTTTTTTTTTTTTTTTTTTTTTTTTTTGTATGAATGTTAAATTTATTCAAACAAAAACCGTCGTTTTTACAATGCATATTATGAATAATTCAAAAACATTTAGAGTTTTGTTATATGGTTTAGACACGATTCAAGTCTATGTCGAGGCTTATGTCGTAGTTGGTCGAGTACCAAACCAAATGAGGAGTCCCTCATGGTATGTTTTGTCGTCCAATCTTCTAAGCGTGCTTAGCCAATTCCGCACATCTTTGTCTATATTCTTTCCCAGCCGTGATGTCGAACAAGCATTGTTTCCATTCTGTCTTCCATTTCTCTCTCTCCACAAGTGATAAACTGTTGTTTGGAAAACGTATCGGATGATGAAAGTGTGAATGCGGTTGAAATTTCGCCCCTGCAACAGGTTGTTGATAACAAGCCAATATGTCGTGTACTTGTTTCCTAGCAGTTTCCAAGTGAGTGTCCTCCAAATCTTTGCCGAGAAGGTGCACCTAAAGAAAAGATGGTTTCTTGTTTCTTCGCGATTGGTGCATAATACACATGTACGGTCCCTCGAGTAGTATTGTGTCCTGTCACATGTAGACAGTCTATCTAGCATGGCAAGCCAAACAATAAATGAGTACTTTGGTGTTGCGTGGTTAAACCACACACCGATGTACCAATTTCTTGTTTGGCTTGGAGAACGAATTAGATTCCAAGTTGCCTTGGAGTTGAATGTATCTTTGTATTTTCCTTCCCCATGTTTCCAAAGAGCACAATCGTCATCCTCCAATCTTCTAGTTTTCACCTGCAAAATTTCGGCTTCAATTTTTATTAGAATATCTGACCGGTGTTGTCTTCTACGGTTGGAGCACATTACGTCGGCTAAAGTTGCATGAGTTGGGATTCCTAGATCGATCGGTCCTCGCATACCCAACATTTGACCAAGATTCCCCAATGTTGTCCAATTGTCATGCCAAAAGTAAGTAGACTTGCCATTCCCCACCTTCATCTTGGTAAGATCCCAAGCTTTGTCCCTCAATTTCAAAATTTTTCTCAAAATCCAAGAACCACATGTTGAGTTACTCTTATGTACCCAAAAGGATCCATTTCGAAGAACATAATTCTTTAACCATTTCGCCCAAAGTGAGTTGTTGTTCCTTAGAATGCTCCAAATGAGTTTCAAACCACTTACCTCATTTGCTTCCTTTAGTGATTTGAGACCAAGCCCTCCTTCTTTCCTTGGCTTACAAATCTCACTCCATGCAACCTTTGATTTATTTGGATTCAAGGATGGTCCCGACCATAAGAATGCCGCGCATAAACTCTCTAGTTCCTTTAGACATTTGCTCGGTAGTCGGAATGCTTGTATCCAGAAGTTAATAATTCCGAGTATAACCGATTGTAATAGTTGCAGTCTACCTGCATATGAAAGAAAGCGACTAGTCCAAGAGCTCAACCTCAAGCGCACTCTATCAATAAGTATTCGGTAATCCCCCTCTTTCATCCCTTTTGATAGTAGTGGTAATCCAAGATACTTCACCGGAAGTTCTCCATTTGTGAGTTCGAAATGCGAAAGGAGTTCCGATTTCACCTCCTCTGATACACCTGCCACATAGATTGTAGATTTTTGTGTACTTATCTTTAGCCCCGAGAACACCGCAAAATCATCAAAAATACGTAACGTCTCCTCAATAGACCGTTTCGTTCCATCAATGAACACCATGATATCATCCGCAAAACAAAGATGTGTTAGTTGCAAGTTCTTGCACTTTGGATGAAACCCGATACGCTTCTCAACTGCCGCCCTATCAATCATCTTTGATAAAACTTCCATGCATATTACGAATAAATAGGGAGAAAGAGAGCATCCTTGTCTTAGGCCCCTTTTGCTTCCAAAATAACCAGCAAGCTCTCCATTAACCTGAACCGAGAAAGACGGAGTGGTAATACACAGTTTAATCCAATGAATAAATCTTTCCGGGATGTTAATGGCTTTAAGCGAATGCAGCAAAAAATCCCATTGCACTGAGTCAAAAGCCTTTGAGATATCAATTTTCATTGCACAACGAGTGGAGATCGATTCTTTATGATAATCCCGGACTAGTTCTGTGGCAAGGAGAACATTTTCCAAGAGTAACCTGTTTTTGACGAAGGCGGATTGGTTCCCCGAAATGAATCCGGGTAACAATCGCTTTAGACGATTTGCAATAATTTTAGAGATCACCTTGTAAAGAACGTTGCAGCAAGCAATCAGCCTATAATCTGTCATTTCCTTTGCCTCCTCACTTTTGGGAATGAGTGCAAGAATTGTTGAGTTCACCCCTTTTGGAAGAAACCCCTTGACGAAGAAAGATTTTATCGCGATCAAGAAATCTTTCCCGAGTATATTCCAAGAAGCTTTAAAGAACTCACTTGTAAATCCATCCGGGCCTGGTGATTTATCCTTTGGCATTGTAAAGAGCGTATTACGAATTTCCTCATCAGAAACTTCACACATTAGGGAAGCACCATCGGCTGCAGAACAGCGGTAAGAGGTCAATTCCTTAATATCCTCCACACTCATTCCTTTATAGTCCAAAGGTTGATGATTAAGAAAATTTTCAAAAAAATCAGAAGCTTCCCTCTTTATATCTTCACCATTCGTCAAAACATCACCATTTTGGCTTTTTAATTCCTTGATGGAGTTCACCATTTGCCTCACCTTCAAGGCATTATGGAAATAGGCATTGTTCTTGTCGCCTACGTTGAGCCAATGGAGCTTTGCCTTCTGTTTAAGATAAGCTTCTTCTAAGATCGAAATGTGATGCCACTTAGCATAAGCAATCGTCTCTATCTCCATATTATGGGGCGTTGGAGATTGTAAATTCAAAACTTGTTTGTTACATAGCTCCTCATAGGCTTCCTTTGATCTTTTTGATAAGTTTCCCAATTTTTCCTTATTTAGCTCCCGAATAAATGGTTTCAACGCTTTAAGCTTTTTCGAGAACCTGAAAAGTGCCGATGTAGAGAGAAATAAAGTTTCCGTTCCCTCCCAAAAGTCACGAACCAATGGTTCAAATTGCGGTAGTGTCGTCAGGACATTCACAAATTTGAATGGTTTTCGTCGCTGTGGTTGTTGGTCGTCCAAATGCAATCGTATACGGAGATGATCCGAGCAACCTCCGGCCTCAAAAAAACAATGCGAATTCGGATAAGCATCAATCCAATTCTCATTAACCAAGATTCGATCAAGCTTTTTGCAAATGAGGCCATGTTCTTGCTTATTGCTCCACGTGAAAGGTGGACTTTGAAAACTCAAGTCCATCAACGAGCAGTAGGAAACCACACTTCTGAAATCGTTCATACCTGATAATGTAGACGAGGAATTAAAGTTTGAGTGTTCCTCTCCTTTAAGAATCTCATTAAAATCACCACCAATAACCCAAGGTTTGTCACGGAACATTGGCGAATCGTTGTGACTACGTAAATCCTCCCATAAAACTTTCCTCTCCTCCATTATGTTTGATGCATAAACAAACGTACAAAAAAACTCCTCCTTCGCACCCTCTAACAAGATCGAAACAGTGATCAGTTGATCCGATTTGAAAATAGGAGTGATCCTCACCTCATCGTTCCATACAATCCAAATACGTCCTAGACGGTTATGTTCGTAGTTCGAGATTGATGACCAACCATGAAACACCGATGTAATTATAGGTTCAGCATTTACCTCTTTGACTCTTGTTTCCAAAAGACCCCCAAACTGTATTTTACTCTTGGTTACCCAACTTCTCAAAATTGAATGTTTCGAACGTTGATTGAATCCCCTCATGTTCCAAAAGAAACCCGACATCTAATTTTTCCTTCTAGATGTCCTTGATGACTGAGGTTTTGTCTGAGATTGTTGTTGTGGCTTGGTGACAACAAATGATTTGAACGATTTTTTAGTACCCCTCCTTAGAGAAGAACGAAGCTCTGCGACAGTACATTGATCCTCATCATCAATACTTTGAATCTGTTCTATTGTGTCTTCCCCTACCTCCTCCTCCGTTTCAGTTTCATTTGGAATCAAACTTTCTTTCAATTCTCCTTCTTCAAGTTCCCCTAACTCCTCGGTAGTTCCCTCATCCGAAACCCTCTCCACTAAGCCCGTGTCAAGAGCATCATCCACCACTAAAACAGAGAAACGTGATGGTGAAGCACGAATGTTTGATTCAGGCTCTGTTCCTTTTTGTCGAATTGACTTTTTTGGTGAGATCACAGTCCAGTTCGACCCCAGCAGACCAACATTAGATTCGCTCTCATTAGCCGAGGTGTTTCCCTGTTTCGACGCATCGAAAGCCACCATACTCTGTTTTTGTGTTGAAGAATCATCTTTCTCCATATGAATTGGAATGCAACCAGTTACCTTCTCAACCCAAATTGCATTCTCCTTAATCACCAAAGTCTCTGTAGCCGGCTGAATCTTCTCAGTCACATCACCATTAATCTGCTGTTTTGAGTTTTGTTGATCCTGAGTTTGATGAGTCTCTGAGAGTGCGAGAGGCAGAACTTCACCACGTTTAAGAATAGAAATTTGGGGAGCTACCTTGCAACCTTCCCGTATATGACCCCATCTTCCACATCCTGAGCAACGGGGAGGGAGCCAAGGGTAAACATAAGTCACCTCCTCCTCCTTACCCATTTTTGTTTTCAACTTGAATTGTTTTGGTAGTTCGCGAGTCATATCTACCTCCACGAATACCTTAGCTTCATCGAAGATTTTGCAGGTCTCCGTTTCCGGATGCAACCTCTTTGGCTCCCCAACCGGACTAGCCAAGAAGCTCAACCCTTTCCACGAAAACATGGAGTGTGGAACATGCTTAATCGTCACCCAAATCGGCATCATACGTATTTCCGGTTGTGCCTCTTCCACAATAGGGGACCATTTAGAAACCATCATTGGAACATCCGCGATATTCCACATTCCCCGCCTTAGAACCTCGTTCTTAATCCGAAACTTGACTTGTTTTTCACTAACCACAAAGACGTCTATCTTGGTTGATTGATCTCCTAGAGGCCAAATTTTGTTGACGATCACATGTATTTTAGCAACATGGGGTGCGGTGTTGATGAATTGGCCGATGAGTAGATCCTCCCAAAGAGGAGAGTCATCGAGGACTTCCTCCGGAACCTCCACCACTCCGTTAGAGGTGTTGGATTCGAAAGAGAACTTTGAAAGTGATGGTTTGTCATTCACGATCTTTGCCCATGAAGTCTTTTTGATCGCTGCTGGTGGTGGATTTGAAGCAGATTCTGAATTTCCGACCACATCCGCCGCTGCCACCGGAGGAGCCGGCGGCTGAATCTCATCCATCTCAATAATTTCGAACAACCGACAATCACTATAGAATAACTTCTTTTTCGCACAATAAGTCGCACTTTTTGACTCTCTCTCTAGAATAAGTCGCATCTCATATTATTTCCTGGACATAATTAAGTGTGTTGTTCAAGTTTTCTTCACATGTAGTTTCCATGCATTTTTTTTGTTACGAAATGTAATTTTTATGTTCTTGGGTACAAATTAGACTAAAATAATTCAAAGATAGAATACTATGCGCTTGAAGTTACGTCATTCGTGTTGGGACCAAACTAGATGTTACTTATGACCAATCTCTGGCTAAAGCAATTATAGTGGCATCGTAAATTGTAGCGAGATTTCAAATGTCTATATCAGTTTTTTCCCCCTAGATTACAAGAACAAAAAAACCACATGAAATTCGTAAGGTTTTTAAATTAAAAGAAAAAAGAGATTTTAAATTTCTGATGAACACACAGTTACACCAAATAAGCTTAAAAGTCTTTTTCAAAAGTGGAGTGCAGATAATTAGCAACACAGCAAAACGAGTCAGAATCAGACCATAAAGACAGTTCTTTATGGCAGACCTAATAAGATGGTATCTTGGGGAGCAAGGCAGCATCTTTTCATATCTCCTTTGGTGATCCATTTGAGTTCATCTAATGAATCGGACCAGGATCTGATTAAACAATATTCCATCCGTTTCACAATACTTGTCATTTTAGCCTTATTTTTTTGTTTCAAATGAGTTGTCATTCTGCAATTTTAATGCATATTTATTATCAATTTTTTCAATTTTGTCCTTAATTTTTAACTCATTAATTAATTTTATCAAACAAAATAGTGTATATTAATTAGGGATAAAACTGAAAATTTAATGATTTTCTTAATTTGTGTGAAATCCTCTAGAACGACAAATAATTTGAAACGTAGGGAGTATATATTTTCTTTCTGTAAATTATTAATTAATATTTCCTTTTTTTTGTTTCTCTTATAGAAAGTATAAAAGTCCAAACCACATGAAATTAGAAGGTGAAATTTTTGATAGTATGAATTGTTATTTGGAAGAAAAGAGCATAGATGGAAGAGATTTGAGGTTATGGCTCTTTTTAGCTGCAGAAAACAAAATTTACTAAAACAACAATCATGTTCAATGGAAAATATCCTAGGTCTGGGGATTTTTTTTTTGTTCATTTTTGCAGCGATGGGTATCAAATTTAGATGATCAAACATCAAATAGTTATCATTATGAATTTCATAAATATCAAGAAAAGAAAGTGCCTTGGTTGAAAATTAGTTGTTATCAATATGTAAAGTGTGGTGTAACAATGTCCCACCAAACGATGTCAATGATAAGAAATTATTAAGTGGAAATTTTGAGAGTGACCAAGCGTTCTTCAGCAAATTAAAGGAGGCAGCGAGGACTAGGAGAGAGCAAAGTTGGAAGGTAATTTGAGGTTATGATTTTATTTTCAGTGTACAGAGAGAGAAAGAAGTTATAGGGGGAAAAACATGTTCAACGAAAACTTTGCCAAATATCTAAGAGTTTTTTTTTTTCATTCTGTAACAAGAATTTTGGTCTACACACATATGTAAATATGAAAAAAATATTAATTCTTAGGGTAATTAAAGAAGATAAGTCTTTATAAAAAAAAAAAAAAATAAGTGTACAAAAGACACCGAGCCGTGCCTAGTATGTTTAAGGCCTTAATAAGCCAATATATTTATGAGAAAATTACAAGGAATGCCATATTTCCCCAAAAACCTTTCACCCAATGCCATGTTTCCAAACTCCTTTCACCAACTGCCACAATTGCACTATTCATGACTTTTTTGCCCTTGGCCGATTAATTTTCAATTGACCAAATCGTTTGAATGTCTGCGATTGGGAAAGTGTTTTTCGTGTTTGGCGGCAATTTCAAATTCGAGTCTTTTGATATTTTTTTTGTACTTTTCAAATTTGAGCCAAAAGAATCTTATTCAACAGATGCCGCCATCTCTTTTTGTCTCGTCATTGGTTTAAAGCATTTCACTTCTGTTTTAGCAATCTAACTCGAAGGCCATTGTAAGAACCAATACTTGATGAAAGAAAAAATACATCTTGCTTATTTCTGGAATGCCTAATGAAGATGGTTTAGTCTTGATTCGCACTATACATGTTAGTCTCCTCAATTTCGTCCAGACGTGCTGAAGACGACCAGCCTTGATGAATACTAAGAGTGCTCATTTTTGTAATGAGATTGTTATATGGACAACTGTTGATTGATCGTATGTTTAATATTTCAAAAACACATAGGCAGTGGACAATTATAGTTCTTCGAATGGACAATAGTATTTTAAAACAGAAGGTTCAGAGTTGTTTTAATTTCTGAAAACCATCACGCCAAGTGGTCAACAATTATTATTCGAATGGACAATATTGTTATAATTGCCATCCACATCGTGGACTAAAGCAAGGATTTTCATTGTATGCGGGTAGACGCATGCGTTATTGTATGCGTATAGTATTGTATACGAATTATTTATACTAAAAGGTGTAGCTTTTAGTTAAATAATGGAAAGTATTGTGGGGTCATACGATTGGACATAATCGAATGGCTAGAGTAAATTCGTGTCTCATAGATGTGTGACATGAACGACTCTAAGTCAAACCAACTTAATTTCTAGTGAAGTGACGCCCATCACCCATCTGTCATACCCCTTGCTGAACAAGTTTATTTATTTATTTTAATTTTGCCACAGAAAAGCATATGTGTTGGGCTATTCGTTCACATGCAATTTGTCCATTGGATTAACAACCACGCAGCGGCGTTGTAATTTCAGGAAACATCACGCCAAGTGGTCAACAATAATTATTCGAATTGACAGTATTGTTATAATTGCCATCCCACATCGTGGAGTAAAGCCATGATTTTCATTTTATGCGTTATTGATTAGACGCATGTTTAATCAATTATGGCATTGATAATAGTATTGTTTAAGAAATATTTACTCTAAAAGGTGTAGCTTTTAGTGTAAAAATGAAAAGTATTGTGGTGTCCTACGATTGGACATAATGAATTGGTTAGAGAGCTTACGTGTTTCATAGATGTGTGACATGAACGACTCTAAGTCGAAACCAATTTAATTTTTGTTGAAGTCACGCCCATCACCCATCTGTCATACCCCTTACCAAAAAAGTTTTTTTATTCATTTAAAATTTGCTACACAAAAGCATATGGGTTATACGTCCACTTGTAAATTGGCTATTGGACATAATATGTTGGAATAAGATGTAGCGATTTTTTATTAGTAGCGACGATTACACATGAAATAACATATCTTAGACAAATGGACCAAAAAATAAACTCAACACTATCCACATGCAATGCATCTTCTTACTTCTCCCTGTTTGCTAAGAGATGGCGTAAATCATGACAACCAGAAAGGAAACAATTATCGGAGTAACAACCACGCAGTGGCGGGGCCAAGCAACATTCATTCTTTCAACCGAATCCCGGAGATCGTGTACACGATCTTTAATTACGTCCATATCCGCTTGCAGATATTCCACAAGAGACAACATAGCTGGGGCGTCTTTCTGAACCCCATCCAGACCAATTGTGAAGTTGTTAATTCGTGCTTCCAGAGCAATGTTTACATTCTTAATTAATCGTTCGGATCTCTTCCTCCATAGCCTCGTCACCCATTTGAATGTGTGGTACTCTCCATCCTTTTATTTGACCAAAAATAAGGATCATTGACCAGTAACTTAGGTGGGCTATAAGTCCCTAATAAATTGCTACGTACATAGTTTTTCGCATTATTGGTAAAAAAAAACTGGATTAACCTGAGCAAGGGTGCATTTGTAGTACCTCATGTACCTTTGACTCGTAGAATTGGCGAAATCAATTTCGATATCGCCACCGCATTGACATCGCCTGGGGAACCCTTTGTTGTCCGCAATGTCATCGGCTGTGAAAATCATTTGTGGCTGAGTCCAAAATGGCCATCCGTAGTCATTGATTGATTCTTCTGATGTAGCTGGATTACTGAATGTTGACATGGCTAACAAGCAAATGAATTAGGAGCAATGATGAGATTGGCTAAGAAGCATGTAACCAGGGAATGAATTAGATAAGTTTCCTTCAAAGTTTTAGTCTTTTAATGAAACGATTAAAATATTATTGAAAAGACATTAATACCTTTTAGTGTTTTTTGGTTTAGTACAAAAATAGGGCATTCGTGGGCGAAATGACATCCATCGAAAGAATCTTGTTTTGGCGGGAGTTTTATATTGGGAGCATTAATGACGGACTTCAAATTGTGATAAAACAAATTTGAGTATACTGTGCCATATATTATTGGCTAATCTAGATCTCAGAGATTGGTTACCTATAACGAAAAGTTTGGCTTCTATCTATCAAAGTGTTCTACTTTTTTTAGATCGTTGTGGACTTTTTTACTCTTCACAATCAAGCATGTCATACGGATAAGGTAAATGTAATGAGAAGGAGTACACCTTTTGTCTTTTATGCAGGTGGCTGGACAGTGTGAATGATGTCTGAGTTAGTGTTGATTATTGTTGGTTAGTGGGAGTGTTTGGACAACGGTAATTGGCATTTTAAGGTTTTGAAGGTCATATTCGCCAAATGCGTGGAAGATTCGTTCATTGACCTAAAAACCAAAGTTGTGAATTTCTTTCGAATCAATGTTGATGAAGAGCAACCATTTCTCTCGTTTTGGAGCGAGGCTGAAGATACTGTTTTCACGCAGGCGCGCATGCCTCCTGTTGCTATTGAGTGCGAAAGTGGGCTAGACAAATTTAAAAAAAGAGAGCAGGCAACAGTGGGCTCAACATATACCTCACACTGCGTCATGATGAATCTTTATGTTTTCACATAAAGGAAACATATGGTGGATCTAGTGGTTGTGTTGTTGGGGACGAAACATGGATGGCGATTGGAAGTCCACCTCTACCGAATGACAACGCTATTGTCAAAACAAAGGTTGGCAAAACGAAGTGCATTTTTTGCATGACTATTGGACGCCTCACCTATTCTCTCCTCTGCCAACTGTGTTCCACCACTCTATAACAAACAAACCATAGACCAACTCTTGGATTAGTCATGGCGCATAATTAACTAAAAGCAAATGCTGTTTAACATACTAATAAACAATCCTGATCAACATTTTCCTTCTCTTTTTGTCCATCAACGTCTACGATACTCAGATTCAACTGGTCTATAACACCTAAAACAAATGGGTAATCATGCCACACATCATCCTTCTTTTCCTTTGAAGGAGTTTGCCCTTCTTCTGGTGTACAGCTTCCCGAGTGGACATTCCCTGACTTTGTCTTCGAATTACAACTATTATCCCTTACAGGAGGAGAATTAGATTTATCAGTGCATTTTGGACTGGGATACTTTCCTCTATCGCGCATGATACTAATTATCTCATCCACCAGCTCATCCTTCATGATTTTTTTCTTGAGGGACCACATTTCCTTCAACTCAGCCCAATGTGCTTCATTCTTCTTATCAACGAGTTCTAAGATTCTTTTAACATCCAAATCACCTTCACTAGAATGTGGGCTTGCATCTTCACCAACTTTACCTTTTCCCTTTGTCCGCTTTTGAGAAGAAAGGTTTATCAACTTTTACATTTTTTGTCCTTTTCTGATGAACCTTGCCCTGTGCTTTTTCTTTCTTGCTCAGCTTAGAATCTGGTTCAATCACAGGCCAGTTATCTGCTCCTCCCTTCCAAATCTCTTTAGTAAATTTATAACGCTTGGCAATAAACCTTTCAAGATAGTTAAGTTCCTTATCATCAACTTCATCAGCCCACTGGTTAAAGTCTTGATATATCATGGTTTTTACCCGTTTTCAACCATGATATAAGTCGTTTTTGTAGAGTCTTTTTGGCGTTTTTAGTGTCTTTACAGGTATTTGGTCGTTTGGAGCTTAATGGAAGCTTTTGGAACATTTTGGAGTCTTGAGGAGAATTTAGCTGTAAAGAACAAGTTGGAATCAAGCGATAGTTGCTTCTCTGTCGATCGACAGTGACTAGGCCTGTCGATCGACACGCGAGTTGACGAAGCAGAAGATTACCCGAAAGAAGCCTGTCGATCGACACAGATTGCTACTGTCGATCGACACAGATTGCTACTGTCGATCGACACAGATTGCTACTGTCGATCGACACGGGCTTTAATGAAGACTTCCACACAATTTTCCCAAGGCCCATGACGACTTTTTACCCTTGTATATATAGTTTAACTTAGGTTTTTAGTGGAGAAGCCAGTTTTTTCATTGGGACTTGAGAGATATTGCTAGGGAGATCTTTTATAGAGATTTACAGAGTTTTCATACTGCAAACTTCAAAACCCTTTGTATCTCTAACTTTATCTCTTTATACAATTTATTATATTCATGATGTTTGCTTTATTCAACATGAGTGAGTAGTTTGCTTGTTAGGTTGTGGGGGATTCTAGGGTTTGATGAGAAATTGATAGGATTGTAATTTTGCTAGGGTTTATCTTTAGGATTCTTCATCTAGATTGTTTCTAATGCTAGATCTAGCTTGATCACCTAGTATCTAGATCTTAGGTTGCTTTAATAGACACGGAAGTGTTATTAACAACTGGACATAGTCTTAGATGAGCAAAATCACCTATTCGCAAAGGAATTTGGCTTAGGGTTTTTGTGAACAATTGAACTTGAACTTAATGCTTGCTTAGATTCAATAAATTTGCAAAGGAATTTGGAATTTAGGGATCTAGGTATAGATAGTCTCTGCAACGGAAGTTGATTGGCTTTACCTTAGTGTTTGAGTTCTAGAACGAAACTTAATTAAACCCTGCAGTAGTTTTATCCCCAATTTTGAATCATACCTGAAGAATTACCCATCGCCTAGCTTTTGTCTCCATTGAATTACTAGAAACAAAAATCGCTATCTCCTGCTTGTTTTATTATTTGCTTTTCATTACATATTTCTTGCTTAGCATAATCTGAATACTTGAATTGATTGTGTAAATTGATTCCTTATGGATTCGATCCCTTACTACTACGAGGATCTCTTAATTTGAGAGAGTAGCTCAGGGTTAAATTTGAGCCTATCAAGTCTGCAAAATAGCTCTCTTCGGATGCCAAGAAAGGGGAGATATCCAGCTACATTTAATATTGTCACACCCACACAACTAAAGCAGTGAACGTATAAGAACCATACGGTTAATGGACGTATATGAATACTATTTTGTATATAACATTTATACATATAAGCTTGATTATAGAAAGCCAGTGGACTTACATTTGGGAGGCATTCAATTTCCATAATGTTGGAATTGTGGAATGACTTCAGGTGGCTAAGACTAACAATGGACTGGTCCGTGAAAGTCTGTTCATCCTCTCTGTCTGGTATGAATCTCTCTAACTCTGGTATAGTTTTGAAAACCAGCAATTGGATTGCGAGGGTGAATCCATGTGCGGAGAAGTGGGACTGATTAAACTTCTTAACCAATTCCTCGATGCTACCTATTTTTTTCCCAACCTTCAACAACTGCAATGTAAGCTCAAATGACAGTCGCCCCCAAGGATATTGCTCAAATCTCTCCACATTTTTTACCATCTGCACCACCCCCTAGAAGCCTTCACAATACAACTGCTGCATATTAGAATACCTTCCACTATGACAAGCAGTACTAGACGAAGTCGCCTCCACGATGGCATTCTCTCAGGTGGCAGTCTCTTGTCCCTCTTCAGCGAAATGACGATGTCCTTAATCAACACAGTCTGTTGATCCTCCGAGAAGAGTGTATTCCAATAACTTTTCTTAGGATTACTTGGTGTCTGCTATTTCTTAAGTGTCGCCTCATCCGGATAAGGTCCACACGGTAGCCCAGTAAGAATATCAAACTCACGCAGAGAGAAACAAAACGGTTTACCGGCAAATACAAACCAAATCTCGTGAACTTTTGATATATTTAGCGATCTACACAGCATTTGATGGACAAGTTTGCCAGATAATGAAGATTTTCGGACAGGAAGGTCGAAAAGAGAACCGAAACAAGATGCCCTGAGGTAGTTGTATTCCTCCGTACCTTCAAGGACTTCGACCAGATCTAGCAAATATTCCGGTTTCGAATAGGAATTGTCTCCCATCTGGAGGGTATCGAGCCGTCACGGCAGTAGACTTGGGTCCACAAGAAATGCGGCTTCCATAGTTGGTGTTGTGGTTCTTCTTCTCTTCGGGGATTTCGTCTCCTTCTTTGATGAAGACATCTTCTGCAATCCTGGGAGACAACGCCGACAAGGGCAAATGATTAAATATGTGGACCATTATCGAAAACCATTATAGTCTAATTAACAGAATAGACAGTTTTGCCCAATAAAACACTATAGACACTGTTTGCGATTCTTTCTCGTAACTAAACTATGTCCACCAATTCCTCCACCCCAAAAACCACTTGTTCCACAAAAAATTAAAAACCAGAGAAACACTAAATGCATAAATTTCCGACTAATAAAGAGAAATTGATCACCGATACAGTCAATCGGACATGCCAGAACAAGTTTATGATTTATGCTCACCTCTTCTAACTCGAGGAATGCCGTTCCAAGACACTCTGATACTCCAATCAATGGTTGTTTTTGCAATGCCACAACTTTGCGTTTAATTCAAAACCGTCCCCCTCTTCACTTGCGCGTGTGAAAACCCAACCGTGTGCTGAAGGGTAGTTTCGTCTCTTCATGTTCGGTTTGTGGCATTTTTTGAAAGGAATATATTGTGGCATTTTTTGAAAGATTTCAATACTTCATGGCATTTTAGGTAATAAGCCCTATATTTATTGGTGTAATAGTACAAAATGTAACAATTTTTGAGTGTAAAATAGAATATTGATGGAAAAGTGTATAAAAATTATAATTTAAAATTATTCAATGTAATATACAAACTATAGCTAGTCTTGTATATAAAATATTTTATTTTATTAAATTTTTCAAAAATACCATGATTTAAATGTTCCTAAAATATCACCATTTATCGTTAGGTGCTAAGTGGACGGCGACCCAATTTTTAATGCCTAGAATGCTAATTGGAGTTTAGGCAATTTTCTAGACGGTCTAAGCGTCTTACAATAATACATAATATATTAGATATATATAATAATATTAAAAAATCCTAATTTATAAAGAAAAAATTATATTATATTTATTATCATCATCTATAGTAAGATATATTGAATATTACAATGTATATATGAAAAAAATATAAGATTTAATTATTATAATACCATAATATTTTAGGCAGTATAAGTGGTAGTCTTCATGGTCTATGGGAGCTAGCGTCTAACCGCTGTCTAGACGGACGCCTAGAATGCTTTTAAAAACACTGACTATTAGCCACTAATAAATTATCTTTTTTATCAAGGAAAAAAAATTACTAGCCTTTATGGTGTTAAATTTTTTTGATGCTCATTAAATATCCTAATATATTAAATGAAGAGACACCAAGAGAGAAATTTTAAGAAATGCCACTTCAAGTGCTACTTTTAAAAAATGCCACATTTTCAAAATCTTGCAAAAATGCCACATTTTCAAAATTATTTTTTCATTATATCATTTATGTGTTGGGTTAACTATATTGTATTAGAGTTTAGTTTTGAGGGTTTTAGGGGTTTTAGGGGTCAAAATATTTTTTAGGGTTTATAATTTTAAGATTTAGGCTTTAGAAATCTATAAATAGTGATATTTTTGCAAATGGGCACCCTAAGTAAATGGTATCATTGCAAATGTACATACTAGTAGTGGCATTTTTGCAGTTACTGTGTCACTCAATGATGATTTTAAGGGAAAGTCAATTAAATTAACCAATCAATACATTCTAAATAATCTTATATGTCTTGTTAGAAATCTCTACATATTTACATTAATTTTTTAAAAAATTCTTGGGTTAATCCCTAGTGGTGAACCTCTTTTATTCACCTCTCTTAATCAACTAATCAAAATTTGCCATGTAATCTAATTAAATAATTAATATTATTTAAATAAAAAAATTAGATTAAATCATTAAAAATTTATTAAATTAAAATGTGTATTTAAATCTATAAAATTATTCAAATCAAGTGTTTTAAATCATTCAATATTTTACGTTTGTGGTTTAGCCTAGCATCTTAGGCTCATAAATGCACTAAATTAGTCAAATAGAGTGTTTTAAATCATAAAATATTGTACGTTTAGGCTCCTATATTTAGTATCCCTTCAAATCTTTAAGTTTAGTCAAATCGAGTGTTTGAAATCATACAATATTTTACGTTCATTTGTGAGGGTTTATGCTCACATATTAGTGTTTAATACTCCTAACTTTTAAAAGAAATTATTAATGAAACATGATTTTTTTGAGAAATGTCACTTTTTCAAAATCTTTGCAAAAATGCCACTTTTTCAAAATCTTTGCAAAAATACCACTTTTCCAAAATTATTTATTCATTATATTATATGGGCAATTGGAAAAATGCCACTTTTGGTGTGGTACTTTGCAAAAATGACACAAATTATATATGGATTTTTAAAACCTAAATCTTAAAATTCTAAACCCTAAAAAATGTTTTGACCTCTAACAAACCTTAAACCCTCAAAACTATACCATAATACAGTATAGTTAACCTTAACATAAACAATATAATGAATACATAATTTTTAAAAAGTGGTATTTTTGCAAAGATTTTGAAAATGTGACATTTTTGAAAAGTGGCACTTCAAAAGTGTTATTTCTCAAAATTTCTCTCATATTATTTATGTTTGGGTTAACTATGTTGTATTAGGGTTTAGTTTTGAAGGGTTAGGGGTTGTTAGGGATCAATATATTTTTTAGGGTTTAAAATTTTAAGATTTAAGTTTATAAAATATATAATTAGTGATATTTTTGTAAATGGGCAACCATTGTGGCATTTTTGAAAAGTGACACACCAAAAGTGACATTTTTGCGCCGAGAGTCAGGATTGAGCTTCCGTATTTGCTAGTTGTAAGATTCCTCGCGGATCGCGGTCTAAATTCTTGTACAACTTATCATTTCTAGCCTCCCAAATATACCGTATAATTCAAGGGAACTCTGAACATGGATGTGTTGTTTGCCAGAACAAATAATCCAAGTTAGCAAAGACCGACACCCTTGGGAACACCCCTGGACAGACAATACTTGCGATAAAGCCCAAGTTTGTAAAGCCGGTGGGCATTCAAATAAAACATGATTTAGGGTTTTTTCCTCTCCACATCTTAGGAATTGGGTGTCACAATCTAATTTTATTCTTATTAGTTGAAAAATGGAATTTCTGGGAGAATCGTTAACTTTCCAAAATGGTGAATGATCACCTAAATACAAGATTTAAGATAAGGGAAAATCAAATATTTATTACCAAGAAAATAACATGAAACATGTTCTTCGATCAATCTTAAAACATTCAATAACTACACTAAGAAAGAAATATTCAATCTAGAATATTAAAATATCATGGCTTAAGTGATCAAATTACGATACTTGTTTTTAGTTTTCTTGTTGAAGAAGTGAATCAAGCGGCGCGCCTTTCCATCATGTTCTTTTCGATTATGGTCATCAATGTTTTTTCGTCCTCTCTCTGTTTCTTTTTCTTCTCTGTTTCCTCTGCTTTCTTCTTCTCTGCTTCCTCTGCTTTCTTCTTCTTTTTCGCTTCCCTCTCTGGTTTCTTCTTCTCTTCTTCCTCAGCTAACTTCCTCGCTTTTTCCTTCTCGTCCTCCAAAGACATAATCAAACGCTTGAGGCAAATGTCCGCGTCTTCTTTATCAGATTTCGGCATCAAATTCTCAGCAACATCGGCAGGAGACATGTCGGTTTCCTCAAGCAATCGCTTGATTTCTCCATACATGTCATGTGTCTCGATATCTAAGTAGTTCTTAGCCAAGACCTTGAACGCTTCATACCTGCAATAAGACATCTCAATGTGATTGTCCATTCTTCCTCTCCTTATCAATGCCGGATCAAGATTATCCACAAAATTAGTTGTAAAAACCATAATCTTCTCATCACTACAAGCTGACCATAACCCATCTATGCCGTTTAATAACCCCGACAGAGTAACCTTGCTTCGATCTCTGTCATATAACATCTTCATCTTTTCTTCGTAGTCGTCTTCTTCTTCTTCTTCCTCCTCATTTTTCTTCCTCTTCTTTCCCGTAAGACCAAGAGAGCAATCAATATCTTCAATCACAACAATAGATTTGCCTGTTGTGTCCAACAATAACTTCTTCAAATCCGAATTAGTACTCACAGTCGTTAACTCAAGATCATACACATCATACTCCAAGAAATTCGCCATAGCGGAAATCATAGTCGATTTCCCTGTCCCGGGCGGTCCAAACAAAAGATAACCACGCTTCCATGGCTTTCCAACCTTCTTGTAGTAATCTTTCGCTTTACTAAACTTAATCAGATCCTTCTTTATCCCTTCTTTCATCTCAGGGTCCATAGCCAAAGTCTCGAACGTAGCGGGATGATTAAAAGGAACACTACACCACCATTTTCCTTCCCTCGAAGAAGCCCAGCTCATGTTATTAGTGTAAAGCTTCCTCTCTCTGTTCTTCAACCCAATCTTTCTCCCTTCTCTCAGAACATGATCAAGATAAGTCTTTGTGATGGTCTCTCTGTGCCTCTCATGGAAACTCAGAGTCAAGTACCTTCTCTCCTCTGACTCGTTATTACGACTCTGATTAGAATGATTCTCACTCTTTGTCACATTAGAAGACCATTTCACCATCACACCTTCGAACTCATCTTCAACTGCCTCGTGATCGTCCAAACTAAGCACCAAAGATTTGCTGTTTGTCGTTTCGTTGGCCCTTAACCTCTTTGCACAAGCAGTTGATTTTGATGATAAATAGTTGCGTATGGACTTGTAAGCTTCACTTCTCTTGAGACCTTCTTCTGTAAACTCGTTGAACGTGATGTGAACAGAGTTGGAAACCCATCCAATCAATTCGTAAACGTATTTCTCGATGTAGACTCGGAGATGGTAAGGGAAAAACTGTCTGTATATCGCCCAGAAGAACATAAGACTGGTCATCGTCGAGCCTGTGAATCCCCAAATTGCACTGGCCTCAAGTACCATCTTTGAGTTTGCTTGCGTCCCACGAAACTCTTTGCTTCGAGAGTTTTGTTTAGTTTTTTTTTTTGTTGAGAAAAAGAGTTTTGTTAAGTTGTGTTCTGCTCTGGTTTGTTTGATCCTTACCCTCTCACTCACTATTTATTGAACTCTTGTTACAGCTTTTGAGTGTCTCAGGAAATGTCTCGTGTTGTACTTATTTTTCCACATGTAGTTTTCATGTTTTTGGGCACTAAGTTGTTCAATGTTTTTTAGTTTATTTTTTTCATCATGAAAATGCGATGAGCTTGAAGCTAGGTGTGGGGACCAAAGTGGTTTCTGAGTTCTGGCCAATTTAGGACCCAGCAATAAGGTGTGCAAGCAATGTAAAAATAAAGTGGTGATGTAAAACTTATGGTACTCTTATAAAAAAAAAAATTTGGTAATGAGAATTCATATTAATTTTATTTAAGATTTTTCCATCAAAGTATTAACAACCATTACCTCAAAGTTGTAACTAATAATATGTGTTGAATATGCCTTGAATCCAATTGGGCTTGAGTTATCTGTTTGGACCTGACTAAGATTGGCCCAAAACCCGAGTAGGGTTAATGAGGGTTTTGGTATAAATATTCATATTATCCATAATCTCTCATGTAATTTGAAAATTTGAAACTCTAAATTTATTAACGAAGGCAGTCAACACATCGTTGATGAATCACATTAAATTTTTGTATTTCTTTACGTTCTATTTATCTTCTTGCATCCGTTACAAAAACTGGTATCATTTTCAGTCTTTAGCAGATCAAGATGCAAATGTTGCTGAAGCAAAAAGGCTTGTGGGCTCCGCTGTTGAAGACAACAAGGGTGA
Organism: Arabis hirsuta; assembly: GCA_964056655.1. Taxonomy (NCBI): domain Eukaryota; kingdom Viridiplantae; phylum Streptophyta; class Magnoliopsida; order Brassicales; family Brassicaceae; genus Arabis; species Arabis hirsuta. Next base: position 22,979,200 of record OZ053310.1, read on the forward strand.
TGCTACTGAGATGGCAAATATGGAAGAGATGGCACATTCTACCATTATGCATTGTCTTGCAAATGAGATCATCATAGGTTTCTAGCGAAACAACTGTCGCTGGTTTGTGGGGGAATTTGGATATGGTACATGACAAAGTCTCTAACCAACAAGTTACTTCTAAAACAATGTCTGTTTGCATTAAAATTGGAGCTATGTTTGCATTAAAAATGGAGGAAGGCACACGCAACTCAGGGATCATTTGGATCAGTTGAATACGTTATTACTAAAAGTGCATAATATCAACGTTAAATTCGAATATGAGGATGTTGCTTTGCTTCTATTGGTATCTCTACCACTATCATATCAAAACTTTGTGCAATCGTTTATAGTTGGTAAATATATACAGTTTCTTTGGAGAAAGTTAGATCGTCTCTTTTTTTTTTTTTTTGCTAAACAAGTTAGATCGTCTCTTCATAGCAAGGAGTTGCATTACAAGGCTTTTGGCATATGTACAAAATAAGATAAAGCTTCTAGATTATATGTCAGCAGCGGTAAGAGATTTAGAAACAGTAAGAATAAAATGAAAAGAAGTTGCTTTGAAAGGGAATGAAAAGAAGTTGCTTTGAAAGGGTCTCAAGCCAAGTGATATTTGTAACTATTGTAAGGAGAGAGGTTATTATATCAAATCAGTTTCTTCTCATCGAGAACCAAGTGAATTACTTCATTCTCTACTTTTCGGTTTTAATTAGACATTTGGTCTACCTCTTTTCCAATTAAAAATATATTTGCAAGAGACCTAAAAATATGTGAAACGAAAGCTAACAAAATATTAGAAGAAATTAGTTTCTTTTTTGGGGCAATTACAAAAATGTCACTTTTTGTGTGCACATTTGTAAGGATGCCCATTTAAGGGTGTCTATTTACAAAAATGCCACTAGTTATAGATTTATAAAGCATATATCTTAAAATTCTAAACCCTAAAAAATGTTTTACAATCTAAAACCCCATAAACACTCAAAACTAAACTATAATTAGAAATAATTAACTCAAATATAAATAATATAAAAAAATTAATTTTGCAAAAGTGGCATTTTTGTAAAGATTTCAAAAGTGTGGCATTTTTGTAAAGATTTCAAAAGTGTGGCATTTTTGTAAAGATTTCAAAAGTGTGGCATTTTTGTAAAGTGGTACTTGAAAATTGATATTTTTTGAAATTTCTCTTTTTTTCACTCAAAAAGTAAATTAGTTCAAGACTTTTAAAATAACCAATAGTAACATACCACATCAATATAAAAAAATAAATGGAATTTTTAAAGGAAATAAAGAATTATATAAAATTTATGAAATAAGAAAATTATATTGAATTTACATCTAAAGTCAAAAATAGTAAAGTATACAACAAATAAAAAATTTATAAGACCAACAAAAATTATCTTTTGGTTTCTTATAAACCAACAAAAAAGAAAGTCTCTTAACTATAAGATCATGATCGCAATAAGAAAATTATTAAGCACGTTGTGGTCCAATGATGACAAAAAAAAAGTAAAATAAATAAATAAATTCTAAAGCATAAACACTTAACCAACAAAAATATATTTAAAATGCAAACACGTTTCAAGCTGCTTCAGATACTTGAGAAGTCATTTCTTGCCATTGACGATATTAGGAAATTTGATAGGGTTTTTTCAATGTTATTTGAGTGATAATTCATCTTAATCACACATGGTTAATGCTAAAATTTTCAGTTAGTTTAGCATTGTTCTCTCCTTTTTAATTAAGCCAACTTTTGTCAAACAAAATGGAAGAAATCACTTTTTATAATACTAAGAGAATTTCAAATTCTAGATAATTCTTAAACACATGAGTTTAATCCTACCAAAAAAAAAAAAAAAACTCTTTATCATTGTTTGGCTTTGTTTTCGCTTTATAATTTAAATTTAAATAAATAATTAAAAATAAAATAAAATATATAATTATTAGTAAAATAATCTATATATATAAAGAAAACTTTTATCTCTTCTCATGCATCCACATCATCCACATATTATTAACATATCATATTTTATTAACATATTATCATTTTCAATTTAAATTTTGACACACACATTAATTACATTACTGTTCAACATATTCAATTATTAGAAGATTTTGAAAATTCATTTTTGTTAATCAAAAAAAAAATCAAAAAGTTTATATTAATATAGTTGAATAAAATTATAATAGGTTAATCTGTTAGATCAAACAAAAAAATAAATGTTATTACAAGAAAGAAACAAAAGAAAATCAAGATACTAAAACGTAAATGCGAAACGATATATCATGTAATGAAACTACTATTTAAACTAATCTAGAATAAAATATACTTTTTTGATAAACTAAGATGTCCAATTCAAAAGTCATTGTATGACAAAATTGTTTTATAATTGTTTGAACAGGGGTCACCTCTCCTAGAATTGCAGTTGGGTTTCTATTCAGTATATGAACTGCATATCGAGCTGCTTTTGGCCAGAATTTGATGGTGACTACGAGCATTGGGAAATGCTCATGGAGAATTTGTTGCGATCAAAGGAGTGGTGGGATCGGATTGAGACGAGTGTCTCACAGCCGGAGAGGAACGTGATCTTAACCGGACCGCAATGTACGGAGCTTGCGGAGATGAAGCTCAAGGATCTTAAGGTAAAAAACTATCTCTTTGCCTCCATCGATAAGACGATTGCGAAGAAGGATAGTTCGAGAGATATTTGGGAGTCAATGAGGACAAAATACCAAGGAAACACAAGGGTTCAAAGCGCACATTTCCCGCGATTGCAGAGAAACTTTGAAGTGCTCAAAATGAAGAATGGAGACACAATTACATAGTACTTCTCTAGAGTCATGGTGGTGGCTAATGATATGCGAAATCTTGGTGAGGAGATGCCGTATGCCAAGGTGGTTGAGAAGATTCTCCGTACGTTGGTGGAGAAGTTCACGTACGTAGCATATGCTATCGAAGAAGCAAATGATATCAAGACGATGACTGTCGATGGCCTACAAAGTTCGTTGCTAGTACATGAATCAAATCTGAGTAAAATTGGTGGATATGTCCTTGGAAGAGGCGGACACCGAGGAGGTAGAGGAGGACGTGGAAGAGGCTCCACAAGCTTCAACAAAGATGAGAGTGAATGCTTTAAGTGCCACAAGATGGGTCATTTCAAAAATGAATGTCCCACTTGGGAGACGACGGCCAATTACGTGGAACTGGTTGAAGATGTGTTACTTATGGCACAAATCAATCTTACTAAGGCTGAAGATGAACATGTTTGGTACTTGGACTCGGGATGTAGCAATCACATGTGCGGAACCAAAGAGTGGTTCATAGATTTTGACGATACGTTTCGGCAGGATGTGAAGCTTGGAGATGACAGAAGGATGCCGGTTGAAAGAAAAGGGAATCTGAGGCTGAAAATCAACAGCACTGCACAAGTTATTTCCTCGGTTAACTTCATACCAGGCCTGAAGAATAACCTGTTTAGTGTCGGACAATTGCAGCATAAAGGTTTAAGAATCATTATCGAAGACGACATGTGCGAAATCTGGCATAAGCAGCAAAAACGATTGATTATGCACTCAAACATGTCGACCAACAAGATGTTCGTGATCTTTGCCACGGTGCTGGAATCTAAAGAGAAGATGGATGTGCAAAATTTATAGAGTACTGTGGAAAGTACATAGGTTATGTGGCATGAGAGATACGGACATTTGAATCATAATAGCTTGATTACTCTAGCAGAGAAGGAGATGGTGAGAGGTTTTACCAAGAATCAATAACACTGGTGTGGTGTGTGAGATATGCATGAAGGATAAACAAAATCGAGCTAACATTCCAAAGCAGAGTATGTGGAGAGCTAGTCGCTGTTTGGAGCTTGTGCACAGCGACATTTGTGGGCCTATATTGCCTAATTTTGAAAGCAGAAAGAGGTACATCATCAAATTTATTGATGACTATAGTCGCAAGTGTTGGACATACTTTATGGCTGAAAAATCAGAGGCTTTAGGAACGTTTAAAGATTTCAAGACGGTGGTTGAAAGAGAGCTTGGTGAGCTCTTCCTATGCCTGAGAACAGACAGAGGGGGAGAGTTCAATTCCAAGGCCTTTCAAGACTATTGCATCAGTAATGGAATCAAAAGGCAGCTCACAACGACATACACACCACAGCAAAATGGTGTAGTCAAAAAGAAGAACAGAAGTGTTATGAACATGGTGCGGTGTATGCTGTTTAGGATGAAGGTACCACACGGTATGCAGTTCATATACTGAATAGAAGCCCAACTGCAATTCTAGGAGAGGTGACCCCTGTTGAAAAATGAAGTAATTACAAACCATCGGTGGAACACCTTCGGGTCTTTGGGTGCATAGCATTCGTCTTGATTCCATATGAGAAACGAGTTAAATTGGATGAGAAGAGCGTGAAGTGTGTAATGTTTGGGGTCAGCAGTGAATCTAAAGCCTATCGTCTCTATGATCTGGTGTCGAAAAAGATTTTTATTAGCAAGGACGTGAGGTTTAATGAGAAGGAAACATGGGATTGGGAGGAGAGTATCAAAGATGATAAGTTTATCATAGATAATGAAGATAAAGACGTGCCGCAGTCTAATCTAAATGAACCAGAAATTACGAATGGGGAAGGAGAAGATTTGCTCGGTGAGCAGGGAGAAGGAGCCGAACAAGGAGAAGAAGATATTGTAATTTATGGGCCACACTCTGGGCCACAACCTGTTGTAATTGGGCCGCAATCTACTGGTCCTCAATAAGAGGAAAATGCTGCAACTTCTGGGCCACAATCTGTTGTTACTGGGCCACAACCTGCTAAGCCACAATCAGATACATATGCGCCACAGATCTCTGTTTATCGTAGCGATGGAACCGGAAGTCACAAGTAGAGGCCGGTGTGGATGAAAGATTATGTCTGTGATCGAATGAGTTTAATCATAGAAGATATGGTAAGGAATTGATAGCGATATTTGTTTCCGATGACGATCCCAAAAAGTTTGAAGATGCAATCAAACAAGACAAGTGAAAACGAGTGATGGAGGCTGAGCTAAAATCGATAGAGGAGAATAGCACTTGGGATCTGGTTGAATTACCTGTGGGAGCCAAAGTCATCGGAGTTAATTGGGTATACAAAACAAAACTCAATGAAAGAGGAGAAGTCGACAAGTACAAAGTGAGGTTAGTCGCAAAAGGATATCATCAAACTCATGGGGTAGATTTTCATGAAGTTTTCGCTCCAGTAGCAAGGTGGGATACTATCAGACTGATAATTGCATTAGCGGGCACAAAAGAAGTGGAGTGTCTATTAACTCGATGTAAAGAGCGCGTTTTTACATGGAGATCTAAGTGAAGACGTTTATGTCAAAGGTTTTGAGTTAAGTGTAGACTTTATGAAGGTTTTCAAGTTAAAGAAGGCTTTGTATGGGTTGGGACTAGCTCCAAGAGCTTGGTACAACAAGATTGAAGGCTACTTTATGAGAGAAGGGTTCACAAAATGCTATTGTGAACGTACTTTGTTTGTCAAATTAGAAGGAGAGAGCATTATGATCATAAGTATCTATGTTGATGATCTCATCTATACAAGCAATTTGAAGCTATGCTTGAGGAATTTAAGGAATTCATGATGAAGGAGTTCTCAATGACTGATCTTGGTAAGATGGAGTATTTTTTGGGCGTGGAGGTAATTCAGGACGATGAAGGGTTTTTCATATCTCAAAGGAAGTATGCGCTTGATATGTTGAAGAAATATGGGATGGAATCATGCAATTCGGTCAAGACTCCAATGGTTCCTGGAAACAAACTGTCTAAAGAAGGTGCTGGTCCGATGGTATCCAACCGTATTCAAGCAGAGCTAGTTGGAAGGTTAAGGTACTTAACCGCGACCTGACAGGACTTAATCTATTTTGTAAATTTAGTGAGTAGATATATGAGATTCCTACCGAACAGCACATGTTAGCTGCGAAGCGAATTCTGAGATATGTGCAAGGTACGATTGGGTTCAGAATATAGTACAAGAGTAAAAGTGAAGAGAAATTGGTAGGATTTGTAGATAGTGATTATGCTGGTGATGAAGACGACAAAAAAGCACCTCGTGATACACATTTATGTTTAGAGGAGGAGCTGTGTCGTGGGCCTCGAAAAAGCAACCGATAGTTACACTATCAACACAAAAGCAGCGTTCGTAGCGGCTGTGAATGGAGCATGTCAGGGTGTTTAGTTGCGTAATGTCCTAGAAGAAATTGGGTCTGATCAAGGAGAGGGGACGGTTCTCTTTTGTGACAATTCCTCTACGATCAAGTTGTCCAAAAATCCTGTTCGACATGGAAGAAGTAAGCACATTCACGTGAAGTATCATTTTCTGCGGGACCTTGTGAATGAATGAGTGATAGGGCTGGAGTATTGTTCTACTCATGAACAATTGTTTGACATGATGACTAAATCAAGATTAAAACTGACCGTTCCTTTCGGTTTATGATTTTGAAGTCTATGTTTTAAATGTTTTTGTTTCATGTATATTTCAAATTTCATTCAATGCAAATTTTTTTATGTTTTATTGAATGTTCTATGTTATCAATTTTAAGAAAATAAACTTTACTTTAAAAAAAATTCATAACTTTTTTTTTTAATATTTAAAACCCCTCCATTGCAACTACCATTAGAAGACAAAAAACAACATAAATTATGTTGGTTATAATTTTAAATACAATACAATTTATAATAAAAAAAAATCACTTATCACCCCAATTTAACAACTACCATTAATTATCCTCTTATGTGCTTTGATTTTCTTATAAGATGATCACATATCGATGAAAAGCACACTATTATTGAAAAATTAAAGTCTAAATTGGTTTACTATGTCGAAAATGATAGATTAGCAATGGCCTTTTATAACGACAAAGATTCCAATGATGGAAAATCATTCTTCCTCTATTTTCATGTTCTTCTCTGCTTTCTTCTTCTTTTTCGATTCGCTCTCTCGTTTCTTCTTCTCCTCTTCCTCAGCCAACTTCCTTGCTTTCTCCTTCTGTTCCTCCAAAGACTTAACCAAACGCTTGAGGCAAATGTCTACATATTCTTCATCAGATTTCGGCATCAAATTCTCTGCAACATCAGCAGGAGACATGTTGGTTTCTTCCACCAATAGCTCAATTTCTCCATACAAATCGTGGGACTCGATACCCAAGTAGTTCTTGGCTAAAACCTTGAATGCTTCAAACCTGCAATATGACATCTCTATGTAGTTGTCCATCCTTCCTCTACGTATCAACGCCGGATCAAGCTTATCCACAAAATTAGTTGTAAAAACAATAATCTTCTCATCACTACAAGCTGACCATAACCCATCAATGGTGTTTAATAGCCTCGACAATGTCACCTTGCTCCGTTGTTCATGTCCGTTTGTCTCCTTCATACCTTCCTTCTTCTTCTCTACTTCTTTGTCTCCTTGTTTCTCCCTCTTCTGTCCCGTAAATGCAAGCGAGCAATCAATGTCTTCAATCACAATGATACACTTCCCTGTTGTGTCCAACAACAATCTTTTCAAATCCGAGTTATCCTTCACGGTCGTTAGCTCAAGATCATACACATCATACTTCAAGAAGTTTGCCATTGCAGATATCATTGTCGACTTTCCTGTCCCCGGCGGTCCAAGCAAGAGATAAACTCGCTTCCACAGCTTCCCAATTCTCTTGTAATAATCTTTCGCGTTACTAAACCTAATCAAATCCTTCTTAATCTTCTCTTTCTTCCCAGGATTCATAGCCAAAGTCTCGAACGTAGCAGGATGATTGAAAGGAACGTTTCTCCAGTCTCGACTGGAATTATTAGTATAAAGCTTCCTCTCTCTATTCCTCAACCCAATGTCTTTCCCTTCTGTCAAAACATGATCTATATATCTCTCTACGATCATCCCTCTATGACGCTTTTGAAAAGTTAGGGTAAAATATCTTGTCTCCCTTGCATTAGTCTGTTTCTCGCTCCTCGAAGACCATTTCACCTTTACACCTTCAAACACATCTTCAACTTCCTCGTTATCGTCCATACTAAGCACCAACGATCTAGTGTTTCTAGACTCGCTGGCTTTCAATCTCTGAGCACGAGCCGTCGATTTGGACGACAGGTAATGGCGTATCGACTCGTAAGCTTCGCTTCTCTGAAGACCTTCTCCGGTATACTCGTTGAACTTGATCGAGACCGATCCCATAATAATCTTTCTAATGATTTTCTGGATGTAACTTTGGAGTTGGTATGGCAAACAATTGTCTGTAAAATGAACAAAAGAACATAAGACTCGCCACTATTGGGCCGGCGTATCCCCACATTGCTCCAAACGTCGCAGGCATCATTTTGTATATTGCTTTTTTGCTATTGGGCAACATGATTTGCACAGTATATACAACATATATGTTTTACCATGTACTATATATATTGCTGTTCGGTATATATTTTCCCCTTTAATTGTATTTTACCATGCGTCCTTTCGTGAGTACTCATTGTATGCAAGCATGCGTATTAATTTATAGCAAGCATGCTTAGAGCATAATCAACCATAGGTGTTAATAAGTTTTTTAACGGGTTGCTAATGAATTTAATACAATTAAATAATTCTAGCACCCATTAGCAACCCATTGTAAAAATGTTAAAATTAACAACTTTAAGTTGAGTTGCTAAGATTATTTATTATTTTTAATCCATTAGCAATCCTTTCAAAAATTTATTAACACTTATTGTTGATCGTGCTCTTAATTGCTTAATATTTATAACTAGATGGACCGCTTGTACACATGGGTTTGTTTCTAATCATTTTTTTCTGGTAGCCTTATTGGAAGTTGGATTCTCATAAAATAGATTGATTTTTGAAATCAATAGATTTATTAAGTTTGTAGAGAGTTAAATGTATTTAAAAAGTTTAGTTATAAGTATAGTTATAAGTATCCAATGGTTTTCCAAAGTATTATGAAAATCTTGTTTACTGAGTAAAATTATAACAAATTCATCTACCACTAACACTAAATTCTAGTAAATTTATAAAATTAATAAAAATTAAACTTTTTTATTAACAATGGATTTTGAATGGAATTTAAAAGTCATCAAACCAATAACAAATGATTTCATTAAGAATGTCATAATCCATAAACCAATAATAATAGATTCTAAAAATTCTAAAAATCTACAAGAATTCATCTACCAATGATACTCCCCCTCCCAACACAGACAATGTGGGATAGTGGTGGACAGAAAAGTTGATTGTGGTGGACAAGAACACTCTCTTGTTCATATTGATGCAAGGGCATAACCGTCTTTTGATTCCGTAAACAGTTATTTTGTTGTAGATTAGAAGAGGCATTAGAGAATATGGTAGATTGGAAGAGTTTTGAAGACCATTATGACATTCTTTATAAAATTCTCTTAATATTAAATTAATCTTATTATATAAAGGAGGATGCGTGCAATGAGAACGCGATACGTAAGCAAAATTTTTATTCACGAGATCATAACATGTGTAATTGTTAATTTAGATTGTGACATGTGTCAATATTAACAAACTTAAAAAAAAAATATATATATATATATATATATATATATATATATTCTAAACAAAGATTATGGACTACTTAAGAAAAAAGAAAAAAACCGTTATACAAAAATATGTAATATTTTCAATATTAACAAAAAAAAATTAAAATAAAAATAAAGAATATATTTCAAACAAAGTTTATGGACTAATTAGGAAAAAGGAAAAAAAAAACTGTTATACTAAAATAAGTGATATTTTTAAATTTTTATAGAGAAATTTTAAAAAATGCTACTTTCCAAGTGCCACTTTCAAAAATGCCACTTCTCCAAAATTGTTGCAAAAATGTCACTTTTTAAAAATTATTTTTTCATTATATAATTTATGTTTGGATTAACTATGTTATATTAGAGTTTAATTTTGGGTGTTTAGGGGGATTTAGGGGTCAAAACATTTTTTAGGGTTTAGAATTTTAAGATATAGCCTTTATAAATCTATAATTAGTGGCATTTTTGCAAATAGACATCTCTAAGTAGCATTTTTGTAAATGTGCACACAAAAAGTGCCATTTTTGCAAGGGACAATTACAAAAATTTCACTTTTTGTGTACACATTTGCAAGAATGCCACTTAGGGGTGCCATTTTGCAAAAATGCCACTAATTATAGATTTATAAAGCCTATATCTTAAAATTCTAAACCCTAAAAAATGTTTTGACCCCTAAAACTTCCTAAATCCTCATAACTAAACCCTAATAGAACATAATTAACTCAAACATAAATGATATAAAGAAAAAATAATTTTGAAAAAGTGGCATTTTTGTAAAGATTTCAAAAGTGTGGTATTTTTGTAAAGTGGCATTTGAAAAATAGCATTTTTTAAAATTTCTCTTTTTGCAATTGCCCAATTTTTATATTACAACAATACATTATTTCTATTATAAATTATCTAAATAGTTAAAGACAAAAGAAAATGTCATATTTATATGTGTTATTTTGCTAAATCATAACCTTTAAGAAATAATTTTAGTATGAGATAAATATAATTAATAAATTGACTATTTAATAAAATATAATAATCAATAAATATCAAATATTTGTGAGTCGTAATTTATAATCCTATTACATTTGTCAAATTATAGGCATTATAAATTTGAAATCAAAAATATTTACCGCAATGCGTTTTTATATCAGCATGACACGTAAGCAAAATTATAATTTACGAGCTCGCAACATATATCTAATATTGATTAGATGAAAAATGTGTTAAAAATTAAAATTAATTAAAAAAAAATAAAAAATAAAAATGGAAAGTAATTTTCCACTTACTAATCAAATAATAAAAAATAAAATCCTTCTTAATCGCTTCTTTCTTTTCACGATCCATAGCCAAAGTCTCGAACGTAGCCGGATGATCAAAAGGAACGTTGCTCCATCTTCCTTCTTTCATACTAGCATATGTTTGACTCACGGTGTAAAGCTGGATCTTTCTGTTCATCAACCCAATCTTTTTCCCTTCTCTCAAAACATGCTCCAGATAACTCTCAATGATCATCTCTCTGTGCTCCCTGGGGAAACTAAGAGTGATGTATCTTTTCCGTTAAGAGCCATTACCACGGCTCGTATGAGATTGATTCTCACTCTTTGTCACCTTCGAAGACCATTTCACCATCACACTTTCAAACTCATCTTCGACTGCCTCGTGATCGTCCAAACTAAGCACCAACGCTTTGCTGTTTTTCGTTTCGTTGGCCTTTAATCTCTTTGCACAAGCAGTTGATTTCGAGGATAAGTAGTTGCGTATGGAGTTGTAAGCTTCACTTCTCTGGAGAGCTGCTCCTGTATACTCGTCGAACTTGATGTGAACAGAATTAGAAACCCATCCCATCAATTGGTAAACGTGTTTCTCGATGTAGACTTGGAGATGATAAGGGAAATACTGTTTGTAGATCGCCCAAAAGAACATAAGACTCGTCATCGTCGAGCCTGTGAATCCCCAGATTGTACCGGTCTCAAGTACCATCTTTTTGCTTGCTTGCGTTCCACGAACCTCTTTGCTTTGAGTTTCTGTTGAGACTTTTGTTAAGGTTAAACCTTTGATTATTTAACTTTTGATTGCCCTTGAACTCAAACCCTAAGAATGTAGCCGGCATATATCAAGGCAACATAAGGCCTCCTTGGGTCAAACATCAGGCCCATCAAACCCATTCGATTGTGGGCATGCTTTGCTCTGTTTGTTCCTTACCCTCTCACTCACTATTTATTGAACTCTTGTACAGTTTTGAGTGTCTCAGGAAATAATTTTTATGACTATAAAAATAATTTTTAAACATTTTTCGATTGAAAAACGAAAATATTATGAAATATTGATTAATTTTGCACATCGATTATAAAAAGTTGAGATACTTTTTATAAAATAGCGAACTCCCTATTTGATCATCTTTCTTTTAAAAAAAAAATCATTTTCTTCACATTAATTTTGAATAAAAATTTAATTCGACATCAAAATATTAAAAAATTAATATGAGCAACTTTTCGTAAAAAAAAAAATAACATAAACCAATAAAAAAAAGTGAACGTCTCTTACACTTTTTCATATTTTGTTTAAAAAAAAAAAATTTTATTTATATGGAATAATTAGGAAAATATAAGATTAATTTGGATCAATTTCTCTCGTTGAATGATTTCCTCTCCACATTTTCAAATGAATATGTCGATTAATAATTTGCCAATCTAGGCTTGCGTAGTTTTTTTAAAAGATTTTCATTTCTAAAGAAATTGAAATTTATGTTACTATAGTTTCGGATCAAACACCATTGGTGGTTTTTTACAATTTTCATGTGTATGAGTTATCAGTGGGCTAAATGTTTGTATGAGGTTCTTTAAAAAATTTGCTATTTCATAATACTTTTTAAGCCATGTTATAAATTTGCTGTAAGAGTGATTATGGTAGTGACACCTAAAATTTTTCTCCAAAATTACGTCATCATGAAGATGCTTTGAGCTTCAAGTTAGGTGTGGCATGTGGGGACAAAACTTAACTGTTTCATAATACTTTTCAAGCCATGTTATAAATTTTTTGTGAGAGTGATTATGGTAGTGACATCTAGACTTTTTCTCTAAATTACATCACATATAATATATATATAAGGGATCATGAAGATGCTATGAGCTTCAAGTTAGGTGTGGCATGTAGGGACAAAACTTAACTGTGCAATAAATTGGTAATGTAAAACGTTTGGTACTATTATTAAAAAAAATGTTTTGATACTGAGAATTCATTTCAAATTTAGAGGAACTCTCTACAACATCATATTTTTAAGTTTTGTTTTCAAAAATACCAATACTTTTTAAATGTTCTACAAATACAAAATTAATTTTCAAGGTTTTATAATTTAAATTTTTGAATTTTGGTTAACTATTGTAGAACTAGAATATAGTCTTATGGTGTAAGGTTTAAGTTTCGGATTTATGCTTTAGTTTTGTATATTGAAAATTAGTTTTAGTTTTGTGGTGTTTGTGAAACATTTAAAAAATGATGATATTTGTGGAACATGTAAAAAATAGTTGTAAATGTGGAAGCAAAACTTCATATAGTGCTATTTGTAAAAATTGCCCTTAATTTTATCTACATATAGATTTTCCATCCGTATATTAACTAACAATTACCTCAAAGTTGTGACTTATAATTTAGGAAAATTTGACTCTATATTATCTATTGAATCTATAATTAACTATCTAACATCACATAAATGAAATTTAGAAACTAACATTTTAGTTAAATGAGATTCTAATTTTATCCTTAATGAATTTATGGTAAATAATCTCATATCTCATTTTTATTATTATTTCATTTAATAAATTCTTTCCCTCATTTCAATTTCTTTCTCTCTCATATCAAAAAAATGAATAAAGATAAATAATATATTTTTTTTACATTATTATGCATTAACTTTGGAATTTAAACATTAGCTGTTATTTTGATATGTAAAAAAACTAAACTAAATAGCAATAAGCAACTGAACATGATATGTTAGAAACTCTATAAATTAATAATGTTGGGACTATGATATTTTATTAATTTATCGAAAAAGAAAATTTCCATTATTTTAAACAAATTTCTTTTACTTGGAATTTTTTACTTTAGATTAAACTACATTTTTCATAAATTGGTTTTTTTCTCTTTGTTTGTGTTTATTACATCTAATAATAATTGAGTTATAAAAAATTTCAGTTTTAAGAAAAAAACAAATAACACTAAACTCATATATATTTATATCATATTTGTATATGTATAAAATTTTATATACCATATGTTAAACTCATGTTCCTTTTATTATGACATGACAAAATCTCTTAGTAATATTCTTATTAACTCATATACATCTCTTTGTTGAGGGGACAATTGCAAAAAATACTATTTTTGGTGTGCCACTTTGCAAAAATACCACAATGCAAAAATACCACTAATTATGAAATTTTAAAGCTCAAATCTTAAAATTCTAAACCCTAAATTTTTTTGACTCCTAACAAACCTTAAACCATCAAAACTAAACCTTAATACAATATAGTTAAGTTAAACATAAATAATATAATGAATAAATAATTTTGAAAAAATGATATTTTTGTAAAAAAATTGAAAAAGTAGTATTTTTGCAAATATTTTTAAAAAATGGCATTTTTTGAAAAATATCGCTTGTTTTTAGAGTGAATTTAGTCAATATTAATGGTTGATTGAAAATTAAGTTTATAACAATGATAATTTGAAAATTAGGTAACTAGGGGAGAGAGAAAACATTTAAACCTTAAATGTCCTTCTTATTTTGTTTAATTACGTAAAATACCATTGATCAGAAACTGTTCATCAACGCCTGATACTGTTCATCGTAAGTGTATTACGCCAGAAACAAATATCTGATTTTCGATGATAACTATTTGATTACCACGCTAACTATTAAAATATCCTGATAAATTTACATATTACATGTTAAATGAATATTTATCGTGTTAAATCAATTATCAAATCATACTTAACATGAAAAATTAATTTAAAATTTTAATTGTTTCTTATGGTTATATCAGTTTAACGAAATCTAATTGGAGACTTTGTCTTACGTGACTAAAGTGCTAACAATTATAATAGCATGTTATACATAGTGATAACGTGTTAACAACATTATCTGATACGTATAACTTGTTAACATATTAAATACTCAAATAATACTTGTATTAACATGCTAATTAATAAGCTTTTTCTCAAAAAAAAAAACATGCTAATTAAATAGATATGCATGTAATATTATTATGAGTAACGTATGATTTAGCTCTATGCCTCCTATAGTCCTATGGTTCTCTTTGAGCTCGCTTATATCCGCTTCACGTCCGACTCGCCACGAACCGGTTTCTTCTTCGGCAGCTCATCCTCCTCTAATTCACTAATCACCACCACCACCATTTATTATCAACCGCCATCGGTAATATCATCACCACCACCGCCATCATTTTTTTCTGCCACTCTTTCGTTCTTCCCTTCACCTCTGATCACATCATCACCACCACCGGCGTTATCGTGTCACGACCACCATCTTCTAAAATACAATTGTTACATTCCCTCGTCTCTTTGCCTTTTCTCTTTGCCGCCACTTCTTCTTCATTATATTGTTGAAATCTTAATTGATAAAGGAAAGAGAAGAAATCTTAATTGAAATCTTTCGTCGAAGAAAGTAAAAAATTGATAAAGGAAAGAGAAGAAAACAAATAATCTTTCTCTCTCTTTGCCTACACGTTTGCTTGTGTAGGGACAAAACGGACTTATTTCTTATAAACAGTGTATGTAAATAGTGTGAATGTATGTCACTTAATTTTTAGATTATTCATTGTTAGTTTACTGCAATTGTTTTATGTAATTTATTTAATACATAAAACAATTAGTTGTAGTCCAAAAAACGTAATTTAAAAATTTCATATTAACCTAAATTTATATAAAAATAAATTATATATTTGATTAATTTGAATACGAACGAAACATAGTAGATAGTTTTAATATTTGTTTTAATTTTTATATCTATTATTCATAAACATAAACTAAAAAATAGAAGAAAAACAATCAAAAAATCAAAAAAAAAAAAACAAAAATTTACTATTAACAATGTTTAACCATGAATTTTTAAAAATATTTTTACACCACTACTATTATTTTTAATTTATTTGATTTTTGAAAATATTAATCCGCGTTTTTTAGTTATATTCTTTGCATGTTGCCATGTTGTCTTTTGGCATTTTTAGAGTATTTAAGAAATCAAATCCACATATACGAGATTTTTTGTTTTTTAAATTATCAGGAGGTTCTCGGCCGAAAAACCTGTATTCCCCAGGACAACATGTAGTATTATTTCTTTCTAAGTGTCACTCGAATCACCGACTTCTAGACTTTGCATGAAATTTTTATCAGTTGAACTATTGGTTCTTGGTCATATATATAGAAAGTTTTACTTAGTAAATATATGTGAGTAGGTAAAGTTAAGACGACACATGGAATGATTGTTTTTTAATTATGCAAGAATGTAAATAGAACAGCAATGTAAATTCTTGAATTAAAATCATTGCACATCAGAGAATTCACGCATACAGAAACAAAGTAGTTGTTAAGAAAATTATTACTAATTGTTCTAGAACTTGCATAACAAAGTTATATTGAGCTACTATCGCAATATTAATTACTATATCTAATAACATAAGATCATAAAATTTTGGTAGAATTTAGGAGGTCAACCATGCATTATATTAAAGTTCGATATGATCACAAAATACCTTACCATCACATCTTGGTACATCAAACAACCTAAGATAATAACTAGGTAGTCAATGAAGTTTTAGCATTACATTTTGATGAAAAAATCAAGTTGTCAATCCCTAAATCGACATCTTCATTCTTCAAACTCTCAAATTTCTTTGAAAACTCTAAAATCCAATGAAACCTACTGAGACATAATAGAAACCAAGGCTGAAGATGAATAACGAAAGATAATCGATAAAACAAATAAGAAAGTTTATAAAACTCACCGAATTTATTTTACAACACCATACCAAAATAAAAGCTACGACAATAGACTTAATATAAATTGGTCATATCTTTGATCAAATCTTGTTACCATTTTCCTCAGCAACTTTGCCCTTTTCATCTGTTTGCTTCTTCTTCCTCTGCTTTCTTCCTCTCTTCTTGCTCTGCTTTCTTCTTGTTCTTCCTTGCTTCCCTCTCTGCTTTCTTCTTCTTTTCTTCTTCAGCCAACTTCCTCGCTTTATCCTTCTCTTCCTCCAAAGACTTAACCAAACGCTTGAGGCAAATATTTGCATCTTCTTCATCAGATTTGGGCATCAAATTCTCAGCAACATCAGCAGGAGACATGTCGGTTTCCTCTAGCAATATCTCTATTTCTCCATACAACTCATGTTCCTCAACCTCTAAGTAGTTCTTAGCCAAAACCTTGAAAGCTTCAAACCTGCAATAAGACATCTCAATGTGGTTGTCCATTCTTCCTCTGCGTATCAATGCCGGATCAAGCTTATCCACAAAGTTTGTCGTAAAAACAATAATCTTCTCATCACTACAAGCTGACCATAACCCATCAATGGAGTTTAGTAACCCTGACAAAGTAACCTTACTCTGCTTCCCATATCCTTCTTCCTTCGACTTTTTCTCAGCTTCCATTTTCTCCTCTTCGTCCTCGTCTTCCTCATCTCCCTCCTTTTTCTTCTTTCTCTGCCCCGTAAGATCAAGCGAGCAATCAATGTCTTCAATCACAATGATAGACTTACTTTTTGTATCCAACAACAACTTCTTCAGCTCTGAGTTATCCTTCACGGTCGTTAGCTCAAGATCATACACATCATACTCCAAGAAATTCGCTATTGCTGATATCATTGTCGATTTCCCTGTCCCGGGCGGGCCAAACAAGAGATAACCGCGCTTCCATGGCTTCCCGACCTTCTTATAGTAATCTTTGGCTCTACTAAACTTAATCAAATCCTTCTTAATCCCTTCCTTTTTCTCAGGATCCATAGCCAAAGTGTCGAATGTAGCCGGGTGATGAAAAGGAACATTGCTCCACTTTCCTGTTCTCCAAGGATACCAATCTTGACTCGAGTTATTAGTGTAAAGCTTCCTCTCTCTGTTCCTCAACCCAATCTCTTTCCCTTCTCTCAAAACATGCTCAAGATAACCCTTAGTGATCATCTCTCTGTGCTCCCTATGGAAACTAAGAGTGAAGTACCTTCTCTCTTCAGAGCCATTACCACGACTCTTATTAGATTGATTCTCACTCTTTGCCACATTCGAAGACCATTTTACCATCACACCTTCAAACTCATCTTCGACTGCCTCGTGATCGTCTAGACTAAGCACCAAAGATTTGCTGTTTTTAGTTTCGTTGGCCTTTAATCTCTTTGCAAAAGCCGTTGATTTCGAGGATAAGTAGTTGCGAATGGAGTTGTAAGCTTCACTTCTCTGGAGACCTTCTCCTGTATACTCGTCGAACTTGATGTGAACAGAATTAGAAACCCATCCCATCAATTGGTAAAAGTGTTTCTCGATGTAGACTTGGAGATGATAAGGGAAATACTGTTTGTAAATCGCCCAAAAGAACATAAGACTCGTCATCGTCGAGCCTGTGAATCCCCAAATTGCTCCGGTCCCAACCATCTTTGTAAACACTTGTGTCCCACGAAACTATTGCTTTAGATTTTTCTTGAGACTTGTTTAGTTGTTGTGTTCTGTTTTGGACTCTTTGCCTCTTACCATCACAGTCTATATTTATGAACTCATGTCACAACCTTCGAGTGGTTCAGGGAACGCCACGCTATTTCTTTATTTATCATTTTGATAAAAGAATTTTGATATATCTTATAATGAAATTGTTGTAATATTGATGGATCCTGCAAA
Organism: Arabis hirsuta; assembly: GCA_964056655.1. Lineage (NCBI taxonomy): Eukaryota > Viridiplantae > Streptophyta > Magnoliopsida > Brassicales > Brassicaceae > Arabis > Arabis hirsuta. The sequence goes on from OZ053310.1 coordinate 22,997,666, forward strand.
TTTGGGTTCGTGCTGTACGTATATTATTATAATAACATTGTGGAAATTTCTGAGTTCTGACCAATTCAGGACCTTGCAATAAAGTGACATAAAGTGGTGACGTAAAAATTTTGGAACTATATATGTACAAAAATACAAAATGTTACGATAGTTTTCCGAAGGCACTGTAGTGTGGTCACACTTGTAAATAGACTTACGAAGTAAGTTTCATATCCACTATCACAAGTAAGTCGTCCACTGTACAAAGACTTGTGTTCACACTTGTACACAGGAAGAGCATACAAGTCGTCCACTGTTCAAAGACTTGTGTTCACACTTGTCCACAAGAAGAGCATCGTTATCCCAAATACCCATTTAGGGTCTCTTAGTTATTTTTTTAATACTTTTAAGCAATAAATATGTGTTAAAAGACTCGGTTCAGAGACCCCAATATTTATGTGCTCCAATGCAAATCTCTTAATTAAGGATTCTTAAAAAAAAATTATTAAACATTTTTTTATTAAACTTAAAATTTATTGATTAAATAAAACATAGTAATAGATAACATTTTAAACATAGATTTTGAAATAAAAACATAAACAAAGATTAGTAAAATAAAGGAGAATAATTTGAAAGAAGCATCCGAGCTCAGTTGTTGTCTTCATCACGTCCTAATTTACGCCATATATGTTCAACCAAATCATCTTTCAGTTGTTGATGCATTTGTCTATCACGAATTCTTATTCGAACACCCATCATATTGGCGATATTTGTAGGGATATCTGTATAATACGTGAGATCGACATGTGAACTTCCGTTGTCTTCTCCTTGTTGGAACTCCGAAACATCAAATTGAGTGTAACCATCTCGTTCGTCTTCTACTATCATATTATGGAGTATGATACATGCTCTCATAATCTTCCCAATTTTGACTTTATCCCAAAACAGTGCTGGATTTTTAACAATGGCAAAGCGAGCTTGCAAGACTCCAAAAGCACGCTCGACATCTTTCCGGACAGCTTCTTGACGTTGAGCAAATAAAACTGCTTTCGGCCCTTGTGGTATTGGAATAGATTGGATAAAAGTTGCCCATTTCGGATAAATACCATCGGTGAGATAGTAAGCCATATGATACTCTCTTCCATTGACTGAGAAAGTGACTTGAGGAGCTTGACCTTTTATTATGTCATCAAAAACAGGTGAGCGATCAAGAACATTGATATCATTTAAGATACATGGAGGTCCAAAAAACGCATGCCATATCCAGAGATCATACGAAGCAACCGCCTCTAAAACAATTGTTGGTTTACCCGAACCACGAGAATATTGCCCTTTCCAAGCGGTGGGACAATTCTTCCACTCCCAATGCATACAATCGATGCTTCCTATCATCCCGGGAAATCCACGATGCTCTCCAATATCAAGTAGACGTTGAAGGTCAGCCGGTGTTGGTCTTCTTAGGTACTCATCGCCGAATAAATATATTATTCCTTCCACAAAATTTTGCACACATAACCGAGTTGTTGTTTCACCGAGCCGGAGGTATTCGTCGACCGTATCAGCCGCAGAACCATATGCCAAGACACGAATGGCTGCAGTACACTTTTGAATGGGAGAAAGACTAAGCCTTCTGAGACCATCTTTCTTTTGCCGAAAGTATTGAACTTCGTTGGAGAGTCGATCAACAATGTGCATGAACAATGTCTTGTTCATTCTAAAACGTCGTCGGAATAAATTGTCCGGGTACGTTGGAGTTTCACTGAAATAATCATTCCATAAACGAGCATGGCCTTCTTCACGATTTCTTTTGATATAAACTCGTTTTTTTCTTCTTCTCCTTTCTTCGTCTTGATCACCATAATTAATGGATAGATTCTCTAATGTTTGATCAAAATGTTGATCAAAATATTGTTCAAAATATTGATCAAAGATTTCATCATCTGCTCCCTCAACAGTGTTATGAGAAGAAGATGCCATATATAATCAAAATATAGATAGTGTTTGGTGAGAATGAGAGATTTTGACTTTGGTGAATAAAAGGTTTGATGAGAATGGTAAAGGTGAGAATAGAACTTGTTTGGTGAATAAAATGTTTGTTGAGAATGGAAGTTGTTTGGTGAGAAGTTGAGATTATGACTTTGTGAATAAAATGTGAAGCAAATACAAGATACAGAAGACAAAGTGAAGCTGCATGCAAGCAAAATTATATAGAGAAGGTGAGAAGCTGCACGCTTAATTCTTTATATAGACACAAAGACTCAAATAATTCCGTGACACAAGACTACAAGCTACTGATTTAACTACTGACCACAACAATACAAAACACTAAATCTTAGCCTTGATGGTTGACCACAACAATACAAAACATGTGACAAGAGGCTCGTGATTTTCGTCGTGTGTATCCTTGCTTCCCTTGCGTATGAATCAGAGCCTACACAATCATAGAAAACATTAAACTTTAGCTTATTTTTTCCAAGTTATATATAGTCTTTGCATCAACGAGAACAAGAACAAGAAACACATTAACTCCATTAACATAACGGTAACAAGAACATTAACTCCATTAACACATTAACTCCAACAAACAAAGCAACTAAACAGCTACATGTAGAGCAACTTAAACATAAACAGCTACACTTAGAGGAATTAAAAGAGCTACGCTTAGACTAATTAGACAATAACTCAGTAATGAGCTTCTTTTTCAGAGCTTCTTCATACTCAGTAAGAGGTTCTTGTTTAGCAATTAGACTCTCTAGTAGCCTCATCTTAGACAGCCTTTCTTTCATGGCCAAGTCCTGTTTCTTGATGCTCCACATACTCCGAAACTCCTCCAACTCCTTCCCCTCTACCATCGTCTTCTTACCACGGGCTTTTGATGCCTTAACACCCGGGGGACGATTGGTCACTTGATCATCTTCAGCAGCATCGGTTCCATTTGCTTGAGAGCTTGCTGAGTGTGAACCGTCCTCAAACTTCCTCCTCTTAGAGCTTCCATCTTTTTTAGCCGTTGAAAGGTCACACCACTTCTGGTCATTGCGCAGTTCCTTCCAAGCATGTTCAAGGGTAAAATTTTTATTATGGTTGGTGAAGAAGATTTCGTGGGCTAGCTTGAGAACATCATTCTCATTTTGACCACTACTTTTTTCCCTAGTTGCAGCTTCATACGCTCCAGAAAACTTGCAAACTAGGTCATTTATCTTGTGCCAGCGTTGCTTGCAGTGACTGGCCTCCCTTTTTCACACCCAGCAAGCTTGGGACTAGCCGCATAGTACACTGCTATTCTACTCCAGAAGGCAACAGACGTTTGCTCATTCCCTACAACGGGATCTTTGGCAACAGCCTTTTGCTCATTCCCTACAACGGGAATTTTGCTGGTGTTTAACCAGGAGCTGATGAGAACCACTCATCTGTTGGCGTCCATGTCCTTCTTTCTTTACGCTCAGGAGGAGTGTCTTCTTCCAAGTTATAACCTTCAGGAGCTTGAGAGCCAGATAGAGGAATAGCAGAAGATTCTAAACCGAAGCTACTATCTTCTTGACTTTGAAGAAGATCAACAAAATTTCGATATGGATTAGCATCCATATCTGAATATTTCAAAGAAGAGAGATGGAAGAGAAGGAAAAAGAATGTGTTTTATTGATAAAATGGAAAAGGAAAAAGTGTTTGATAGATGGAAGAGAAGAAGGAAAGGAATGTGTTTTATATAGAAGAGAGAAACGAAACGAGCATTTGATCACCATTGATAACCGCAAACATCACACCCAACCAATTCGACTAGACATATAACTAACACAATAATCACACTTAAACATCGATTTCTATCTAACCTACATCATCTATTTATTACCTAACTCAACCATAATCTAACACTAACCAAAATATTTATTAGCAACGATTCAATTCAAACCAGATTGAAAAGCAATTCATTTCAGACCAGATTCGAAATCAACATCAACGTGAACCTAAAGGAAACTTTCTATCAATTCAAAAGATCACAGAAATATTATTTACCTGTGTTGCAATTGTTTGACGAACCTTCATGTCTCTTCAAGGATCCATCCATCTCCCACACAAAGACTGAAAATAATTCACAGAGAATCAGAACTGACCGATAAGTATAACAAACAAAAGAGACAGAATCAACAGACACAAACCAACACAACTAACATAGAATCAATTTAAGACATGCATGAATTAAAGGATTCAGACATACAGACAAAAAAACAGAGCTTTACCTTTAGATTCGACCGACCATCAACAGTCGCCGTTTTGATTCTTCGATGAGAGACAACGAAAGATAGGTCGCCATTTTGCTTTCGAGAGAGAGCTGGGTGGTTTAATCGTCGATGAAGAAACAGAGGCGGAGTCGTAGAGGAGAGACTCCGAGAGAGACGCCGAGTGATTTATCGTCAAGGAGAGATCACAAAAGAGAGGCGGAGTCGTCGACGACAGCCACCAAGAGAGACGCCGACCATAATCGACGAAGAGAGATCAAGGACGAGAGCCAAAATCGTCGACTGATTCTTCCGTCGAGGAGAGATCAATCACGACGATTTGGATTCGAAACCGACGGATTACACGAAGTCGGGAGAGAGATAGAGATAGGAGAGAGTAGGAGACGTTCATGTGTGACGCATGTCCCGTAAGGGACGTCTCTTCCTTCTCCTAATTAAGCGACGTTTCTCTGCTAAATAGGTAATTTTCATTTATTTTTAATCACAATTACCTTAAGCAACTCACTTTAAAAACCGCGATAATGATGCTCTTATGGGTAGTTAATATAAGTAAAGATAGTGGGTTTCTAAGAATTAATTAAATCAAAAATCAATATTAAGGTTATAAAAATCATGTTAAAGTTCTACGTTTATGATTTATATTACCCATATTTAGTCGGATAATATACATCTCTCTATCTTTTTTTTTCTTCATTAATTCAAATACAATTAATATTATAAAATTAATATATTATCCTAACATATTTAGTACTTATAATCATCCTTACCATATAAGTGTCGTATAGTCAAATCAAATGACTCTATTTCTATGCATTGTCAATATTAGAATAAAAATGCCCCAATGACACTTTATTTCGTTTTGGACTATGTTTATAACACTTAATTTCGGGCTTTTGTGGGCTTAACACTTTCGTGTTTTGTTGGTCCATTTTGCCCTTGTCCGCGGTTGAGCCAAATCGTCATGCCCTCTGCCCGTGTTTGTTTTCACTCGCGAATAAGTGTTTTCACTCGCGTCTTTTCGGCCCCACTGTGATACTCAAAAAAGAAAGTGTGCCACTTAATTACTTGTGCGTTTTTCGAAAACAACCCCCAAACGTCTCTGTTCATCTTCAAGTTCTCGTAATTTCTGTAGATCTAGGTTTTACTGTTTTAATCCGATATGGCCGACGAAGAAGAGTTTCTCCGGCTGCAAGGTTGTAAACAGTTTGTTCTGTGTACGCGTTTACGGTTGTTTGCAAACGTAATGTCTGATTCTGACATCTTTTTATTTGTGCAGAGAAAGTCCTGACGCTTCAAATACAGCCTCCTAAACCAGAAGACTCCGATCTCTGCGACCCGGAATTACCTCCTCGAATTTTTGTTCGTGATTATTATCGGATTGGTGCTAGGGTCAATCCTTATTCGAAGTCGGAATTGCTTGCCGAAGTTGCCGCCGCACTGAAAAGGACACCGAAACTAGAACAAATCCGTAAGTCTCAGTTTGGAAAGCTTTTTGAGATTCCTATCCGCAAAGCCGCTTTCTCCGGTAAGATTGTACACAACCTTCTTTGCCAGCAATTATGGACTTCGAAACCACATGAGGTTTGGTTCGTTTTTGGTGGCCATCCTATTCGTTTCTCTTTAAGAGAATTTGGAATCGTTACTGGGCTCAATTGTGGACGGCTTCCAGATGAAATCGTCCTTAAGGAACAGCAAAACATGGAAGGTATTGCGTCTAAGTACATGACGAAACTTGTTGAGAATCGGCGGTCTGTTAAGGTCCAAGATCATGTACATTTGTTGACGAAACACTGATGGCCATCATGGAAGAAAATTAGTGTCGCTTTAATTGTTATTATGGAGGGAGTAGTCGCCATTAAGTCCCAACTTGGGCTTGTCAATGAGAACATTGTTGAAATGTGTCGGGATATTAACTTTTCCTTGAGTATCCTTGGGGTCGTCATGCATTCCAACAGACTCTTAGTGAAATTGTTAAAGATAAGTCTGACGGATCCCGAACAACGTTGGTTAGGAGGCTAAAACAATCATCCGTAGCCATGCATGGATTCCCTTTGTCCATTCAACTGCTTGCCTACGAAACTATATCTGGTTTAGATCAAATACACCGGGAGTCCGGCGATGAAGTAGATTTTACGCAGAGTCTACCCATCAGTTTTGTAGGCTTCGGCCAACCAGTCAAGATGATGTGATTATGTGTGAATTGTCTGACGAGGTTAGTTTCTTAACTGATTTGATCTGTATATCTATATGTTTAGTCACTCATTTTGTTAGTTTTTCTAACAGTTGTAAATGAAAATCTTTTTTTTTTGCATCTTGTTGTTGAGTCAATTATCCACACTTCTGAGGAATATGAGCCTGAGAATACTACTTGGGACGATGATGTGGTGGACCCGAAGATTGAACGTCTTGAGAGGATGATTAAGAGTGGACACATATTCACCAAACATGATTGGCCTGGAGGTGATTTTAGTTGCTCCCGTGTACATTCATCTTTGGAGAAGGGTCTAATCAAGGATTATGAAGCTGCTGTACATAGGCGTAAGCAGAAAGGTGGATTATTGGCAAAGAGAAAAAGAGATGTTGATGAAGGTGAGAAACCGGAAACCTCTTCCAAGCATTCAAAGCAAGGAAAAAACCAAGGTTACCTGTATTACGTGACCAATGTGTTGGTAAGAGTAGCAAAGTGAAGGGACCAGACAATTCTGTACAGCAAATGATTGGTGAAGTTGTACAGGAGATGAAGGATTTTCTAGAGATTCAGTTTGCTGCTGTGATACAGGGTCTGAGGGCTGTTGAATCAGCCCCTAGTCGTACACTTAGTAACCGACGGTCAAGACAGAGGAGACATCCTCCCAAGGTCAACATTGTAGAAGTCAATGATTGTGATGGACAGAGTAGTCAACGGTCTAAAACGCGGCTGAGAAAACAGTTTCCCCGGTGGAAGTTAGGGACAAGACATTTGATGATTATGATGGTGTTGAGAGTGTACTTAGGTCTGTGCATAATCTTGAGGAATGTAGCGCCAACGAGCAGGTAGATGTTTAATTATCTGATAGAAAGGCATTTCCTCGTTAAATTTTTCTTTTCAAGGGAATTTGAGTTTTTCATATTTTTTCCAAACACAGGATAAGTGTACGAGTAAGGACGTCGCTGACGATATTGACAACATGGACTGTGCATTAGCTGATGTAAATGGAACATAAGCTACATCTAGTCTGGTAGAGTGTACAATAGAACCTCTCTCTACACCGAAGGATGATGGAGGAGTTGCTGCCGGTACAGTAACTAATGCACATGTTGGCGATGTTGATATATGTACACTGATAAGAATAGACCTATTTGTATATCATTGGTTTTTTTTTCAATGGAATTTGAGTTTTTTTTTTTGCTGAACACGTGATAAGTGTACGAGCAAGGACATAGCCAACGATACTGACAACATGGAGTGTCCATTACCTGATGTAGATGGAAAAAAAGCTCATCTAATCTGGTAGAGTGTACAAGAGAACCTATATGTACACCGAAGGATGATGGAGGAGTTGCACCTGTTGGCGATGTTACGGTATGTACACTGGTAAGAGTATACATATTTTTATATCATTGGTTTTTTTTTACATAGTATTGATAATTGTTGGACATGTACTATAGGAGCCAGTGGCTGAAGGCTATAGAGATGGTGATGAAGAATTGGAGAGCTCGGACTCTGAGAAGGTATTCAATGCTCCCGTTTTTTAACTCTGTTAACCAATTTTAACTATTGTCCATGTGTTAGGGTGTTCTCGTGGACGGAGGTAAGACACTAAATGGCCAGCCCTGTACAGTCCGTAGAGGTGTGAGGACACGTAACCCAACTGCTAAGGCCAAATCCCTTGTGAAGCCCAGCTACCTCTACGACCCGTTGGGGAAACTGAAGAAATCTGATCTTCCTCGCATCATGAAAAGAGTTGAACTTCACATTGAGCCGTAAGTAACAATTTTATATTTTTGTACTTTGTTATTTCAATTCACCAATAATTTGTATCTGTCAAGTAGGACTTTCTTGCTGTCCTCTGGATTTTAAGTTGATAAAAATTTTTTCTCCCAGCTCGTCAAAAAGCACGAGTTCGTTTCCGGCATTATAAGTTCTCGTTAACTTGCACACCTGTAATTTTCTGATTTCTTAACTGATGAACGTGTACATAACAGGAATGTTATGTACACGTTCATCAATTAAGTACTATGTACATTGGTCTGTTTCACTAATGAAGACGTTGTACAAGGAATTCAAAACCAATATCTTTCTGGTACTTATAATTGGCATCGAAGTTAAAGCAATATGCTATAGGCTCCTTACCTACTGGAGCCGAGGAAATGGTTTGGGGGGAAAGAAGCGGTTGTGATTTATTGTCTAATGTACTGGCAAGAGAGGTATTGGGTTGGTTTACTTGTCAACACAAGTACCCGTGCTATAGAGATATTGGACCCTTGTGTTTCTGCTACTAATGAGTCCACTGTGGAGGAGTTAATGAGGCCTGTTATTTAGATGATGCCATGCTTGGTTGCTGCTAACTGTGGTTTTGATTATCCAACTTTGCCATTTAAGTGGAGTAGGTCTGAAGGTGTGTACCAAGTCAAGAAAGTTAAAGAGAGCGGACCTGTGGCTATTAAACTGCTAGAGATGTCTGCTCTGGGTTGTCCATTTGATGATATGGGTGTACTGGAAGACACTGTCATACTGAACATCAGGAAAAAGTATGCTGTGATGTGTTTGATACCTTTGTTATCTGAGCTATTCTACTTCATTTGTAGGACTAAACTGTCATGTGTCGTGTCGTGTCCACAATTATCTGCTTCACGCTACTTTAAAACTTTTGTTATGTTGGCTTGGTTACTTTTTAAGTTTCTTTTGTTATTGTTCTTTTAACTATCTCTTTAACTAGTTAGATTTTCAGTTCTCTTTACATTCCAATTAACCAAATAAATTGGAAAGTACATAGCACTACGTTTGTTGGGAAGAGTGAAAATGTTTGTTTTTTTGTTTTTAAATCCCCCTAACCGAGGCATGATAAAGTTGATTTGATGTATGTCCGTCTGCAACAGTGGACCTTGCGTGTAGTCAGTGTTTAGCGAACACTAAAATCCTTGGTCATTATGATTTTTATTGGAAAACCTCGAAATCAATTAAACAGATTTTTTTGGATATTCATATATACTGTGGAGAGAAAATACATCAGGTCATACGAGCTGTACCACTTGACTTAATTCATTGAATATTTTAGAAATAACGACGGTTTTGTAAATGTTATATCCTTTTATATAAATAGATAATAGACTCGTACATTTGCACCTAAGCACGTAAAGATGTGTGGCTATGTACAGGTTAACCATTTTGGTCATCAACTTGTCCAGTTTGTCACGTTCTTCCATGCCTTGCCCAACAACATCGCTATACCTCATCTTCCGGAGGTTGAGGAAGTACAAGAAGCTTTGTCGGAGCCACATTGTAGCGAGTGTTCGAATTTGTCTGACGTTAAGGTATCTATGGAAGATATCATGAGGGATGTGTCCATGGTAAATAAAACTTCACCATATCGGCCTAAGTTCCTTAGTCATCTCTAATCGCTTGTTCCCAATGCGTCGTATCTTGAAGGCCTGAGGCTTGCTACGATAGACTAAAACTTGGCAGAAGCATTGGAGGTCATGGATCCTATGGTTCATAAATCAGCTCTTGCTTCACTTCCCAAGCTGTTGCTTATGATTTGTAGTGGACAGTACTATCTCGCGATGTTGGAAGTTCCTAACTTCTGGTGCCGGACTGCTGATTTCAAAATGGCCGAGTCTTTGGGGTGCGACATAATCACGTGTCACAGCTGAGCCTGTGTACGGTTGGAACTGGCGCATCCACTTGGTCATATGTAAACGTCCCTCCTTGTGTTCAATTAGGTCATCGATGCAAGAATTATTTTTTCTATTCTTTTGCAATACTTCTCCGGGGTTTGATTTAGTAATGTATTAGGAATGCCAATCGTTTGAAGCGTAATGAATATTAAACTTAATTAAAATGTTTTCAAAGCATTAACGCGTATACGTTTAGACAGTTGTGTACATGTAATCGTATAGTTGATGAAAAGACTTTTGTCCGGTTTATGAGTCAAATCTAGAATCACTAATTCGATGCAGAATAGTTAGTTTGTTCAAAGGGACCAACAATACACTCTAATGCTATGGGATTCAAATTCAACTAAGTGATCAAAGTGGTTTAAGTTGTCACGATTAATCAAGCAATTAAAGTAAATTCGGTGTAAACAAATGATATTAAAAGCGTTAGATTAAGGAAAAGTATCTCAGGGATTAAATCATCAAGAACCAATCAATTATTAAGGATATCAATTAAGAATCAATCTAGAACTCAACCATAAAAATAAGAGGATCCACTGTCGTGGCAGCAACCACCTCATCAATCAATTTAACACCCTAAACTGTCGTTTGAGATTACAAAGAATGATGAGCATTAAAGAGGATATGATCGATTTGTTCACAACTCGCCTTAACTACAACTGTCGTTGGCTAAGGACGAATCGCCTATCTATGTTAATTCAAGCAATTTACAACACTTTTGATGAGTAAATTAAACCTAAAATCAAAGGCTAGGTGATCAAGCTAGTCTAGGGATTACGTCCAACAATAGATGATGATATCAAATATGTTTCAAAACCTATCTATGCTTAGTTCGAGAATCCCTAATCCCATCGAACCTTAACCTAACTTGGGAGATTACTCGCACATGGTGAATCGAACAACAACAAGTGAGATACGAAATTCCATAGATAAATGAATAGAAAAGATAAGAGTTTAGAAAAGTTCAACAAAAGGTGGAAGACAATCTTCAATCTCACAAAACTCTAAAAACAAAGTATCGATCTCTCTTTCTCACTTGTGTTCTCTTTCTTTCTGTTGTTCAGGGTCTCTCCCCTTGAAAAGGGATCGAAAATATCATTAAATAAGGGTCTGGGTGGCTGGGATTGATTAGGGAAACCCTAGGTGGTAAAAATAGGTTTAATGAAAATTTTCAAAACTGGATCTTCTGCGGAGCAGGTCTAGCGATCGGGAGCGGGTGCTCCTTTTCTTCAGAATCTTCAAAAAGATCTAATTTTCCTCCTTTTTCGCCAAATCCCATTATGAGTTCCAATCCTCTATTCCAGCCTCCTTTTGACCTAAAATGACTCTAAGTAAAGCAAAAAACTCGATAAAAACATACAAAACAAAGGTTAGAATGCGCCAAAAACGCATTATATCAATTTCCCCAGACTTAGATCTTTTTTGTCCTCAAACAAATTCGAGACCAAGTGAAGAGAAGGGTTTGAAAAACGCGGGAACTCTTTCATCCTCAATGAACCGGGTTAGTAACCTTCAATCTGTAGACCACATAATCCAGATTATGAATAGCAAAACATTACCAAAACTCCTCAACACATTTCTCAACCTAGTCTCATTTCCCAAACACAAACAAAACGCATTCAAAGTTGCGTGAGGGTATCGCTAAAGGCACCATTTAGGGTAGACGGCACTAAAGGGATTTAAGGCCATTTAGAGGTGGAGTTCAAAGTGTTTGAAGTGTTTGAGGGTTACCCAGTGTATCGTAGAGGATACAGGATATCGCACAAAATTGTAAGAGAGAATAGGTCTGGTTATGTTCCACATTCCCTAAACCACTCTTTCTTTCTCCAATTCACTCCAACGTCTCATCTAGTCATCATCCACATTGGGTATACTCCCTGTGCAGAGAGACACTTCCTATTTTACAGGATTTCCACTCCTCATCATTTGTTTTTTTTTTTTTTTTAAGCGAAAAGAGGTAAATATATATAAAAGTAGATGATGATGAAGAGGGTTTCAATTACAAACATGTGTCTCTCAAACATGAAGATATTCAGAGTTTTTGTACATACCCAAGTGGAGCTCATCATTGCCATTCCTTCCTCGTGGATTTTTATTCCAACTCACTCTAAAACCATATTCTGAAAATAGGCAGAGCAGGTGCTCTTCTTCGGGAGCAGGTGCTCTTGTTCTTCAGAAAGAGTGATTCAGAGGTAGTGTCGACCCAATTCTCTCCGGCCCTTTTGCGCATATGTTGCATATATGACAATGAAGTAACAAGAATGCAAGAGGTTTGAAAAGAGGTAAGGGTTAAGGAGGGTACTAGCTAAAAATAAGCTAGCTATTCAGGAACAGCAATAGTGATAAAAAGAATAAGAAGTCCTAAATATGATTCGTTTTCCTAATCTAGTGCCAGTAGCGAGAAGAATTTTTGGTCAATATAAAACCTGGAAGATAGTGCATTGAAGTGTTCCAGCAGTTTCTTGTACCCATGCTCTGTAGAAATGGTCACTAGAGAGAAGGTTAAACGCAAGTGGTTCAATAATATCATGAGATAAGGTCCTAATTCCCAACAAAGTTTTGACTTAATAAAACAGAAGAAAACTAGACTCAAAAGGATATAATAAGAAAAAGAAAACAACCAAAATAAACGATATTAGTAGAAACTCCCCCCAGACTTACTTCAGACCGTCTCAGTGTGAAAATAAGAAAAGAGAGAGTGAAAAGAAAGAAATGAAAGAATAAAGACAAGCAGAAAGTAAATTGTTGTGATGAATACACTGGTCGGGAAGAGAAGCGATGTCTAATCGCTAGTGGTGTTGTCGGAGTCGTGTCACTGGGCTTGTGGAAGAAGAAAGACGGGTAGATGGTGGCTGAGCAGATGGTGGCGGGGCAGAAGGTGGCTGAGCAGGCACGGTGGGGGGCATTATTGCTGTAGCTTGCGATCCGCGGCATCTCTTTTGCATCATGTGCAACAACCGGCAAAGCAGGCTGTTGTTCTTCTTAGTTGCATCCAGCATCCAGTGGCGGTAATCGGCGTCCTCCGGGTTCTCCGCTATATCATCAAGCCGGTACTCACTCCGATAAGGCCTACGAAAAGTGGCCTTAGATCGCTTCGTGTCCGTAGTTTGCTCGTCCAAATCCTCAATCCCCTTGGTGCTTAAATGAATATCAGGAGCATGAGTAGGTGTCGAGGTGCTCTTGGCAGTAGCTCCAGTGACAGATAAAAGATACTATGTTCCAGGCGTAAAGCCTACGTTTGCTGCGACCTCTAAATCCGTCAGTGATGGCTGCGGTAAGCTGCAAAACAGAACACGCTTGTCTCGTGATGTAAAACGGTAAGTGGTCGCATCATGTAGTATCTCACAAGTAATGAGAAAAGTGGTGTCCGTAAACTTAGTCTCTCCGTTGCATGTGGAGGTGTCAAGATCCACTCCCAAGTGCAAAAACAGTCGGGTAAAGAGGCTTCTGATCTTTTTCTTCCCTGCTGCAGTCTTGCCTTTAGCAACCTTTGTTCTCTTCTCCCCTATAACCCCGGCAAACAATTTTCCCATGTTGACATCCACATCAATATTACAACTCAACCCATCTTCTCCTCCAATGGTCTCCCTTACCGCGTTGTAGAGTAGCATCAGCTCGTCTGCTCTCACCTTACTTGTGTCGTCTTTCGAGAACAGGATGCTGCTGATCGCTTTGGCTCCAATCCGTAGAGTCGGGTTTCGGATAGAAGACTGTGCGGCTGACCAAGAAAAGTAGTTTCCGCTGGTAATGAAGTTCCAGAACGCATTCGCAATCGGGAGTCGGGTAGGGAGATCCACATTCTGCTCCATGGAATAAAAACCATAGAGTTGACAGAGCTCGGGGATCGTGATGGCGTACTTCTTCCCTCCAGCAAAGAAAGAAAGCACTCCTTCTGAGGCGACCCTCTTGTGCGGGTTGGAGTGGACAACCTTTGCAGAGGCGAGGCACTGCCTAACCAAGTCGGGGTAAAGTGGATCAGGCTGCGTCGCCATGTCAGTCACCTGCGTAGTGGTGAGTACGCCGCTTATGTTGTGAAACAGCCCCAATCCCTTCAATGTTTGTCCACACAGAAATCGGGTTGGCTATGTTGTGAAACAGCCCCAATCCCTTCAACGTTTGTCCACACAGAAATCGGGTTGGCTCAATGGCAATGTCCACCCAATTATTGTAGTAGTACGCATTCGTCTGGTCTCACGCGTCATCAGAGTTCATCGGGAGGCGAGCGTTGGGCAAAGAGAACCGGCTGCCCTCAGCACGCGGCCATGGGTTGAACGCGACCCCGGATGAGGAAAGCTCTCCTCTAGATTTATCGGATTTCGGTAGTTTACCGTAGGCTGTCTTTGGTCCTGTCATCCTGTAATAACAACAAACAAAACTAGCCTGAATAAATCGATTTCCAAAAATCCATACAAATACATTGTTATCAAAGGGAAAGTTTCCCCTCTTTTGTTTTGAAAATTCTATGCGTTCGCGTTCTAACAGGTAAATCCGACTACTCAAAAACATCCCAGCAAAGAATCTTAAGCCAATTCATACCCTAATTCTTCAAGATTTCAATTTCTCACCCAAAAATTAGGTTTTCACTTCAAACAAAATTTCGAGTAAAATTTCACAACCCCCATGTCATCGAAATCAACAATAAACGAGTTTAGAATGAGCCCAACTAGACATGGCGTGGTTCGGCCTCTAACTTCACCTTGTCACTCAAAATGGCAGAATGAAAAAGAGAGTTTTCAAAATTTTACCTTGCGGGTTTGGAGAAACAAAGTGCAAATTCGGAATGAGGACGAAAAATCGAGTGAAATCAAGCCTTAAATCACACAGATCGATTGAGAATTCGAGTAGTTGTGCTTGGGACAAAAAGCTTGAAACCGTTTTAATGGTGGAAGAAATAAGGAAGAAGGGGGGGGGGGGAAGAGAAAGAGAGAGAGAGGCGCGAGAAATATAGGGTTTGGTGGTTCTCACAAGATCAGTTATTTCCATTGAAAATTGGAAAAAAAATCCCCCTTTTTAATATATTTCTCGGGCCCATCAATTTCCTCTTTTTGGACTAATCTCTTGGTGGGCCTAAATTCGAATTTCGAATTATATCCTGGGGAGCAGATGCTTTGGGCGTTGGAGCAGGTGCTCTTTTTCTTGGTTTATGCTGGATAGCAGGTCGATGTGCAGATCGATCCTGAGGTTGACCGCTGAAATGACTTTTTGATCTCATCACTTTGGATCGATCGATCTGGCTGAGAGGATCGATCGATCTTCCTTGTGTATTCCACGTCTCCCTTTTGCTTTTTGTTTTGATTATTTTTTTTTTGGAAACTGAAAACGTAACATTTAAAACCAAAGTTAGAAGCAAAAAAAATCAAATTCAAAAGTTAGAAAATGTACCGGTGGGTTGCCTCCCACCAAGCGCTTACTTAAAGTCTTTAGCTTGACTTGGTTGACCATTTTAGGCTTTCGGTGCATCGCCTAAGGGGATGAATCCACCTTCGGCTTGGTTCGTCTCAGCTAGGTATGGCTTGAGCTGCTGATTGTTGACCACGAACTCGTTGTCTTTGGTGTCCAGCAACACCACGGCTCCATATGAACGGACCTCTTTAATGAGAAAGGGGCCGGACCACCTAGATCTCAACTTTCCAGGAAAAAGCTTAAGATGTGATTTAAAGAGAAGTACCTGGTCGTTTGGTTGGAAGTCTCGGGTGAGTATCATCTTGTCGTGATACATCTTGGTTTTCTCTTTGTATATTTTCAAACACTCATAGGATAGGTGCCTAATTTCCTCCAATTCATTAAGTTGCGTAGATCGCCTCTCTAAAGCAGGTTTGATATCGAAATTCATTAGCTTAATAGCCCATGCTGCCTTGTATTCGAGCTCCACAGGGAGATGACAAGACTTCCCATACACCAAGTGAAAGGGCGTTGTCCCCAACGGTGTTTTATAGACGGTTCGGTAAGCCTACAACGCATCATCCAACTTAACAGCCCAGTCTTTCCTAGTGCTTCCCACGGTCTTTTGTAGGATACTCTTGATTTTCCTGTTGGAAACCTCAACCTGACCACTAGTTTGCGGATGATATGGTGTTGCTACCTTGTGCTTTACACCATTCTTTCTCAATAGGTTCTCAAAAACCTTATTGATGAAATGAGACGCTCCATCGCTAATAACCACTCGCGGCACTCCAAATCTGGGGAATATTATGGATTTGAACATCTTGACCACTACACTGGCATTATTTGTTGGAGAAGCAATCACTTCAACCCATCTGGACAGGTAATCAACGGCCATTAAGATGTACTGGTTTCCATAGGAAGATGGAAACGGTCCCATAAAGTCTATTCTCCACACGTCAAACACTTCAACTTCCAGAATAAAGTGTTGAGGCATCGCATTCCTTCGCGAGATGTTTCCTTGCCTCTGACATGTATCGCATTTGGAGATGAAAGCTTGTGCATCCCTGAACATCGTCGGCCACTAATACCCAGCTTGCAGCACCTTGGATACCGTCTTGAAGCTCGCGAAATGCCCAGCATAGTGCGAACTATGGCAATGAAAAAGGATTCCTGGAATCTCCTCATCAGGAACACACCTCCTAAAAATACCATCCGAGCATTACTTGTAAAGGTATGGCTCGTCCCAGAAATATCTCCTTATGTCTCGCATGAACTTTCACTTCTTATCTCCCACAAAGTCAGACGGTTCCAGGTCAGCAACAAGGTAGTTCGCTATCTCTCCAAACCACGGAAAACTCAGAACAATTTCCTTGGAAGTAGTACCACAACACTCCTCTGGAGCAGGTGCCCTTAGTGTCAGAGCAGGTTCCCTTGTCTGGATCGGGTGCTAGAGGAAAAAAATTCCAACTGCGTACATATGTTCGTCCGGTAGTGCATCATCAAGTGGCACCGTATCATCAACTTTCAAGCGGGATAAATGGTCATCAACCCCATTTTCGGTCCTTTTCGTGTCAACAATTTGTAGATCAAACTCCTGGAGCAAAAGAATCCATCTCAAAAGCCTCGGTTTCGCGTCCTTTTTCGTGAGCAAGTATTTCAATGCCGCGTGGTCAGTGTGCACAATCACCTTAGAACTGACAAGATACGATCTGAATTGCTCAAAGGCAAAGAGCACTGCCAGCAGCTCCTTCTCGGTTGTGGCGTACTTACATGGAGCTTTTTGTCCTTCCTTTGCCCCAAAACTACCCCTACAACGAAATCACTTTTGCATCCGTCATCACTTCAAACCGCATATCCCAATCCGGTGGTTGAACAATGGGCGCACTCACCAAAGCTACCTTAATAGTGTGAAAAGCCTCAAGGCAAGCCCCGTTGAACTCAAACTTGGTCTCCTTACACAAGAGTTGAGTGAGCGGTCTTGCTATCTTTGAGAAGTCCTTAATGAAACGTTTGTAAAACCCAGTATGACCTAGGAAACTCCGTATTCCCTTGACTGAATCCGGCGGTTGCAAACTCATCATTACCTCAGTTTTTGCTCGGTCAACCTCTATACCGTTCTCTGACATCCGATGACCCAAAACTATACCATCTCTAACCATGAAATGGCACTTCTGCCAGTTTAACACTAGATGTTTCTCTTCACAACGTTGCAACACCCTGCACAGATTTGACAAACACACGGAAAACGAGCTTCCATAGATGGAGAAATCGTCCATGAAAACTTCCATTATGTCCTCAATAAAATCAATAAAAATAGACATCATGCACCTTTGAAATGTCGTGGGGGCATTACACAAACCAAACGGTATTCTGCAATATGCTAAAGTACCATAAGGACACGTAAATGTCATCTTCTCCTGATCATCTGGATGGATAGGAATCTGGAAAAAATCTGAGTAACCGTCTAAGAAACAGTAATATGGATGGTTAGCCAATCTCTCAAGCATTTGATCAATAAATGGTAATGGGAAGTGATCTTTTCTAGTGGCAGCATTCAATTTCCGATAATCAATACACATCCTATGACTAGTTACTGTCTTAGTTGGTATCAACTCATTCTTTTCATTTGTCATCACGGTAATCCCACCTTTCTTAGGAACCATATGAACTGGGCTAACCCATTTACTATCTGAGATTGCATATATTACACCTGTTTCTAGAAGCTTTATTATTTTCTTCTGCACTACACCTTTTAGATTTGGGTTTAACCTCCTTTGATGTTCTATAGAATTTCTTGATTCATCTTCTAGGTGTATCCTATGCATGCAAAGATTAGGTGAAATCCAGGGAATATCATCTAGTGAATACCCTAGGGCCTTTCTATACTTCCTAAGTTCACACAAAAGCAAGGCGGTTTCCACATTATTCAAATCAGCATTTGTGATCACATGGTAAGTAGAGTTAGGGCCTAGAAACGCGTACCTTAGCCCGGCTGGTAGGGTTTTGAGCTCGAGTTTAGGAGCTTTCAGCTCGCTCCAAGGACTGTCAACAGGAGCTAGTGTTCCTTCCTTTGAAGCACGTGCTCCGTCAGCATCCTCTATTTCGAGTTTTAAGAATCCAGTTGATTTTTCCGTTTGACCCGAAACCATCACCCTTGCAAACCCAGCTATGTCCTCACTCAAGTACCCGTGCTCACTCTCAGCTTTTGTCAATGCTACATCTAATGGATCATCGGCCAAAATCTCCTCAATCTCTCCCTCAGAGATTTCAAGATTATCCTCGATGGCAAAAGTTTGCTCGTCTATGGTTGGCTTTTTGAACAATCTATCCATCTCAAATTCTATAATAATGTCTCCCAGTTGGAGACTGATTGTACCATTCCTCACATCAATAATCGCACCAGCTGTGCGCAGGACAAAATCTGCTAGAATCGAGGTGTTGCCAATCCTGACATGCAAGTTCTCAAGAATCCCCACGGATTGCTTTACCGATCTATCAGCAAACACCAACGAAATCCGTGTTGGTTTAAACTTCGTGTATTCGAGCTTCCTTGCAACCGAATATGGCATGAGGTTCACACTTGAACCCATATCACATAGAGAACTTTCGAATCGCATAGGACCAATCTGCACGGATAAAACAAATTTCCCTGGGTCTTCTTGCTCTTAGACACCACCATAGCGCTCTATCTTGAAGAAACATTCCCTGTAACCAAACCCTTAACTTACTTCTTCATGGCTGGCATCATCTGAATAGCATATGCTAAAGAAAGCTTAATCGTCAAATCATTCAATATTTCCTTACACTTTGCCTCCTCTAGATCCTTCTGTGATTTTATCGGAGGAACTGGGTAAGGAACTGGAGGTTTGTAGACACGAGATCGAACCTTATCAACAAGCTCATTCGGTCAAAGTACCTTAGGAGTTGCTCTAGAAACTTCTTCATCCTTTTCGTCTTCTAGAGCAGATGCTCCCTCTGAGAGCGGGTGCTCTACAGACTTTTCTGGGCAGTTTTCAGCCTCTGCCCTCATAACTGGTGGTAGAACTCTTCCACTTCTTAACTCAATTGCTTTCCCAAACTCTCTGGGGTTTGCAACTAGTTTGCCTAGCAGTACTCCTTGTGGACTCTTGATTACCTCAGTAGTTTGAGCAACCTGAGTATCAAGTTTCTTCATGTGATTGCTAACAGCTTCAAGTCTACTATTTAGATCTGAGTACATGGCGTCTACCTTCATGTTGATCTCAGTGGCAGACTTCTGGTGATTAGCCATCAACTGCTGCATCATACTTTTTAGTTCATCCTGAGAAGTACTTCCGGAGCTCGCATGAGCTTGAAAGTTGGTGAACTGCGGTTTCTGAGCTTGAAAAAGGACGAACGTTTTGCCTTGGAAACCTTGGGGGAAAGTTTTTTGGAACTCTTGATCCTAAGGTTTCGGGTTTTGAGGGCCGGTTTGCTGCGGATAAACCTGGTCCTGTGGGTTCTCAACGTTCGTACTCCTATAGGAGAAATTCGGGTGACTCCTATAATTCTGGTTAAACCCACGGTTTCGCACAAACCCTTGGCCATTCACATAGCTGACCTCTTGCTGATCACAATCTCTTTCTTCACTCATCTCCTCAAAGACTGGTTCACCATCAACGAAGTGAACCGTCCTTTGGTTCCCTTTGAGCAACAAGTTAACCTTAGCCGTAAGGTCATCAATCTTTCGAGAATTCATCCCACTAGATTTCATGGTTTTATCATACTCTTGAGACTTGTTGCTAGAACTTGCAGCCAAGTTTTCAATAAGCTTATATGCACCTTTTTTGGTCTTAGTCATAAAATCACCATCACTCGCAGGATTCAAAGCATTCCTATAGTCCAATCGACACCATCATAGAAGATACCCAGCAAGTATGATCGGTAAACCCATGGTGTGGATACTCTCTCTTATACTCTTTGAATCGTTCCAATGCCTCACAAAAGAACTCTATTGAATGTTGCTGAAACGTGGAGATCTTGTTCCTTAGACTTGCGGTCTTGGTCTTAGTGTAGAAGTGGTCCAAGAACGCTGCTCTAGATTGCGGCCAAGTCGTGATGGACCCAACTGGCAGTGACTTGAGCCAACGGGAAGCTTTGTCCGCAAGTGAGAAAGGGAAAAGCTTGCACTTTAAGAAGTCCGGGTTCATTCTATTAGAACTCGTTGTGGAGCAGATCTCCTCGAAGTTCTCTATATGGTCCATTGGAATCTCTGCGGGAAGTCCATAGAACAAATGCTGCTTAACTAACGATATCATCTGAGGCTTTATCTCATAGTCTTTCCTCTCAACAGCAGGAGGAACAATAGCTACTCGGTTCTGGTAGAAAGTATGAGGATTGTCCATATCCCCAATGACACGGTGCTGTTCACGCGCGCGTTGCTGCTATTGTTCGCGGGCATGTTGCTGCTGCATTTGCGTCATCTGCTCTTGCAACCTTTGCAACTCAGCCGCCATACCCTCATTGCCTTATTCGCCCATGTCGACGAGATTAGGCCTTGTTCGTCTGTTGGTTCGTTCTAGTCTTGCAAGTTCCAGGTTACTCAAAATTACGAGGGGAGCTTGAAGATTTCTCCTTGTTGACTTTGAGTTCATACACCTGAAACACACGCAAGAGAAACAAAAAGAACGAGTTAAGTACTTAGTCTGAAAACGTATAGTAAAATTAGAGGTATCGAGTTGGTCCACGTTGCAGCGGCGCCAATTTGATGAAAGGACTTTTGTCCGGTTTATGAGTCAAACCTAGAATCACTAATTCGATGCAGAATAATTAGGTTTGTTCAAAGGGACCAGCAATACAATCTAATGCTATGGGATATAAATTCAGCTAAGTGATCAAAGTGGTTTAAGTTGTCACGAGTAAATTCGGTGTAAACAAATGATATTAAAAGCATTAGATCAAGGAAAAGTATCTCAGGAATTAGATTATCAAGAACCAAGCAATTATTCAGGATATCAATTAAGAACCAATCTAGAACTCAACCATAAAAATAAGAGGATCCACTGTCGTGGCATCAACCACTTTATCAATCAATCTAACACCCCAAACTGTCGTTTGAGATTACAAAGAATGATGAGTATTAAAGAGGATAGGATCGATTTGTTCACAACTCGCCTTAACTTCAACTGTTGTTGGCTAAGGACGAATCGCCCATCTATGTTAATTCAAGCAATTCACAACACTTTTGATGAGTAAATTAAACCTAAAATCAAAGGCTATGTGATCAAGCTAGTCTTAGCATTACGACCAACAATAGATGAAGATATCAAATATGTTTCAAAAGCTATCTATGCTTAGTTCGAGAATCGCCAATCCCATCAAACCCTTAACCTAACTTGGGAGACTACTCGCACATGGTGAATCGAACAACGGCAAGTGAGATAAGAAATTCCATAGATAAATGAATAGAAAAGATAAGAGTTTAGAAAAGTTCAACAAAAGGTGGAAGACAATCTTCAATCTCACAAAACTCTAAAAACAAAGTATCGATCTCTCTTTCTCACTTGTGTTCTCTTTCTTTCTGTTGTTCAGGGTCTCTCCCCTTGAAAAGGGATCGAAAATATCATTAAATAAGGGTCTGGGTGGCTGGGATTGATTAGGGAAACCCTAGGTGGTAAAAATAGGTTTAATGAAAATTTTCAAAACTGGATCTTCTGCGGAGCAGGTCTAGCGATCGGGAGCGGGTGCTCATTTTCTTCAGAATCTTCAAAAAGATCCAATTTCCCTCCTTTTTTGCCAAATTCCATTGTGAGTTCCAGTCCTCCATTCCAGCCTCCTTTTGACCTAAAATGACCCAAAGTAAAGCAAAAGACTCGATAAAAACCTACAAAGCAAATGTTAGAATGCACCAAAAACGCATTATATCAATAGTACACTGGTACCGTACTAGGACAAAGCATAAAGTGTGATTGCATGCCAAACCACGAAACATATCTTACATTTACCAATATCGTCACTGATATAATGCGTTTTTGGCGCATTCTAACCCTTGTTTTGTAGGCTTTTATCGAGTCTTTCACTCTCTATCGAGTCATTCTAGGTACAAAAAGTGGCTGGAAGCAATGACTGGAACTTGCAATCGGATTTGGCTAGAAAGGAATGAAGTTGGACCCTTTTTGAACAATCTGGAGAAATGGAGCACCTAGTACAAAAGAGGGAGCACCTACTCCCAGTAGAGTCATTAATGGGCCTTTTGCAAAACCCTAATTTTGCAACCCTAATTTTGGGCCAGCCGCCGTGGGCCTTTAAATATGTTTTTCTCGGGATCTTTTGAGAGGGGGGACGCCACACACATCACGAAGGACAGCAGCGGAGATACATCACGACGAGAGAGAGAGAGGGAGAGATATATATATACACTTGTTTTGAGAGAGTTTGTAAGCTTAGAGATTTGTCTTCAAATACTTATCGAAATTTTCTTAAACCCTACTCTTTTATATATCGATTTCAATGCAGTTTATCATGGCTCTTGCTGCTGTTGTTTGTTTGATCATGAGCGAGTAATCCACTTGTTAGGTTAAGGGTTTTCGATGGGATTTGATTCATGAGCTAAGCATAAATAGGTTTTAAATAATCATTCGATAGTCTCCACCTATTGTCGATCATATTGCCTAGGTTAGATTGATCACCTAGCCCTTGATCTTAGGTTGAATTTACTTATCAAAAGTTTGTAAATCGCTGGAAATGACTTGGATGGGCGATTTGATCCTTAGCCAACGAAAGTTGAAGTTAGGGCATCTCGTGAACATATCAACCCTAATCGTTTAATGCTTGATAATCCTTGTAACCTCAACGACAGTTAGGGTGTTAGATTGATTGTTAAAGTTATAGATGCCACGAAAGTGGATCTCCTTATATTTATGGTTGAGTTCGAGACTTGGTCGTAATCGCATACCTGAATAATTGCTTGGTTCCTGATATTCGAATCCCTGATAATTATCTCTGACCTAACGCCTTCCCGCTATTGTTTACAACCACATTTACTTTTGTTTTGCTTTGATATTATCGTAACATTTAAACCCCAACTTGAATCGCTTAGCTGAGATTTGTAATCCATAGAATTAGAGCGTATTGCTGGTCCCTTAACGAACCTCACTATTCTACATTGATTAGTAATTCTAGGTTTTAATCTTATAAAACCCGAAAAAGGAAAATCATTAGTCACCCTCACAATCGCATGTTGGACAAGGGAATTCCATCGTGTACCTGTACGTCCCGTTCATTCTTGGATTCATCCCTAGTATGGACTGTCTTATTGTTTCAGCGAGTTCGGTAGACTTAGCTATATCTTCCCACCATTTTAGCTGACCCAACGTTGTACATCCAACATCATAATTACCTTTGCATATCTGCAGCATCCCTAACACGTACACCGTGTACAGACTCGTTCCATTGCATGTTTCCACTCTAGCTATGGCTTCGTCTAGCTTTCCCTCCATGAAACCTTGTCGAAGCCCTTCCATTAGCACTGATGTATGATTCCCCGCATCTATGCACCGAGCCAAGAATGGTTGATAAGGCGAGTTTAGGTCAACGTGGTGTCCCAACCATAGAACTTCCGAGAGGTCAGTTTCCTTCAACACACCTGGCGACAAGGCCACCGAGCTGCTTCTCTTATTTGCTTCTATAACTCCTCCAAGGTCCCTGAAATCTTATAGGCCAACCCTTCTGATAATACCTAGCAACAAATCGTCATGTAGCTCTTCCAACATTGGATTTGATTGAAAGTTATGAAGTAAATCTAGTAAGGGAAATGAATACAAAGTTTAGAGTTTATAGGAAAATCATAGTTAATTAATTATTCAAAAAAAGTAGTTTTTCGACCAAAATCTTTTTTTTAAAAAGGTAGTTTTTCGACCAACAAACTAATTAAGAACAACCATTAAAGAGAGTTTCACAAACGATAACATAGACGTTGGATAGATAATTAAAACCACTAGCAGTTGTACATCGATGAGGTAGACACGTACACAACATGGATTTTCGTATTCCTTACTTCTAAGAGAGGGACATCAACTCCATCACATTGTATTGTACGCAACACCCCATGTAGCTCCCAAACCATTCTCCCTCACAGCCACAAGCCGTCTGGTCACATCTGATTGTTGCTGAGAAAGTGCGGCGTCTAGGAGGGTCCAATTTCTCAACCATACCGTACACCATGGCCCCTAGCAAGTTGAATTGGTGAACGTCTTCCCAACAACAAAGAGCACGTAGTGTCTCATCCCCTTGAGTGAAACTACCCCCGCAAATCTGTAACATGCCTAAGATAAACACCGTTAAGGGTGACGTCATATCTGCACGTTTGATGAAGGGCTTTATAAACGTTTCCTTCGTTGTACGCTACACGTAGGCTCTCTAGCAGATAGGCTTTTCGTTTCCACTCTCTAAACAACGGACGAAGAAGGCACGATATGGTGCGCCAACTTGGACCTGATCACCGTTTGCGATGAAATGCCCGAGATTAGTTTGCCGAAGTACGATTTGGTTACGAACCGCAGCGAGTCCACGTCGGCCAGAAGCCATTATTGGTCCAAGAAAAAGGAAGTTTTCTCTAGCAACTCGGCGTACGATGTCGAGGAGGATATCATCAGGTAGTGTGATGTCGCTCATTTTTTGGTAAACTTATTGAAATTAAGGCAAAAAAATTTTGGTTTCGTCTCGGTTTTTATTACACAGACATAGAGTCGAAACCTTATTAAAATAAGAAGAAATTGGGGAAATAATATAGAAGCAAATAAAGCAAACAGTGTCCACATGGATAAAGCTGAAAAGTAGTGATGATGCTACAGACTCTACTAGATAGGGGTGAAAACTTTAGACCTAGACTGACACATAAAGCTACACATAACAAAGTAAAATAAAAACAACACGGAAAGAGAATGCTACAACAACTAAAATAACTAAAGTGACGTTCATTCCCACCTTCACCACAGTCGTGTATCAGTGGTTGTAGACGTACACGGTCTATTAACTACGAATAAAACGATAGGAACAAGCTGCAACCATAACGTTATGGCTGAGTACGTGTACCGGTCACTAATACGGTGGTTGTTGAATATCTCTATTACCTTGGTATTATTGAATAAGGAGACACATTGTGTTCGGTTGATATGGAGTGTTCGGATGAGATAGTGTCGCGGGAAGAAATGACACGGGAAGAACAATTCAAATATGTGACCGTGTGTGTTGCTACGTGGGATGACTCTACGGCACGTGTGTAGTCAATACTTCTGACTAGCCGTTAACGAACACTGTCCAGATTGTGTCTTGGTTCTGAATCGTTCAGAACGCGTCATAAAGTAGGCGGTACGGCTAATGACTCACCGAAGGACAGAGCATCTTTGTCAAGCATATTCCGTTGATTATCTTATCATCTCTTTCCTTTATAAACCGATTGAATGATGTCATATTATGATATAATCTTATGAGGAAATAAATATCATATTTTCTCTCTAAATCTTGTCATAATCTTTACTCTTTATTCTCTAATTTCCGCACAAAACAACATGGTATCAGAGCATGATCCTTCTTAATCTCTCTATCCTATAATCTCTTCTTAAAAACTACTCTAATTCTCAAAATCTCTGTTAAGTTGATTCTTCTCGGTTCTACAAGAAATCTGGGAGCCTCTGTTCGTGTTCGGTGAAGATACTCTCACTCTAAGGAGTCTCTGGTTGGAATCATCATCTGTTCTTCACGGGATTAGCTAGTATTCTTCATCTGTTTGGGTTTCTGTGGAATCTCAAATCAGATTATTCATCTCTCCGTGTTAAGCAAGGTTATCGGTTTTCTCGTCTACTTTCGGTATCGGTCTGTTTCTAGTAAGTCTCGGTTCAATCTGTTTGAAAGGAAAAGGTTTAGTCTTTAGAGTATTTGGGTTCATCTAAGCTAGAAAGGAAGGAACTTTAGTGCTAAGATCATGGAAAACTCTAAAGCTTTGGCGATTCCGGTTGTTTTGAAAGGAGGAAATTACTTGCTTTGGGTTAGAACTACAAAGACTGCACTTTGTGGAAGAGGTCTATGGGGATATGTTGATGGAGCAAAGACATTTGAAGAATACTCTAGTAGTGATGATGAGGATACAATCGATGAGAAGCTTGATGCTAAAGCTAAATGGTTTCAAGAGGATCAAATGGTGCTAGCCATTCTTCAAAACTCTCTTGATACTCCTCTCTTGGAAGCTTACTCATATTGTGAAACATCGGCGGATCTTTGGCTCACACTCAAGAATGTGTATGGAAACACATCTAATCTCACAGTGTTTGAAGTGAAGAAGGCAATCAATGAGTTGAGTCAAGAAAACTTGGAATTCACAAAACATTTTGGAAAGTTTCGTTCTTTGTGGGCGAAACTTGATATGCTAAGACCGAACACAATGGATATGGATGTCATCAATGAACGAAGAGAACAAGACAAGGTCTTCGGTCTTCTCCTTACTCTCAATCCGGCCTTCAATGATCTTATCAAGCACATACTACGTGCGGATAGGCCTCCTAGCCTTGATGATGTGTGTGCACAAATTCAAAGAGAGCAAGGGTCTCTTGGTATGTTTGGGGGAAAAGGAGACTTACCTACGGCCAACAAAGGAGTCTACAAGGGAACCGATGCAAGGAAGGGGAAGATGTGTGAACATTGCAAGAAGAAAGGTCATACTAAGGAGCAATGTTGGATTCTTCACCCACACCTCAAGCCGAGTCACCTAAATGGACCAAGACTTCCGAGAGCCAACATAACCCAAGCCAATGAGGATCATGAAGCCGGTTCACCTAGGCTTGCCGAGGGTGAAGCACAAGGAGGCTACGTGAGGAAAGTGGACTTGGAGGCTCTTGTCAAGTCAATTGCGACACTCAAGGAAACACTTAAGGAATCCGGTAGCAATCTCTTAACTCAAACTCCTTATAGCTTATTTACACATAAACCGTCTAGCTCTCTAATTGTTGATTCGGGTGCTTCTCACCACATGATTAGTAATCCGAATTTACTTGACAATATTGAACCGGCTAGAGGAAATGTGCTAATTGCTAATGGAGATAGAGTACCTATTAAAGGACTAGGCAATTTGAAGCTATTTGATAGAAAATCTAAAGCTCTTTATATGCCTAAGTTCACCTCAAATTTGCTATCCGTTAAGAGAACTACAAATGATCTTAATTGTTATGCAATATTTGGCCCTAATGAAGTATTTTTCCAGGATATTGACTCCGGTAAAGTGATCGGAGAAGGGGGAACTAAAGATGATCTCTACATTTTAGAGAATTTTGCACCGACTACTTCACACCGATCGCATTTTAGCTCTTGTTTAGATGCAAATTCGAATAAATTGTGGCATGCTAGGATAGGTCATCCTCATTCTCGTGCTCTCAAACTTATGTTACCAAATGTTTCTTTTGATTACTCTAGTTGTGAGGCTTGTATTCTTGGTAAACATTGTAAAACTGTTTTTCCGAAATCTTCTACTCTTTATGAGAATTGCTTTGATTTGGTTCATTCGGATGTTTGGACATCACCATGCTTATCTAGGGATAGAAACAAGTATTTTGTGACATTTATAGATGAGAAATCGAAATACACATGGGTCACTTTGCTTCCATTTAAAGATAGGGTGTATGATGCATTTGTTAATTTTCAAAATTACATCACTAACCACTTCAATGCAAAGATAAAGATTTTTAGAACAGATAATGGAGGAGAATATACAAACCAAAGATTCAAAGAACACCTAGAGAAACATGGCATTTTGCATCAAACGAGCTGTCCATACAATCCACAACAAAATGGAGTGGCCGAGAGAAAGAACCGACATCTTATGGAGGTGTCAAGATCGATGATGTTCCATCACAATGTTCCGAAAAGATATTGGGGAGATGCGATGATGTTAGCGTGCTACCTTATCAACCGAACACCGACTCAAGTCTTAGAGGACATCTCTCCGTTTGAGGTACTTAACAAAACTAAGCCAATTTTTGAACATCTAAAGGTTTTCGGGTGTGTTTGTTTTGTCTTAGTTCCCGGAGAGCTTAGGGACAAGCTTGAGCCAAAGAGTATGAAGTGTATGTTCCTTCGGTATTCTACAACTCAAAAGGGGTATAAGTGTTTTGATCCAAGCAACAACCGAATCTACGTGTCTCGTGATGTAAAGTTTCTTGAAGAACAAGGATACTACGGGGAAAAAGATTGGGAAAGCTTGAAAGATCTTGCCACCTCTTCCGACCATAATGCAAGCCTTCGGTTTCTTCTAGACCATCTCGGGCATTCTACATCACCGGTTAAGCCTACTAATGATGCATCACTCTCCTCGAGTAATGAAGAACAACCACATGATACTAATGTGGATGGAGAAGATAACATTGAGGGAGAGAAAGACATTGAGGCTACTACTATACCGGAACCGAATACTCAACCAACATCCGAGGCGAATGAGTTGCCTCAACCCTCTACTCCGGAACCGCAATCAACCGACATGGAACCGGATCAAGTTTTCTCGGTACCGCAATCTCCTAATATGGTACCGCAACCCGATGCACCAATGCCGCAAAGAGAGGTCTGGCACCTCAGCCCAAGCACAAGACACGGTAAACCAAAGGCACGGAACTTCAACCTCGTAGAAGCACAAGATCCAAGACCACACAAGATCCGAGTGACTCACAACCGGTCTCTAGTGGTTCACAACCTCAACCGGAGCTTAGGAGAAGCACAAGACCAAGGAAACCATCCACACGGATTGACGATAGAATCTACTTCAATTGCCATGCCGTAGCACATCCAATTCAAGCTACTTGTTCACTTGCCGTTTTGCCATCGGACTTTCAAGCGTTTCTTGGTACGATTTTGGAGGAGAAAATACCAAAGTCTTATGAAGAAGCTATGGAGAACAAAGAATGGAGTAATGCGGTTGATGATGAAGTGGGAAACATGATTATGACACACACATGGGATGAAGCGGATCTTCCACCCGGTAAGAAAGCGGTTAGCTCTAAGTGGGTCTTCACCATCAAGCACCTAAGCACCGGTGAGATTGAGCGTTACAAGGCTAGGCTAGTGGCTCGTGGTTTTACACAAACGTATGGAGAAGATTACACGGATACTTTTGCACCCGTGGCTAAACTTCACACCATCCGGGTTGTGCTTTCCGTGGCCACGAATAGAGATTGGGAGCTTTGGCAAATGGATGTAAAGAACGCATTTCTTCAAGGAGAACTCCAAGAAGAAGTCTACATGAAGCCACCTCCCGGCCTTGAAAACACCGTTACTCCGGGAAAGGTACTTCGGTTACGGAAAGCTATCTACGGTTTAAAGCAATCTCCACGAGCTTGGTATCATAAGTTGAGTTTTGTACTCATGGGAAGAGGTTTCAAGAAGTCACAATCGGATCATACGCTCTTCACTCTTCACGGGCCAAACGGCCTAGTAGTGGTCCTTATCTACGTTGATGACTTGATCATCACCGGCGATGACAAGGGAGGTATCCAAGAAACTAAGTCTTTTCTTAAATGTGTTTTTGATATTAAAGATCTTGGAGAGCTTAAGTACTTCCTTGGGATTGAGATTTGTCGACTTCCGGAAGGCTTATTTCTATCTCAACGGAAGTACACCCGTGATTTGTTGGATGAGACAGGTACATTGGACGCTAAGGAGGCTAAGACACCACTTGAAGATGGCTACAACGTCAACCGAAAGGGGGAGGAAGGAGATGAGCCGTTATCACTTACGGGTGTTGTGCGTTATCGAAGGATTGTGGGCAAATTGATTTACTTGACACTTACGAGACCGGACTTGTGTTTTGCGGTGAATCAAGTTAGTCAACATATGAAGGAGCCTATGGTTTACCATTAGAGTATGGTGGATAGGATACTTCGATACTTGAAAGGGAGCATCGGTCAAGGCATTTGGATGGGAAGGAACAACAACACCGAGATTGTTGGGTATTGTGATGCGGATTGGGCCGGAGATAGAATGGATCGGAAATCGACTACCGGGTATTGCACGTTTGTTGGAGGCAACCTAGTTACTTGGAAGAGCAAGAAGCAAAAGGTTGTATCGGATTCAAGCGCGGAAGCGGAGTATCGGGCTATGAAGAAGCTTACTAACGAACTTGTGTGGCTCAAAGGATTGCTCAAGTGTTTGGGTATTGATCAAGCTACACCAATGACGATGCATTGTGATAACCAAGCCGCGATTCACATTGCATCCAACTCGGTTTTCCATGAGCGGACCAAGCACATTGAGGTTGATTGTCACAAGGTTCGAGAGAAGATCGAGCAAGGGTTCACACTACCGTGCTTTACGAGAAGCGAGGACCAATTGGCGGATGTCTTCACCAAGGCCACAAGCCTTAAAGTTTGCTCTCATATCTTTAGCAAACTCGGGCTTATGACTCTTACTAAACCATGAGCCTAAGTCCCCTATCCATGGACATCCACTCTTTTTCCCTCTTGTATGGCTTTATCCCAAGTGGTTTTCCATACTTGAGGTTTTTAACGAGGGATGCTTCATGGGTTTCCACACATAGCCAATGTTCCATCGAGCTATGTGTGAGGGGGAGTATTGAATAAGGAGACACATTGTGTTCGGTTGATATGGAGTGTTCGGATGAGATAGTGTCGCGGGAAGAAATGACACGGGAAGAACAATTCAAATATGTGACCGTGTGTGTTGCTACGTGGGATGACTCTACGGCACGTGTGTAGTCAATACTTCTGACTAGCCGTTAACGAACACTGCCCAGATTGTGTCTTGGTTCTGAATCGTTCAGAACGCGTCATAAAGTAGGCGGTACGGCTAATGACTCACCGAAGGACAGAGCATCTTTGTCAAGCATATTTCGTTGATTATCTTATCATCTCTTTCCTTTATAAACCGATTGAATGATGTCATATTATGATATAATCTTATGAGGAAATAAATATCATGTTTTCTCTCTAAATCTTGTCATAATCTTTACTCTTTATTCTCTAATTTCCGCACAAAACAACAGGTATGACTGGTGTTTATGAGATCCCAAACTTG
This sequence comes from Arabis hirsuta, assembly GCA_964056655.1. NCBI lineage: Eukaryota > Viridiplantae > Streptophyta > Magnoliopsida > Brassicales > Brassicaceae > Arabis > Arabis hirsuta. The sequence continues at coordinate 23,029,168 of OZ053310.1, forward strand.
CAAGTTGCACGGTTATGTCCTGTTTGTCGGCAGCGCCCGCACTTGTTAACGCTCTTAGGCTTTTTCACATTACCCTGCCCCTGTATATGGATCTTGTTAACATTGTGTACGCATATATCATATAGAATAATATACCTTAATATGAATTAAGAAGTTTACACAGAAGTCACCTGTCGATGGGATCCGAACTTTACGACGCCTACCTGCTTGTTGGCGCATCTCCGGTGGGATCATCTTCACGCTCGTTACATTTTCCCCTATATTTATGTCAGATGGTTTGGGAACAGGGAGAAGGTCACCTGTGTACACGTTCTTCCATACACTCATATTGTACTAGTCCCCGGCTGTGGTATTCAATGGAACACCCACATGTAGCGCCGCATCTAGTGCGTGTGAACATGGCACTTGAATTTTGTCGTACACAGTGCATGTACAAGTCAACTTATCCAAAACAACGTTGTACGTTGACCCGCCTAAACCCTTCACTGCAACACCCCAATCCCATAACTTGGTTGTTTCTTTAACATGTTAACCAGATGTTTGTCTACATTAGGTGGTACCTGTGATGTGTGTTTTTCGCCTTTGCTCTTCGCATCGCATACCACCTCATCATGACTGTGCGATATACTCGAGTATGGATATAATGGGGAAACCTTTTGCCCTCTCAAGGACTGCGTTTAAAGACTCAGCTATGTTACTGCTCATTAGATTGTACCGTTTCCCTGTACAGTGGGCCCTGCTCCAGTGGCCAAAACCTATTGTACAAAGGTACTCTGCGCATTTGCTGTTCCTTCGTTCTATTTCGGTGAAAAGCTCCTCGAATTCACCCACTCTAAATGCTTTCGATGCTCGCCCAACTAGGTTAGATAATTCTTTGCACTTGTATCTGGAGCTGACATTCCTTTCCAGGTGTACATGACAACACCCGTGTCCGGCTTTTGGAAACATATTCTTTATGCCTTTGCAGATTGAAACGTGTCTGTCCGAGATAAAGTATAATTCTTCACATCCCCCGAACACTGTTTGCAGTTGTTTGAAGAACCACTTCCAGGAGTTGTCATTCTAGCTGTCCACGACAGCGAATGCAATTGGGAATATCTGAAAATTGTCATCCTGCATGCTCGCTATGAGTACGCACCCTTTGTATTTATCTGTTAGCTATGTACCATCACCACAACGACCTGCCTCAAATATTGAACAGCGTCCATCGAAGCTCGCATGCACATGAACATGTATTTGAACCTTTTTTAGCCATCGACTTCGGTTGTCGTTTCCACTGTACACAGTGTACCAAGGTTAGACCTCTTCAGCAGGTGTACGTACACTGGTAGCAATGCATAGCTTCCTTCTGCAGAGCCTTGTGTCAGATCCACTGCTAATTCTCTAATCCGCCACGTTTTCCAGTATGTCATCGTTACATGCAACTCTTGTAGCACCAGAGCTGGTACATCACAAGCTCGTGGTCTTGATGTTCCATTCACATACTTAGATTTCATAAGCTCAAAAATGACCTTTGTCGTCGCGTGTTTTGTATACTATGGTCGTGACATAATATCACACTTGTGATCCAGTATAGCTTTGCGTATCTCAAAGTAGTCTGAATTTGGGACTCCTGCTGCGTAGACATAGAAGTCACAATTTGGATCCACGCATGTACAAACAATCTTCTTTTGGCGTTGATCTGGTTTGCTTGAAATGGAATAACCTTTTTATCGCGTAGATTGCTAGTGTCATTTGACACGCTTTCTCGTTCTTGAACGTCCGTCCTTTGTACACTGCATCTTCTATTGTTGCAATGCCTATATCACATAGACTACGATCAATCTCATCGAACTCATCAAACACCGGCTCGGCATCCGCAACGTAAAATCCTTCGTCGCTTCGTATCTCGGCGTACAGATTTTGGAGGCTTAGCGGCACGATGTACTTGGTTGTTGTGTTTCCTCATCCACTTTGCCCTCTGTGCCGTCCACGGCCGAAGTTGTTCCATCTTCCTTACCTTCGTCCGCTCCTGCTCCATACTCACGATTTATTAATTCAGTCCAATGATCCATATCGTACTCTACATCTTCCTCGTCTTCTGATTCATGTCTGATACTCCCTTCAGAGTCCTCGAATTCCTCGTCTGAAGCTGGGTCTTCATCCGAAACTGCTTCTTCCTCTCCTTCAAAAACAAACTCGTCGTCTTCGGCTAGACTAATCACACGCTCGGCTTCACCGGGAGAGTCTGTTGCATGTACGTCATCTCCTACACCTCGCGGTGTCTGACTGTCTCCCCTCTCTCGTGTACAGTTTGAAGGGAACACATCTTCCACACTGTACACGAGTTCTCTCTGACAGCCAACGTAGTCTTGCTCTTCATTGTGTACTGGTTTGAATTCAACAAATAGGGTTACTCCTTTATCCATCGCTCTCATCATCGCCTTGTAGTTTGAAAATCCCTCATATGTCGTAAAAGCAACCGACAGATTCTTGACGGTATCTAGAAGGGGCATCGTAGATGGAATCCAGTACGTAAACGTTGGTGTCATTGGAGCACCGACTTTGAACTCAGATTTGACGTGCTCACTGAATTCTGTGTACGAAACAAAATTCGCATTCATATTTACGTAGCTTACCATCTGTTTGTTATCAGTTGTGAAATCCCAGACGCCGATTTTTCCGCATTCCCACTTGCCACACATAATTACCACCGGATCTCTCCTTACCTGCTGTACATCATAAGCTCGTTATTTATTTGTACAAACAATTTCACGTACACCGTAATAAAACGATTAAAACAGATCACTAAGGACTCGTACACACTTACCTCCAACATATTCTCTACTTCCATTAATGGCCTCTATTAATGTTCTTCACCTGTAACAAACCAGACTTAAATACAAAAGACTTCATCATCTCTACTTATTTAGATTATTTATTCCGATTTGAAATATCTTTTACGCCATTAACACATCCCGCGTATTTACTCATCTGAATTTGATAGTCTATTCACTCACGTCCGTGCCGCCCTATGTTGTACGTTGCTGCCTGTCCTGCTTGTCCATTCCCATCACACGCGTATTTGGGTAGGGGTAAATCGTCCACATTTTCCTAAGAAGTGTCAAACGGACACCGTTTTCGTACTTGTGCCAAAACCACAGTCAAATGTACACAAAGTGTTATTGTCGCCAATTCTCTCATATTAGAATTACACGGTGAAGCTGTATCTGACTTGCCTAATACGTTATGGATTTAAGAAAATATTTTCCTTGTTACAATTCATAAACTAATAGTTTTCCATTTTATAGTTATGTTATTTCTTAGTTAACTGTCTTCTCCTAATTTATTGTGATTAAGAATTATCGTTTTATTAAATCAAGTTTAAGGCTACAAATTTTTTTTTTACAACAGCATAAGCATAATAAGACTATTTTACCACTAATTGGTAACTCAATCATTTGATAACGAACTACAAAAAAAACATTATAATTCTTTTAAAAAAATATTATAATTAATTGTGTATGCACAATTCGCTAACATGTCGGCTCTGGAATTAAGTGTACATGAAATAAGAGATAAAGAAAAATAGCTAAACTTCTTCTTTAGCATCAGTAATTCTTCGAGATATGTGGCAAATGTTGGCCACTCCATCGGTAGGCACCATCTTCACCAAATCGGTACAGTCTATTGCGAAAGCTCACTGCATAGCCCACAGTAGCACTTTTACCTCCGAGTCTAAAGCTACATTGTCAATATGTTTTTGATTCAAAATATTTCCGAGAGTCTTCTCCCTCTCTTGTAACGATTTGATTAGCGTCATTAACATTAAGTTGACTTTGAGTTTTGTTGGATGAGAGGTCACTTAGGATTTAGAGGCAATGGTAAGAGATAGTGATAGATTTAAAAAATAACAATACATCATATTTTAAAATTTAAAATATTTTAAATTTAAAATATTTTAAATTATCCATTTATTTCATTATTCAGAAATGTGTTAAACCTAATTTTGAACATAAATTAAAATCAAAATGTATTTCTTCACAATATAATGACGGTACAAAAAAAATTGTATGACACCACGATTTTTGTTTTGCACCACCAAAGCGATACATATTGTATTCTATTCATACTTGTGTCTGGATATAGATGCATTCACAAGAATATTCAAAATCTAAAAATTAAAATATTTGTCACATAAAACAATTTTGAGCAAATGTACCTAAGAAAGCTTTAATTTGATAATTGTTTTTAAATTTCCTTACTCTACTACCTAAGATAATAAACTCATATTCTTGCATAAGATCAAACAAGTACATAATAGGACCCAATAACCTATTCTTGCAGTTAAACTTTTTTTTTTTTTGATAAAACCCAACAACTTGATTATTCTTGCAGTTAAAAGTTAGTTGACACTTTATATCATCATACCAAGATACAACAAAAGACAAGTATTTAACACATGTGCGCCGTCATCTGCCACATAATTAAGACATGTGGACCGTTATTTAGTACATAGTTTTGCCCAATTTTGAGTTGTACACATTTGTTAATAGTTGTATTTTTGGGGTTTCACTATTTGTTTTAGTTTTACCTTGTTATGAAAAACAAATTTTCATTTGTACATGTTATTTTTGGAATTAGAAACATATTTTTTATGTTTCCATGTCAAAATACGTGGAACACCATATTTCCTGTCAACTTTTGCATAAGAAGGTATGTAACATTATGAAACTTCTCTTTAAATTATAAGGTGATTTATGAAAGATTTAAAATATAAAATTGCATAAGTCGAATATTTTTAAAATGTCATTAAAAAATTGATATTGTGTTTTTACGAAGAAATTTCAATACAAAAAATAAATATTTATAATTTTTTGAATACTAAATACTAGTTATTATATGATTTAATTTGAAACAAAAATTTTACTAGTAAAATGTTTTTTTTTGTTGGCAAAAACACAAATCAATTTTTTGTTAAAAAAATATTCATTCATCTAGTAAATTACTATTTGTTGTTGACAAGGTATATAATTTTTTTGACATGAAATTAAAATAATAAACAAACAAATAGTTATAATTTCTTAGTTGTACTAATATATTAACCAGTAGTACCCAATTGTTCGAACTCTGCATATTGAATTTGAGTCCGAGATCTACTAATTATCTAAGATTCCCTACGATTCAACCATTGTGGGATGTTACGTTACTTATCAATGCAATGTTCTAATCGACCCAAATACCATCCATCGTAATGTGCATACGAGATAAATAATTGTTTAAATCCAGTTAAAATCTAAATTTTGATTTCTAGAATTCTTGTTTCGAACAAGGAAATTGATTTATTAACTAACGACTAGTTCGATTTAAGCTAAAAAAACATGTCAATTCAGCTCTAATTTCAATGAATGTGCTTCAATTCGCTTCGATGGCGTTGGGATGAAGCTACGACAATAACAAAAAGAGAAAAAAATACAAGATGTGATTGGTCCAATTTTTTTTATTTTTTCTTTACTTTTCCTCCATTTATTTTTTTATTTTTTCTTTACTTCAAATTGTATAGGGATTGGTTTTTGGTCATTTCCTTCTTCGTAAAGGGTTGGAGGTATATGAGGTTAATTTTTGGTATCTTGATTTGGTATGGAAAGAAAAGGGTTTATAAGAATTTGATCCTTATGATTATTATAGTGTTGATTATATTCTTGTATCTTTTTCTTCTTGAAAGTATTTAATTTTATATACCACAGTCATAATTTTATAACAAGTTTATAATGTAAGTATATAACTTACTTCGTATTTGATACTAAACCTTACAACTCCATGCCAAAGTACAACATCACATAAGCCGTCAGGTCTTTTGCTCATATCATTTTATTTGATACCATTTTTGTCAGAAACGTCGCCGTTTTTGCCCACGCCCTTCACTTTCCTTTCTTTCTCTTTTATTACTTCTTCCTCTGCTTCCTCTTTTTGCTCTGCTTTCTTCTTCTCCTCTTCCTCAGCCACTTTCCTCGCTTTCTCTTTCTCTTCCCCCAAAATCCTGACCAAACGTTTGACGCAAATATCCGCATCTTCTTCATCAGATTTTGGCATCAAAGTCTCTGCAACATCGGCAGGGGACATGTCGGTTTCCTCGAGCAATCGCTTGATTTCTCCATACATGTCATGTGACTCAATGTCTAAGTAGTTCTTAGCCAAAACTTTGAAAGCTTCAAACCTACAATAAGACATCTCAATGTGGTTGTCCATTCTTCCTCTGCGAATCAAAGCCGGATCAAGCTTATCCACAAAATTTGTCGTAAAAACAATAATCTTCTCATCACTACAAGCTGACCATAAACCATCAATGGAGTTTAGTAACCCTGACAATGTAACTTTACTTTGCTTCCCATATCCTTCTCCCTTCAACTTCTTCTCAGCTTCCTTTTTCTCATCTCCATCCTCGTCTTCCTCCTTTTTCGTCTTTCTCTGCCCCGTAAGATCAAGGGAGCAATCGATGTCCTCAATCACAATAATAGACTTGCTTGTTGTATCCAACAACAACTTCTTTAGCTCTGAGTTATTCTTCACGGTAGTTAGCTCAAGATCATACACATCATACTCCAAGAAATTCGCTATTGCTGATATCATTGTCGATTTCCCTGTCCCGGGAGGGCCAAACAAGAGATAACCACGCTTCCACGGCTTCCCAACCTTCTTGTAATAATCTTTTCCTTTGATAAACTTGATAAGATCCTTCTTAATCCCCTCCTTCTTCTCTGGATCCATAGCCAAAGTCTCGAATGTCGCCGGATGATGAAAAGGAACATTGCTCCATTTTCCTGCCATCCAAGGATACCATTCTTCTGTTGAGTTATTAGTGTATAGCTTCCTTTCTCTATTCCTCAACCCAATTGCTTTCCCTTCTCTTATAACATGCGCAAGATAAGTCTCAATGATCATCCCTCTGTGTCGCCTGTGGAAAGTTAGCGTAAAGAACCTTCTCTCGTCCGAGCTGCTTCCACCGTAATTAGATTGAGTCAGAGTTACTTTCACATTCGAATACCACTTCACTTTCACACCTTGGAACTCATCTTCAACTTCCTCGTGATCGTCCATACTAAGCACCAACGACTTGCTGTTTTTGGATTCATCGGCCTTTAACCTCTTGGCACAAGCCGCAGAATTGGTTGATAAGTAATTGCGTATCGCGTCATAATTCTCGCTTCTCTTGAGACTTTCTTCTGTCTGCTCGGTGAATTTGATGTGAACGTAAGAAGAGATCCATCCAATCATCTTGTAAGCGTATTTCTCCACGTAGACTCGGAGATGGCGAGGAACGTATTGTGAGTACATCGCCCAAATGAACATAAAGCTCGTCACCGTCGTGCCGGCTAATCCCCACATCGCTCCGGTTTCAAGCATCTTTTTGTTGTGCTTGTATCTCAAGAAACTATATGTTTGTGTTACACGAAATTGTTTCTATTGCTTCTCTTGCGACTTGGCAAGTGCGCTCTGATTTGGTTTCATTGCTATTACCTCTATTTATAATCCTCTGGACTTTCAGAGGAAGATGTCACGAAATCTCTGATTAATTTCCAGGAAATTGATCTACATATACCTTTAATATTATTATGATGTGGATGTTTTACGATTATTTTGTTTCGTAATTAGTTTTAATCTACTCTAAGCAGAGCTGTGTCTATACTTTTTGAGGCCGTAGGCGAAACAAAAAAAGAAATTTATGTTTTAAATATTTTATAATATATAATACAAAATAATATGTAAATTTGTTTTTGTAAAAAAAATTACTAGAAATATTAAATTTAAAAATAGTTTTGATTAATACATCAAATTTTAGCTAAAATTTCAGTATTGAAAATGCAGTATTTTAAATCAGAAAATTATGTGTATTTAAACTGTAAATGCGTATAACTAAATTAGAGAACAAAATTAAGCTAGTAAGAAAATGAAAAAAAGAATAAATATGTGGACAAATATGCAAAGGAAGAAAAGTTAACGAAGAAGATACATAAATTAACCTCAAGGATACATTTGAGTTTAGGAAAGTTTTTGCAAGTAAGGTTACACAATAATAAAAAAAATTTAGAAATTGGCTTCTCTAAAGATTTTGCAAAATTGAGGGCCATAGGCCATTGTTTCTTTTTTTTCTTCATAGCCACGAACCTGACTCTAAGGTATATTACTAGGTAATGTCACTAGGATTTGTCGTTTACGATATTTGTTTTTAGGATTAGGTGAAGTGTGTAGAAAATTGGCTTTGCTCCTGGCATCATGCGAGGAGCCACTGAAATATTTTTAGGAGTACGTAAATATGAGAAAATCATTTTTTCTTAACGAAATGATTATTCCTTTAGTTTGTTAATTTTGTTCCTTAATTGTTTTATAATTCTAGTCAACTATGGTTAATTAATATGCCACTACAAGTTTGTTGTTGTTGGATCTCTTCAGCATTTGGCATGCAGGGTTAGGACTTAGGATTGTTTGAAACTTGGGTATTTATAATGGATGAATGTTGAATAAGAAAATCAATGCACGTCAAGCACCTCACAGCGACACTTAACGGCAAAATTGAATCGGACAAATAACCAAACACACTTAACGTATTAAATGGGCTTTCATGATAAAAGCAGAAGGGAGATCAATGGACAAAAGCATCGTTTGCTAGCAAAAATACGCTTTTTTAGTTATCCAATCTTTGTATTCATAGAATTTGATAATAATGTACATACATGTTTTTCTTTTCTCGAAAACATACATACACTTCTATCATTTTGGTCAGTGTTCTAAAATGCGGGTTAGACAGAGTCTAGGTGGCGCCTGGACGCTACGCAGATATGAGGCGTCCAATCTTATTTGGTGATTTATGCGTTTTTTAAAAAGATAGATGTTTACGAAATTTAGGCACCGGACGTTTACATTGTCTAAGCCGATAAAGAAAAAATCATAGAAATTTTATTGTATCGTAAACTATAATATGACAAAAATACTTAAATTCTGTGATCCTGAGATTACAAAAGTACAGAGTTATTTTCTTCTTGCTGAAAAGAGAGATCTTGTACACCATGTAGACATTCTTCTTTTAATTATTTGGATCAGAGTTGCATAGTTTAATTATTTGGATCAGAGTTGCATAGTTTGCAAAATAGAGTGGCATGGGACAGCCCAATACAAAGACTGATCTGAGTTGTTTTTATAGGGAAAACGCCAAAAACATGTCTTGTAGTTGACATTAATAGCAAGTCGTGATTTATCTTTAAAGTCTTGGAGGATGCTATGCCCATGTGTTATAGAATTCAGTTTTTCTTCGATGAAGATCAACATGTCGGCTCATATTGGTAACAAACTTATTAAACATACCACCACTTTATAGGTTGTAACGCTTTAAATTGTATCAATCATAAAAGTAAATACCAAAAGCGTTACATTCAACTTTATTTGTACAGCTTTTTCTTACAGTTATTTCTTACAGCTTTGCATTATACTCTATAGTTTACAGCTCCAACATACAGTTGAAAAACTTATACAGTTTCTAGTTACCAATTGGACCGTCATTTACAAAACATAGGTGAGTCAACTTTGTCTCTTTGTAGTTGAATATAAATTTACCCTTCTTTCTTTTACGCCTTGAGAGACCATGTGCTATGGAATTGCGTTAACTCAGGCCTATATAGTGTCTCAACACGAACTAGGCCTGGGCATAATATCCGATATCCGAACCCGAACCCGAACCCGACCCGAAAAAATGGGTTCGGTATGGGTTTGGTATTGGTACATAATCCGATCGGGTTTGATTTAATTCTGGTTTGGGTACCCGGTCGAGTTCGGGTATTACCCGATTACCCGAAAATCCACCCGAATAAACACTCAATTTCTTCATAATATCATAAGATCAATGATTTTTTCCGACATCGAGCCCCAAACTCCTCACCAAACCCATCCCTCTCTGTTCTTTACGAACCCTAGACCCATCCCCCACTACCTTTTCCGCTAGCGATGTGTTTCCCACTAACAATCGTAATCCCCACCGAAGCCACAAAATTTGAAACCCAAACTAGTTTCGATCTCGCCTCATCTCCTCCCTCAGTGAATTCGCAGAGAGTATTTGTGGTATGTGTTCATATTCTTTGATCGATTTTTGTTTCTTCCTTCTGCTGTGATTTTTCCAATCGATTTTTGTTTCCTCCTTCTGCTATGATTTTTCCATTCGATGAAGTGATTTGCTTCCGTGAATCTCTTGGTACTACTTGTATTGTTTAATCACTTTATCAACCTTTTAAACTTGATTTGTGTAAGTATCGGACTTATTAATCTCTGAAACCTTGCCATCCTCTTTATCCTTTGCTTGAGCTTGTGTGTTTAGACTTGTTGTAATTCTTTTGGTTGTAATTCTTCTGGTTTTAATGGTCAAAGTTTCATGTTTGTTGCAGATGGATTCGTCTGCTTCCAAAACACATCATGAAGGAGACAGAGATGTTCATAACTAACAACAAGAGCCTTGGACAGAAGAATCGTCTGAGAGGGGCAAAAGGAAACAAACAACTGGTACTAGTACTGGATCAGATGTTGAGTTCCCAGTGAAGTCTAAGGCTCAGAAGACACTCTCCACTAGGTCTGAAGTGTGGACTGTTTTCACAAAACTGGACAGCAATCCCAACAAGTGTACTTGCAACTACTACCACAAGGAGCTCTCTTGTCCAACAAAGTCTGGCACCAAAAACATGTGGAATCACATGGACTCCTGCAAGGAATACAAAGCATGGGAGGATGGCCAAAATCCAGCTCAGAAGGTTATTAGCAAAGAAGGCCATTTGCAGAATTCTAGAGTATCTGAGAAAGTGTTCAGAGAAGCTGCAAATGAGATGTTAGTGATTGGGGAGTTGCCTTTGGCTTTCATAGAAAGCATGGCTTTTAAGCACTTCTGCAACAAGGTATGTGATCTTATATTCTATCACATTTAAATGTTTTAGTTCTTAGATTAACAAAGTAAAGTAAAAAATGATTAGAGTGTAACTACTTTCTAAGTAGACATTCTGATTATTGGTAACGTAACATCATGAATTATGATTATTGCTAAGAACACAAAGCTCATGTCTGTAGAATATGTTGCCGTAAGATATATATTTATGTAGTAGTTTCCATGTTTCTGTCTTTTTATCCTCCTTCACTTGTGTCACATATTTGAGAATTCAATAATCAAATTGTTTAAAAAAATGTTTGAGTTAGTAATCTGTTTAAAAAAAATGTTTGAGTTAGTAATCTGTTTAAAAAAATGATTGTGCCACATTATATTACAATATTGAATTAAAACAGATTACATGATCCGAGTGTTTCATGTTTGAGTTAGTAATCCCGTAAGCTTCTTCTTCTTCTTATACATATTATTTACATTAGTTTCTTATTTATTGATATAGGTTAACTTGTATAGAACTCATTCAAGGAGGACAGCAACAAGGGACATTGTTAAGATGTACATTCAAAGAAAAACAGCTCTTAGAGAGTTCTTCCAATCTACTAAGCAGAGAGTATCATTGACAACGGACATTTGGGTGTCTCAAATCACAGGTATTGTGAACTTATGTACATTATACAAGTTATGACTTATTGATTTCATAACTTACTTTTTCAGATAGCTGACTTATTGATTTTTCTTGTAACAGGTGCAAGTTATATGGTGATTACAGCACATTACATTGACAAGTACTGGACGTTAAAGAAGCTGATCATAGGCTTCAAGTATGTGAGTGATCACTAAGGTAAAACCATAGCCAATACCCTACTTGAGTGCTTAGCTGATTGGGGAATACAAAAGGTTTTTTGTATTACTGTGGATAACGCATCAGCTAATAGCACTGCCATTAGTAGATTTCGGGATAGTTTCTCATTGTTGGCTGCTGATTCTTTAGTTATGAATGGGGACTACATACATATGAGATGCGCTGGACACATCATTAACTTCATTGTGAGAGATGGTTTGGCTGATGTTGATAGGAGTATCACTGCTGTTCGTAATTCAATCTCTTATGTTAGGTCTGGAACAAGTAGAAGATAATCTTTTGAGCGTAGAGCAGTGGGGTTAGGCCATACGTTTTCGAGGGGTAGTTTGCCTTTAGATGTGAAGACTAGGTGGAACTCTACTTTTTGTATGCTTAAACAGGCAATTAAGTTCAAAGGAGGGTTTGATAGGATGTAGGCTGAGGATAAACTCTATAATGATCATTTCTTAGAGATGGAGAGTGAGAGTAAAAGAATTGGACCTCCTACAATGGCTGACTGGCGTAGTGTTCAAGGAATGGTTAAGTTTTTAGGGATATTTTATCGGTCTACTTTAGTGGTTTCAGCTTCTACAAGTTTGAATGCACATAAGTGTTACGGTGAGATTGTGAACATGGCAGGCAAGCTGCAGTTGCTTTGTAGTAGTCCTGAGCCTGAGGTTAGAGTTAAAGCTAAGGAAATGTTTATGAAGTTAGACAAGTATTGGGAGGGTTTGAAGAACATCAACAAGATGGTGATTATTGTTAGTGTTTTTGATCCAAGGAAGAAGATGCAGTTTGCGAAGTTGTGTTTCGAGGAGATGTATGGTGAGGGTAGTTCAGTAGCTCTAGGCTTATATGACTCAGTTTTGCTGGTCTTGCGTGACATGTATGCTGAGTATGCAGAGAGACACAATGCAGCTGCTGCAGCTAATGTGCCATCTCCTCCACCTCAAGATGATCAGTCTCAGAGTTCATCTCAAGCAATTTCACAAAATTCTCAAGAGCAATCAGAGGCAGCAGCAGATACAGTTTTCGATTCCATTGATGATGAGATGTTAGATGGGTATAATCCAGTGGAGCAGAGGTACAACACATTGCTTAGGGAGATTGGTGTTAGAGACATCAACGAGCTAGAAGCTTATATGAGGGACAAAGTGGAAAATCCTGAAGTGATCATGGGAGTTGGTTTTGATGTTCTATCTTGGTGGAAAGTGAACTGTGGCAAATACCCTATCTTATCAAAGATGGCTAGAGATCTGTTGGCAATGTAAGTCTCATCTGTTGCATCTGAGAGTGCTTTTAGCACAAGTGGGAGGATCATTGAATCATACAGAAGCTGTTTAACACATTATATGGTGGAGGTTTTGATGTGTACGGAGCAGTGGATGAAGCAAAAGATCAAGTTTGAATCAAGTGTACTCATAAATGGACAGATACTTGCTGAAGTTTACTATGAAGATGAGCTACAAAGAGGTATATTTCTTCTTATTATGGTTCATATTAATGCATTATTTGATATGTATTGTGTGTAGTATACTAATTTTGTGTAATGTTTTGTAGAATTTGAAACTCTCAACATACAAGAGGCAAGGGAGTAGCCTCCGAGTAGGTAGTCTCTGAATTTGTAAATGGTTTTCATTCTTTTACTTAGTTTTAGTGTGAACTTCATCTCTTTCTCTTGGTGTGAATTTCATCTATGTCTCTTACTGTGAATTTTGTTGTTGCAGGTGTGATTTTAGAGCTTGGTTGCAGAGGAGATTGAAGATGGAAGAGAAAATTGCATTGTTGTGTTTCTTTAGCACTAAAACGTTTGCATTTAGCTTGTTTTGTTGTTGTGTTTCAAAAGCACTAATACGTTTGCATTTTGATTGTTTTGTTCTTGTGTTTCTTTAGTACTAAAAACGTTTGCATTTTGTTCATGTTGAGATTTTCAGTTTTCAACTTGGTGTTTTGCCAAAATTTTGTTTGCAGATTCACATTTCGGGTATTTCGGGTAATACCCGAACCTGAAAATACCTGATCCGTACCCGACCCAATATTGGTTATTACCCGATTGGGTCTCTAAAAATCTAAAACCGGGTACCCGGCGAATGCAACTACCCGCCTCGAATCCGAACGGGTACCCGAACGCCCAGCCCACGAACTACAAGATCGTAAGTAGGCTTCTAACTAACAGGCTAAAGGTTATACTTCATGATCAAATTTTGCCCAACCTGACGCCTTTCGTTGAAGATAGGATGCTTTTGGAGGATGTGTTACTAGTCTAAGAGGTAATGCCGGATTATCAATAACGACTTAGAGTTAAGGAAAATCACTATCAAAGTGGACAATTTTAAAGCTCTTGACTCAGTCAGATGGGACTTTCTTCTGAGCACGTTGCAAACCTACAAGGTTCTCCTACCTTTTTTAAACTACATCAGAGCATGTGTGTGCTCTTCTTCCTTCCCAATAAGCATAAATAGGGTATCATCTGGTTACATTAAAGGAAAGACATGTTTGCATCAATGATTTATGAGTTTGATATGATTTACTGTCTTATAGCAGTTCTGACTGTAACAGATGTTTCTATTCCCTTTGTTGTACCGGTTGTTGGTCATTCTTATCCTCTCTATTTCTAGTTGTATTTAGTTCATGCTTACTTTTTTTTTGTAAACATATCTATTCATTCATTTAAGGAAACCTTTTTCCAAAAAAAAAAATGATTGGTTCGAGTTTGCTTATAGCTTAAATTTAATCATATAAACTAAAATATATTGAAAATATTAATATATGATAAGATAATCTTTCAAACATGTCATCAATAGGGATGCTCTCAGTATATATATAACTTACTTTTAAAATTATTTCGCAACTCCATGCCGTACACTTTGTTGCACACAATAAACTAAAAATTCACAGGCATCACTTCTTTGCTTTATGTTTTTACTCGACACCACTTTTGTTAGAAACGTCACCGTTTTCGCCGGGGCCTTTCATTTTCTTGTCTTTCTCCTTTTCTTCTTCTTCCTCTGCTTCCTTCTTTTTCTTCTCTTCTTGCTCTGATTTCTTCTTTTTCCTCTTCGCTTCTTTCGCTGCTTTATTCTTCTCTTCTTCCTCAGCTAGTTCCCTTGCTTTCTCTTTCTCTTCCCCCAAAACCCTTACCAAACGTTTGATGCAAATATCCGCATCTTCTTCATCAGATTTTGGCATCAAAGTTTCTGCAACATCAGCAGGGGACATGTCCGTTTCCTCGAGCAATCGCTTGATTTCTCCATACATGTCATGTGACTCGATGTCTAAGTAGTTCTTAGCCAAAACTTTGAAAGCTTCAAACCTACAATAAGACATCTCAATGTGGTTGTCCATTCTTCCTCTGCGAATCAAAGCCGGATCAAGCTTATCCACAAAGTTTGTCGTAAAAACAATAATCTTCTCATCACTACAAGCTGACCATAAACCATCAATGGAGTTTAGTAACCCTGACAAAGTAACTTTACTTTGCTTCCCATCTCCTTCTCCCTTTGACTTCTTCTCAGCTTCCTTCTTCTTCTCTCCATCCTCGTCTTCCTCATCTTCCTCCTTTTTCTTCTTTCTCTGCCCTGTAAGTTCGAGGGAGCAATCAATGTCTTCAATCACAATGATAGACTTACTTTTTGTATCCAGCAACAACTTCTTCAGCTCTGAGTTATCCTTCACGGTCGTTAGCTCAAGATCATACACATCATACTCCAAGAAATTCGCTATTGCTGATATCATTGTCGATTTCCCTGTCCCCGGCGGGCCAAACAAGAGGTAACCACGCTTCCATGGCTTCCCAACCTTCTTATAATATTCTTTTCCTTTGATAAACTTTATAAGATCCTTCTTAATCCCCTCCTTCTTCTCGGGATCCATAGCCAAAGTCTCGAACGTCGCCGGGTGATGAAAAGGAACATTGCTCCACTTTCCTGTTCTCCATGAATACCAATCTTGACTCGAGTTATTAGTGTAAAGCTTCCTTTCTCTATTCCTCAACCCAATCGCTTTACCTTCTCTTAAAACATGCGGAACATAAGTCTCAATGATCATCCCTCTGTGTCGCCTGTGGAAGGTAAGTGTAAAGAACCTTCTCTCGTCCGAACTGCTTCGACCATAATTAGACTGACTCTGAGTCACCTTCACATTCGAATACCACTTCACTTTCACACCTTCGAACTCATCTTCAACTTCCTCGTGATCATCCATACTTAGTACCAACGACTTGCTGTTTTTTGATTCATTAGCCTTTAACCTCTTGGCACGAGCTGCGGAATTGGTTGATAGATAGTTGCGTATCGCATCATAATTCTCACTTCTCTTGAGACCTTCTGTGTTCTCGGTGAATTTGATGTGAACGTAAGAAGAGACCCACCCAATCATCTTGTAAGCGTATTTCTCCACGTAGACTCGAAGATGGCGAGGGACGTATTGTGAGTACATCGCCCAAATGAACATAAGGCTCGTCACTGTCGTGCCGGTTAGTCCCCATATCGCTCCGGTTTCAAGCATTTTATGTCTTGCTTTTGTCTTTACACGAAACTATTTGTGTGTGTGTGTGTTTTTCTCTTGAGACTTGGCAATTGTGCTGTGATTTGGTTTCATTTCTCCATTGCCTCTATATATATTACTCTCGAGTTTCCGAGGAAGATAACACTTAAATTTCTGATTAATTTCCAGGAAACTGATCATATATATGTTTACTATAACAATTTTTTTTATCAAGAAATAAAATATATGTTTAATATTATTATGATGTGGAAGTTTTACGACTGTTTTGTTTCGTAATTGGTTTTAATCTACTTTAAAGGTATTTTACAAATTAACAATAAGTAATGTCACTAGGATTTGTCGTTTACGATCGTTGGTTTTAGGATTAGGTGAAGTGTGTAGAAAATTGGCTTTGGTCCTGGCATCATGCGAGGAGCCACTTAAATACTTTTTAAGAGTTAAAAATTAGGTTAAGTATGAAGCGAAAAATCATATTTTCTTAACGAAAACATTATTCTTGTGATTATTTTTGTTCCTCATAAATTTCTTATTCTAGCTAGTCAAGTAAAGTAATAAAAGAATTATTAATCCAGGCCTATTAGACCGTGAAATGAACCTAGCCGAGTAATAAAATGCATATTGTTTAGCAAAAAAAAAAAAAATACATTATCATATGTTACTTTTTAATAAAAAAAAAAAAAGAAAAGAAAATTACGGATGAATTCATGGTTTAGTGAAAATGAATGCATGCACCTCTCAGCAAGTGAAGGCAAAGACAGTTGAAAGGGACAAATCGATGACATTAAAAGCCCATTATAAAAGCAGAAGTGAGATCGATTAATAGTAGCCAACATATACTTCTATTCATATACTTCTATTCATATGCAAATCATCAAAATTTTGTATGTATTCATACAACTTGATATTAATGCATACATTTCTTTCATTTTGGTATTGCATCAAATTCAGTCTATCATTCTTTTTTTTCAGATCTATCAAAGAAAATTTAGACCTAATATTTTATTCTTTCATTTCACCTCTATAAAAAATCGGATCTTACATTCAAAAAGTTGAGTTCTTTATGAGCAAAGTGTTGAAAAAAACAAAAAGAAACGTTCACAGCAAAGCCTAATTAATTACAAAAAATCTTCGTTTATAAATATCTGACAATAAAAATTAGCTTTTGAAAGAAATTACACGACACTATGGTGACGTATATTACATGATGGCAGGCTATGTGGTCACAAGAAGGAAAATATCAAATATGGGTTTAAATATCAAGAAAAATTTGGTTATATTATAAACTATTACTATTATGAGTGGAACCACGAAAAAAAAAAAAGAGAAAGAGTGGAATCAAAAAAAGGAAAGATAATTATATTGTGTTTTTTTCTTTCGTCTGTCTACCAAAAACCTTCTCTATAATTACACTCCTTATATAAGCAAGCAAATGAACCGACTAAGTCGGTTTGTATTAAAATATTCATTGATATTTATTATATTTATAATACTCTCCCTTACATATCTATTTATGTTTTAATATTTTTATACTGCCTCGTTAAAAATTTTATCATGGAAAAATCCAGTGGGACAAAAACCATGACAAGGGAAAAAGAGTGCAGTCTCCCCTTGAAAAATATATATAATCTTTTCTTTAGAGATCTCGTAGATGGTGCATTCCGATACTCTGAACATGTTTCCGAAATGTTGTAGTCGGAAGCGCCTTTGTGAATAAATCTGCTACGTTGTCACTTGAACGAATATATTGAACATCAATCTCCTTCTTCTCTTCGAGTTCCCGAGTGTAGGAGAAAAATCTTGGAGGAATATGTTTCGTTCTATCGCTCTTGATGTAGTCTTCTTTGATTTGGACAACACATGCAGAATTATCTTCAAATATAATTGTTGGCTATTTGTTGATGGTTATTCCGCTTGCTTCTTGAATATTTTGAATCATTGATCTGAGCCATACACACTCTCTGCATGCTTCATGAAGTGCAATGATTTCGGCATGATTCGAAGAAGTAGCTACCAAAGTCTGTTTCTGAGACCGCCATGAGATTGCAGTTCCACCAATTGTAAAAACGTACCCAGTTTGCGAACGAGCTTTATGCGGATCAGATAAATAACCTGCATCTGCAAAACCAACAAGACCAACCTCGGGGTTTCTTGAATAAAATAATCCAAAATCAATCGTACCTTGAAGGTAACGGAATATGTGTTTTATTCCGTTCCAATGTCTACGAGTAGGAGATGAACTGTATCTTGCACGTAGATTAGTAGCAAAAGCTAAATCTGATCTAGTACAATTAGCAAGATACATAAGTCCACCAATAGCGCTCATATAAGGTACTTCTGGACCTAATATTTTCTCGCCATTTTCACAAGGTCGAAATGGATCCTTGAAAACATCAAGCGATCTATTAACCATTGGAGTACTCAAAGGAGTCGTTTTATCCATATTAAAGCGTTTTAACACTCTTTTGGTGTAATTTGATTGATGCACAAAAATTTCATTTTTGAGATGTTCAATTTGAAGCCCTAGACAAAATTTTGTCTTTCCAAGATCTTTCATTTCAAACTCCTCTTTCATATGAGTTCTTGCATCATCAATTTCCTTTTGAGTTCCAATTATGTTTAGGTCATCTACGTATACTGCAATGATCACAAATCCTGATGAAGATTTCTTAACAAACACGCAAGGGCATATCGCATTGTTAATGTATCCTTTACTTAACAAATATTCACTTAAGCGATTATACCACATGTGTCCGGATTGCTTTAATCCATACAGTGATCGTTGTAATTTGACTGAACATATTTTCTTAGATGATGCTTCATGCACTTTTAATCCTTCTGGGATCTTTAATTCTTCTGGGATTTTTATGTATATATCAGTATCAAGTGATCCATAAAGATATGCAGTCACAACATCCATTAGGTACATTTCTAAATTCATAGATGCCGCTAAGCTCATTAAGTACCTAAATGTGATTGCATCCATAACCGGAGAATATGTCTCTTCATAATCAATTCCCGGTCTTTGAGAAAAACTTTGTGCCACAAGCCGGGCTTTATATCTTGTGACTTCGTTCTTCTCATTTCTTTTTTGCACAAAGACCCACTTATATCCGACTGGGATTACATCTTTTGGTGTAACGACTATAGGTCCAAAAACATCTCTTTTAATAAGAGAGTCTAATTCATTTCTCATGGCCATTTGCCATTTTTCCCAATCAGATCTTTCGTGGCATTCTGATACGAACCTTGGGTCTGGATCATCTTGATCAATTTCTTTAGATACAGAGAAAGAGAATATTCCATCAGTATCATCGATTTCATCTCTAACCCATATTTTCCCATTTTGGGCATAATTAATAGAAATCTCATATGTTTCTGTATCATGTTCATTTTCTTCCTCTGGTTCTTCCGGAACCCTTTCATACATATCTTCTGGATATTTTTCTTTATATGGTTCCTCTAGAACATTCTCATTTTGTTCTCCTAATTTCTTTTTCTTTCGAGGATTTTTATCCTTTGAGCCCATCGGCCTCCCCCTCTTTAATTGAACCTTAGGTTCATTCGCTTTGTTTCCATCGATTTGTTCTTCTGGAACATTGATTCTTGATGGAACATTTGCAGCGGGTATATATGATTTTGTCACCCTTTTTGTATTTGTGAACGCATCAGGTAACTGGTTTGCCAAATTTTGAAGTGTACAATTTTCTGAACTTCCAACTCACGTTGTTTTGTAGGGGGATCAAGATGCACTAAAGATGGTGCACACCAAGTAATATCTTTTGGGATTCCTTGAATTCCTCCCCCTAACGCCGGAAATTCATCTTCATTAAAATGGCAATCGGCAAAACGTGCCATAAACATATCACCAGTTTTTGGTTCAAGATATCGAATTATACTCGGTGACGTATACCCGACATATATCCCAAGTCTCCTTTGAAGTCCCATTTTTGTTCTTTGTGGCGGAGCTATAGGGACATAAACCGCACATCCAAAAACACGAAGATGGGATATATTGGGTTCTTGGCCAGATGTTAACTGTAATGGGGAATATTTATTATATGCACTTGGTCTAATCTGGACCAATGCCGCAGCATGCAATATAGCATGTCCCCATACATGAATTGGGAGATTTGTTCTCAAGATTAACGGCCTTGCAATGAGTTGCAACCGTTTAATTAAACTTTCAGCCATGCCATTTTGTGTATGAACATGGGGAACTGGGTGTTCAACATCAATCCCCATTGCCATACAATAATTATTGAAAGCTTGTGAAGTGAATTCACTGGCGTTATCAAGCCTAACTTTCTTTATGGCATAATCAGGAAATTGTGCTCTTAATCTGATTATTTGGGTAATGAATTTTGCGAAAGCCGTATTCCGTGTTATCAACAGACACACGTGTGACCATCTACTCGATGCATCAATTAATACCATAAAATAGCGAAACGGCCCGCATGGTGGATGTATAGGTCCACATATATCACCATGTATTCTCTCTAAGAATACTGGATTTTCATTCCCAACTTTAGCCGGTGATGGCCGAGTTATTAGTTTTCCTTGAGAACATGCGGAACATGAAAAATCTCTAGATTGAAAAATCTTTTGGTTTTTCAATGGATGTCCGCTAGAGTTTTGCACAATCCTTCTCATCATGACTGATCCTGGATGCCCTAACCTTTCATGCCATATTTTAAATATATTAGTAAACTGCTGGTTTACTACAGCATAGGACTTAGTCATATACATCTTTGTGCAATATAATCCAGAAGACATCATTGGTAATTGTTTCAATATATGCTTCTTTTCTGATGTAATGCAAAGATATTCAATGTCATTCTTATTCTTTGTTTCGATATGATATCCATTTTTCCGGATATCTTTGAAACTTAATAAATTTCTGTATGAACTGGGGGAATATAATGCATCATTTATCTCAAACTTTGTTCCCCTTGGCATTGAAAACCTGGCTTTTCCTGAGCCCATAATAATATTTGCATTACCAGATACAGTACTCACGCTTCCGGCGGAGTCTTTTAAATTCAGAACGGAGAAATACTTTTTATCTCTAAGTATTGTGTGCGTTGTCGTACTATCTGCCAGATATGTATCTCCGTCCATAATCTCAAGTTCTGACATTGTCTGGTATAACAATATTAATCAGAGATGCATTAATAAAAAGAAACGAAATGTTATATAACATGATGTTAGAAAATTATTTTAAAAATATTTTACAAATATTATTTTAACAAAATAGTATAAAATCTATTTTACAAAATTATTTTTTAAAATTATTTTAACATCATACTGCAAAATAAAAGCATATAATACAAAATGTTTAAAACTAAAAGCATATTATACAAAGAACATAAAAATACTAGCATCATGTCTTATAGATTTAGTTATCATTTCTTTCTGTTGATACTTTAGGATCAACAAGAAAGTCAGCAACATCGAAATGAGCATCATCATTGAGACCGTTAAAGGAAGGTCCAGCTTCATCAGTGATGAAATTTGTTTCAACATCCTTCCATTTTTCTTTTTGGGACTCTTGATACAGATCGGCCAAATGTTTTGGCACACGACATGTTCTTGCCCAATGGCCTTTCATGCCACATCTGTAACAGACACTTTCTGTTTTTCTTTTATTTACGCGACCAACATCATTTTCTGGAAAATTTTTGTTGGCTTTCCACGCGCTGGTCTGGAATCCTCTTCCTTGTCCTCGGCCTCGTCCACCACCTCTGCCACGTTCGCGTCCACGGCCTCTACCGCGACCACGCCATCGTCCTCGAAAATTATTTGTATTGGATGCTACAACATTCGCTTCTGGGAATGGAGCCGATCCAGTTGGACGAGATTCATGATTCATTATAACAATTTCATTATTTTGTTCAGCAACAAGAAGAACTTGCATTAAATCCGAGTATCGGGTAAATTTTCTTGCCCGATATTGTTGCTGGAGGACTACGTTTCCTGGATAAAATGTTTGGAGAGTTTTCTCGATCATATCAAAATCACTTATACTTTCTCCACATAACATCATCCTCGAAGTAATTCCGAACAAAGCGGAATTATATTCGCTTACACTCTTGTAATCCTCAAACCGCAGATTCAGCCACTCATGTCTTGCCTTGGTAAGATCACATATTTCTGGTGATCAAACCTATTTTTGAGTGACAGCCAAAGATCTGCGGGATTATCTTTCATAATATATTCATCTTTTAACGTATCATGAATATGGTGGCGGAGGAATATCATAGCCATTGCCTTTTCCTCATCGGACGTGGTCTTCCATTTATCAATGGTGTCAAGAAGCTCACTTGCTTTTAGATGCATCTTTGCACCTACTGCCCATGTCAAATAATTTTTTCCAGATAAATCAAGGGCAGCGATCTCAAGTTTTGCCAAGTTTGACATGATAACTATATAACAAAATTTTAAACATCATATTAAAATTTAATTTTAAATAATTATGATAAAATAGGTGCAATAAGAAGAACAGCATAATTTTAAAAATAAAAATAAAAATAGGAGGTAAAACCTTCCATATAAATGATAAATAAATAACAGAACATAAATAAATAACAAAAAAAATAAATAAATAAATAACGGTAAGAAAATAAAAATAAAAAAGTAATAGGCATAATTCTCAACATAATCAAGGAGGCAGAGCCTACCATGGGATTATGGAGACATAAAATTTTAATTGATCAAGGAGGCAGCGCCTACCAATAATGATCAATTTTGAAAAGACATAGCCTATTATATGCCTTTTCCACTGTTAGTGAGGAGGCAGAGCCTACCATAATATTATGAAGAGGAGGCAGAGCCTACCACTCCATAAATAGTAAATAAATTAAAAATTAAATTGAATAACACAAAAATTAAAATCTTACCCTGTTGGTATGACAGAAGATATGATTTAACGGTATGGATATAGAGTCGTTCGTGCTGATAACGTATTATAAACTATTACTATTATGAGTGGAACCAAAGAAGAAGAGAAAGAGTGGAACCAAAAAAAAGAGAAAGATAATTATATTGTGTTTTTTTCTTTCGTTCGTCTGTTTACCAAAAACCTTCTCTATAATTACACTCCTTATATAGGCAAGCAAATGAACCGACTAAGTCGGTTTGTATTAAAATATTCATTGATATTTATTATATTTATAATACTCCCCTTTAAATATCTTTTTATGTTTTAATATTTTTATACTGTCTCGTTAAAAACCTTATCATGGAAAAACCCAGTGGGACAAAAACCATGACAAGGAAAAAAAAAGTGCAGTCTCCCCCTGAAAAATATATATAATCTTTTCTTTAGAGATCTCGTAGATGGTGCATTCCGATACTCTGAACATGTTTCCGGAATGTTGTAGTCGGAAGCGCCTTTGTGAATAAATCTGATACGTTGTCACTTAAACGAATATATTGAACATCAATCTCCTTCTTCTCTTCGAATTCCCGAGTGTAGGAGAAAAATCTTGGAGGAATATGTTTCGTTCTATGGTGGCCTATATAATTATCTTTCTCTTTTTTTTGGTTCCACTCTTTTTCTTCTTCTTTGGGTTCCACTGATAATAGTAATAGTTTATAATAGGTTACGGCTTATCGATTAAATAATTCACATATATTACTTGTAAAGTACTTTGTAGAAATGTTAATTGCATATCAAAAAATGAAATTGTGGTCTTGTTGATGTCACTTTAATTTGTTAGTACGCAAAATTGCTTAGCAACGCTTTCTTATTTGGGATGATGTCACTGATCACATATTTTTTTCTTTTTCCCATCCGTCACTGAACATTGATCACATATAATAATCACAGATCTATATACGATTCACAGAAAATGATCACAGATCTACAATTATATACAACAATAACTATAAATTATTAACTTATTATATATGATAAACTGGATTTTTTTGGCTAGAAGTATACAACCAAAAAAAAGAAACAGTGAGCAACATTAGTTTTAAAAAAACCATAACGTTCTATTTTTTTTAGGGAGTTTTTGAAAAATAACCTATTTGTATTTTTAAATTTGAAAATTACACTTCTTTTTTTTAATTTTTTAAAACTAACTCTTTTTCTATATGAAAAGACTTTTATATGCTGATTTCAATTAAACATCACATATTATAATAAATAATAAAGAAAATTATATTTGTTATTATCATTAATATTTTATTACTTATTTGAGATTAATATGTTTTATTGATTTAAAACTTGTTATTAAATAAATCTATTGAGATACATCACAGTTTATCTTTGAAAAAAAAACAAATCTCAAATATATATATATATATATATAAATTAAAATAAGGAGAAATTGTTCACCACGTTTCTTCTTTAGCACATTAGTAATATATACATACAAGCATATGATAACACAACAATTCAAAAAACAAAAAAAAAGAACCATCTATGTCGACTCAAATTTTTTGGAAATGATTTTTATTTTTTCAAATAATTGAATGAATGGAATGACTAAGAGTTCCTAATAATTGTTTGTCTTTGAACTGCAGTATGTATATTGTATAATAACGCACATAAATGCAGCAGCAAAGTTAAAGAATCAAACAATAGAGCTAGGTTTTAGAATACTAAATCCATATTACAATACATTGTTTTATATACGCTCTATGTTTGCGCACTTGAGATTCAAGTTAGAAAAAAAATCAAGTCCACCAAAGAGGAAAAAAGAAGTCCTCTTCAAAAAATTTTAATAAAATGGTTATAGTTTTTTTTTTTTTACGTTTAGAAAAATTGTTGATATATATATATATATATATATATTTAAGTTTGCCTTGTGTATATAGTTTGAAAGATCAACTAAATCTTCATAGATAAATAATATTATCGGATAAAATGGAGATTAATAATATATACTATTATCAATACAAAAAAGTTATTTTATTTTAAAAACATATAAAAGATATCTTTACTATTATTCATATTTCATTAAGGTTATTTTAGTAATTTTAATAGTCAAAAAGTGTAGTTTTCAAAAACTAAAAATAAAGGTATATTTTTCAAATTTGAAAACACAGAAGGGTAGTTTTCCAATTTCCTTTTTTTTTTATCAGCAAAGAAACTTCAATACTAATAATATCTTACATCGTTTACAACTATACTTGCTTGATATCTCCCTTTGGGATCTTCTTTCCAACATCTGTTAAGTGAATCAAATGTTACTTTCGATTCTCCACAAAAAGAAAAATTCCTATATATATTCATGCATGTTTACCTAGGTTACATGGAAACTTCGTCCGAGAAGCGTTTCGCGTTTCGAAAACGTTTCGGAAACCGAAACTCTTGGAAACTCCACGGAAACGCGTTTTCTAACAAAATTTAATTTGGAAACACGTTTCCTAAAATATTTTAATTTGAAAACTCGATGGAAATTTTGATTTTGTTTGGAAACGTGACGGAAACTCGTTTCCTAGAAATCTCAAATTGGAAATACGACAGAAGTGTTCGACTTCGTTTTGGAGATGCGATGAAAAATTGTTTCTTATGTAATAATTAAATAGTTTGGAAATGTAAGGATATATTTAGTACTTTTATAGGTTAAAAACAAGAAAATTATGAAAGATTGCGTTTGTATATAGGTTGAAAACAACAAAAGTATTATACTTTTTGGTTTTCTTAAGCTATAATATTCATGTATATAATAGTGTTGTTTAAATTTGTTTATATATTGTTTTTGAGGATGTTGATTCATATATGTATATATATATATGTGCGCGTTTTCATAACGTATCCGTTTTCTAATTTTTTTTTAAAAATCGTTTCAACGTTTCCACGATCCGTTTCCGTTTTCATGCAACCTAACTGTTTACTTGGAGTCTTGGAATATTGTTTCTCTAATAAGTACAAATGAATCTGTCTCCAACGGGCTTGCAACTGGATCTATTAGTGTTAAACCTTTTTACACTCTGGTCCAGAAGCACCTATCCAATGCTAGCTTTTTGACTTTTTCAGAATTGCATGAATCATCTATAAAACTACATCAAGTATTAGTCATTTTTATAACTTCTGATGTTGATTTGGGTGCATTACCAACTTGTTTTTTGGTTTTGGGTTTACTCATTTTGGTGGTTGTGTTGTCTCATTGCCTATATCCATTATTGATAATCCAGTATAAAGAAAAACTTATGAATATGAAACTGCACCTTTTGGCAAATATCTAAAAATTCAAGGCACTAAAATAGTAAGAAAAATTAATTTAAAAACGTTTCTTTAATTAAAAATTAATTACCATCCTTTATATAAGCCCATGGGACTTGATCATTTACTCCACTAATGCTTGGTTGTATTAAGAGCTGAATCTTGGGGACATGGACGGTCATGAGCCCTGCTAAATGAAACTTGGGCCTATAACCCCATATTTTTTTGGTTTTTTTAACATAGCAAAATAGCCCTTAATTTATTGTTATTTTGCAAAAATAAGCCCCCAAAACTTAAACATCTTAACATTTTGTCTTGTTTTAAAAAATTTATCTAAAAAACCCACAAATAATTTTCTTTTGGCCTTAGGCCCCCAAAATCTCAGGGCCGGCCCTGCTTGGGGACATCTTTCGGATTGAGTAGTTGATTAAGCGCCTTGAGAATGGTCCATATTGTGGTACATGGGATCATAAACTCTTATGGTGTTTCTTTCCGTTAAAGTCGTCGTAAGGTTGATGGTGAACTTTTTTTTACTTGTCAAAATAAATGTATAACAAAACGAGAATTCCAAATGCAACCTGTCAGTTTATCATCTCACGCACTGTAATGAAGTTGGGCTTCGAAAGGCCCATTGATAACAAAGTCGAAACCCAAATTTATAAGCGGCTACCATTCGTTCAATGCACAAATGGTGAAAAGCATTAGACCATCAATTACCATGACAACAACTTCTAAAAAACTCGAAACTATTGAGACTTCACATCATTTTAGCTACCAAACTACGCAAAATTCGTGTCAGGAGACTTTTAAAATCAGCCGTAATGACACTAACAAGAGCACCTAATTTTTTTGCAGCAGCACAATTTCTTAGTCATCATGGGTTAGTGATTGCCATGAAAGTTAATAGAGTGAAGAGCTACTTCTGAACAACAAGATAAACACATCATCGTTGCTTGTTCACTTCTTTAATTGTTAAATCTATTCTTCTCCTACATGAAATTCCTCACAAGTCAACACTCAAGTATCTTCAACAAACTAACCATTGACATCACTTTGTACCAGAAATCATTCAGAATCACAATGCAAATACTAATTTCATATCATTGAGTTAATTATCTATTTTCCGATTACTAAATGATTGAGAAACATCACAAAGATCTATTCACGATAGATTTAAAAGTCTAACCATCGAATCAATCCATAAAAGATAGCAACAAGGATAACAAAATCTAATACAATAGGCAGATCTAATCTATATATTACCAAAATTTGAATCAATCGAATAGACTCATCATGCCTTCACCATCGTCGGATTCCTCTTTCTCCTCCTCAACCTTCTTCTTAGTTTCAGACGCTGGCTCAGCCACGGAAGGAGCATCGCCTCTTGCTCCGACCACCGTAGCAACAGCTGAACCACCACCAGAAGACAGAGCACCCATCTTCTCCCTCCCAGCAGCGATAAGCTCAGTCACATCGTGATCTTTGATCAGAGAAAAGAACAGATCTATCTTCTCTTCGTCGAATTCAGCACCAACGGACTCGAAAATCTTCTTCAAATCCGCTTTGGTTGGGTTCTCGTTTCCGCCGAGTTTTGCAAGGAGAAAAGCAGAGATAACCTTCATCGTCGTTTCGCTTTCTCTTGCAAATCGAAACTGGGAAGAAGAGGAAAAAAAAAACGGCAAGGGTTTGTGAAAAAGCCCTAAAAATTGTGTACTTATTGGCCAATGTCCCCATAATGAGGGGATTTAGGGTTTTTTCCGTACGTACCATACACGAAACTGAGCCGGATTTTTTTTTAATGGGCCTATACTGTATAGGTTACGGGCTTATAAGTAAGAGAGACTTTAATCCATCTTTTTTTTTTTTTTGGGAGCATTTGAAGTTTTTTACATATTTCTAAAATATTTACTCTTTAAATAAGACCATATTTTAATTTGTCTTAAATTGAATTTCTTATATGTTTAAAAACCAAATCCAAATTTGAATGAAAATGAAGGAAAAAAACACATTTAAACCTAATTTTTATTTTAAAAATTAAGACTATACTCCCTCCGTTTCAAAATATAAGTTGTTTTAGCTAAAATCACGAATATTCAGAAACTAATTTTATTTTTGAAGTTATAATTTAATATATATATATAATACAAATAATTTACCAAATAAAAAAAGAGACTGCAGAATATTATTGGTCACACAATATTTAATAAAGTTAAAAAGTACATAAGATTGTCAAAACAACTTAAATTTCGAAACAAAAGAATAAAACCTCTAAAATAACTTATATTTTAAAACGGAGGGAGTATTAAATTAGATTTTTAAATCAAAACCAAAACCAAAACCAAAACGAATACTTATACCAAAATATCTATAACAGATTATGTCTATTTTGTGTATTAACATTATAAATAGAAGAGAAATCGAAATGGTTAAGCTCTTTGTCTCTACATGTTTAGGTATGATTTGATCGGGACCTGGTATTATCTATTAATTTTAGAAGTGGTGTGTTCAAGTCAAGTCGTTGTTATTTTGACTTCACCGTTTGTGGTAGAATTATGAGAATCTAGACTTGTTATGGTATGATCTTATCTTGTTGGAGTATGATTTCTTGGTCTCTAGAAGTTGTGAGGTAAGTTTATTCGCTATAGGAGGTTCCACATTCGTCGCCTCAGCTATTCTTGGTCTCTCGAAGCAAATGATTTTTTAGGTGATGTATGTGTTCTTAGTTGTGGACTTAAGCTGATTTTGTCTTGTAGTTCAGGTTTGGCTTTGGACTCGTATTATTAAGATTGACTTTGTATTTATGTTTGTTTATGCTCCCCCTAGATGTGAGCTTAGTTTCTGGGGTTGGTGTTTTTACGCCCTTGTATTCTTCTACGTATTATGCTCTGCATTCTATCTTGTATTCTACCATTTATTTCACTATATTTTAAATAAAAATTTTAGATGACTAAAAAAAAAATCAAAATCTGGATAGAACAAATGATACTCTTTTTTTTTGTCGACAGATAATTAAATAGGGTTAATTAGCTTAATATTGGTTTTGGGTTTCATAATTAGGTAACTAATTTATTGATAATGAAATCTAGGCCTGTAGAAGAGAGAATGAAACATTGGACGAAAATACCCCTGTAAAATTGGGAAAGGAGATCTATAAAATCAGTCAAAATATTTACCATTAATCGATAAAAATCACTAAAAAACTTTAAAATTTTTTTGAAGAAGTGAATCCCTGACAGCCGTAAATCTTTTCATCTGCATAAAAAATCCTCGGTATGTATAGTTGACTATATTCAGTTTCTTTTCATGTTGTTATAATTAGCACAATTATAACAGGAATAATGTACTATTTCTTTCAGATGTCAAAAGGAACAATAGTTGTTATGATGTTGGGTAAATAGATTGATTTGGAGACGTTAGTTGGCTAGCTATTCAAATAATAATACAATTCATTTATAGGTAGCATTAAAATAATAATATAGTTCAATATTTCAACATTACAATAATCAATTCATTTGTATATTTTGTTTCTATATTTATTAATATAGTTAGCTATTATCTCATCTATGGTCATTAAAATAGTTCACTATCCAAACGTTAGTTAGCTACTAGTCAAATAATAATATAGTGAAATATATATAGTGAAATATAGTTTACTATGCAAACGTTAGTTAGCTAGCTATTCAAATAATAATATAGTTCACTATGCAAACGTTAGTTAGTTATTCAAATAGTAATATAGTTCACTATATAAACATTATAATAATTAATTTAGTTGTATATTTTCTGGGTTACTGATATATCATGGTTTTTACCCATTTTCAACCATGATATAAGTCCTTTTTATAGAGTCTTTGTGGTGTTTCTCGAGTCTTTTGGTGTCTTTGTAGGTTAAAGATCGATTGGAGCCTAATGGAAGCTTTTGGAGCTTTTTGGGGTATCAAGGAACGAAGAGCTGAAGATATCAAGTCGGAGTCGAGCAGAGGAGCTTGTGTCGATCGACAGAAGGCCTTTGTGTCGATCGACACTCTCGTGCCAGACGAAGAAGAAAAGTTCCAATGGATGTTGTGTCGATCGATACACTTTAACCGTGTCGATCGACACGGGATTTTGACGAAGAAATCCTGTTCGGGCCTGAAGTTCCAGACGTTTTTATCAAGGCCCGGTTCGATTTTGCCTATTTGTATAAATAGTTTTACTTTAGGTTTTGAGTGAGGATCTTGTTTTTAACTTAGACTTTGAGAGAGAGAGCTTGGAGGGAGATTTCTACAGGGTTTTCAAACCCCTTTTCTGTATCTCTAACTCTATCTTTTAATGCAATTTTATTCATTCATAATGTTTACTGCATCTATGCTTGAGTAGTTTGCTTGTTAGGTTGTGGGGAATTCTAGGGTATTGATGAGAAATTGTTAGGATTCTAAATCTGTTAGGGTTTATCTTCTGGTTCTTCATCTAGATTGTTTCCAATGCTAGATCTAGCCTGTACACCTAGAATCTAGATCTTAGGTTGTTTAATAGACACGAAAGTGTTATTAATAACTTGAACTAGTCGTAGATGAGCAAAATCACCTATTCGCAAAGGAATTTGGCTTAGGGATTTTGTGAACAATTGAACCTGAACGTTAATGCTTGACTTGATTCTCTAGGTTTGCAAAGGAATTTGGAATTTAGGTTTCTAGTCATAGATAGTCTCTGCAACGGAAGTTGATTGGCTTTACCTTCGTGTTTGAGTTCTAGAACGGTGCCTAATCAAACCCTGACAGTAGTTTATCCTTGATTTTGATTCATACCCGAAGAATTACCCATCGCCTAGCTTTTTGTCTCATTGATAACAAGAACTTATCGCCATCTTTTGCTTGTTTTGTTTTGATTCTCGCATTACATTTATATTACTTAGCTTAGCATAATTCGAATACTTAGATTGATTGTGTAATTCTTTTCCCTGTGGATTCGATCCCTAAGTACTACGAGGATCTCTTAATTTGAGAGAGTAGCTCAGGGTAAATTTGAGCATATCAGTTACATTTATCAATATCGGTAATCAATATAGTTAACTATTATCTCACCATTCACTTTCGTTATTGAAGGGTTTGCGACCAAAACGAAACAATCACTTAGGTAAATTAGGATCTTTCATCTTCAGAGAAAAAGAGAAGTTTGAAGCAGAGAAGAGATGTGAAATTAGTCTTAAGCTAATTAACCCTTAAATATTTATATACTTTGGTTCACAAGCTACCACCCGCAAACGCATCGTTTGCAGGTGGTAGCGGTTGTTGGCGTTTGACAACAATCATGAGAACCGCTTTATACTGCTCTGTGTCTCTCCAAACCTCTCAAATCCAATAGGTGCTTTCCTTTAGCGTTTGCGGTTGCGGACGGTTGCGGTTGGATAATTAAAAAAAAATAAAAATTGAATTTTTTTTATAAAAAAGAAAATTTTTACTTATAAATCATAATAAATATAATAAATTAAAAATTGATATTTTAGTAACTAGAATTACGAAATATATCAATAATTTGAAACTTTCTAATTAATATTTAATAACCTTATATATTATAAAATCTTCAAATCGTAAATTTTCGATAAACTTTTCTTGATCACTAATTGATAAACTTTTTTCTTGATCACTAATTGATAAACCTAACAAACTTTTCTTGATCACTAATTGATCCATTAACCTCTCTAAAATAAAAAAAATTTCCATTAAAAATCATGATTTTTATCTTTTGTTTTAATTACATTTATAACTTTCGGCTAAACTAAAAAAGTTTAAGAATGAACATGAGAAATATACTTATGGTATTCTATTACTAATTCTATTGAATTAATGAATTTTTATATTTCATATTAATAGTATGGTTTTTGATTTTTTTTTTTAATAATTATATAATGTGTTTATATTATTAGTTTTTTGTTTAACAGCTACTGTACCCGTTATCAACCAGTTATAAACATTCCGCAAACGTACAAGTTTTCAAATGTTTCTGTCCGCTGCACCAGTCGTATAAATCGCTTAATAACATTTAAAATCGTTACTGTCCGTTTCCACAAACTCCAGCAACCATAACCGTATCCGCTGCGTCTGAACCAGAATTTAAAAACGGAAGTGACCACTCGCCCACTAATAAGTCAAATGGAATTAAAAACGAAGACAGAAAATACAGTGGGCGCTCGCTCATCGTCATTAATACTTAAAAATGGGACCAAATCGTTTAATAACAAAACTGTGGGTATACTTTGAGAAGAAGAAGAATCTTGGGGTCGTAAAGAAGAATACAAGAATTCAATTCATTAACACGGTCTTCTTCTTCTCCACCACCAAGTCTTTTTTCTCAGGAAAAATTTCCGGATGGATTCTCGGAGTTTTCTCGCATTTTCCCTGTGTCTTATCTTCATTTTCCCTCGATTCATTTCATCTGTTCCTATCCGTTTCCTCGATCGATCGACTAAAAGGTTTAAGCTCTCTCTCTCTCCCTCGATTGATGGAGTTAGATTTGAATTTGTTGACTGAGATTTCTTTGTTATTGGCAGTGATGGGTCTGTGATTAAGATGAAAAGAAGTGCTTCTTCTCTTGTCTTTGATCCAACTCATGTCACTCAGCTCTCTTGGACTCCTAGGTTTGTGATTTTGCATTTCAGATATAAATAAACTCTGGATTTTTTTGATTTTGGTTTTTGTTTGTGTAATCTTTTGATCTAAGTATTGTGATTTCTTCAGGGTCTTTTTGTACAAGGGATTTCTCTCAGATGAAGAATGTGATCATTTTGTCAAGTTGGTTAGAATCCAACCATCTCCTTAAGTTTTTTTTGTTAGTGATGATCAAGGAATGTTCTGGGACTGTGTATTAGCTTTGTGTGACTGAATCTAGAAACTTTGTTTTAGGCGAAAGGAAAGCTTGAGAAGTCAATGGTGGCAGATAATGAATCAGGTGAGAGTGTAGAAAGTGAAGTACGCACAAGTTCTGGAATGTTTCTGTCCAAAAGACAGGTCAGATTCGATTCTGTTGATCTGTATTGTTCATCTTGGAATAATTCAGAACATAAAGCTTTTGTATCATCTTTTAAAAGCTGTGGTATATATCTGGATTGATATGTATCTTCGGTTTCGTGCAATCAGCTGAGCTTATGATGTATTTTTTTACAAAATGATTGCCATTATACTGAGGTCTAACGTTGCTTTTGTATGCAATTGACTAGCTTAGTTACTAGTTCTCTGTTACTAAATTCCAAGTAACCATTCATTCCATGTAACACGTAGGATTTTACTTCTGCGATTAGACAAAGTAGTAGCTTGAGTGCATATCTTGATATTCTAGGTGTTTTGTGTGATACACTGATTGTTAAGGTTTTATGTATGTGCAGGATGAGATAGTAGCTAATGTTGAGGACAGACTTTCTGCGTGGACCTTTCTTCCCGAGGGTATTTCTGAAGCATACGTATAACTTTCTCATTTGATTCCTTTACCCGACAGCTACTCATCACTTGTTTTTATTTGTTGTCGATCAGAAAATGGGGAATCCATGCAAATACTGCACTATGAGAATGGTCAAAAATATGAACCGCATTTTGACTACTTTCACGACCAGGCAAATCTACAGCTCGGTGGTCATCGGATCGCCACTGTATTGATGTACTTGTCCAATGTCGAAAAGGGCGGAGAAACAATATTTCCCATGTGGAAGGTAAAGACACATTATGACTTCATGTTCCATTACTTTTCACCCAAAGATTTGTGTGGCCTCATTTCATTTTGATCACACATTCTTATAGGGTGCAACAACTCAACTGAAAGACGATAGCTGGAGCGAATGTGCAAAACAAGGTTATGCAGGTAGATACACTGTAAATTGTTTGATATATATACACATGTAGAATATATTGTATTCTTGATTATGCGTTTGGTTTAAATGTGGAGAAAGTGAAATTTAAAAGCTCTAACACAAATGGGACTGCAGTAGCATGATTCTATGTTATTGAAGGATACAACTATCTCTCCAATTGGTATCTTGCTATATCTGAATATCTCGCTTTGCAGTGAAACCAAGGAAAGGGGACGCACTACTTTTCTTCAATCTTCATCATAATGCAACAACAGATCCGAGCAGCTTACATGGAAGCTGTCCAGTGATTGAGGGAGAGAAATGGTCAGCAACAAGATGGATTCATGTTAGGTCATTCGACAAATCGTTTAATAGGAAAACTGGGTGTGTGGACGAGAACGAGCACTGCACAAAATGGGCAAAGGCAGGGGAATGCGAGAAGAATCCAACATACATGGTGGGGTCAGAAGCAGACCATGGATATTGCAGAAAGAGCTGCAAAGCTTGCTCATCTTAAAAACATCAAGTAAAACCAAAACTTTTATTTAAGGTTCAAAATTTTTGTATAGCGAAAACCGGTTTTTGCCATTTGAGGTAGAAAAACCTTTCGTCAATAGAAGGATTTAGAACATATACTAAAAATAAATATGATCCTATGTTACTCATCTTCTTGAATAAAAGTCAAGTTTATGTTATCATACACATCAAGCAAGCAATACATGATAACTGAATTATGTATTAATATACAATCAGTAGTATACATGAAATGATATAGTTGTGTAAACTACGTCATGCACTTCGAAACTCTCTATATTTCTAATGAAGTGTAACAATCATGCAATTACCGTTAATTAGGAGCCTCCAAGCATGAGATCCTCACCTTCTCTTTCTTTCTCTCTCTAGACATGTCTCAGAGTTTTTTTGCATTGCATCACTCTATTTGTCCATAAAGCCTTTGTTGTAGTACTTTCAGACATTTCTCAGCTTCTTCATCATCTTCTCTCTTGTGTCTGAATACCAAAAGAAAATGGGAAGGCCTCCATGTTGTGACAAATCCAATGTCAAGAAAGGTCTCTGGACTGCAGAAGAAGACGCTAAGATCCTCGCTTACGTTGCAATCCACGGTGTAGGAAACTGGAGTCTGATCCCCAAAAAAGCAGGTCTTTTCATAAGTCTCTCCTATGTTTCAAGAGTCTCATCTTCTTATTTGGTTTCTGAGTTTTTTTTTTTTCTTTCTTCGGTGCAGGTCTGAATCGATGCGGAAAAAGCTGTAGACTGAGGTGGACTAATTACTTAAGACCTGACCTTAAACATGACGGCTTCTCTCCCCAAGAAGAAGAGCTTATTATTCAGTGTCACAGAATCATTGGCAGCAGGTAAAGAAGAAACCTAATTGCTAACTAACTTTTTTTAACAATGACAAGAATGTAACAAACATGTTTTGAGTGAAACGTTTCATTGGTAATGATAATTATGTAAATCTCTGATGCTTTCAGGTGGTCTTCGATTGCGCGACAGCTTCCAGGAAGAACGGATAACGATGTGAAGAACCATTGGAACACGAAGCTGAAGAAGAGGCTGATGAAAATGGGTATAGATCCGGTGACTCATAAACCGGTTTCTCAGGTCCTTTCAGAATTCAGAAACATTAGTGGCCATGGAAATTCATCTGAAACTTTTGTGAGAAACTTCAAAACAGAACCATCTAACAACTCTATAGTCACACAAACCAACTCAGCCTGGGAAATGATCAGGAACACAACAAGCCATCATGAGAGTTATTACAACTCTCCTATGATCTTTACGAATCCGACTTCACCTGAATTCCAAACTACTCCATTCCATTTCTCTAGCAATTCAAATAATCTGCTCAATGGAACCACTTCTTCATGCTCATCTACATCATCTTCCGCTAGTATCACGCAGCCAAACCAAGGTGCTCAAGCACCGGTTCCTACATTCTGCTGGAGCGATTTCCTTCTCTCGGATCCGGTTTTACCTCTGAATTCTCAGACACAAGGAGTGGGATCCTCAGCTACTAGCAACCTCACTTTTGTGCAGAACGAAAACTTCAACAGCCAAGCCGAGTCCAGCTCTCAGAAGACCGCTTACAAGGCCTCGGGAACATCTCATTCTGCGAGTTCCTTTGTGGATGAAATACTTGATAAAGACCAAGAGATGCTGTCACAGTTTCCTCAACTCTTGAATGATTTCGATTACTAGATCCTTCTTTTTGTTATTGCTGTTTCTCTTGTACCTTAAATTCGACGGTTTTATGAATTTCAAGAACTATCTTTATCTAGTTACATTCAATAAGTTATCTCTTCTCTTTATGATCTTATGAGTAACCAAGTTTGTTAGAATACAATGATGTTTCACTCGAACACACATCTCAAAGTAGACACCTTCTTGATAGAGGAAGAGAGATCCTCTGGCTTCAAAAGAGGGTTTCAACCTACTTCTATCCTTCGTATACATTTTGGTTTTGCTACTGTAAGCTCGAAAGTCGAAACCTTTTGAGCTATGGCGGTCGTGTTATTATCTCCCATAGTCTCTCCACTAGGAATCAACATAGATATGAATAAGAATCTGGGTTTCTCGTATTCTTCTTTCCCCAAAATTCACGTCTTCAGGGTTTCTAGTCCACTGCGTATTCGAAAATCCGTCGTCATCGTCGTCTCGAGCCGTAAAAGTGTGAACTTTTGTTAAATCAGACATAGATTTCTTGTTACAGTCTTTTCTTAGTTCATGTCTTGTGGCTTGGAAATCAGATTCAGGCAGTGGTTTGGCAAGCGAGGATAGGAAATTGTTGCTGGAACGATATGGTTATGATGCAAATGAGTTTTCGTCTCAATCCAAGGTCGATTTCCCAATTCTATTTCCTTTGTTTTGGTTTCTGATAAATTCTTGAGACCTGAAAGTTTACTAGTGTTGGATCATTTGTGACACACATTGTAGAAGACGAGAAGAAAAGAAGAGGAAAGGAGTGGAAGGAACAGCCAACAAGAGGAAGAAGTTGTTGTACAGCCAAGAACAACTCATAGGTTACTTCAGGTCTGCATTTGCTTCTTTCATGGTGTTTCGAAGCATTTTTATGTTCTATTTTTTGGGTTTCTTTTGTTCAGTTTCCTCTCATGTGTTGGGTGCTTTAGGTTCTTGCAGGAACGGCTAAACGAAAGAAATTGCTTTCTCTTAAGGGAATGGATGTGAGACCTATGATGGAAGTTGTTAAAGGAGCTGCTTTTGGAATTCTCCAGGTAAGAGTTATGAGAATTGGACTGTTTTTAGCTAAGTTTTAGGAGCTTCTTCTCTTCAATCAGCCGAATTATCGCCTGAGATTAGAAATTTCACTGTTTTGTGCGATTAACATTCCAAGACTGATTCTTAGCCTCATTCTATAGGCTGCTGGTGGTTGCCCAACATCTCTACGTCCTGGTAGGTGGTTGGATTTGTATAGTGGTACAGGATCTGTTGGAATTGAAGCAATCAGTCGAGGATGTTCTGAGGTAACGAAGAAATAAATAACTGCTATGGCAGGAATTGTTTTGTGTGACCATTGTTTGATTCTCTCTTATTTAAATGATCACTGAAACTTTGTTTGCATCTTGGACTTTGACTTCTTCACAGGCACACTTTGTTGAGATGGATCCTTGGGTTGTTTCAAATGTTCTACAACCAAACTTGGAACACACTGGGTTTGTTGATGCTTCGGTTATACACACTGCTCGAGTTGAAAACTTCTTGGAACGTGCTGATAAATTAGTAGGCATGTCTAGTCTTGAAGATG
The DNA here is from genome assembly GCA_964056655.1 of Arabis hirsuta. Classification (NCBI taxonomy): domain Eukaryota; kingdom Viridiplantae; phylum Streptophyta; class Magnoliopsida; order Brassicales; family Brassicaceae; genus Arabis; species Arabis hirsuta. The sequence goes on from OZ053310.1 coordinate 23,067,189, forward strand.
TTAAATAGTTGTCAATTTCATCGCTCATTATTACTTGGAAACTTCATCTTTAAATAGTATCTGTTTTAAGAGTATTCTTTACTATCATCAGGTAAGGATGGAGCATTTGATTATATCAGTGTTACACCGCCTTACATGGAGGTTGATTACGAGGTTCTGATGGATCAGATTTCTAAGTCGGCCGCAATTGGGGAAAATACATTTATTGTGAGTAGCTATGCATTTCGCTTCTTAAACCGTCTCATAAGTAATTTTGGTGACTGTGTATTTCAAAATCATCTGGACCTGTTCTGTTCTAGGTGGTTGAGTACCCTTCACGAACCACAATGCTTGATTCATGTGGATGCCTTGAAAAGGTAACTATTTCCTCTTTATCACTTGTGTAATGAATGAGAATTTATAAATGTTGATGATAATTTAATTCATACAGATGACTGATCGAAGGTTTGGCCGGACACATCTAGCCATATATGGACCAAAATGGGCTCACAAGCCAAGAAAATCTTAAATTCACAGTGAACCTCAACGGTCACATCTGGTCCTTTTTCGGATAAAGGCAATGAACAGAGTCTGAGATTAAAGTGCGAGTTTGTTCAACCTTTGAATACTAGAGTAAGTTTTCGAATGTAAATAAGTGAATATATGTTGCTACTCTTCTGGCTGTTACATTTCAAATGCTTTGATTTGCAGAATACTAGAGTCATGTGATGCAAGATCATTTCGTTTTCATTTCCGTTTCTTCTGTCACATATTCTTAGCTCCTTTGGTTACATTTTTGCAGGTGTCTTTGTCCATCAATTGCCATTTTGTTTGTTGCCAAGTCCTAGATGGCAGTCTTATGATAATTCTAGAATCAGTAATGGTGTATGTCGCCTTATGTGTTTGTTAAGCAGAGATATAGCTGTATACAGTTTGAGACATGAAATCAGTTAGAGTTTCTCCTTTTTATATGGCTTCCTTTGATTCCTTTAACGTCTGAGAGAACAACTTGCAACACATGATTTCCATTTGTATGTCATAAACATCTATAACCATCCTAACCATTTCTTCTAACTTAAAGAAAACCTTTACGAAAGTGACGTAACTGAGGTATGTGTTGAATCCTTCTTCCCTTCTTTCTAATTTAACCTACTTTTGGTAAGCAATTCTTCAATAGAGCATGTAACTTGAAATCTCTAGAGAGCAATATTGGGAAGCCTTTGCTCACACAATCACTGTGAGAATCAATACTAGAAGGACACTATCCTGACCATGTGTAAGATCCCTAAATGAGATAGGGGAAACAGATATATAGTAATGAAATTGTGGGGCCATGTCTGTTTAAACTTTGGCTTTACTATGTACAAGGCAAGCTTCTCTTTCTCACCAAGGCCAAAAGGAAGTTTGCTTGTGGCATGGAAACAAACTGGCTCAATCTTCCCTAGCTGTCAATCATATATGGATTCTTTTCTTTACAATTTGGATATGTTTCTAAATCCATTTTTTTTTATATATAAATATCTCACATTTCTATGTCATTTGCTTCGATTCATTGTGTAGTAAGTACCCTTATTAATTTGCATTGCTGAAGATCATAAGGAAGAAGCATATGTTTCTTTGATCCGTTGTGCTAATTGGCTCTTGATAGGGGAGGAATACTTAACAAGGAAGAAAATTGTAGCTTTAGCTCCTTTTAACAGGTTTGGTATCTTACTTATGCATTGTTACATTCTTAATTGATTTTGTTATTGTTTAAAGGTAACTTCCAAAGGATTTTGAGATAGTGGTATGGAAAGTAGTAGGCTGGGTAATACTCAAGTCACAAAAGGTACACTGTCCTATGCTTTTAAATGGCTTAAAATATGTGTAGTTAGAGAAGCCTGTGAGGTCCCCAATGGTTTCCTGCATGAAAATTCACAAATCAAAGCAAAGAAAAAGTTACTCAAGGGACCCATATGTTACATAAAGATATGTTTTTCATAGCTTTCTCTTCCTCTTGCTTCCTCTCTCTCTCTCTTTACGTGGACACCTACGTATGTAAACTGTTGCTTTGTGTGCTTCATCTTTATATAAGGCCAATCACGGATTTGTATTCCAAGGTATATAGAAACAACCTAAATGCTTGTTTCTTGCTTCCCATTTCGCTTTCCCCTTTTTTTAGCTTCTTCTGTCCAAAGTTCTCTCTCTCTATTTATGTGACAGTCACTTCACCAACATCATGGATGTTCTGCTCAGTTTATTCTTGGGTTTGGTTGGACAGTTGTTCATGTTAAACAGGAATCTGTAGGGACATAGGTTGCAGTATGGGTGGAAATGGCATTAGAGCTTTGGTTAGAGCTGTTGTGTCTTTGGGTGTTATTCTGTTTCTTCTGGTCGGTATCTTAGCAAACTCTGCACCAAGGGTTTCATCAACAGAAAATGTCAAGACGTTGCGGTTTAATGGTAAGGATGTGAATCTGTTTCATGTGAGCAAGCGAAAAGTTCCCAATGGACCTGATCCTATCCACAACAGGTTCTTATCTTCTCTCAAAATTTCGATCTTTTACATTCGCTTATTTGAGTTTGTTATCAGAGATCAAGTCTTTTGAGAGTTTTGTTTTGAAGTTGGTTTAAGTAAGTTTATACAACCAAAAAAAGTACTCTTCTGGTGTTAGTGTTTTTTGCTCAATTCAAGAGTTTTGGGTGTAACTTTACACAGATACCGATAATCACTGGTTTCTAAAAAGATTATTAGCATGCATAGTTCTTGTTCTTTCCTTCTTTTCAGTGTCACTATACATTTTGTACCATTAAAGCACTCGTCTTTTGAAAGCAGATAATGTTTTTAGTTAAAGCATCTTCTTTCTCTAATTTCTATGCCTTAAGAGAATTAAAGGCTCCTGTGAAGAACTTGACCACTTTAGTTAAAGTTCTACTGCAGAAAAAACTTAAACTTTAATGAGCTTTTGTTTCAAAATAATTTCTCAGGAAAGCAGAAACTTCAAGACGACCACCACGAGTATGATATAGCTCCTGATGTATACAACGTGTATGGTATGCAAACTTTTCTATACACATTTTCTCTATAATTTCATGTAACTGTACTAGTTTATCTCATGCGGTCTTTGTTCATTTTCGGTTTTTCTACCGGTTTTTCAGAATTACATGACCTCTCAATCGCGTTTCCACGTCAAGAAGCTACCTTTGTTTCTGGAGTATACCATAACTTCAGATTCAGATATTTGGTATATCAACTCATAGCTTGTGAAGTCTTGCTCTGTTTAGGAAGGTGAAGTCTTGCTCTCTTTTTCTTTGTAGAGAAGATTGAGGCAGATATTAATTAAAAGCATTTCAATGGGATTTGTAGGGTTTTGTAATAGCATTTGTATTAATAATAAGCTTATATTATGTCTTTTAGCTAACTCTCTGTTTCCTGTTTTCCTCATGTTTCTTTGCCTTTTTCAATTTAAAGTTTGCTTTTGTGTTTCCTCTGCTAAAGCAAACCATTAACTAAAGTTGCTCTGTTTTCAATTCCCCTTATATTACTCATTGTTATTATATATATATATATATATATATATATATATATCAGTGAGCCTCCATGGTATTGCTTCTTATTTGAAGCTTGTTCTTTGTACAGCTTTAGAATCACAAATATTTTCATTTTTGGGTTCTTCTGAACTTTGGGGATCTGACAAAGTGAAATACAAAAGGAGGGAGCATAGATGCTAATCTCTCTCTTTCTTGCATTCTTTAGCTTCTTTTTTTTTTTTCTGGCTTTGATTTTGACTGTATCGAGAAGCAGACCCTAAAGTAAGATTCTGCAGAGAAAACCTTCTTTATCCTGTTCTGCATGGGACACAACATATTCCAGTTTTACTTCTTTATAAAATACATAAGTGAAAATTTGTTTTGTCACTCTTCCAATACTGCAGCAACAAACACTTTTTTTTTTTTTTTGTTGAAATGTTAAATTTATTAATCAACAAAAAAAAAAAAAAAAAAAAAAACTTACATGAGTTTGATCATATTTGCTAAAATTTGAGAGCTTGGACAATTTAAAAACAAAAGAAAAGACTCAGAGGAGTATCCATTAGATTGGGATACATGTTGATGTTGTCCACCGATGCATCATTTCAGCTAATCTTCCATCATCTCCATGGTAGACAGCTTGTAGTCGATTTTGGATGTCCTTATCAATGCTTCCATAATCTTAGCAACAAACACTTTGCTTTGCTTTTTAAACTCTTTTAATAACATGACTAGTCTTAAGACATTGACAAGAAGGAAAAACCACATAGCATATACACTTCTGTTCTCTTACAATAATATAGACTCTACAAAAGTTATTTATGATGATGCATCTTCTAACTTACAGAGAAATCTGAAAACTTGTGCAGTAGAAAGTAGTATACACAAACAATTCTTTAAGATAATAATAATCCTGAGAACCCTCACCATCAAAGGTTTTCCCCCATAAGGGTTCAGTTTACGGTCTAGTTCTCTTGTGTGTCGAAAATCAAAGGGAAATCGTCGTCTTGTTCTGTGACTGAGTAACCTTTTTTATCAGCAATAGTTCTCAGTGACTGGTATGCCTGAAACATAGACCATCTCTCTTTAGGTCTTGAAGTCACACAGTTACAAGCAATCTCAACAAATTTCGAGATTTCTTCATCATGCCCTTTCCCTCGAATGTTTTCATCGAATGCATCAGTGATTTTTCCTGAGCTTTCAATCTGTTTCACCCAATCGACCAAATTCCCTTTAAATCCTTCGCCTCCTCTGGCTTTTAGCCCTGTCGCCAACTCCAAGAGGACAACCCCGAGTCCATACACGTCGCCTTTTAGTGAAGCTAGCATTGTGGTAGAGTACTCAGGAGCTACATACCCAAACTCTCCTAAATCACCAGTCACGAAACTGCTCTCATTGCTATCTGAGGGAACCATAAGCCTTGCAAGCCCGGAATCTATAATCCTTGCATCGTAATCCTCGTCTATGAGAATCACACTTGAACAAATGTTTTGGTGAAGTATCGGAGGGCGACATCCATGGTGAAGCCAAGCCAGACCCCTAGCAGCACCTAAACCGATTCTAAACCGAGCCAACCAATCCAGTTCAACCCCATTTGAACCTAGCAACGAGTGAAGCGTCCCGTTAGACATGTACTTGTAAACAAGTAATTTCTCTTCTTCCACAACGCAGAATCCAAGAAGTGGCGCTAAGTTAGGGTGACGAAGCTCCCACAACTGATTCATCTCATACCGAAACTCCCTCTCATCAAGCTTACAAGTGCTCAAATGCTTGACCGCGAGCGCTGACCCATCCGGAAGAAGCGCCTTATACGTTGTTCCAGTTCTAGTGGAAACAATAATGTTCTCGGAGCTGAAATTATTAGTTGCAGCCATCAAATCACCAAGTTTAACCTTAACCAAAGGCTTTTGAAACAAAGAAACCTGAGCAAGCTTATGGCTACGAAGTCTCTGCGCCAAACTACTAACTCCAACCTCGGTTAAATTACTTCTCCGTCTTCTTGTCCACTTCAAATGGTAATACCACCAAACCCCAAAAGCCAACAACATGGATGCAGCAGCACCAAACACACCAGCTGCAATTATAATAGCAAGATTCTTCTTACTTAATCCTCCACAGCTCGAAGATAAAGGCGGTCCACAAAGACCTTTATTCCCTTTGAAATCATCAGCTGAATAATTTGGTGAGTTCAAGAAAGAAGGAATGCGACCAGTTAGATCATTGTTAGACACAGAGAAACTTGCTAATCTAACCAATGACGAGAACTGAACCGGGATTTGACCAGATAACCGGTTATCAGACAGAACCATAGAGTTGATGAATCTACACTTTGCTAAATCAGTAGGAATCTCACCGTTCAATCCATTGTTGGACAAATCAATAGATACCAAAAATGGTAACCAATTACACAATTGTGTAGGGATATTACCAGAGATTCGATTGTTAGAGAGATCTAGTTTCTGTAAACTCACACAGAATTGAAGTGATTCTGGGATTCGACCAGACAAACCCATGTCTCGAAGCTCAAGATTGATAACCCTATTCTCTTGATTGTTCCAACAAGACACACCAACGAAACTACAGAGGAATCCGACAGTAGTGTTTGCGAAGTTCCATGATTTCAACGTGCCTTGAGGATCGGTAAGAGAGCTTTTGATTCCTTTTAAGCATCTTATGTCGTCTTCATCTGCAGACATAGCAAGAGAAAAGCAGAGGAAGAAGAAGAACAGAGTAGTAGTAGTAGAGGTGATGAATAAAGGAAGAAGCTTTCTGGGTTTTGAGGCGATCTCCATGGATTAAGTGTTGAGAGCTTTTACTGGGTTTTGGAATTTTTTTTTTCTTTTTTTTTCTGTATCTGCCAATGAAGTTGCAGAGAGAGAGAGAGAGAGAGGGTCTGCAAGTCAGACGCGTTGAACGGTCGTCTCAAAGGATTAGGCTGATACAGAGTAGTCGTCGACTTTGATGTCTTTTTGTTTTTTAATTCTTTGTTCTTCCTATGACTTGGAAAATTTAGTAATTTTTTATTAGTATTGTTTTCAAAGCAATTAAAACTAAATTCCATCATTGTTGACTTTCTTTTTATTAATTCGAATAGTTAATTTTTTGCTAAATGATGATGATATACAGGTTGTTACAAGGATTAATTAACTCAGTATTATGTTTTGAACATAAATTAAAAACTAACATATCCACAAAAAAAATTTATGTCAGTAGTATAGAGAATAAATATTTGGAAAAATTTGTCCCTATAAATTTAGTAATTATTATTGATAATAAAGATCCATAAAAATCAGTGGTAAAGAATATGAAAAGCGGTGGATCTCGAAAATAAAAGATAAATACATATAGTTGACTATTTTCAATTTTCTTTTATGTTGTTGTAGTTAGTTATAATTTCAATACCGTAAACAATTTGTTTCAGATGGCAAAATGGACTATAGTTGTGTTGAGAAATTGATCCTCTCAATTCCGTTACTGATCGATCTGGCTAATGACGAACTAAGAATGACACAAGGTTTTAACCCGGTTCACGGCTGCACCGCTACGTCCGGGGTGGATACGGCGATCCACAACATCCACTAACAAAGGGAAAAGAGTTTTACAAGGTTCCTTTCGTAGCTTTCTCTAGCTACAATGGTGAAGACTCTCGCTACTCATTCTCTCGTTCTACAAAGATTACACAGAGAGATTAAAGAAAAGAAGAAGAAGCTTTGCTTCTAGAAGAAGAAGATGACTTGATATATCTCTATCTTCATCCTTTGTGCTTGGGCTTTTGATTGCTAATGCCCAAGTCTTCTTTCCTTAGTGAGTCTTCATGTAGCTGGGCTTCACACGAAATAGCCTCATCCGAATTGAGAAGTCAATATCTCACAATCTCCACCTTTGACTCTCAATGTGCTCCGATAGTTTCCGAACCTTTACTCTTATTCCGATCCCTTTGTGGAACCCCAACGACTGTCCATTCCGACAACAGTCGCTGCTCCGGATGTTTCCCGCTGTATCCAGCTTCCGCTGATTCTGACCTCAGATCTTCAACTCCGCCAGTGTGTGCTCTTCTTCTGAAAACCCTCGCAGATAAAACACAACCCTTCACCGTTGATTTTGAACAAGACTTTGGCCTGAAATCTCTGTTCTTCAGTTTTTCAGTGACTCGTCGAAGCTTACTGATCTCGATAGCAGCTCTCCAAGAGACAACCTCCTCTTGAACCCTTTAGTCTCTGATCTGACCACTGAACATACAGATGCAGAAACAAACTTTAACAAGCTTTAATCACCTCAAAACTTATTACCCCAACAGAAAACTCCACAAGCTAAACAACTTATGAGCTTATCAACCACACAGCCTCCTCCATGACTCATGTTACAACCATGAATCTGTTTCCGTGATTGAATGAATGTTTTTGTCCTTCTGCAACTTGATCCCCTGACGTCGTTTTAATTCTTGTCATGTGTACTGAACTTAGAACCAAATATTCCCTTGAATCATATGCAGAAAACCCAGAATCATACATGCTTCAAGCCTGAAACAATCTCTGATTCAACCTGCAAGACAGCCAGTTAGTAATAAAAGCATCAAAACCTGAGATTGTACCTACAATGACTTGTTTGAACTTTAAGCATCACTTTGCACCGCTGTTGTCACCAACAGAATACGCCGCCTAACTCCACGTGGCTAGGAAGACTTTCGAAACAACTATCTCTGCTTAACCTTGTTCAAACCCTTCTGTATCCATCTCACTAACTGATTTTAACCACTGCTTGCTTCTCTGAACCTGTCTCACACCCACAAACCTGTGACGTGTCTGAGACTTCTCTTTACAGCACTTAGCCCTTCACTCTAGAACCCTTGAAGTCACTTCTTTACTGTAAACACCACACAACAATACTCGTTCCTGTACGCAGCCTTTACCAAAACCTTTGGCACCCGCATCACACCAGTCTTTAGACCTTAAACCAATCTTCTCATCACCCATCAGTCTCTTCCTTTCAGCATGCTTTGAAGACTAATGATACTTCACTTAATGTTTCTTATAAGTGGTTTTTCCCTGAGAAGATATCTCTTTATCCTCTTCGTTGTGATGCTGCAAAGATACAAGTACACCTTACTCAGATCTTCCTCTCCATGCAGCCTGATGTTTCTTCTGCATTAAGATCGTGTTATGAATATCTTTCAGTTGCTAAACCCCTTGAGATGACCTGATTTTCCTTAACCTTCCGACACAACAACCATTGAACCCCTTTTTTCATCGATGCTCCTGAGACATTTTTTTCCGCAGAACCTGCAACGAGTCTCTTTCAGTTTCTCTTCCAAGAGAACACTGAACCATTCAACGTGTCTTCACAAAACTTGCAACTGAAACCAGATGTTCTAGCTATAATCAAGCACCTCATCAAACCCGAGTAGCCTACTCCTTTACCTTCTGATGAAACAAACCTGAGCTTGATTCGCTTACAACTTATCTGACCTTGGATCCCTGTCTTCTTTGTACATTTATCAGCCATGTCCCGAAACAGTGAATTATTCCTGATTTAGCTCTTCCTCTCTCTGAGCTACCAATTCTGATTTAGACCATTTGAGATCTATTATGATCCGAGAAACCATTTTAGTTCATTACTCCACCTGAAACTAAACATCTACAAAGTCGAATTGCACTTCCTGTAACTGCAAAGACTCCACCTGAAACTTGAACCCGTCAGAACTCCATAAGTTTCTCAAGCTTAACTCCACCTCTCTGAGTTAAGTCTCATACTCCACTGCTAATATATTCAGACTTACCTCCTTGTTAATCTGAATAAATACCCATGACTACTTGCTTGAGTAACGCACTCAGACCTTATGACATGCGCTTGCATATCCTGTAGATATACAACCAAGCTCCCTTTGTACCGGAAGACATACCAAGACAATACCCTTTTGCTTTTCCAGGCTCTCAATTTAGACCTGTTCCACTAAATTGAACCAGCCTTCTGTTACATCCATTCACTTCTTGAATGTACGTACATGTTATAACCTTGGACGTCTCGACTCTCCGCAATGACCCTTCTGATATACCCAATCAGAACCTGTAGTTTCTGAAGCTACCTTACATGATTGCTCATCTCATTTTGCAGAATCATGAACCTGTTTCAGTTAGATGTTTCTGCAAATTTCCCAAGATTATCATGTGTATAAATCTGTGATTTTTTTTTTCAAACAGACCTGAGGCTTGAGTCTTTATGTCCAATCTTCCTATAACCAGTCAAGCTTCCTTTCATCCAACTTATGGACTTTTGTTCGATGAAACTAGAAACCAATCTCCTTTCACTTTGATTTCTCTATACCACTGATTTCACCATCAGTTTTGCATCCATGATTCTTGCTTTTGTTTTAGCAAAGAATCTCTTCCCATAGCATTTGAGATCTCCACCCTGAGTGTGTCTCATTTGCCATCCAGTCCTTGTCCATTATGCAGTCATGACTTACTTCAGTAAACCATTTGTTGAAGTTCACTTAAACTGCTTCTGTTTCAGCAATTTCCTTGTAGGAGTTTCTCTTCATTCCTTTGAAGACTTTGGTTGACCCCTAAGCTTTCCTATAACCTTGTCCTTGGTTAATAACTCGGAAACTCACTATCTGTTGTTCCCACAAAATCCAATTTGTGACAGCATAAAACATGCTTACTAGCAACCACAACAGATACACCAACCAACCATTGCTGCTCTAAGCTCCAAGATGATTACCTTTAACCTTGATCAAATCATATGAGCCTCACATATGTCGTGATAATTCATTTCACTTTGAACATCACATTTTGAAGACCTTGCAGATTCTCAACAATCTGATCCTTACCCCTTACACTGGTTCTGCACACAACCTTTCTTTCTCAAATCTGCACCATAACTCAAAGCCTTCTGAGTCATTAACTTGCTCTTGTAAACTGTTTTTACTGATCTTGTTTCACACTCATCTGCAGTTTCCACTTCTCTGAATTCTGAAAACCTTAACTGATATATAAACCTCCACCAACACCCAATAATCCAACTCCTAAAGCGTCCTTTAGTCCTTCGAATCAAGTGTGTCACCTGCAGTTTATTCCCTCAGCAAAAACTTGAACACCACCAACAACAATGCTTTTACACCCAGAGTTAAACAAAGAAAACAACCTGAAACCAGTACAACCTTGGCTATCTCTTCTGCAAAAACAGTATGTAACCCTTGTGTTCCAAACCAGTTTTCAATACCTTTGAGAATCGCAGACCACGAGTACCAGAAACATCAACAAAGAGCATCACAAGATGTACCTTATGATCGCAGCGGAACCTGACAAAACGTCTTCGAGACTTAGTCTTGAGGTTGATAGTTTGATTCTGATTTCATAACCTTGAGCCAAATGTTCTTAGCTATTACCCTCCTAAATCAAAAACCAACGTTAACATGTGTGCTTCACCACCGTATACCAGCCTCAACTTGGTTGAACACACACAAACCAAGAACAAACTTTGTTGATCAAGTGCTCCCAATTCAGCCTCTGAATCTTCTACTTTCTGTGTGACGCAGCTTTAACTTGCAAGTTCCTGTAACCATACTTGCAAAAAACGCAGAATCTTCTCCAACTGAACCTTTAACCAGTTCCTTCGATTCTACGATCTTTGTCCTTTGACCCTTTGTCGCCAAAACGAGAATCTCTCTTCTTCTAGCTTCAACGACTTTGACTATGAAACACAGTCTCCATCTTTTTATTGTTTAACTTTCAGAACAACTCCAATTTCCGATCAAAGGACAACCACCAAGACTGCATCTTGCTACTTCTTCCTTGTCCTTGCAGAAAAACCATTGATACCGCGAGTCCTAGTCATGCAGATCTCTCCCTTGCTGATTCCATAAAACCCGAAGAACAATCCAACACAGATGTTTTCTTCTCTTAATCCGATAAACCCAGTTACTAATTTATTTTCCAGAATCTGAAATTAGCCAATACCGAATATATTCTGCATCGTAGAACTCTTCTCAATGATTCAAGAACTTGACTCTGCAACCTCTGATTTCTTTGCCAGAGCCATTACCAGTGAGTTCTTTTACCAGAGCCAACCTCTGATTCCATGTTTCTTGAACTCACGATGCTGCCAAAAACACATGAATCGATATACCTTCTTTACCGACGAGATTCTTTTTTTCCCTAAACCTCAAGCTATATCGATACATACAGCTGATTCTTCTTCTTTCCATAGCTAGCTGTGAGAACCACCGATTCCTCTCCGGAACCAAAACCACCATTGTCGATAGGTTTCACCAAGTTACACCTTGAATAATTAAATTAATTCCTACTCGAGATTGCAATTGCCTTCACCGACAAATGTCTACACCGGAAACCCACCTTCCGATCAAATCCATGGAAACCGATCAGAACTGATGCCGATTCACCTCTTCTTGAGCTCGGGATGTTGCTGACTCCGAGAACCAAACACCTCTGTTACCGGCGAGTTTCTTCACCTTGGATCTTTACCCTTCGTTTCCATAAATAACCGATCCAAAATCAGTCACGGATTCAACTCGTGAGGTTGAAGAAACCTAACCTGCACCTTTCTCCTTCCTTGTTCTTGTAGAGATCGTCATTACTGTGAATCATGAACCTGTCGATTTCCCAGATTCCAAACAAGAACATTTCCGATTCACTTCTTCTTGGGCTCGCCGTCGCTCAATCCGCTGAATCGCTAGAACCAAGGCTCTGATACCACTTGTTGAGAAATTGATCCTCTCAATTCCGTTACTGATCGATCTGGCTAATGACGAACTAAGAATGACACAAGGTTTTAACCCGGTTCACGGCTGCACCGCTACGTCCGGGGTGGATACGGCGATCCACAACATCCACTAACAAAGGGAAAAGAGTTTTACAAGGTTCCTTTCGTAGCTTTCTCTAGCTACAATGGTGAAGACTCTCGCTACTCATTCTCTCGTTCTACAAAGATTACACAGAGAGATTAAAGAAAAGAAGAAGAAGCTTTGCTTCTAGAAGAAGAAGATGACTTGATATATCTCTATCTTCATCCTTTGTGCTTGGGCTTTTGATTGCTAATGCCCAAGTCTTCTTTCCTTAGTGAGTCTTCATGTAGCTGGGCTTCACACGAAATAGCCTCATCCGAATTGAGAAGTCAATATCTCACAAGTTGTTGTGATGTTGGGTGAATGAGTTGTTTTGGAGACTAGTGTTCAAGATTTCAAACCTAAGCATGACGAGTTGTTCAAATGTGGTTATTGTGTATGTAGACAGTATAATTAGCTATGTAATGAATATTATATATATATATATATAATTAATTAACTATGTAACACATATAGCTAACTATTTCTTGTTAATGGATAATATAGTTAGCTATGTTATGAGTACTGTGTAAATATAGTTAACTATGTAACACGTATAGCAAACTATTGTTAATAGATAGTATAGTTAGTTGTGTCATGATTACTGTATAAATATAGTTAACTATGTAACACATAACTATCTCTTGTTAACGGACAATATAATTAGCTATGTCATGAGAATTCTGAAAAGAAAAGTTTTGGATAAAAAAAAAGTTTTTCTTTTTATTTTTTAAATTGTAAAAATCTTTATTAATTATAGAAGGGCAAAACGAGAATTTAGTCTAACCTAAATGCTAGTTACTACATTATGTTTCACATGGTGTTAAATAATTAATTATAAGTGGAGAGACTAATATACATGTTAATTTCTCTTGTTACAAGTGGGAAACCTTCTCTCTTTTCTTTGAAAGCTTTTTTAATATTTTAATTTTTTTTAAGAATGTAAATATATCATGAAAAATGATAACGTAGTTGTATGGCAAAAAATTAAAAATATAAAAGCATAATTTGTGAAGATTTTCAGTTCGCCCATTCAACATAAACTCGAATACTAAAGTGGAGTTAGACAAAGTGATGATGATAGTTTTTGTGCTAAAAGTCTTTCAATAGAGGTCCGAGATTGAGTCGTGAACGGCAAAGACCTCAAAGCTCTCGATCACGTGAGAACGACTTGATGTACAATAACATGAGCTAACACAAAGGAAAAACCTCGTAAACCAAAATAAGTGAATGGCGTCGCTCACCTACAAAATTCCTACGGAGCTAGATAGAACTACTATAACCAACAAACACAATTAGTTTTACTAACTCCTATAGTGCACAAGTCTAAAGCATACAAGCCCAAACGCAAAGTCAGCAAGTCGACATCTACAAAGCAACATCAGCAGTAAGACACAAGTTCTTTTTTTGATTTCAGTCGGATTAAAAGTCCGACAATGGTCAGATTGTTAAGCTCTGTTTCATCGGCTAATGATTCGATCAGTTTTGTTTTGTTTTGTTTTGATTCTAACGTTGTACATGATGTATCCAATGATTACCAAATTGGCACAATTCATTTACAATTTTCGGCGATCTATAGTGAAAGACTTTTGCAATAGTATTCAAAAAGAATTGGGAGGCACGCTCAATGGATCTCTCTAGAATTTCATTGGAAAGTCGAATATACATAGCATGATAGCGATGGCGATCTAATTGGCGGTGTTTCTCTCCGTCAACCCTTTGTATTACACGTGTGGAAGAATAGTTAGAAGGAATCTACAGAGGAAAGGACGAGAATGGTAGAACCGTTGCCAACTACGACTGATTTTTCGATATTTAAATTAAAAACATGATGATGATGATGATAAATGAGTGGTTGCTCCCTAATCCATGTACTAGTTACTATATGATGGATCGGTCAAATGGACTTGCTAGTAAGGAGGTCTCCCTATTCATGTATGGTTGTTGAATATTCGTCATTAACGATTTCCAAGATAATTGTTGAACTTTGGCTATTGTGGTGGCTGAATCGATTTCGGCTTTGGAAGAGAAGCAACAAACGTCGTGGATGAAGAAGCATGTTCTGAATGCATTGTGGATACCTTGTGACGTTTCTTCAATTTGCCTTCTTTCGTCTCGAGCATAAGCTTAGTTTTCTCAAAAGTTGGGAATGATTTTTGGTGCTTGATGACATTATGATGTAATCGAATTACTCATTAAGCTTGTTGCGTATGTACATCAATAAAGTTCTCTCAGTCGCTAATGCTTCGACATTGGAGAAAGTATCTACAATCGATTTTCAGATTTGGCAGTATTCCTTGACTGACATGTCTCCAATTTCTTTTGTATGCGATTTATTGTCAAGTTGAATTGTTCTAGTCTCCTCATTGTTTTTAACTAGTTATCAGTGAAACTGTTCAAAAATTTATGAGGTTGTGACTATGTAGGAAAGATTCAATATACTTGAGATTCTTATGCAGATTGATATTTACTTCTATAACAAGATATAAATACATGAAATTACTATGTAGGATTTATATAATCATTACTCTGTAGGAAAAGTCTTATATACGTATGTTCGGAGGAATTTGTTCCCTTCGAAACAACCATTGGGGTCCCGTTCTTGCACAAGTGGACAAAAACGTGAAGACCGCAAAAAATACGAATGCGGTGTTTTTCGATGACGGTCGGACGCTCAAATTAGAAAAGACAAACAAAGAGAAATGAGAGAGGTTGACCACGGTGAGTCAAAGGGGATCAAAGGTGAAAAGGTCGAAAAATTAGAGTTTTTTGGTGAGGGTGACTCCGGATCCGAAAGAAGGTTGGAGCCACGGAGTATCAGCTCTTTAATTTAGTGGTGGGAAAGAAGAAAAGGTTAAGGAAATAGAAGAAAGAGAAGAGTTCTTATCGTATAATGATCGGAAACGGAGAAGAAAAACGGACTAATCTGGAGAAATAGCTGTGAGAAGCTGGAAGGCGAGAGTCTCGGGACTATATGTCTCAAGAGTACTCAAAATATCTCTTTTGTATAGAGTAAAAATAGGAAAATCAGGATCCCTTTTTATGACATAGATAGTGTAGTATTTATAGACTTTTACCTGTCCGAGTTCGGATACTAAGTACTCGGTTCCTGACCCAATCCGGGTTTCGGTTCATGGGTTAGGATATGGACGTTGCACTTAAGTGCTTTGCTTTGCTTCTTATAACTTTTTCAGACCACTTGCCTGAGTCTGCTACGATGCGCTATGACACCTTGTACTATTGGCAGTGTCTGCTCTTCCGGATTAGGCACTGGAATATTCCACATGTTTAATCACCATCCATGACATAGGCTGTCTGCTTTTATCCTATCACATGTAGAGTGAAAAGGGGTTTTCACCCATTAATCGTGAGAGTAGCACTGAAATGAGTGGAAAACGTTTATTCAAACTTAAACTTTAGATATTCTACTTTGCCCGATTTCTTGATAAGAGAGCCCATGCATATTAGCATCCTTCCAGGGTAGTGATACCCCGTACTTCATTTACCTACCTTCGTTCTTGCCCTCGAGTCCCTTAGCTTTTGATAACGTGGCCGCGTTATCGAGAATTTATTTGATCCAAGTTTCTTTCTTCAGCGGGATCTGGGCCTTTGTAGAGTCGGGTCCATGCCACCTTGGGCTATTGTAGAATCAGGTCCAAAAGTATGAGGGACCGTTATAAGGAAGACAAATTCCACCCTGTAAATCGGGACCCCACAATGCCACATGGCTATGGGTGATTCGCCAACTCTGTAGAGGATTATTTTATTCCCAATAAGAGAAAAGTTAACTTATATATATAATACACTATACACTCCGATATATTAATTTGAATACCCGTTTACGTATCTGAAATAATAAAATGGTACAACTAAACTTTTGAAAATTTATATTATTAACAAAAATATATCATTGACAAACAAAAAATAACAATAAAAATATCAACAACAACGTATACAATAAAAATCAAAACCAATAAACACTTTTCACATTTTTAAACTGTAAAATAAAAAACAAAATGAAAAATGTTATAAATCATAGTGGATTGTCATAACCGGTTCTGGTCCAGTATAGCCCGGTCCGGCCCATTTATACTTAGTCATAGGGTAATTTCCTTTTCTCTTTAGGAAAAGGAAAGTAATTTCCTTTTCTCTTAGGAAAAAGAAACTTCCTTTTATCACATGTATTGATCCTTATATAAAGGATACTTGATTAATGAAAGAAGATACGAATTTTCCCATTCTCTTTCTCTCTATTTACAACACGTTATCAGCACCTAAATCCCTAAGCTAAAACCCTAAAATCCGATTCTCATTAAGAACCCTAATTTCCGATTTTCTCACCCACCATCAACAAATCCGAACAAAGCCCAGCTCGATCTCAACAAGAAAAGTTCATACAGCCTAGTAAGGTTACGGTCAACTAGAAGCATCCTTCACAATCCATTCAAACAAAATCGAAGGTTAAGGTAAGTAATCTAAAACCTAAAGAACCCTAAATCCTAAATCCTAAATTTGAACCCTAAATCCTAAATCTAAATCATGCTCGCTCTTATTATTATTTGATTGATTGATTGTCTTCATCCTGATCCATAATTGTTCACGTTAAAACCCTAAAGGACCATAAAACCCTAAACCGTAGAAACCCTAAAATCAGAATCATGCTTGTTCTTATTTTGTTTGATTGTTTGATTGCTTTCATCATGATTCATAATTATTCACGTTATGAAACCTAATTTACATGAAACCCTAATTTTAGCAAAATCCTAAAATCGCTTGAAACCCTAATTCGCATATTTAACCTAAAATCGAATTTGGTTGTGTAATCTAATTAAATTGAATCCGTGTGCTAGTTTGATTGAATTAATTGCCATGATTGATTATTAAACCTGATTAATTATCTTAATGCTGAAACTACATCGTCATCTTTCACTTGCATATGCCTTAGCAATTGACCGAGCATATTCTATTTAATATCCGGCCATATTAAAATCTGAGCAACATGAACAGTTTAGAATTTGCATGATAGGTTTGCATCATGAACACATAGATATATTATGTTAGGTTGATCTTGTTAGAAACATAAGACTTGTTTGATAAGCATCATACATCCGCGGCTTGTTTTGCATTATAAACATGGACTTTAATTTTTCATGATATTTAGAAAATAAGATGTATGTTTCAGATGTCGAAAATAAGCAACTTGGATTATGGTGCCCTCAATCTCTCTGGAGACAATTACCTACAGTGGGCGTTGGACACAAAGATAAATTTAAAGTCAAAAGGACTTGGCGAATGTATCACTGAGGGTAATGATGAAAACGAAAAGAATAGATACAGAACAATATCGATCATTCGCCATCATCTTGCTGAGGGTCTCAAGGACCAATACCTAACTATTGAAGATCCTCTGGACCTTTGGAATGAGTTGAAAATAAGATATGACCACCATAGAACGGTGTTGTTACCAAAGGCCAATTATGATTGGAGGAATCTCAGGTTCCAGGACTTCAAGTCCGTGGAAGAGTATAACTCGGCCATGTTTAAGATACAATTGAAACTGTGTGGTGAGAAGATAACTGATAATGACATGTTGGAAAAGACTTTTTCCACCTTCCACAAAAGCAACGTATTGTTACAACAGCAATACCGTGAAAAAGGTTTTGAGACATACTCAAAGCTTATCTCATGTCTATTACTGGCCGAGCAGAACAATACATTACTAATGAGAAACAGTGAATTGAGACCTCCTGGATCAGTCCCACTTCCTGAAGCAAATGTGGCCACAAATGCAAAGAAAGAATCTGAGAAAGAAACTAACCACGTCCAAAGAGAGTATAGACAAAGTGGTCGTGGACGTGGGGGGAGATGGCAAGGACGTGGCCGTGGCCATTTTCATCCTTACGGTCGAGGTCAAGGCCGAGGCTGTGACGACCCAACCCGTCAAAAAAAAAAAAAAAAAAATTTTAACCGGATCACTATTATCATAAATAGTGATCCTCAACGGTCCAATAAACAAACAGCGCGGAAACAATGATTCAAAAATCAAATACAATTATCGTTTAACAAGCCCATACTTATTAATTCTAGTTCAATTCGGTAATACACATAGTTCTGAAATTGCTAACACCCTAGCAATTCTAACTTATTACACGAAAACGAGCCACTAGATCATTCCCCTCGTCCCGGCCATGATTCCACGATCACTGACTGTCTTTACCTGCATCACATGGTTATAAGAGATGCGTGAGTATTATCATAAATACCCAGTGAGACGGTCATCCCATCAACAGGCTATGTACAAATATAAGCATAAGTAATGCTACAATACCAGGATGAACAATCAACATGAAAACAACTCAATCGCGTAAAAACAACTTGTGTCGATCGATACACTAACCCGTGCCGATCGACACCAACTCAGACACTCATCTCCGTCAGCACACCATTCCGGTGACCTACTGACACCATGTCGATCGACACACCCATATGTGTCGATCGACACACCAAACCCAGAAAACTCGCACACGCGATTTTCTGCATAATAATTTATCAAACAACATGAAATTCGATCCCAAACAACACACAACGCATCCTAACACTTCTTATGCTTACACGCACCCATGGTTACGCACTCACCTCGATTTGGGAAGGAAAACGGATTCAAAAGTGTTCAAGAACACCCAGAACACCAAGAACACGCATGCCCCAAAGAACACAACGTATACGACGAACGGCTACTCCAAATTCCAATCGGAAACCGGTGCTGGAAACTAGACACGACGAGCTACACCGCGGTATATAGAACGTCTGCTAACTCCCAACGGTTCGACGGGAAAACAACCCGTAAGTTCAACAATCCGAACTGGAAACAGAGGCGACATGTTTAACAAGAACGCTCACCGAGAACGTAAAATACATCGGAAACATGATCGGAAACACGATCTAAAAACTAGACAGAGAGAGATTTCTAACTGTATATAGAACGCTTTCTGGGTCATTCTGGTTTGATGGCAATTAAGCCCGTAATCCCGATGATCGGAACTGGAACAGGAACCACGTTGGATACAAAGAAGTCAACGCACAGAGCGAACGGCTGCTTCAAATCCAAATCAGAAAATGGCTCTGGAAACTAGACGGAACAAGATACACAACGGTATATAGATCGTCCTCTAATTCGCAACGGTTCGTCGGGAAAACTCCTCCGAATTTGACTGATCGGAAAAGAAAGCTGCAGAAACGACCCAACTTTAAAGGATCATAACTACCAATCTAACCGTCCGATTGACAAACGGATTTTTCCTTCGACAAGACCAACCACAGGAGAACTTACCCTCAAAATTTCACCCTGATTTGACTTGATCTTGACCTCCGTTTGTCTCCTCCAAAAACCGGTCCGAAACTGCCCAAAAACCCTCAAGAACACTCCCAAACTCTCTCAAATCCTCTCAATCTGCTCAAATTCTCCTTTCTCTCTCTGTTTTCTTATGTCAAGAAAACCTACCGACACTCCTGTCTTTTATAGACAATTTTTTTTTTTTTTTTTTTTTTGTTGTTGTTTTCGTGTCGATCGACACACGACCAAATATTCCGTAATTTGGTTCGCGATCGTTACAATTCTCCCCCACTAACACGGATTCGTCCTCGAATCACGCGAAATCATAACCCTACGGTTAACACATCCGATCTCAGTCCTCTGGCCCAACCCGGCCAGCTCTACTAATATCCTCACCCCTGGCCCCACCCGGCCAGCACTACCTGAGATTACACCTAATCTCAGAACTCAACTAGTGTCATACTAGTTACATTGCACTGCCACCACAGGTGCAATCCTGATCAACCCGGTCAGCTCCAACTCAGATCATCTCTCGATCTCCTTCACCTAACCCGTCTCACTAAGGTTGACACTCTCGTCCGAAACCCGACCAAATTCCCCCAGGAAACATCCACGATGCAACACTCGCTGATCCGGATCAGGGTTGTCCGATAGATTGCGCAACAATCAAACAAGAACATGCCCGACCCACCGTAGACCCAGACCTTGGATCAATTGGTCGCCCAACAATCAAACAAGAACATGTACGACCAAAGAGGCTACATATGTTTACCAGGGTCGTCTGGACTAAAATTCCAAACTCGAGTAATAACCCTAGATTAGACATCCACAAACCACCTGAGAGCATTCCCGATCTCTGAAGTTCATCAAATCTCATACTTATAATCACACTACATGTACTCTTGCTCAAACTCATATCTCTATACACCACTCCCACTCGTAAGATCGTCACCCTACGAGCTCTCGATGTATACCATACCGGCTCTCGGTATGCTCCAGCCCCTCCCACTCTCGGGACACACAGTCCGTCAAGCTATCGGCTGCAGAGGAAATCACACATCCTCTGGAGAGATCTCTGTCCCTCAAAGTATATGCAGGAGAATATCACCATCCCCTGGAGCAGTAACGCTGTAACGTGCATTATAAGCACCTGTCGACCGATTTACTTCCGTGGTTCCCATCTTGATATCTCCTAACCCGGAATATCACTCATGACCAATCCCCAGGTCATCTGAAACAACCCAATCGCCAGGGTGTTTTCTACCCCGATATTCCCTAACCCGGAATATCCCTCATGACCAATCCCCAGGTCATCTAACTCATAAGAACATCCGTCTTATAACCAAAGATAATAAGAAACATCCCATCTTATTAATCTTAACAATGTATATCGTTACAATCCAAACGAAAAATACATACAACTCATAGCAACAAGCTAATACAACCACTGAAAACCAGAAAGACACTCAAGCCTCCGCTTGCTTCTCGAACCACTTCGAGAACTTTGCCTTCATACTTGCCTCTGGTTCCCAAGTCTCCTCCTCGACACCATCACAGTCCCACACGACTCTCACCAATGGTATCCTCTTCCGGCGCAGAACCTTGACTCTCCTCTCGAGAATCCTCACAGGTCTCGCCGCTAACGTCATGTTGGGCTGAAGATCCTCCGGAATCCTAGCCAACACCCCCTCAGACTCATGTAGACACTTCCGCAGCATCGATACATGAAATACCTTATGAAACGCTCTCATACTCTGAGGTAACTCCAACCGATAAGCCACTGGTCCAACCCGTTCCACCACTCTGAACGGACCCATAAACCTCGGACTTAGCTTATTCTCTGAAATGGATCTGTTAGGACCCCTCAACATCGCTGCCTTGAGATACACCAGATCTCCCAGCTCAAACTCCAGCTCTTTTCGTCTCTTATCAGCATAACTCTTCTGCCGATCCTGAGCCTCTCTCATGTTCAGTCTCAAGACACAGATCTTCTCCGTCGTCTCCTGAACAAAATCCGCACCAAACATGCTCCTCTCCCCCACTTGAGTCCAGCACAATGGTGTCCTACACGGCCTCCCATACAGAGCCTCATATGGAGCCATCCCAATACTCGCCTGGTATGAGTTGTTGTATGCAAACTCAACCAGGTTCAGATGATCCGCCCAATGACCACCATAATCCAGCACGCACATCCTCAACAGGTCTTCTAAAGTCTGAATAGTCCTCTCCGACTGTCCATCTGTCTGAGGATGATACGCCGTGCTCATGTGCACCTTAGTGCCCATCTCCGCCTGAAACGCCCTCCAGAACTCAGACGTAAACCTCGGATCTCTGTCTGACACAATACTCGCTGGCACCCCGTGCAGCCTCACTATCTCACGCACATACTTCTTAGCCAACACTACCGTCCCATCGGTCTTTTTGATGGCAAGAAAATGTGCTGACTTGGTCAGACGATCCACAATCACCCAAATCGCATCATACGTCCGTGACAACGGCAATCCCGTCACGAAATCCATGGTAATCATATCCCACTTCCACTCCGGAATGGGTAAACTCTGCAACATACCACTCGGAACCTGATGCTCAGCCTTCACCAGCTGACACACGTTGCATGCTGCAACCCAATTAGCTACATCCCTCTTCATCCCGACCCAGTGATAATACCGTTTCAGATCACGGTACATCTTGGTCGCCCCCGGATGAATCGATAACATGCTCGAATGGGCCTCTCTCAGAATCTCCTGCCTCAGATCCTCGTCCTTGGGTACACAAACCCGCCCATTCACCAGTATCATCCCACTCGCTGAGACCACATACTCCGAACTTGTCGCCTTAGAAGCATCAACAACCCCTGATCTTTCTCCTGCGCAACCCGAATCCTGCTCAGTAAATCTGCCTGGTTAGCTGCCTCTAACCCCAACGGCTCCTGTGAGATCACACACAACCTCAACGTACTAATCTCGCTCACCAGAGCTTCCATATCACGCTCCTGAGCCGAAGCAACCCTCATCCGACTCAATGCATCCGCAACCAGATTAGCCTTACCCGGATGGTATCCGATCTCCAAATCGTAATCCGCTACCAACTCCATCCAGCGCCTCTGTCTCTGGTTCAGCTCCGGCTGAGTGAAGAAATACTTCAAACTCTTATGGTCTGTGAACACCTGAACCTTTCCGCCATAAAGATAAGATCTCCAAATCTTTAGATCGAAAATTACCGCAGCCAACTCCAAATCATGGGTAGGGTAGTTGCACTCATGCTTCCTCAACTGCCTCGAAGCATACGCAATAACCTTTCCCTGCTGCATCAGGACACAACCCAAACCAACACCGGAAGCATCGGTATACACCACGTAAGGCTCACCCGGCTCGGGTAACGCCAACACCGGTGTACTCGTCAACATCTCCTTCAGCTTCCCGAAACTCTCCTCGCAAGCAGAAGACCACACAAAAGGAACATCCTTCCCTGTCAACTTGGTCATCGACTTAGCCAAACTCGCAAATCCCGCGATGAATCTCCGATAATAACCTGCCACCCAAGAAAACTCCTAATCTCGGTGGCATTCCTCGGTCTAGGCCACCCTCTGATAGCCTCGATCTTAGCCGGATCCACAGAAACTCCCTCTGCAGACACCACATGGCCAAGGAAACTCATCTCTTGCTGCCAAAAACTGCACTTGCTCAACTTTGCAAACAACTTCTGCTCCCGCAGCTTCCCCAGAACTACTCTCAGATGCAACTCATGCTCCTCAGGACTCTTGGAATACACCAGGATATCATCAATAAAGATGATCACAAACACATCCAGATACTCCTGGAATACCCCGTTCATCAACCGCATGAACGCTGCTGGTGCATTCGTCAAACCAAAAGGCATCACCACGAACTCAAAATGCCCATACCTCG
The DNA here is from genome assembly GCA_964056655.1 of Arabis hirsuta. Taxonomy (NCBI): domain Eukaryota; kingdom Viridiplantae; phylum Streptophyta; class Magnoliopsida; order Brassicales; family Brassicaceae; genus Arabis; species Arabis hirsuta. Next base: position 23,090,761 of record OZ053310.1, read on the forward strand.
TCCTGAAAGCAGTCTTCCTCACATGTGCCTCCTCAATCGGAATCAGATGGTACCCTGAAGCCAAGTCGATCTTGGAGAACCAGGTAGCCCCTCGTAACTGATCCAACAACTCATCAATGCGCGGCAGAGGGTACCTGTTCTTCACGGTGACTCGGTTAAGTCCCCGGTAATCAATGCACAACCGGAAACTACCATCCTTCTTCTTCACAAACAACACCGGTGCTCCCCACGGTGAAACACTAGGCCGAATAAAACCCTTATCCAACAAATTATCCAGCTGCTTCTTCAGCTCTGCCATCTCTGCTGGAGCCATACGGTAAGGTGCCTTAGATATCGGAGTAGTCCCGGGTTCCAACTCAATAACAAACGGATCCGACCGCGATGGCGGTAATCCCTCCAATGACTGGAACACATCCTGGAAATCCCGAACAACTCGAATATCCTCCACTGCAACCTCTCCAACAGACTCAGGCATCACTATCGTCACCAGATACGCCTCGCAGCCCTTGAGAAGCAACTGCTCGGCCTGTATCGTGGAAATCACGAGACTCCCGGAAGTCGGTCTCACACCCTGATAAACCAACCTCCCCGCCTCTCACTCAAACACAACTCGCCCTCGGTGGCAATCCAGATGGACCCTGTAACGATCCAACCAATCCATACCCAGGATAACATCATACAGCTCCACCGGACTGATGATCAGATCTGCTGGCATCGACTCTCCCGCCACCAGAACATCCACACCACGAGCGCGCCCGAAAGTAGCCAACGTCCTACCTCCAGCCACCTTGACTACTCCCGCCTGTTCCCCGGAATCACTCTGGATTCCGCTGCTCTCCGCACACTCTGGCGTAATAAAGCTATTCGTAGCTCCCGAATCAAATAACACGTGGGACTCATACCCGCCCACAACTAAGGTCCCTGCACAATTCCATGTGCCTCAGAACCCTATCATTCTAGCACAGACTCACAATTTCCCAACCAACAAAAACTCAAACAACCATGAATTTAAAAAGTCAAGTTCGGAAATACCTGTGATCGGTCTGTTGCTAGATCCACCCGCCTCCGCAGACGTGAACACACGCGGTGCTGCTGCAATCTGAGACAACGGCTGCACTGCCAATGGCTGCACTGCGGCCACCGCCAACTGCTGCAGCTTCGGACACTTGGGCTTAATATGCCCCGTCTCTCTGCAGTGATAACACACCCGCGTATCCTGAACCCCGAGCCGCACATCTCGAGTCCCGGTCCCGGTCCTCCTCGGACAGCTCGCCACACGATGGGACATGCTCCCACACCCGAAGCATCCCGAACCGCCCTGACTAGCCCCTGAAGTGCTCTCCCACTTCCTCTTCTGTCCCTGAGCAGGCTTGCCGCCCCTGCCTGAACTCGTCTGCTGCTGAGATCTCCTCGGCTGCTGCTGCTGCACCGGTGGACTAACCATCACAACCTGCTCCCCGAGATCCTCCTCGATCGCAGCAGCCATCTCAACCAGCTCCGCCCTCGTGGCGAACCTACTCGCCCTGCAACGAGTCCTCAAATCTGGTCGAAGTCCTCGCAAGAACCTCCTAACCTGGGCATCCTCGCCCTCCATGCCTCTCCCTGCATGTACCAGGAGTCGACTGAACTCATCATCGAACTCCCTCACTGACCGATCTCCCTGAGTTAGGTCCAGAAACCTAGACTCCAAACGGTCCACCGCCTCCTGCGGGAAATACTTGGCGTTAAACTCCGCCAAGAAATCCTCCCAGACCATCTCGGCCTGCACTCTCCTGGCCTCAACACCTCTCCACCAGAGATGCGCATCACCCTCCAGATAATGCACCGCCAGATCTACTCTGTATCCCTCTGGACATTTGATGGAGCGAAAGTTACGCTCTAACCTCATTCGCCACCCATCAGCCTCCTCAGGCTTAGCATCGCCCGAGAAAAATACAGTACCAATCCGCTGCATCTGCTCCATCATCCGCAGATAAGATGGAAGCTCCTCAACCCCAGCCATACCCGGCTGCACCCCAGCCAAACCCGGCTGCACCCCAGCCAAACCCGGCTGCACCCCAGCCATACCCGGCTGCACCCCAGCCATACCCGGCTGCACCCCAGGAGCATGACCCGGAGCAGGCACCCCTCCCGGTAACCTCTCCAGAATCATCTGTAGTAGACCCGCCAGACGATCATCTCGATCCGGGGCGACGCCTACGGCAGCACCCCCACCAGGGCCCACCACACCACCAGCTACATCGGGACCTACACTAGCCCCTCCAGCCCTCTCACTGGAACCCGTAGCTGTCACACCCACGGACCCCTCCTGAAACGCCTGCGAGTCAGCTACCCGCTCCTGTGTAGTCTCCTGGGACTCCCACGTGGCAGCAGACTCACTCCCAAGTCCCCGCCCACGCCCACGCCCAGCACGACTACCACGACCTCTACGGCCCCCGCGACCTCTGCCTCTAGCCACTCTAGCCATCACTCTGCACTAACCAGCAGAATACTAAGTACTAGGAAAAACAGAAATCACAAAACACATACCGTGGAATCTCATTGAAGGCTCGGAAGGGATGATCTAGGACTCCATACCCACACAACAATCAATTGACTAACTCGCATAATCAATTAACTAACTAGCCCTAGAACCGCTAGGGCTCTGATACCAAACTGTGACGACCCAACCCGTAAAAAAAAAAAAAAAAAAAATTTAACCGGATCACTATTATCATAAATAGTGATCCTCAACGGTCCAATAAACAAACAGCGCAGAAACAATGATTCAACAATCAAATACAATTATCATTTAACAAGCCCATACTTATTAATTCTAGTTCAATTCGGTAATACACATAGTTCTGAAATTGCTAACACCCTAGCAATTCTAACTTATTACACGAAAACGAGCCACTAGATCATTCCCCTCGTCCCGGCCATGATTCCACGATCACTGACTGTCTTTACCTGCATCACATGGTTATAAGAGATGCGTGAGTATTATCATAAATACCCAGTGAGACGGTCATCCCATCAACAGGCTATGTACAAATATAAGCATAAGCAATGCTACAATACCAGGATGAACAATCAACATGAAAACAACTCAATCGCGTAAAAACAACTTGTGTCGATCGATACACTAACCCGTGCCGATCGACACCAACTCAGACACTCATGTCCGTCAGCACACCATTCCGGTGACCTACTGACACCATGTTGATCGACACACCCATATGTGTCGATCGACACACCAAACCCAGAAAACTCGCACACGCGATTTTCTGCATAATAATTTATCAAACAACATGAAATTCGATCCCAAACAACACACAACGCATCCTAACACTTCTTATGCTTACACGCACCCATGGTTACGCACTCACCTCGATTTGGGAAGGAAAACGGATTCAAAAGTATTCAAGAACACCCAGAACACCAAGAACACGCATGCCCCAAAGAACACAACGTATACGACGAACGGCTACTCCAAATTCCAATCGGAAACCGGTGCTGGAAACTAGACACGACGAGCTACAGCGCGGTATATAGAACGTCTGCTAACTCCCAACGGTTCGACGGGAAAACAACCCGTAAGTTCAACAATCCGAACTGGAAACAGAGGCGACATGTTTAACAAGAACGCTCACCGAGAACGTAAAATACATTGGAAACATGATCGGAAACACGATCTAAAAACTAGACAGAGAGAGCTTTCTAACCGTATATAGAACGCTTTCTGGGTCATTCTGGTTCGACGGCAATTAAGCCCGTAATCCCGATGATCGGAACTGGAACAGGAACCACGTTGGATACAAAGAAGTCGACGCACAGGGCGAACGGCTGCTTCAAATCCAAATCAGAAAATGGCTCTGGAAACTAGACGGAACAAGCTACACAAAGGTATATAGATCGTCCTCTAATTCGCAACGGTTCGTCGGGAAAACTCCTCCGAAGTTGACTGATCGGAAAAGAAAGCTGCAGAAACGGCCCAACTTTAAACGATCATAACTACCAATCTAACCGTCCGATTGACAAACGGATTTTTCCTTCGACAAGACCAACCACAGGAGAACTTACTCTCAAAATTTCACGCCGATCTGACTTGATCTTGACCTCCGTTTGTCTCCTCCAAAAACTGGCCCGAAACTGCCCAAAAACCCTCAAGAACACTCCCAAACTCTCTCAACTCTCTCAAATCCTCTCAATCTGCTCAAATTCTCCTTTCTCTCTCTGTTTTCTTCTGTCAAGAAAACCTGCCGACACTCCTGTCTTTTATAGACAAATTTTTTTTTTTTTTTTTTTTTTTTTGTTTTCGTGTCGATCGACACACACCCACTGTGTCGATCGACACACGACCAAATATTCTGTAATTTGGTTCGCGATCGTTACAGAGGCCGCGGGTTCCAAAACGACTTTAACCGCGGAAGAGGTCGAGGTCGCGGGTACCGAACTGATTCTAACCGTGGTATCTCTTCTCAACCACAAAACTCGACCACAAAATCTGTATGCCATCGATGTGGAATGAGCAATCATTGGGCTAAGACATGTCGGACTCCCAGGCATCTAGTTAACCTCTACCAAGAAAGCCTTAAAGGGAATAATCCAAAAACCCATATGATCCATCATGATAACGAAGGAGATATTGCTCATGAGCAAGATGACCAGACAAACTTTGAAACCTCAGATTTACTTAAGTGACCAAGTTGTTTTTCCATCGTCATCGATTTTCTGTTTTATGTTTGCTTTTATGATTTGCATTTATGTTTTCTAGTTTATGTTTTGGATTTTGCTATTATTTTGAACTTAATGAAAAAAGGGTGTTATTTAAAGTCTCTAAGATGTGTTTATTATTTTGAAGAATGAATGATGATATGGATGTGTTCGTTGTGGACAGTGGGTCAAGCCACACGATTCTAAAAGACAAAAGATATTTCATTGATCTTACACTTAAAAGGACAAATGTGACCACCATTGCGGGTATAGCAAATATGATTGAAGGGCACGGCCAGGCCCATGTTTTGTTACCTAAGGGCACGCATCTAGAAATTTCTGATGCATTATATTCACCCAGCTCAAAGAGAAGCTTATTGAGTTTTAAAGATATCCGAATGAATGACCTTCATGTTGAAACTAAGGGCGACGGTAACAAAGAGTTCCTTCAAATATTCGAAATTGCCCAAGGCCATAAGAAAGTCCTAGAGACTATACCTGCCGTTTCTACAGGCCTTTATTGTGCTAAGATCAGTATGATAGAAGCAAATGCCACGGTAAACAAGGCGTTTACCGAGAATTTCACTCTTTGGCACAACCGGCTTGGCCATCCCGGTTCTAACATGATGCGAAAACTATTAACAAATACTAATGGGCACACATTGAAAGAAAGAAGAGTTATCCCAAAGAATCTCACGTGTGAAGCATGTTCACTAGGGAAACTCATTACTAGGCCATTACTAGTTAAAGTAACTAAGGAAACAATAAACTTTCTGGAAAGAATACAAGGAGACATATGCGGACCAATACACCCACCTTGTGGGACGTTCAGATATTTTATGGTCCTTATTGATGCATCCACGAGATGGTCACATGTCTGCCTGTTGTCAACTAGAAATTTGGCGTTTGCAAGATTACTTGCCCAGATAATACGGTTAAGGGCACACTTTCCAGATTTTCCTTTAAAAACTATACGCCTTGATAATGCTGGTGAATTTACGTCCCCAGCATTTAATGATTATTGTATGTCCATGGGGGTAAGTGTTGAACATTCTGTGGCACATGTACATACACAAAACGGCTTGGCAGAATCATTTATTAAACGCATACAATTAATAGCCAGACCATTGCTTATGAGATCACAACTCCCGGTCTCAGCTTGGGGACATGCGATTTTACATGCAGCAGAGTTAATTCGCATCAGGCCATCTAGTGAACATAAGTATTCCCCATCACAATTGATCAAGGGTCAAGAGCCAGACATATCCCATCTTAAGACATTCGGATGTGCCACTTATGTACCGATTGCTCCACCACAGAGAATAAAGATGGGCCCTCAAAGGAGGATGGGGATATATGTTGGATATGATTCTCCCACGATTATTAAGTACCTTGAGCCAACCACGGGTGATCTATTTAAGGCCAGGTACGGGATTGTCATTTTGACGAATCTATTTATCCAATACTAGGAGGAGATAATAATGAGATGGTAAAGGAAATTACATAGAATCAAATGTCCTCAACATGGCAAGATCCTCGGACTCAAGAATGCGAATTAGAAGTCCAAAAGACAATACATTTACAAAAGCTAGCTAATCAATTGCCAGATTCCTTTGCTGACCCGAAAAGAGTAACTAAGTCATATATACCAGCTGTTAATGCACCAACTCGTATTGATGTCCAAGAGGGACACAATCAAGTTGCTACAGAGTCTAAAACACGATTAAAACGTGGCCGGCCAATAGGTTCCAAAGATAAGAACCCTTGGAAATTAAAGAAAGGTGCTGAATCCGTGGTTAAGGAATCTGAGGTCCAGGGAACCCCAGACATAACTGAACCGATGGTACCAAACAATGAGGCTCGGGACGCCGAGTTTCATGGTCCTGAAGTTCCTGATAACAATGAGATCTCAATAAATTATGTTATGTCTGGAATACAATGGAACAGAAAGTGTGTAGAAATTGATGATATATTTGCATTTAAGGTAGCACTTGAACTTATGGACATAACCGAGGATCCAGAACCCACATCAATATATGAGTGCACTTAGAGTAAAGATTGGACTAAATGGAAAGAAGCTATAAATGTGGAGTTAAATTCATTAAGGAAAAGAGATGTCTTTGGTCCAATAATCCGGACATCCTATGACATTAAACCAGTTGGACATAAATGGGTCTTTGTGAGGAAAAGGAATGAACATGGTGAAATCGTGAGATACAAAGCAGGGCTAGTTGCACAAGGATTCTCACAGAGACCAGGAATAGACTATGAGGAGACGTACTCCCCTGTGGTGGATGCTACAACTTTTAGATTCTTAATAAGTCTGGCTATAAGAGAAAAATTGGATTTGCTGCTAATGGACGTAGTGACAGCATACTTATATGGTCCACTGGATAATGAGATATATATGAAAATCCCAGAGGGTATTGAGCTCAAAGATAAGACAAGTTCCCGGGAACAACATTGTATAAGATTGAATAAAGCTCTTTACGGTTTGAAACAGTCAGGTCGGATGTGGTACAATAGACTAAGTGAGTACCTAGTGAAAGAGGGCTATAAGAAAGACCCCATCAGTCCGTGTATTTTCATAAAGAAATTTGATAAGGGATTCGTGGTCATTGCTGTGTACGTGGACGACCTGAACATCATGGGAACCTCTAAGGAAATTTCTCAAATAGTTGAATATCTTAAGAAAGAATTTGAGATGAAAGACTTAGGAAAAACAAAGTTCTGTTTGGGATTACAACTTGAGTACATTAACAATGGAATCCTTGTGCATCAAATGGCATATACAGAAAAGGTACTCAAGAGATTTAACATGGACCAATCTCACCCATTGTCTAGCCCCATGGTCGTGAGATCTCTTGATCTAAAGAAAGATCCGTTTGGTCCTAAGACGGACGATGAAGACGTCCTTGGTCCCGAAGTGCCATATCTCAGTGCCATAGGAGCTTTAATGTATCTGGCAAGCCACACTAGGCCAGATATATGTTTTGCCGTGAATTTGCTATCTAGATTCAGCTCATGTCCGACCCAAAGGCACTGGAATGGGATTAAATATATTCTTCGTTACCTATCAGGAACGAAAGATTTGGGTCTGTTTTATACTAACCAATCCAAAGACGGTTTAATTGGTTTTGCTGATGCAGGTTACCTTTCGGATCCACACAATGCTCGGTCTCAGACAGGTTATGTTTTTACTCATGGTGGGACGGCCATATCCTCGGGATCTATGAAACAGACCATTGTGGCTACATCATCCAACCATGCGGAGATATTGGCTATTCACGAGGCCAGCCGTGAATGTGTTTGGTTAAGGCTAATGACCCAGCACATAAGAGTTGATTGTGGGATGACTGAAGGAAAGCAGGAACCAACTGTTCTATACGAGGACAACGCAGCATGCATAGCACAGCTTAAGGACGGATACATCAAAGGTGATAGGACGAAGCACATCTTGCCAAAGTTCTTCTTCACACATGATTTGCAGAAAACCGGAGAAGTTCAAGTGCAACAAGTACGGTCAAGTGAAAATTCAGCGGACCTATTCACCAAGTCGCTTCCAACCTCAACGTTCAAGAAGCTAACTCATCATATTGGAATGCGTCGACTGAAAGACCTTCAGTGAGGTTCCGAACAGGGGGAGTAATACGTGTTGTACTCTTTTTCCTTCACCACGGTTTTGTCCCAATTGGGTTTTCCTGGTAAGGTTTTAATGAGGCAACGTCCAAAGCGTGTTACAAGCCCATTACGGTTATGACATCCAAGGGGGAGTGTTATAAATCATAGTGGATTGTCATAACCGGTTCTGGTCCAGTATAGCCCGGTCCGGCCCATCTATACTTAGTCATAGGGTAATTTCATTTTCTCTTTAGGAAAAGGAAAGTAATTTCGTTTTCTCTTAGGAAAAGAAAACTTCCTTTTATCACATGTATTGATCCTTATATAAAGTATACTTGATTAATGAAAGAAGATACGAATTTCCCCATTCTCTTTCTCTCTATTTACAACAAAAATAGTTTATTTGCGTTGTACACGGACGAGTGATCTACTTTAGTAGTTTATACTATAACAAAAAGCCAACACTCTGGAGAGATGGACACATGGCGTCTTATCTACTCGGCACGTGGCACTTACAAACGTAAAAAGTAAAAGGACTCATTTAGTTTAGTAATATATATAATAACTATTGAAATGTTTACACAAACTTGTTTGGTATTTGGTTCTATGTTTTGCTACGTTAATGGTGTTGTTTTGATTGTGTATATATATCATAATTATGGAATTAAATAATTTTGTACCCTAATCAGCTGGAGTCGTATACATTGATCATGACACCTGATTATATATGTTGGATTTTGTTTTGTACATATTATATGCGATATGACTTAGTGTTAGACTTGTATATCTTAGTGAGCAAATACGCATATATAAGTGAGTATGCATATATATATGAGTGAGCAAATATGGTTATATATCTTAGCTCACTCATATATATATGCATACTCACTTATATATGCATATTTGCTCACTCATATATATATGCATACTCACTATAGTGAGCAAATATATTGATATATTATATGAGCAAATAGGCTTATCTATGTAACAAGAACAATTAGGTTTGTATATTTGAGCAATTAGGCTTATCCGTCTGAGCAACTAGGCTTATTTATGTAGCATGAACAATTATGCCAATCTACTTGTTTTGTAAGCATGTGTATAATGAGGACTGTATCTTATATACAAATTTAAGCAATTAGGCTTATAAGATGAGCAATTTGGCTTGATGAGTTTACATAAATGCTTGTTTGAAAGACAATTAATATGTTGAAAGATCGGATTAGTTTTAGGTATACTAGCACGAGAACCTTGGTTGGTGCAGAGTTATGATGGATTACAGTATTTGTGTATGCTTACTGGGCGATAATCCATCGCTCACATCAATTTTCGCAAGTTTTGAATTGAAGTTCAAGATTCAAGCTTGTTCGTGGTTGTGGGGTTTAGGGTCAAAGGTACACAAATTTTTTTATTTTGTAAACCAATAGTTTGTATTTTAATCGAGTTGGTATTTAAAAATAATGAGTGTATGTCTCTTACCTATTTATTTATCAATGTCTCGATGATTCTCTTTGATTTTTTGTGGAGTTACATGTGGCATCAGAGCAGAATCCGAGTGTGCGATCCATACTATTTGGAGTGACGATTTTGGTACGCAACGAGGACGTTACGATCGGTAAGTGGAGGTGATTGTAACCAGAGCCGGCCCTGACTTTTCTAGGGCCCAAAGCAAATTTTTTTTTTTTTGGCTCTTTAACTCTTAATTAAAAAAAAAAAACAATTGGTACTAGGCAAAAATCGAACTGGTGACCTGCCAATTACTCATATACAGACTTGACCAGTGGAGCTACTAAAGATTTTTGTAAAATCAATGGCCCCTAAAATTAATAAAGTCTTCGCCGGTCCCAAGCAGATGCTTCACTAGCTTCTAGCCAAGGCCGGCTCTGATTGTGACACCATGATTTCTGAAAATATGTGGTGCATGCGGAAAGGTTTAAAAATCATTGATTTGGCTACCTATGTCACCAAAGTGTATTTATCTTTTTGGTCATTGGAGCAATTTCTGGATGGTTGACCAATTGAGAATTCACTTTCATTACCATGTGAATGAGAACAAAACACCGCGAAAGATCATGTGGTAATTTGTAGGGACTGTAAACAAGTCTTTCGAGCTTCTAGACCAATGCAACGACTGTCAGACGAGAGTGGGGCCCATAGGCTAAGAGAGGGCATGGGACTCATAGACAGCGGCAGCTGGGGCGTTATAAGCTCAGTTTAAACCCAATATTTTGAACTCAACCGAAAAGTACTAGTAAAGAAATAAACTAGATAATATATGGGCATCTCAAGTCATTGCCAATTGGTTTTAAATTGAAATTTTATAATCTTAACATGGTATCAGGGCCCAACAAGACCAAAACGAGTCTAACCGATCCAAAAAATTGAGATTTAATATGAGATGAATGAGCCACAAGAGCCATCATCCTAAGGGGACACGTTAGGTAGTGCCACATCGAAAGTAGAGACATCATAACTAATATATATATATATATATATATATATATATGAGCCTCTTCGACAATGTTTTGGTACGAGGTATGGTCACCAAGAAGTCGACTAATTGATATCGCAGGTTTCCGAGGTTGTATCGACTTGAAATACCTAGTAATTTCTCCGTTGAGTTGGTTTTACAAACTCACCGCCAACAAAATTACAGATTTGAAGTTTATAATATCATAGAGCCAGCGATTGAAGAGCAAAAGAACAAGGGCAATCGTTACGAAGATGATGTTGTTTTATGGAGAAAAAACGGGATGGCTGTCTATTTTTCCACAAGAACTATCATATAACTCTATATACTGCCTAAAATAAGACATGTTTCTGTATCATTCCGAAAACAAAATTCGAAACTTATATCTATCTAAATTGAAAGCTAAAAACTTATATCACCCTGAAAATATAGTTTAAGATCTAAAAACCCACAAACATCGGTTTTAATTGGTTTATTGTTTTGGAATTATATCTTAACCACTAAAACCAATAGTAAACAGATTAGAACACAATGACCAAACCACAATTTAAAAAAAAGAAAAACAAATCAGCCCCTTCGTCATCTTCTTCACCATTTTGTTTTTCTTATTCTTCATCGCCGGCTTACTCGACTCCGACTTCGTCCTCACTGGCTTTTGCTCTTCAGAATTCCAATTTGGCTCGGATCTATACAAGGAAGGGAGCTTGTGGATTTTACCTGTTGCAAGAGAGATGGAGCAACACTCCTCTACTCTTACTCACGCACCGTTCATGGCTTCTCGGCTTATCTCTCCCCAATCTAGACCGCAGCTCTCCGCCGTAACCTCTGTCATCTCAGATCAGGCGCAATTCCGGTTATGGAGAAGACGTGATTGTTGGCATTTTAGATACTGGAATCTGGCCGGAGCATCCGATTTTCTCTGATTCAGGTCTCCGTCTCATTACTGAAACATGGAAATGTCTAATGTCTAATGTCCTAATGGTGGTGGAGAAGGAAGAGAAAATATTAGAGAAACAAAGAGAAGAGTTCTAAAGGCATAGAAGAGTGAAAGAGACGGAAAGTTGATATTTTCTGGGTTTCACGACGAAAAAGAAGCTTTTGATTTCGGTTGTTGTGTTGCCGTGAATTGGCATATAGGTTAAAATCTTGGACACCATAGAAAGATAGTGGGGAATTCATGGCACGGGGAGGGAAGATGGTGAAATTGAAGTTGGGTAAAGAAAAATAATAATCGGGTCGGTTCGGTAGGGTTTGGTAAAAATCGAATTTTAATTTGGTTTAGGATCAGGTTTGCTCGGTTTGTGTTTGGTTTGTAAACAAAAACATGGAATTTGTGTGTTTTGAGGTTTCATACTTTTAATTTAGAGAGATATATGCTTCAAACTTTGTTTTCGGAGAGATATAGAAAGAGGTCTTATTTTGGGCAGTATATAGAGTTATATGGCAGTTCTTGTGGAGAAATAGACAGTCATCCTGAGAACAATTGTTCTTCCATTTTAAGGGGCGTTCATATACGTCTTATGTTTCATGGCAGAGATAAATTATGGTTATCATTCTTAATTTGATGTAGTTTTATGTATCTTTTTGTTTTTTTTTTCCCTCATCTTTTTCATTTTATCATTTTGTTTTGATTCATGGTTTGTGAAGGAGAATAAAATTATGGCTTATAGATGGATGTGGAGAGAGTGTTTTTTGTACACTGGTAGAAGAGTAGAAATAGTGGAGGACGGATGGAAAAGTGGAAAGACAAGACAACCCATAACGGATATATAACTGAGTTCAAGAATTTTTTGCATCTATCTGTTGAATATATATTCCATATTTGTGTCAATTTATCAGTTAAATTCAAGGATTCGTTACACAATGATGAGTTTCTCCATATATTAATGACAACCTAATTGAAATGTGTACGAAAATGATGAAATAGAAGTATCCGTCTTGGTTTTCTACGTCCAAAGTACTCCAAGAAGACTTTGGGAAACAGAGGTTTATAAAATATAGAAAATAATCTTAAAAGCGAAGAGTTCACGTTTGGGAAGTGAATCCTATGTATATTAATCGAGAAGATATAATGAAAAAATCAACTGTTGTTTAAAAACATGTTATAGAGGATACGTCATTTAATTTAAACAATCATAACATTTTAATTAAAACTATATGTTATGGTAGAAATTTCTATATATTTTCATTAATTTTATAATACAAGCCCATTAATACATGCTTTACAAATTTAAACTCAACTAAAATATAATAATTTTAGATTTTTTTTGTTTAACACATACCATATCCTATATTATATATTATTTTCTCTGATATATTTACAAGCATTTTTAATGATATTAACATATGTTTGATCAAAATTATTAAAATTTATTATATTTACCCACAAGACATATCATTTTTGTACATTTATAGATATTAAAAATCATATGTTTTGTCATACACATTTAAATATTTAAAAATTGTATATGTAAAACTGAGTAGTCAACTTATTTAATAGTAGATACAAAAAATGGGAAGCACATATTTAGAAAAAGTAAAACTGTTCAAACTTTGGATAAACATATGGATAACTCCAATGGTTTGTGTATGGTTTCAACGTTCAGGAATCATCTGTTTCATGTATATTAACAAAAATACATGTGTTGCTATAACAAAAAAAGATATAATGAAACTAAATTTTGTGCGGAACGCACGATTTTGTTTCTTAATATAAAATAAAAAACAATCAATCTATTTATACTTATAAATGAGAAGTCAAAAATTTTAGGTGGCAGCTCTAGAGTGAGTTTAAGAGTTAGTGTTCCGAAAATACCCTTAATGACTCTTGAAATTACGATGTCATCGATCCTATTATGAATAATTTGAGCCACGTTGTCTTCTTAATATTAGTGGGCTTGGTTCAAATATTTATATAAGGCCCAATAACTTATTAATATAACTTCTATATTTATCTTATAAAGATATTATATTATTACGAAATTTCAATAATTATCTTATGTAATCTTGTGTAAATATTATATTCAAATATTAGGAAATCATCTTTTATAATATTCCGTTTGGTGTAGTATATTATTCGTCTATATCTATATTACTATTGAGTTTATGTTAAATAGTAAAAACTCTAGGTTTTTTTTTGCTATATATACGTATTCTTTCACACATCTCTGCATATTGTGATAATTTAGATTTGCTAATTTAGTTTTTCTCTCGCTTTTGTATTTATTTACACTATATTAATTTTGTTGTTTCTTATGAGTTTTTGATTGTTATTTTTCTTTTACAGCCGAATTTCTATTCAATTCTTCCAAGGTACGTAGTTTTAGTGTTTTTTTTTGTTAAAGGTTTTCTTGAATATAATAAATAGAGTTTACGAAGAGAGGTGATGAAACCACTCATCTAATACATCAGAAGGATACTACAAACACATGGGAAAAAAAAAAGAAGATGACGAGAAAGAAATTCCAAATGTTAACCATGAAGATGATGATACAAGCAATGCATAGGAAAAAGTATATGCCATCATCAAGGGGGCTGAAACTGGAAGGAAGAGGGACGGGCCCAACAAGGGGAGAGCGAAGCACGATATGGGAATTGAAGATCCAGACTTTGTGCCTTGTTTCTTACAACAGAGAGGACCTTTGAGAAGATCCTCCTTGGAGATAGAGTAATGCCATTATGATAACGCCGGTTCTGCTCGAGCGATATTTCATATACACAAGCCTGCCAACCTTGTAACAAAGCCAAAGAAAATACTTTGTCCGGATTTGCCGTCGGTAGCCATTGTAAGATATCATCCCAATCGAAAGGAGGGGTGTAAGAAAGTAACCTGTCAACCGTAGCTACCCACACCGCCTTTGAATATGTACAAAGGAAGACTAAATGATTACGTGATTCATTCTCCATCCCACATAAAAGACACATTTGTTCTACATCACAACCCCATCTATGTAGACGATCCAAAGTAGGATTGCGATTTAGCACAAAAAGCCAAACCGTGAAAGCATGTTTAGGGATCCTAGCTTTGTTCCACACTTGCGAGAACCAAGAAACCATATGACGTGCCTCACGAATCACAGTCCAAGTCTTTTTTGAGGAGAAAGTCTTTTGCACAGAACCATCAATTAACCACTTAGGCTGATAACTCATTGAAAGCGGATGGATCGTAGAGATGAAAGCAAGAAGCTCTACCTGATTCTCAGTCCTTGCAGCTGGCAAACTCCATTCATCCTCTGAGATAAGTTCACTAACTGTTGAAAACAAAGGGATACCTAGCCGAGATGGTCCATCTTGTCCAAGATAGTGAATTAGTGAGCCAAAGGGAGTCCACGGATCCCACCAGAAGAATGTGTCATCCCCATTCCCTATCTTAATCATGAGAAAAGAATAGACCATGGTTCTCAACTGTAAAATTTTCCGGAACATCCAAGAGAAACGATAGTTTTTCTCATTGAGCGCCCAAAAAGAAGAATAGAAATATATTTTCTTCGTATCGCTATCCAAATTGACAAGTTTATTATTGGATTGTTTATTTGTGTCGGTTATTCTAAAACCCTAGGTATTCTTTTTATCGTGTCTTATAACCTATATGGTCGTCTTCTACTTTTTCTAAGTTATATGGCTGTCTTCGAGGTATCTTTGTTCTTATGTTTGTTTTGTTTTTTTTAAGAACAAATCGCGTTTGCTTTGTTTGTTGATTTTGTTCTTCGAATTCATATAATTTGTTTGCATGTTTATCAATCTTTATTCTGGTATTGATTTTACATTATAGTTGTTCGTTGGTGTTCTATGTTTCTTATGTATTTGTTTGCATGTTTTATCGTTGGTTGCTAATTATTATGGTTTGGTATTTTTTCTTTTTTTAGATCTTGTGTTCGTTGATATCAAAGTACGTTGTTATCATATCTGGTTTTCACCTTGATTATTTTTTTATTATGTTGTTCTTATTTTTTATCTATTCAATTATAATACTTTGTTGTTTTATGGTCTTTGACTTTGAGTACCTAAATATATGAGATACTATTTTACTTTTTTTTTTCCGGTGAGTTTATAATTACGTGTGATATTAACATTTTTGTTTACCAGTATTGTTTTTTTTTGTCTAATGTGTTTTGGTTTGTCTTAACGAGAGGCGCGACATGATAATAAAAACACATGCCAAAACTAACCAAACACCACACACTCAACAGATGCAAAAACTAACCCTATTTTTTATTTTTTTAAAATAAAAAAATATATATTCAACCTAAATTTTATTATATCTGAATTGTATCGAACCATAGTTTGTTAAGTTTTTGAGGGTTAAGGTTCCCATAGGGTTAAAACTCTCATTTCTTAGGATTTAGTTTTTGAGGGTTAAAGTTCCCATAGGGTTAAATGCTGAATTGTATGAAACCATAGTATGCTTACTTTTTGTATTATTTATGTATAAATTTTTAAAAATATATATATAAGGTATTAGCATTTAAGGAGTTTAGGTTGTCACATTTTGTTTTTTTTTTCTTTTTTGTTTCACAATCATATTTTGTTTTTCTATATTGTAGTAATTTTTACTAAAACCCAGATGAAACTAATACTTTATTTTTACTATACGACCCAAATTTTACTATATCTGAACTATATCGAACTATAAATTTGTTTACTTTGTTAGGGCTAAGGCTTCCCTAAGGTTAAGACTCCCCACATAATAAGATTATTGTAGTAATTTTCACAAATAAATAAATAAAAATAAAAATTGAACATTCTTTTCGTTCTTGGGCTTATCAACCTAAACGGAATTTTACATATTTCTTTTATCAAAATTTAATCATTATTTTTTTATTGGTTTTTCGTTCATAATAATTATAAAAAACATGACTGTAAAATTATTTCTTATGAAAATTAAATATTGATAAGCGATCATATAATATAAATGCTAGTAGAAAAGTACTATGAGAACGATAAGTACAACGTGATTATAAAATCACCCTCCAAAATTAACCGAACACTATATATACGAGGTAGATTTCACTATAGCTGAGCTAAATTAGACTATAATTTTGTTTAATTTGTTAGGGTTAAGGCTTCCCTAGGGTTAAGTGATGGTAATCCTTTTTCGGGTTTATATAAGATTAAAACCTAGGTATCACTAATCAATGTAGAATAGTGAGGTTCGTTCAAAGGGACCAGCAATACACTCTAATCTTTTGAGATACGATTTCAGCTAAGCGATCAAGTGGTTTTAAGTTGTCACAATTACAAAGCAAATATGTAAATACGGTGTAAGCAATGATAATGAAAGAGTTAGGTCAAGGGAAATCTCAGGGATTATGACATCAAAACCAAGCAATTATTCAGGTTATCAAGTTATGAACCAATCTAGAACCCAACCATAGATTCAAGAAGACCCACTGTCGTGGCATCAACTACTTCAACAAACAATCTAACACGCTAAACTGTCGTTTGAGGTTACAAAGAATGAAGAGCATTAAGCGATTTGGGTTGATTTGTTCACGAGTTGCTTTAACTTCAACTTTCGTTGGCTAAAGACAACTCGCCCACCTAAATCAATTCCAGCAATCTACAACACTGTCGTGAGTAGATTCAACCTAAAATCAGAGGCTAAGTGATCAAGTTAACGTAGGCAATACGATCGATTATAGGTAGAGATATCGAATGATGTTCAAAACCTATCTATGCTTAGTTATGATTCTCTAATCCCATCAAAAACCCTCAACCTAACAAGGGGACTACTCGCACATATTTAAGAAACCAACAGCAGCAAGAGATAAAAGAAACATCATTAAATCAAAAGCAAAAGAGTTTAGGGTTTAGAAAACTTCGATAAGAACGTGAAGGATAAACTCTAAAACAATGGTTTGAATCTCTCTCTCTCTCTCTCTCTCTCGTCGTGACCTTGCTGCTGTGTGTCGCTGTCTTGTGATGGCGTGTTGGCTCTCTCCCAAAAAGATCCAGCAAAAAGACCTATTTAAAGGCCCATTACGGCTGGCCCAAAATTAGGGTTGCAAAATTAGGGTTTTGCAAAAGGTTCATTAATGATTCTGCTGGGAGCAGGTGCTCCCTCTCTCGTACTAGGTGCTCCCTCCTTCGTACCAGGTGCTCCCTCCGGATCGATCGATCATAGAATTTACGTCGGTCGATCTGAATTTCAGATCGATCGATCTGCTCGGATATGGGTGTCAGGTGCTCTCTTCTGGGCGTCAGGTGCTCTCTTCTGGGCGTCAGGTGCTCTCTTTCTTCAGAATGTCCAAAAAGGGTCCAACTTCATTCTTTTCTAGCCAATTCCGATTGTAAGTTCCAGTTATTGCTTTCAGCCGCTTTTTGTACCTAGAACGACTCGATAGAGAGTGAAAGACTCGATAAAGCCTACAAAACAAGGGCTAGAATGCGCCAAAAACGCATTATATCATTAAGACTCCCACCCTTAGCGTTTAGCTCCTTTTATTGCAAAAAATATAAATGGTATATGTATAAATTATATGAAATATGTTTGGAAACTTATTTCTTATGAAAATTAAATATTAATCGAAATCAGTTTAAAATTTTGATAAGCGGTCATATGATATAAACCACTCAAACTGTCCAATTTCTTTTAACGTGCGAGGTATAATTATTTGATCATAACATTTTCTATAAAAAAATGAACATTCTTGCATTAAAATTTGGTCATAACAAATGCATGTTATTCGATTATAACGATCATAAAAAATGCAAGTTATTGACAAAAACAAAAACAAATGCTAGTTATTTGATCTAGAAAAAGATGGAGTCTATTTCTCTATCTCTTTTTATATGTTCCTAAACAATGCTGGTGGAAACAAAATTAAAAATTTTAGAAATATCTTCAAAATTAAATTAAAATGACACAATGTGGATATATTATTGCTGACAGAAGAAAGACCACGCTAGATTGATGATTTAAATCGTTTATAACAAATGCATTTTTATGTAAAACCATAAAGGAGACCGTGTACAATTTTGAATGATTACTTCGTATCTGCACTTCTCTGCTATATGTTGAAATGCTATTATTGATAATTGATTGCTTATTTTTTTTGGTCAAACTGATATTTCATTAAACTTAAGGAGTTTAACTTTCACTAAGGAAGGATACAATAAAGACACAAATAGCTAAACAACCCAAAGCTACAATCAACATATTGATTAAGCAAATGGTAAAATTAAAGCAACAACTACTCAAGTAGAGCCATGGGGATAGAAGAGAACTTGAAAGTTCAAGCAAAGTAGTAAACGACAAAGAACAAACAAGATCCTGATCGGAACCACTAAGAGAGGAAGTCAACACCTCCATGGTCGTTGAGGCCAAATAGACAATATCAACTATTGTTGAACGAAAAATGATTAGAGTCCTCACTTATGGAGTTTGTTTCGCCTTCAACACTATGCTCCCTATGTCATTAATCACAAGTAAAAAAATTGGAAGGAAAACAAACTCCATAAAGGAGAAGATATGTCATTGATAGCCTGAAATTATGACTTTGGGAGGGGGAGGGGATACAATATAATTTTCAAAATTTTAATGTCAGCGAAAGATTAATGATTAGTTTATGTTCCACCACTTACTGATGAGATTTATTATTTTGGTTATTATTTGGGTTTGTTAGATGTCCAACCTGTTTCAAAGATATTCGAACTGTCCGTGGAGTAGTATATCCTGCGTTTATAGATGCACCTTCTGCATTTAGTTTGCTCGAAACTGTTTTATGGTCTTCTAAAAGTGTGATGGATGACTACGTATCCATTCTTTCAAATATTATCGGGTGAGGGTGAATGTAAGAGGATTACTGCTGCTGCGCGTCGTGGTTTGGCATCTCGTGGTTTGGAATATGGTTCTTTCCTTGAGTTATAAAATATCATATATTTTCTTATTAATTATTTCGGTGTTTAGTTCTTTTAATATTATCTTGGTTTGTTGTAATAACTTTAGATTCTCATGGTTTAATAATTTTGATTTTATAATTTATAAAGCTATATTTTGTTTCTTGTATTTTAAATATATTACATTTTTTATCTACTAATTTATCAAATCTCAAATATGATATATAAGTCTTTTTAAATAATATTATCCCGCGCAGGGCGCGGGTACCACACTAGTTCTACAAACAATTATTAAACAAAAGCTGTAAAATATTATTATTCACACAATATCCAATAAACTTAAAAATTGCATAAAAATGTAATAGATTTTGAAACAAACAAACGCCTTCAAAACATCTTATTTTATGAAACCAAAGGGAATATTACACACAACGGAAAGTTTTCTAGTTCGCTTTCCAGGTTGAGAATAAGGGAAATATCCAGCTAACGCAGTCTTGATGCATTCGAGATAGAAACTTGACCAAACTAGACTGATTTCAAATTACTTGATAACGCTCATTCTATCACTGGCTCGTAATGCCTTAGCCACACTCCAGTATAAGCCTATGCAGCCACACGATACAATGAGCCATGAGCAAAAAAACAACCTTTTGATATATCAAAGATGTATGTATCTATGTATAATATATTACACATTAGCCTTAAGAAACCTCTTTTGGTCATTGATCTATTTAAAAGTGTAAGTATCTACGTATAAATGTATATATTACCAGTGAGCAAAAAAAAACATTGTATAAGTAAACTCATTGATCTATGAAAGAGTTTATTTTACCTGTTGGGGTCTTACGATCCTAGTGTCAGGATCAATTAACGACTCACACCAGTGTGACAAGTATCCAGCCATACGCGCAACTGCGACGAACTCTCGTGGGATTTTCATTGCCCTGTGTTTTGTTTTACCCATTTCAATTACCAACACAAAAGTTTCAACAACTCATTAGCAAGAATATGTTCGATTGACTCATCCATATCTTACCTATAGATCAATCCAGTGTAGAAATCAACATTTGGGTAAATCTTTCTCTTAACAAAATATTCGTCAGAGAGTGCTGCCTTCTCTAGAGCAATTGCTACCTGAAAACATCATACATCAAAATATTTCTTAAACCAAACCATCTACTGGTAGAGATAAAGTGAGCTCAAGGAAATTAAGTACCTCGATCAGAGGATCTTTTTCGACAATGGAGAACACTTCTTCCGCCAATTTCGTGATGAGTTTTGCTCTTGGATCGTAGTTTCTGTAAACGCGGTGTCCAAAACCTGATATCTTTCTCTTCCTGAGAGAAAAGAGTTTAACATTAATGGAACAACTCATAACAATCAAGATATTTTTAGTCTTAAAATACCTATTCTTCACGCTTTCAATGAACTCTGGAATGTTTTCAACAGTCCCAATCTCTGATAACATCTTAGGCACAGCCTCAATTGCACCACCATGAAGTGGACCGTAAAGAGCTCCGAGAGCTCCCGCAACGACAGTGTACACATCAGCACCACTATGTATAAACAATATTAATTACAAAGAGAAATACACTATGTATAAACAATACTAATTAAAAAGAGAAATTCCTTAAAATACCAGTAATAGAAGTTTTTGTTCCAAACATATCATCATTAATTTTGTTTTTCCGAAAATACCACAAAATTTTATTTTTTCTAAAAATACCAAAAACACCAAAAATGGTTTATATTTAAAATTTTGGGTTTAGATTAACTATTTTAGGTTTAATGTTTTGAAAGCGTAAAGTTTAACTTTAGTTTTGTGGAATTTTTGAAAACATAAAATATTAGTGGTATTTTTAGAAAAGAAAACTAATGGTGCTATTTTTTTAAACAAAACGGCAATGTCAATGTGTTAGTTTGGAGAATTCCCCGTTTAAATAACATACAGTAAAACCTCTATAAATTAATACTCGATAAATTAATAATCACCATAAATTAATAAATTATCCCGGTTCCGAGTTGGGCCAATATAAAAATTTGCGAAATTCGATAAGATGATAAGATAATAATTTTTTTGAAATTCCCATGTAAAAATATAGTCCCAATAATATCATAAATTAATAATCATGTATAATTATGCATATATATATAATTTTTTTGGCTTATGTAACTTTTTATTTTACTTACTATCTCAAACAAACTTTTATGATTGTTTTTTCGGTATCCAAAACTTATGATAAGTTATAGACACAATAATTGATTTTGTACACATAATTTTTTCCAAATGTATCATAATATATATCGTTGCTGACTTTATCATCAACATTGAGAATTTTCTCTCTAAATTTTGTACTATTAATGTGTATTAATTTTAAATAGCTATTATATTATGAAGTTAATATTTATTCTAATACAATAATAAAAAAGTATAAATCATAATCTCAAGTTAATACATATTATTTTTACAAATTAGTTTAATTAAATTCTTGAACAGAATATCATTTGAATTTTGTTAAAGAAAATAATTACCTAAAACAGGTATATATCTCTATAAATTAATATTTATTAATTTATCGATTAATTAATATCTCTCTAAATTAATATATTTTCAAAGTACCAACATTATTATTTTATAGAGGTTTTACTGTATCTCATTATCAGACTCAATGAATCTCTAATCATTGATAAGTACCTAGATGCAAGATGCCGAGCAGCAGCAGTAGAACAGTTCATTTCATGTTCAGCATGCAATATAAAGATGATGTCCAACACTCGAGCTAGCCGAGGATTCGGCTTGTAAGACCTATTTCCCCTGTTACAAACACATTTGAAGCTACTAGAAACGGACCTAAACTGACCAAAAGCAGTAATTTGGATAACTAGTCTCTTCAAATGCAAGTGTTTTGAAACGACAAGCCTACATTGAATCCAGCATATAGAGGAAATTCTCTGCATAAGAAAGGTTGCTCAAAGGAAGAACATGAGGCTTGCCTACCGTCTTCAAATAAGCAGCCACTACAATTGTTGGTGCCTGTAGACACCAACTAGTTCAGAGTCTGGTTATACAATTAAGGGACCAAATCAACAGACAACAATACCTGCCCAAGGATACGAAAAATCTGTTTATCACAAACTTGTTTTGACTTGTAAATATTGTGGCCCTGCATACAATGAGAATTCCGGTGAAATCAAAAACACAAAAATGAATTTTTGAAAAAACACATCTTTATACAACTGACGTTGAGAGAAGGATTTGCATCATAATGAAAGATGGAAAGTGTACTCATCGCGCTGACAATAATACTCGCTGGATGTGCATCATGAGGCATGGACTGAATGATATCCTGCGAAAACATTCGGAAATAAAGCTCAACTCGAATTGATGCTATTAAAGACGACATCAAGATTCTCTTACTATGCCTTGATGGGCATGATAAACATGGTTTACAAGCAAGATAAAAATTTATACGCCCTTGGTTTCATAATATAAGATGTTTGGGAGGTTTTTCTTTGTTTCAAAATGTAATTTTTGTTTTCACATTCTATACAATCTATAACTTTATTAGATATTGTGTGTCCAATAGAATTCTATAGTCTCTTTTATATTTGCTTAATGTTTTATTGTATCTATTAAATCATATTTTTTAAAGTAAAAATAATTTTTTAATCTCCACGTTTTTAGCTAAAATCTTATATTTTCAAACGGATGGAGTACTTAAAAAGAAACCGTTTTCGAAATCCTTCTTTGGTTTGGAATTTAGACTACTACGAAAATCTGTATGACGAAAGAGTAGAAGAAGTTCACCAATACTCCTTGTGGCACTTTTGAATGCTGAGAAACAGAAATCTCCCAATCAGCTAGCTGACTTTGAGAAGGTAAATTCCCATAAACTGCAAGAACAAAAACAAGATGAAATTTTTATATCCAATCAACGAGACTATGATCAAACATTTTGCTTGTCCAAAAACTAAAGAAATAATAAGCAACATTAAGAAGAAGAAGCTACAAGATGATGATCAAGACTTACTGAGGAGATAAGCAACCTCAATAAAAGTACTTCTCTCAGCCAATTCTTCAATTGGATATCCTCGATAACGTAGGATTCCTTCATCTCCGTCAATGTAAGAAATGGAAGATCGAACAGGAGCCGTGTTGAAATAACCTGGATCGTATAACTTAATCCCCTTGTCATCTTTCCCCATCGTTATCTGCTCACCAAACATGTAAATCCATCTCTAAGCTACACAATTTACAACAACAAATTAATCTCTTCTAGTACTAATGAGACCAATAATTTGACATCAAAATTCAGATAACAAAATAAATAAGATTATCAATTACAAATGTGTTGTTTGTTTGTACATCTAGACGGTCCATCTAGATGTAGATGACAGATGATGTTCGTTTTAGTACAATTAAACACATCATCCTCTGAGATTACATTTTCCCGCCAAAAAAAATCCGTCAAAATCGTAAATTTTTGTGTTCATGCCAAAACTGTAAATTACGATTTTGGCGGGAAAATGGCACCATCCAGATAAACAAACGAACAACCCCAAACTCGTTATATACCTTCTTGAGATCAACGGATTTAACGGTACCCTCCTCTGAGACTTGGACTTGATAATTCTGTCCCGTTCGTTCATCCAGGATCGACAAGATTCCCTTAAGGGATCCATGTGGATGTGGTGCAGAAGTCGTGTAAGCCGATGTGCACCATGACTCGATTGCCGGCAAGACCTGTCCTGATCCGATGGGGTCAGATACGGCCAAGTTGGCAGAGAGAACGGCTAATTGACCATTCACTTTCTCCGAAATCTCCATTTTCAGCTGAAAACAAAAAATATGAGTAGGATTCAAAGAAATGAAGAGAAGAAGATGAAGAAACCAAGTGACTTGGCTTATAATTATATAGCATTTAAATATAGCATTCACACTTGTTGTCTTATACTTTTGTGGTGAAGCCAAGAAACCAAGTGACTTGGGTGATTGGCGTGAAGCTCCAGTATTTATATCCACTCTACTTTTGTTTTGGGTGTGCCTTTTGATTATTTTAAAGTCTGTGACAGTTACACTTTCTTATTAGTCAACCTCTTCCAGGCTCTGTTTTTGTTTACCGCCAAATTTTATATTTTGTTCATCAATTCTCACGATTCTTTTTCCTCATTTTTAAATGGAAATATTATTTGCAATAAGAAACTTCAGGCAAATTATAAATAGCGTGCAAGGAAGATCATTTCAAAGATTAAATTATAAATAGAGTGCAAGTAAGATCATTTCACATATTAAATTATAAATAGCAGCGTGCAAGTAAGATCATTTCAAAGATTAAATTATAAATAGCGTGCAAGTAAGATCATTTCAAAGATTCATGGAATAAAAGTCTATGTTAATCATTGTTGACCTAAAGTTAATTAATGTTTTTATACCAAGACGTTTGAGGTTTGATTATTAGAAAATGAGATTTATTACAATTATGCAAATTAATGGAAGCAATCATATAAGAGATTTTTAACGTAATGTAAGTAGAGTCATTCACTAGGATTCTATGCATTGAAAGTGTATGTCATTAGCATAAAGCAGGAGGTTTCGTATATCTTAGTACTACATAAGGATCGGATCTCATAATTTGTAAACAAATTCTATGTTATTTTTGTAGTGAAAATTCAAATGGTTTAAGTAAAATATATGTCAGAATCCCAATTTTATTACAAATGATGAGAACTGTTACAAAAATATGTCATAATCCCTCTTTTTTTTTAAATGACCAAATAGGGGTTCAATCTTTTATGAGAGAGATCTCAATTTTCTTATAACTATATTTTGTCCTGCGCCCAAGCGCGGATTTAAATAACTGAATAAATTGATTAATCGATTTTGACATATATAATTTTTTAATATTTAAACGTGTATGACAAAACATATGATTTTCTATTATTTGTAAACGTAGAAAAATGATATGTATTGTGCATAAATGTGATAAAGTTGAATAATTTTGATCAAACCTATGTTTATACTATCAATTTTAATATTTTTATTTTGAAATTAATCAAAAAATATGTAAATATTATTTATTTTAATATATTTTACATAGAAATTGATCTTCATTAGTCGTGTAAATTATAAAACATATGAGAAATCAGATAAATTTTAGATTTAAATGAATTTGTCCAAATAGATGGAAAACAATATATGTTTTTCAATAATGAAATGTATGTTGTAAATGTGATTAAATATATATAGTAGAGACATATCATAATAAAAACATTTGTATAATATATTAATCTAAAAACATAAATTCACAGTTATAAATATAATAATTAAAAACATGTTAATAGATAAAAAAAAAATGGATGTTATAGTAAGTCTAAAATAATACATTTAGTTGGTTTGAAGTTTTAAAAGCACTATAACCTGCATTTACATATGCATACGGGGACAATTGCGGTCAATGTTTAAGCTTCAGTTTAGGACTCACACTTGCTGCCCTCATTAGAACTGTTTCGATGCTTTAACATTGCTGAAGTAGAGAGCCAACCATGCTTTGATCTGTCACTTTGAAAGTCTCTACTTGCTTGACACTTGTTTGATCTGCTTTTCATCTTTGTGAATTTGAACTTAATTGAATGAAATCTTCTCACTTTTGGACTTTGAAACAATTCTGTGGATAAAAACTTAGCATTCAAATCTTGTTTACCTCATTTTTACCACCCTCTTCTTGGTTTGAATGGCCATCCTGATCCAAGTTCATCTTTTGAATGAGGATGGTACCAAACCCTTTAAACCAAAACCTTTTATTCAAACCCTTGCATATGTTCTTGAGTGAAGCCTTTTTCTTAAGTGTTGCATTAGTAAAATCTTGCAAGCATTAGAGACGACAAGGCAAAGTTTCCAATAGGCTAGTTTCTTGTGTTTAAGACTAGCCGTAGGTGGGGAAACAAAAATGGGTTGTGATTTACTGTTTTATCTTTTGGGTCAGTGGTTGAGTTTAAAAAGGAAAAGATTGGAGAAATAGAGAAAGACAAGCCTAGAGAGAGTTTAAAAGAAAAGTGAAGATAGCTCTAGTGTAAGTCAAAAGAAAGTTTAGCCTTCTCATCGATCAATTCAAAAAAAAAAGTGAAGATACATATGTTAGAGGGGCTAAGCTAGGTACTGAAAGTAATGAACAGAGTTAGGCAAATAAAAAAAAAAGGTAAACTCCCTAGGTCTTGAATCAAAGAGAAAGAGAAGAAAAGAGTCTGGTGATAGTTGGTATTTGGCCAAAAAGGGCCAATGGATACACTTGGGAAAGGAGAGAGTGAGAGATTGCATCACAGGGAGTAAAGGGTAGACAGTGGATTCCTAGTCTTATATGCCTCAATTGTTTCTTTTCTGTCTTGATTTTACATAGTGTGAAACTTGTTTTTGAGAGTTAACCACCATCAAAGACTTTGAACCTTCTCTAAATTTCATTTTCCAGTTTTTTCTGCCTTGCCAAACGGTATTGATTCAATTTCCAATTGTGAGACCGCACTAAACACTTAAATGAATGTTAAAGAGATGAGATAGTAGTTGATTTGTGATGGGCATGGAAAAGTTTTCTTAAGTAAGATTTGTTGAGCATCGACTTGGTTCTCTTTAGGACACACTTGTGAGCATCTTTACTGTCTCTTTATGGTACTGTATCCCTGTCTTTAAACCCTTTCTTTAGGGTTGCATTCTGATGTTTGCTTGCGGACAAGCAAAAGGCAAGTTTGGGGATTTGATATGTTCATATATTTACACTACTTATGTACATATTTGCATGTCTTTATCATTTAATTAGCATCATTCTGTATCATATAGGAGCATTTTAGCTCTACTTTAACTTAGATTTGCATCTTAGGGTCCTAGGTTAGTGTTTGTACGTATTTCCTTTCTTTTACCCTTTTTCAGGTGGTATTCGTGCTATAATGGAGTTATCTGGCTAATCAGAGCCTACAAGATTTGAGTGGAGTGCTGAGGAATGGGAGCAAGGGCAGTGGCAAGGTTCTGGAGCTAAAGGAGGAAGCAGAGGAGTAGATATCGGTTATCACTTATCAGGGCCCGCCGATAAAACACACCTGAAACAGCGGAAAGATGGAGTCTCATCAAACATACTGAAGTTCGTGACTTAGGTTGAGAACCAGGATATCAATGCCCCTAAACTAGTGCACAGATGTCCCAGGTTATCCTCTTGTCAAGATGGAGCATCAAGACTCTCCGATCGTTGGATCAGACGTGCCATATCGTCTGAAGAATAAGCTGAAGACATCGATATCCACTGATATCAGCACAAACCGATGAAGAAGACCGATAACTTGTGCCTAACTAGGATGCAGTGTCGTGACACGACAGTGGGAGGACGCACTGGAACGGCACCGGATATCTGTCACTTCCCGATATGGAGTGACCGATCTTTATCGTATTTTGTTGACTCTTTCGGGTCAACCGTTGACTATTGCTGGATGATATGTTTCCTTTCCGGGTCGACCTGGGTACTGTTATAAGAAGCTATAAATGTGTTCTTAGCCCCTGAAAAAATCTAAGTCTCCTTTTTCTTTCCTTTAACGCTTTCAAGGCTTTCCTTTTAAGTTGTAGCTACAATCGACCCTTAGAGAATCGATACGTCGGTATTCTAAGTTTTTTGCTTTATAAATTTTTAATCTTTAGCTTAAAGTTTCAATTATTGTTTGAGAATCGTTTCATTTCTAGATTTTACTATACGCATACCACTCGAGCTTAGTCATGGCTTGTTCTGTAGTCATGAGTGAGTAGTCTCTTTGTTGAGCTGCGGGTTGGTAGATTTAGGGGCTTTAGAAAGTGGCTAACATTATTCCGGGTCATTCATGAAGTGTTCTCAAGTTTAGGTTCAAGTTTAGGTTGAGCTTAAAACTTAGTTCTTGAATCGTTTCTTGAATCGTGATGATAGGTCGAACCCCAGCCCGAAAAATATTTGTGGGAATGCATGAACGACCTTTTGCTTGGCTTCGTAATCTTTGACTACGAGGGTTGTTGTTGAGGTGCTAAGTGAGCTTATTGGAGCTTGACCGTTTATGCTTGGAGAGTACTTATATCTAGCAGCAAAAGTTAGTTAGATATTCGTATTCAACAAAGTGATTACTGCCACGAAAGTGGACTAGTTTGATTTCATGCTCCATGCTTGTAAAATGAACCTTCATCTTGAGACCCTTAACTTTATTAGCCATGATTTATCGCTCCTTTATCAGTTGTCAACCCGTTGCTCAATATCTCCATTATCATTGCATTCACATCAAGTTTCCATTCGTTTCTCGTATTGCTGCATTTTCATTTAATTCATCACAACCGAACCAAACCCTTGTTTATGCTTTGGCTTAACCAAAATTCTCCATGGTTTAGTACTCTAAATGCTAATCTTCCTTGTGTTTGAACCTATGCTTGCTGCAATTGAATCATGAGTTAGGTTGTTAGGTTGTTAGGTTTTATTTGATAGAATACCTTCTCATCAGCAATATCTAGAATAGCTTCGAGAGATTGAACTTGGATTGATTTTTACTTGAATATCACTTGATTTACCGATCATATCTAGTTTAAGTAAGCTTGGTTTCACATAATTGCGAGAGTTGTGTGTGAGATGGAGTGAACATATCAAACCCAATTTGGAAATTGCATCTTTAGACTTATGATTGTCTTACGAGAGTTGAATGATTACATATTTTGAAGATAGTTAATTATTGCTACGAGAGGAGGATGATTATAATAAAATGGTTTGAGTTCATAAAAACTGAATCCTGAATAAATCAATCTGTCACCCCTAAAGAACTCCCTAATGCCAATGTTAATTTAATTCATTTGCTTATTATCCACCTTTGTTTTGTTCGATTATCTCATCTCAACAAACCCCATTTTCCGTTTTAGCTTTAGTCTTAGTTTCATAGAATTGTCGTGTATACTTGGTCTCTGTGAATTCGACCCCTTAATAATTCGATTGATTGACTGTGCACTTGCAGTTTAGGTTGTATTAGTTTGGGTAAAACTTATTTACTTCATCACCGAGCACTTTACAATGTGTTTATGTGATGGGTCGATGGCAGACACTTTTTCTGCACAAATCCGGGTTTGACCCGATAGTGAAGTTCGAAGATGTTTAGTAGGGATATATTTATGCCAAAGGAATATTATTTTAGACATAATTTTGGAAACATGCTTGCGTGGTGTCAAACCAGTTTCATTACCTCTGGAACAAATTCAAAAGCTTGTCGTTGTTGAGGGTAAACCTATGGCCGAACCTTCACATTATCATCATCTGGTTGGTGGACGTTATCGTCGTCTGATTGGTAGAGTGATTTACCTGGATGTTACACGTCTTGAGATGTCCTATGTTATTCCTATTTTTTCGTAGTTCATGAGTAATCCAAAGTCTGCTCATTGGGATACAACCATTCGAGTTGTGTGCTATCTCAAGCATAGTCTCAAACAAGGTATTCTTCTTTGTGCTAACACATATTTTACTCTCCCGGCATGGTGTGATACAAATTAAGCAGCATGTCCTTTGACACGACGGTCTCCTACAGGCTGTTTTATTTATATTGATGATTCTCTTTTGTATTGGAAAACAAGGAAACATGATGTTGTCTCTCGCTCCTCTACTAAAATATTATATTGATGAACGGCTGATGATATATTCAAATTTGCCCTGAGCTACTCTCTCAAATTAAGAGATCGTTGTAGTACTTAGGGGTCGAATCCACAGGGAACCGAATCACACAAACAACTAATGAATTCAAATTATACTAAGTAAATATGTGTTAAAATTAAGAAAATAGTAAAACAAGGCAAGCAGATTATGATTTAGGTTCTAGTAATCAATGAGACAAAAGAGTTAGGCATTGGGTAATTCTCAGGAATGAATCGAAATCAAGGATAAAAGACTATCAGGATTTGATTAAACACAGTTCTAGAACTCAAACACAAGTGTAAAACCAATCAACTTTCGTTGCAGAAATTTTCTATGACTAAATTCCTAAATTCCAAATTTCTTTGCAAATTCAGTGAATGAAGACAAGCATAATTAAGTTCAAGTTCGATTATTCACAAAATTACTAAGCCAAATTTCTTTGCGAATAGATAATTTTGCTCATCTAAGATTAGGTCAGGTTCTTTAATAATACTTTCGCATCTATCAAATCAACCTAGGGTTTCCAATTTCAGTTGGCCAGTCCTAAAATCAGAGTTATAGCAATCTAGATGAATAACATATAGATGAATCCTAACAGAGTCTCAATCCTAACAATTTCCCATCAAACCCTTGAATCCCCAAAACCTAACAAGTAAACTACTCAGACATAGATGAAGAAAACATCATGAATGAAATAAATTGCATTTAAAAAGATAGAGTTAGAGATACATAAAGGGTTCGAAAACTCTGTAGAAATCTCTCCCAAAAGCTCTCCAAATCCAAGTCTCACTAGAAAACAAGATCCCTCCTAAACAATGGCTAAAAACTCGAATAAATAGGTCTAATCACGTTTTTGGTTCAATCTCTATGACAAAACCAAGTCAAAATAGGAAAAACTAGAATTTCCTTTTTCTCCAGCGAACCGGTCGGTTAAGGGCAGATTGACATGTCGTCATTAAAACTTGCATAACTTTGGATCCAACCATTGGAATGACCTCAAATATCTTCCAAATGAAAGCTAACTCAATGTTATAGCGTGTGTCAAAGTTTCAGCTCGATCCGTCGGGCTTGCGTCGATCGATGCAAGAAGGAAATATCGACTCCGACTTCATAACTTTGGCTACTCTTTCCACAATGCTTCAAAACCCTCCAAAGGCTCCCATTATGCTCAAAACGTACGGAGACCTATACAGACGTGAAAAGACTCGAAAAATACCAAAAAGACTCTATAAAATGGACTTATATCATGGCCAAAAATCGGTAAAAACCATGATATATCAACTCCCCCAGACTTAGCCTTTGCTTGCCCTCAAGCAAAACATAAACTAAGAATGTGAAAGAGGTTTGAAAACGCAGAAACTTACCTTCCTTTAGATCACCGGACTGACTCTTTCAACCAGTAATCCACATAATGCAGAACCACCCCAAAGTCAGACCACCATGTACTTCTCCACAGACATTCGCACCCTCTCGAATTCATCCACAACTTCACAGCATAATCCGCTAGTCTTCATTGCTGGGTTTCAATGATCTCAATGCCAAGGACCTTCTAGACTCATTCTCATACTATACCATGACAGTGAACCAGACAACACTTGGTACTCTTTCTCTCCCCCAGACTTAATTGATTTTCTATATTTTTTTTTTTTTTATTAATGTTGGATACTCAAAAGCAGTGCTTTCACTACTATTGTTCCTTGTGAGGAGACAGGGTCATGAGATCGCTCGTCCTCTACATCCGTTCTAAGGGACTCAGACTTCTGCTTTTGAGTTCTGGGTTATCACCCCTTGAGTACTGACTCACTGGAATTTTATTTCCTCATCTTGTACTCAAGAACTATCATATCATCCCAATCATTTTTTTTTTTTGACAGAGGGAGGAGAGTACCATTACTTTAACAGAGGTTGCACTTGTCAGGTATGAATGAGGAGTCAAGCCCTATGAACACCAATCACAAAGAAGACCGTTGAATAGCTCGAACTTGGTGGATTATACTGGAAGTAACAGACGTTTCCAGTTAACTGGTCAGCCCTAGGATTTCCCATTAGTCTGATTCTGAAATCGATCCTGGAAAAATGGTCACACAACTGAAAGAGACAATCCACTAAATTAAGAGAAGGGTCATAGTTTCCAACTGACAATTTTGACTCAATAAAATGTTTTGACTGACTCTCAAAAAGAAACATTAAGTTAGCAACTACCTCCCCCAGACTTAAACAACACTGTCCCCAGTGTTATTCAAGCTGAAATTGGTAAAGAAAAGATAAAAATGAAACACAATATAAAACAAAAATAAGTAAACTTACCAGTGGGTTGCCTCCCACTAAGCGCTTGTTTTTAGTCTTTAGCTTGACTGTGTCAGGACTTAGGCCTTTGGTGGATCTTTGAGGGGTCTTATGTTTCCCTCATCCGTTGTATGGTTCGCCTTTTCAGACTTACAAGGAACAACACCAGGAAGGAGCTTCATAGTGTTTTCTAGCATCTCTTGGATAACTTCCTCTCCTTTCTCCCTTAACTCCAAGGGGATGATAATTCTGAACTTGGAAAAAGGTTTAGAAGTCATTTTGCGCTTGGACTTTGTCGGTTTTGTGATTCCATCAGATTGTAGAGATATAGGAGTTGAAGGGGAAGCATTTAGGATCTTCTTCGTATTACCTCTAGGGTCTAAACACAGCTTTCCTCCATTAGTAACAGTCATACAAGAACTCTCGATGACAAGAACTGAAGGGTAGAAGACATTCTTGTTGATCTTGGTGAAGGAGATTCGTTGATTGGGAAAATCCACAAACGCTCCCACAGTTGCAAGGAAAGCTGCACCCAGAACCAGTGGTTTATTGCTACCCTTTTTCGACTCTATAACGTGGAAATCTGCAGGAATAAGGCAATCTCCTACTTGTAGCAACAAGTCAGGAATGAACCCTTTAAAAGTGGTAGGGGAACCGTCAGCAAGCAAGATGGATAACCTCGAAGGTTGTAGATCTAGAATCCCTAGCCTCTTTGCCATAGTCTCGGACATAACATTTACATTAGCTCTAGTGTCACAGAGAGAATTAAGTAATTTCACACCGTTGATTGAGCAAGGAACAACGAACATCCCTGGATCATCAATTTTTTTTCAACTTCCTCAGCGGTGGTTGAGCATGCCTCCCTTTCTCCTCTGGTGCTTTGGCTCGCATAGCTGATGGGTGTGGTACGCTAGGCTTGTAGACCTTTTCCTCTGCATTAACCGAAGTCTGCAACGAAATTGGCCTCTCCTGGGTCTCGCGTCGATCGACACCAGTAGATTGTGTCGATCGACGCATCTGTGTCGATCCTGTGTCGAGCTTGGTCGATGCGAGTCCGATTGCGTAGACTCCCTTACCGAGATTGTTGACGTGCGTCGATTAACACAGGTCCTTTGCGTCGATCGATGCAGCTCCAGCAGATTTCGTATTCGCAATTTCTAAGGGGTGTGTCGATCGACACACACCTGTCGTGTCGATCAACGCAGATCCTGCAATCTCCAAGTTTGAGATTTCTTCAAGCTCCACGATCTCGTCCTCCTCGAGACCCTTCGCATAAGCTCGAAGCACCTCTTTCTCACTCCCCAAAGTGATCGCATTGACATGCAGTCTTGGGTTTGTGTCAGTCTTGTTTGGAAGAAAACCCTCTTGTCTTTTTACCGACTCCGCCGTTTGAGCTACTTGTTGATCCAACGTCTTCATATGAATGTTCAGCTGCTCGATTTTCCCATTGAGATCAGTGTACATGGCATCCATCTTCCCGTTAAAGCTAACAGTCATCTTCTGTTGACCCTCCAAGATTTGCTCTAGCATAGACTTCATCTCACTATCCGTAGATTGAGCAGGAGGAGTCTGGTAAGAAAAAGTACCATAATTCCTTTGGTAGTTGTTGCTCTGAAACGGCTTCTGGAAATCATTCCTCTAATACCCTTGCTGACCACCAAACCTCTGACCCTGATAACCAGCTCCATTGATGTAGTTAACATCCCTTTCCTCTGGCTCGAAAGTCTCCACTTCTTGAGCGAACTGCATTGACTTCTTCCCAACTAGAAGGTTATGCACTGAATCTATCTTGGCATTTACCTCAGCAATCTAGCTTCCATCCATGTTGCCACCCAGCTTTTTCCTCTCGAAGTCTGCATTCTTGGTACTATTGCTAGAAGCCAAGTTCTCGATAAGCACAAGTGCATCCTCTGGGTATCGAGTGTTGAAGTACCCATTAGATGCAGCATCCAACGCCATCTGATAGCGCCAGCCAACTCCTCTGAAGAAGATACCCAGCAACTGAACATCACTAAAGCCGTGATATGGATAATCCCTCTGATAGGCCTTGAATGTCACCCAAGAAGCCTTGAATGCTTTAGTCGGTCCTTGTTTGAACATAGAGATCTTTGTCCTCAGATCCTCGGACCTTGCCTCATCAAAGAAGTTGTTGAGGAAAGCATTCTTGGTGTCCGCCCAAGTGGTCAGAGATCCTGGCTCTAACTGCTTCAACTAGTAGGCCGCTTCTCCACTAAGAGAATAAAGGAAAAGCTTGCAGTAGAGGTAGTCGCTTGAGACTCCATTAGCCTTGATGCTAGATGCCAAGTCCTCGAACCTCTCTATGTGATCCATGGGGTGCTCAGATGACAGACCATGGAAAGGATGCTGAGCTACAAGCGCAAAGTACGCATGTTTCAGCTCGAAATCATTCCTCTGGAAGGCAGGAGGACGAATCGCACCCCTATTGGCATAGAACTCATTAGGCCTGTTGTACTCTCCCAGAGTACGCCCACGCGCAGCAGCTGCTGCTGGCTCTTGGCGCTGTAGAACCTGTTGCTCAGGCTGCTCCAAAATTACAGCTCCATGTTCATCTAACTTATGACCCTGAGCATTGTACCTCTGACCCTCTAAATCCTGAAGAACCTCATCTTCATCTCTGATCAGAACTAAAGGATTAACCATCGTGGCTACCTTTTTTTGCTACTCGGTTAGCTCGCTCTAAAACTCCTAACTCAGAAACGAAATCCACTAACTCTTGATTCTTTTTGCTTCTGGTCTTGCGATTAGGCATGCACCTGAAACACACAAAAATAAAAGAAAACGGAAGTAAGTAAACAAAAATTAAAACTTAGACAAAATTCTAAAATCAAAAGTCGATTGGTGAAATCAATTCCCCGGCAAAGGCGCCAAAATTTGATATGCGCAAATTTGCCCTGAGCTACTCTCTGAAATTAAGAGATCGTTGTAGTACTTAGGGGTCGAATCCACGGGGAACCGAATCACACAAATAACTAATGAATTCAAATTATGCTAAGTATGTGTTAAAATTAAGAAAATAGTAAAATAAGGCAAGCAGATTATGATTTAGGTTCTAGTAATCAATGAGAGAAAAGAGTTAGGCATTGGGTAATTCTCAGGAATGAATCGAAATCAAGGATAAAAGACTATCAGGATTTGATTAAGCACAGTTCTAGAACTCAAACACAAGTGTAAAACCAATCAACTTTCGTTGCAGAAATTTTCTATGACTAAATTCCTAAATTCCAAATTTCTTTGCAAATTCAGTGAATGAAGACAAGCATTAAGTTCAAGTTCGATTGTTCACAAAATTACTAAGCCAATTTCTTTGCGAATAGATAATTTTGCTCATCTAAGATTAGGTCAGGTTCTTTAATAATACTTTCGCATCTATCAAATCAACCTAGGATTTCCAATTTCAGTTGGCCAGTCCTAAAATCAGAGTTATAGCAATCTAGATGAATAACATATAGATAAATCCTAACAGAGTCTCAATCCTAACAATTTTCCATTAAACCCTTGAATCCCCAAAACCTAACAAGTAAACTACTCAGACATAGATGAAGAAAACATCATGAATGAAATAAATTGCATTTAAAAAGATAGAGTTAGATATACAGAAAGGGTTCGAAAACTCTGTAGAAATCTCTCCCAAAAGCTCTCCAAATCCAAGTCTCACTAGAAAACAAGATCCCTCCTAAACAATGGCTAAAAACTCGAATAAATAGGTCTAATCACGTTTTTGGTTCAATCTCTATGACAAAACCAAGTCAAAATAGGAAAAACTAGAATTTTCTTTTTCTCTAGCGAACCGGTCGGTTAAGGGCAGATTAACATGTCGTCATTAAAACTTGCATAACTTTCGATCCAACCGTTGGAATGACCTCAAATATCTTCCAAATGAAAGCTAACTGAAATAAGGCAACCCTTTTGCGTCGATCGATGCAAGAAGGAAATATCGACTCCGACTTCATAACTTTGGCTACTCTTTCCACAATGCTTCAAAACCCTCCAAATGCTCCCATTATGCTCAAAACGTACGGGGACCTATACAGACGTGAAAAGGCTCGAAAAATACCAAAAATACTCTATAAAATGGACTTATATCATGGCCAAAAATCGGTAAAAACCATGATATATCAGCTAACATCGTACATGAGCCCTTGTGGACTTCCAACATTTGACATTGTGATCACCGCACCTATACCAATTCACTCTGATAGTCTCTCAGCCATTAACCTAGCAAAAAATCTGGTCTTTCATGCCAAAACAAAGCATGTTTGCAACGATTATCATTTCATTCGAGATGAGATCATTTGCAGAGTTATTGTCACCAAACATGTGTCTATGAAATCTCAACTCGCAAACATCATGACCAAAACATTGGATTATAAGGAATTTGAAAATGTTCTTCAATGGATGTTTGTAACCTCCACACTCGATCTTGAGGAGGTGGGGATGGGTACTAAACCCTATAGTAACCCATTGTATACGTCGTTATAATGTTTATACATAGGTCAAGTTGTAATGTGTATACAAGGTCATTGACCTCATAACTTGATCAATCTCATTATAATCTTTCAAGTTTCTTGAAATAATATTTAGTCAATTCTAAAATACATTATCTTTGGCATAAGTTTTTCCAATTCAGTGTCTTAGAAATATGAATAGATTTCAAACCATTTGTGTTATATTAACAAGAATAATTTTCAAGTTATTTGTGGTTTAATGATAACACAGAGTCTTAACCCTATATAAACTACAGCAAGTACACAACAAATGTTGTAATAATGCAGTGATTGAATCCACAAGGACCAAACATTACACTACAAATCGATAAGAGTGAAACAAAGTTAAGACAAAAATATTATGGTTGGTAGCAAAATAAAAACGAAAATACTCATGGTAATATAATGATTTCGACACGTCTTGAGATGTCCAGTGTCGTGGTTCCAATCACTTTATCTAGAAACCTAAGATTCTAAACTGTCATTTGAATTTAAAATTATAAATTAGCATTAATGAGCAGGTTTGATATGTTCACAAATTGCCTTAGCATCAATTTTCGTTGGCTAAGGACAATTTTCTCACCTATGTTCTATCAAGCAATCTATAACACTTTTGATTAATAAATAAAACCCTAAATCAGAGACTAAATGATTAATTTAGTCTAAGCAATGAGTTCAACAATAGGCGAAGACAACAGATGATAAATTTCTATCTATGTCTGATTCAATTATTCATAAATCCTTTTGAAACTCTAAACCTAACAATGGAATTACTCAGACATGGATGCAGAGAAACAATAAGAAGATGAAAAAATACTTATCATCAATAAAATAGAAATCCAAAATGGTTCAGAAATCTTCTCAGTGATGTACTGTCAGAGGTTCGTTTTCCTAAAGCTTCCAAAGCTAAAAGTATGAATAGAAACTAAAGCGGTGCCTAAACAATGAGTGAAAACCAGAATAAATAGGTAAAATCACGTTCTAGTCGACATCTTTGACAAAACTGAGTCAAATTAGAAAAAACTACAATTTCTTTTTTTCAGCAAACTGGTCGGTTTAGGCAGATTGACATGTCTTCACTAAAACTTCGATAGTAACTTCCCACTGTTGGAATAACCTCAAATCACTTCCAAATGAAAACTAACTCGACTCTCGTCAAAATCTCACGTCGATCCATCGGTATAAAGTCATTCAATGAATGCCAAACTCTTGACTTTTTCTGCTCCTTTTCTTCCAATCTTGTCTCTTTTGCCTTACACTCCATCCAAACGTGTTTTAATTTGGAAAAAATTTAAAGATATAGAAAAGACACGGAAAACTACTGAAAACATTGGTTAGAATGCGTCAAAAAAGCATTACATCATTTAAGTTATTCCAATTCAATGTGTTATTCTAACATAAATAATTTATTTTTGCTTCTGATGATGAACTTGTAGAGAAAAATAGATGGAAGCATACTGTTATTTATAAGACAAACTTGATGGCTTTTTATTTTTTCTTTTGACCCAAAGGACAGGGTTGATTAGTTGGGATTTTTGCTTATAATACCATTTTTTCAAAAAAATGTTCGAAATCTACCATAAATTGAAAAACATTTTAAAATCTACCACAAGGAAGACTGTTCACATAATGAAAAAATATTTACACCCTTAGTTGTGATTTTATAGTATGCATTGTTGTCCACAATAATGTCGTCTTTGTCCACTGTTTCCGTCACCTTCTTTGTCTACGATCATCGACTATATTTTTATCCATGACCACTAGCTTCGTCACAACCCACTATCCACCACTGTCTTCGCCTCCGCTTTGGTCTACAACTGCTCTCCATGTTCATTTTTGTCCATGATCGTCTTTGTTCGCAATTGCCGTCACCTTTTTTGTCTGCAACCGTCGTCTCCGTCATTGTCCAGCAGCGTGTATGTCCACACATCCATTACCATCACAAACCACCAGCTTTTTCCACCACCTTCAGGGAAGCGCCTTAGGTTATCCACCACCAATAGCGTCTCTGTTTTTATCCACCACCTTCTTATTCATAAAGTGAGGGAGACGACGACATAGAAAGAGATCGGGAAAGAGAGAGAGATGTCGAGAAATCCGTTGAGTGAGATCCGTCGAAAGAGAAAGGAAATCAAGGATGATATATGTGTAGGGTAATTTGATAAATTTATAGAGAGAGAAAAGTGTTTGTGGTAGTTTTCGAAGATTGTTTAAAAAAATGGTTTTTATAATTTTCTCTTATTAGTTTTGTGTGTTATAAATAAGATATATTACTGCCAAAAGTAATGGCAATAATAATATGTATATTACACGCATATCATGATCCGTGCATTGTGGTATCGATTTGCTCCGATTGGTTACCAAATTTAAAACAAAACGGTTAAAGAATTTTTAAGCGGTTGTGAAGAAGGTCGGTAAAGAGTATGCGGTTGGAAATGACGGAATTGATGAGAAATCGGTTGAGTTGAAAGAGACGGTTAAAAATAGCTATATGATTGGTTACAAAATATTGAAATATAATGTAAAATATAAATACTGATTTTAAAATTTTAATTTGATTTTGATATGTTTCATAATAAAATAATATATATACACATATATTCTTAAAATGAAAAAGAATATTTTAATTTTTTTTTAAATCCAAAAGCTTGTTTGATAAACAAGGCGGGTGCAAACTTACCTATTTTTGAACGATTCACAAACGCTTTGTTGAATATCTAAACTCAGATTTCAATCATCTTTTTCAATCGTCCGTTTCAACTGCTCGTTTCAAATGTTCGTCTGATTGGTAACAAATGAACGGTTTAACTACTTCATTTTTCAAACGAGGTAACCAATTTAAGCCAATATATTTACATTTGGTCAGTACTATTGCAGCAAAATATAATTTAATGGCTGGATAAGATCTAAAATACCAATGTTTTGCTGCTGCAGAATATACCAATTTAAAAGGAGGATAACTAAGCAAATTCATTTCGTTTTCGACCAAAAAAAAAAAAATTCATTTCGTTATGCAATATACCAATATCTTATTTAAACTAGAGATGCATCAATATTGAATATTGATATTTAATATTTATTTTCTTTGATGTTATGTTTTTTGGAAACTATACTACTCTCTCTGTTTTTAAATAATTAATTTTCTAAAATTTTCACACATATTAAGAAAACATATTAAATTTTAACTATAAATGTATGATTTTTTGTGCTAAACAATTTTCTATAATTTTTAGCCAATACTAGTTCAAAAAAATCAATTAATATGTCTTGAAATTCACAATAATCATAATTACTTAATAAAAAATGTATAGAAAATGTAAAATATCAATACTTAATTATATATGTAAGGATAATTTTGTCCTATATTTATTTTTCTCTGCTACATACCTAATTATATTTTTTGACATATTATTTACCCAATAGTGATATTCTACTCATTAACCCTAAAAAATATTTTACATGAAAAGTGTGAATGTGATATTTTTTGTGAAACAAATAAAATATTGTTTTTAAATTATAAAAACTTGGATTATCCCTAATTATTAAATTGGTGTAATTAATTGTATGATCTGATGACTATACGTGAAGATAGTAGTCTAAATACGTTTTACATAGACAAAGTATATATGGATCTTTTTTTTTGTTTTTTAATTTTATATGGAGCTTTTACACAACAAATATATAGATTTGATTAGAAAATCAATATAGATTTAGTTCCTCTGACTAGGGATGGGACGGATCAGGATATCCTAGAATTTCAGGGTATCTAGATTCGAATCTGAATTTGCCGGATCTGTGGTAAAAGTATCCGGATTTGGATCTGTGACATCCGAAAATCTGGACTCTAGATATTCGACCAGAAATCAGGATATCCGCAGATATCCGAATCCGGATCCAAAATTAATATTAAAAATAAATAAAATAATTAATAAATCTATAAAAATATTTTTTTAAAATAATCCCTCCGTTTCAATTCAGTTGTCATTTCTGGAGGTTTTCACACAAATTAAGAAAACAATTAAATTTTCTGTTTTGCCACTAATTAATACATTATTTTATTTGATATGTGTAGTAAATACATTTAAAAATAGAAAAATTAGTCATATATGTGTATTGAAATTGCAGAATGACAAGTAATATGAAACAAAAAATTAAGTGTAGAATGACAACTAATATGAAACAGAGAGAGTATTAGTTAATATTTTAATGTTATTTTTTAATAATAAATATAATATACTATAAAAAGAAATAAAAATCTATGTATATATATATATATTTATATAAAATAGCTTAATATATATATATAATATGTTTTGAATATATTTAAAGCGTTCGGATCCGGATATCCGGACGTTAAAATTTTGCTATCCGGATCCTCTTTTCACGAATCCTAAATTTGACTATCTTTATCCGGATCCGGACTCCCCGGATCCTAATTTTCGGAGCGATTCCGAACAAAGATCCCAGATAGTAATTTCACCCCTACCTCTGGCATTCAGTTGAAGTTTTTCATATTTGCTCATAACTCAAGTACGTGGTGGGGACACATGAAAACATAAGAGATACTTTAGCCGAAGAGAACAAATAACATTATTTTTTCAACAAAAAAAAATAACAAATTCATTATATAACTAGGGAGTTCTCTCTCCATTTAGAATATCCACATAGGCAAAAAAAAAAAATTTTAAGACATTTAAGTTTCAAAATATTCATTTAATACAAAATAAACTATATTTTTTTATGACTAAAAAGAAAATTAAATTAGAATTAAAACGTGAAAGACTAAGTAGAGTAAAAATAAAAAAAATTGTAAGAGTACACAAGAATTTAGTGATAATATGATAATATTGAAAATTAATATATATATATATATATATATTACACATAATAACAAACAAAATGTGTTTGTGAATTTATAGTTGAAACAGTTAGTAAAAATTAATTGTCGTAACCATACATCTAAAATAAGGATTTTTTTTGTCTTAATAGTATTTTTAAAATCTATATATTTCAAGAAATATGAAAGATTTTTTTTATTAAAAAGTTTTTAACTCAATAAAAAGAAAATCTTACATGTAATCCAATTTCATTTTTTTAACCAAACATTTAACTTAAAAATGATCTTAACTGTTTTATTTGTCAAGTTATTAGGAAAGAATAACATTTAAAAATATAATCAAAATATCTTATATATTTCTTTTCGATGAACAAAAATCAAAATATATATAAACTCACGAGACGAAGATAAATGACAAAAAAAAAATGATAAGTAATCACACTACAAAGACTTATTAGAAAATTATTGATAAATTTTATCTTAAAAATCGTAATTGGTTATTTAGAAACATGATTTATCTAATGATCATATATATATAAGTGTGTAACAAAGTTTTAAGCAAAACTGTATATTTTAAATGGTAATTATCGACATCAAAGTGATTGATAATCACTTCATGCTTTCAAACAGTATTAATACTAAATCAGAAAATTAATTTATTTTATTTTGTATCTACAAACATTGGTTGATTGTCATACATAAATACTAAAGTACTAAATAAATAAAGAGACATAAAATTTATTAAATCTAATAAAATTGTATAACAAAAACTCGCGCATCGCGCGGATGATAATCTAGTCTATTATGTAATAGGAGAGTTTTCTTTCCTCTTAAAGTGTCCACATCATCACTTTGAAGCATTCACTTCATCAAAAAGGAGTGATTACATCAAAATTAAAGTTTAATTATTCATTTATTTCTTTTATCTTTCAATTATTTTTTTCTATTAATTATCACACAACCAAAAAATTTAAATTTACATAAAACGAAAATCAAAAAATTGTACAATACAATGAAATTAAATAGATATTAGAAGAACTAAAATTAAAAAATTGATACGAAAATTGATATAAATATTTTCAACGTTAAAATTCTAGATAAATCATACATCATTTTAAGTACAAAAACAACATACATCTTTTTAAGTACAAAAACAATATGAATATACGGTAAAGATTATGTTTATTTCATAAACTTGAAAAATTTGTAAAACGTTCACATAAAAGAATTAATGATTAAAATTATAGATGAATAACATGAGACAATTCTAAAAGAATAGAAATCAAATGATGATGAATGTTTGAGGCGATTTAATAAAATGATTAAAATGAGGATTGTGAAGTAGAAAATATGATTAGATAGTGAAAAACTTGATGTTTGCTGAAAGATATGAACAATTTCACTTCAAAGAGATGGAAATCGATATATAGTCTTAACGTGTTATATGTGACCAAAGAGAAAGTGAAAAGAGAATAAATTCAGGAAGGAGAACAAGTGTGTTTTAGAAGATATAAAAAATTAAATGAGATAAACAAGTGTTTTATAGCTCAAATAATATAGGCAAGAGACTATATAAAACTTTCATATTCTTTTTACTATGTGAAATGAATGGTTTTTTTATAAAATTACTTTACATATATATATTACTAGACCAGGTTATCGGACTTGAAACCGGCTAAATTTTATTTGGTCGCACCAGTATGATAGGTTGGATGGGAAAAAACATTTTAAGTTGATTAAAAAAAATGGGTTTTTAATAAGAAATCCCATCAACTATCATCAGATCGTAAAAAATCCTCTCAACTATTTTTTTCGTAAAAAAACTTTTAACTATACTTCATTAATGAAATCAACCCTCCGTCTACAATAACATTCAATCCTAATAAAAACCGTTGTCTTTTGTCACAAAAGCGACAAAACGTCTCAAATATTGCCAAAACATCAAATTGTTTACATGAAAACAACACAAAGTGAATCTTATGATAAAAAAACGTGATCGTAGTTGTACTGTAAATCATGATTAATGCTAAACTCATTCAGGAAATCAGCTGCAATCTTAGGTGCACTGTAGAGATTCACCATACCTATTGAATAACATATGTGAGTTTCCTTGTAAGATCTCACTACCATAGACCAACTATTTATTGAAACATATAATCTCCAATCAAAGCGATCTTGAACACAAGTTGCAGCTAATTTCTTCTTTACACACTTTTGTTGTTTTTCTGTAAACAACTTGATGTTTTGATCAAGATTTAAGACGTTTTGTCGTTTTTGTAACAAAAGACAACAATTTTTATTGGGATCAAACGATATTGTAGACGGATGATTGATTTCACTAACGAAGTATAGTTAAGGATTTTTTTACTAAAAAAATAGTTGAGGGGATTTTTCAAGATCCGGCGATAGTTGAAGAGATTTTTTATTAAAAACCCAAAAAATTTCTTAAATCGTACTCGCCGAATCCGTTGTAGTCACATAGAATTACGTTCTAAAATTTAAATTATTATATTTCTATTTCATGATTTATTTTTGACATATTAAAAATAATATCCCAGGCACCGTGGGTGTATAAATCTTAGTAACATATACAAGAAATCCCATATAACAAAAAAAAAAAAAAAAGTCTCCTGTTCAATATAACTGCAATAAGAGAAAATCATTTGCTCTTGAAGGAAACAAGAGAAGACTGTTAGACGTCGTTTCTTTAAGGTCAAGGCGTCGTTTTAGTCTTTCTCGGAAACAAAAAAGAAGAAGATGAAGAGTTTTGAAAGCATAAGATCGATATTCATGCACGCGGATGGTGTAGATTGTATGTTGATGGGATTAGGCTTAATCGGAGCCGTCGGTGATGGCTTCATCACTCCTATTATATATTTCATCTCCGGCATACTACTGAACGACATCGGTGGCTCCTCTTTCAATGATGGAACCTTCATGAAAGACATCTCCAAGGTTTTTTCTCTCTCTCTTTCTTTTCTGCTTTTAATCTCTATCCTATGAAACTAGACATGGTATCCAAGTGGGTCTTGGATTAGCTGCGACTTCTAGGGCCTTCCAAAGTTTG
The DNA here is from genome assembly GCA_964056655.1 of Arabis hirsuta. NCBI lineage: Eukaryota > Viridiplantae > Streptophyta > Magnoliopsida > Brassicales > Brassicaceae > Arabis > Arabis hirsuta. The sequence goes on from OZ053310.1 coordinate 23,135,741, forward strand.
TGCGCTCTTCGTATTTAGATCTCCAACAGAGAAAAATGTTTACGAATAGATGTATGAATTTGGGCTCAAAACTTCTAAATTAATTTTAAACAAAAAAAGTAGACATGGCAAAATAGACCAAACATGGCGTGATGCTTAACCTCTTTATGGTTTTTTGACTTACCATATTACAATAATATATACATGATGTAAAACTTATTCCATTCTACTAGTTGTCAATTGGCTTTGTAACCAAACCATGAACATATTTTTCCGTTCCATTATATAAGATACTAGATGAAGGACTCGCATATATGCGGGTTTGTAATTTATTTTTTTATAAACCAATAGAAAATAAAATATTTAATTGTGGTGAATAAAATTAGAACATCCGTTAATATAAATAAAATCAAAGTAAGAATGTTACTGCAAAACCATTGATCGAGAAGAATATCATTTATTTATTATTTTTATGTTTTTGTTATTTGATTTACAATTAAATTTTATCACATCTTTTAAAATTATTAATTTTTTCTTAGTCCTATTTAAAGTTGGTAAATATTTTTACTTTTAATCTTATTTTACTATTCAAATATGTACTTTGAAAATATTGATGGATTATTTTTCACATTTATATTTGAATTATTTTTCTCTTGAATATTTTAAACCTGCAAAAATCAAAGACGAAAAAACAAAAGACAAAATCACTCTATTTAAATAATAAAACAAAATTGAAAACGTTATTACAAAATCATTTATATAGAATTTTATAAAATATTTATCTATTATATTCTTATATTTTATTTTTTATATTATTTGATTTTAACTAAATTATATCACATATATTCGAGCAGTTAAATATTTCTAATCCTGTACAATAAAGTAGGAATACATTTTACCTCTTTTATCATTTACCAAATTAAGATAGTATTATTTTTAAATAGATAAATCTTTTGAAATGTGGCTAAATCTAATTAAAAACAATATTTTCTACTTGTTTAAATCAAACCGATTGACTCAAACATGCCTCATAAGATTAATTATCTTGTATAAAAATCTGAATTTGCAAAATAAATTACTTTTGCCATTTTAGGAATTATTAAACGTAAAACAAATCAAGCAAAAATTGGAAAAATAAATTATTACACCTCATATCAATGTTGTCAACAACAAACAAAAAATCGAGTTAGAATGAATCATATTAAACTCAGAAAACTAATATATATTGTCATATTCTATTTCACATACCAAAAATATAATAATCTATCGTTTCTGATGAAAAACCAAAACATATAAATTTTATGGAAAATATTATTGAAGTTTTAAATTGCGTAGGATGAAGAGAGAGCATAAAAATATGTAAATAAATATGAAATTTTGGATATTTAAACTTAAACTAAAAATAATTACATGTATATTATAATATCTCAATAGGAAAATGTATTTGATTTATTGTTTTATCTATTTCTATTTAAAATTAAAATATCTAATTGATAAATACAAATAAATAAGTTTTTGTGTAAAAAAGTTTTTTGACATGTGGCAAAATCTAATTGGATTTTTTTTGTTAACACGTGTCAAAATCTAATCGATTAGCTAACACATGTCACGGTCTTGTTAATTATCACATTTGACGCATCAAGCTTTATATAATAAGATTTTAGCCGAATGTGCATGAAATTAAAAAATATATATATAAAGAAAAATTCATTTAGTAGTTTTTTTTTTCACAGTCATTTAATAGTTTTAAAAAAAATATAATTTAACCACTTCTGTAAAAAACTACAGAATTCATAGAAACTACTAAACTATCTTATTTTTATTTTTTTCACAGTCATTTAATAGTTATTTAAAAATTATAATTTAACCAATTCTGTAAAAAAGCATAGAATTCATAGAAACTAGTAAACTATCTTATAAAATAATAACAAAATAAATCTATCCAACAAAGAAAAGAGTACTAACATATCTTCTTTCAATTTACACATTTAACAGAATGCTGTAGCTTTGCTTTATGTGGCTTGTGCAGCTTGGGTGATATGTTTCCTTGGTAAGTCTTTTGATACCATGTTTCGTTCTTTCTTTTTATTATCTAGAAAAAACATCCTCAAAATCACAATAAAATCTTGGGCATTTTAATAGAAGTAATTTCGTGGATGAGTTTTAATACATTAAAACAAAAACAGAAGGATACTGCTGGACAAGAACAGGGGAGAGACAAACAACAAGAATGAGAGAAAAGTACTTAAGAGCAGTTTTAAGACAAGATGTTGGTTACTTTGATCTTCATGTCACAAGCACTTCTGATGTTATCACAAGTGTTTCTAGTGATAGCCTCGTGATACAAGACGTCCTCAGTGAAAAGGTCTCAACTATCTATCTTTACCATTCCGTTCTAATTAATCATGTTTCTTGTTTCTAATATGATTTTGATTTCAAGCAGTTACCAAACCTTTTGATGAATGCATCTGCATTTTTTGGAAGCTACATAGTAGCTTTCATCATGCTGTGGAGACTCACAATCGTAGGTTTCCCGTTCATCGTCCTCCTCTTGGTCCCTGGAGTAATGTACGGACGAGCCGTCATCAGCATCTCGAGGAAAATACGTGAGGAATACAATGAGGCTGGTTCTGTAGCCGAGCAAGCTGTCTCATTGGTGCGAACGGTCTACGCGTTTGGTAGTGAGAGGAAGATGATATCAAAATTTTCAGCTGCACTTGAAGGGTCGGTGAAGCTAGGGTTGAGGCAGGGACTAGTTAAAGGGATCACCATTGGGAGCAATGGTATCACTTTCGCCATTTGGGGGTTCATGAGTTGGTACGGAAGTCGGATGGTTATGTACCACGGTGCCGAAGGCGGTACCATCTTTGCAGTGATATTATGCATTACTTATGGTGGCACGTAAGTATATATATATGTTCAAGACTCTTTGGTTTTCTTGACACAAAAGAAACCATACTGTAGTTTTGTCGTTTTGTGTCATTTTTATTTTTTTTAATACTAAGAGGTTCTTGGCATAGGACCGTACATCTTCTTAGGCTGGAAACCAGAGCAATTTATATGGTTTTTTTCTAAATGGCATTTGAACTAACGACTTTTAGGCTTTTCCTGAGATACTTTACGAGTTGAGCTATCTTACATTTTTTCAGAACACTTGGTCGAGGTTTGTCGAATCTCAAATATTTCTCTGAGGCGGTTGTAGCAGCGGAAAGGATTACCAAAGTGATAAAAAGAGTTCCGGATATTGATTCGAACAACTTGGAAGGTCAAATTCTAGAGAAAGTTAGAGGAGAAGTCGAGTTTAAGAACGTTAAGTTTTTGTATCCATCAAGACCCGAAACATCCATCTTTGAAGATTTTTGTCTGAGAGTTCCGTCCGGGAAAACCGTGGCTTTGGTGGGAGGAAGCGGGTCTGGAAAATCTACAGTGATTTCGCTTTTGCAAAGGTTTTATGACCCGGCTGCAGGAGAGATTCTAATAGATGGTGTATCCATTGATAAGCTGCAAGTGAAGTGGCTGAGGTCACAGATGGGTCTAGTTAGCCAAGAGCCTGCGCTTTTCGCCACATCGATAAAGGAGAACATATTGTTTGGTAAAGAAGATGCATCCATGGAAGATGTTGTGGAAGCTGCCAAGGCCTCTAATGCTCATGATTTCATTTCTCATTTACCTAATGGCTACGAAACTCAGGTTTCCTTTGAATCACACATATTGAATCACATAGTCTTAACAGAGATTGATTAGGTTTTGTGTGAACAAATAGGTTGGGGAGAAAGGAGTGCAAATTTCAGGGGGTCAGAAGCAGAGGATCGCAATTGCACGTGCCATAATCAAATCACCAACAATTCTTCTTCTAGACGAGGCAACAAGCGCACTGGACTCCGAATCTGAAATGGTAGTCCAAGAAGCCTTAGACAATGCTTCTGCTGGACGTACAACCATTGTTATTGCCCACCGCCTCTCTACTATTCGTAATGCCAGTGTTATCTGTGTAGTTGAGAATGGTCACATTGTAGAAAGTGGATCACATGAAGAGCTCGTGGAGAACTTAGATGGTCAGTATACTTCTCTACTCCGCTTACAACAGATGGAGAATGAAAGATCAGATGTTAACATCAGCTTAAGCATGCAAGAGGGTGAACTTGCAATTTTGAGCAAAGATTTGAAGAATAGTCCAAGACTCTCTGTTCAAAGCAAGTCTAACTTGTTCACGACTTCAAGGATTGATACGAATATTTCTGGTTCGATGCCTAAGGATAAGAAGCCACTTGTACCATCGTTTAAGAGATTGATGGCGATGAATAGACCGGAGTGGAAACATGCATTGTGTGGTTGTGTAAGTGCAGCCTTATATGGAGCCGTACAGCCAATATACGCATTTTGTTCAGGATCAATGTTGTCGGTGTATTTCCTGACGAATCATGATGAGATCAGGGACAAAACAAGGATCTATGCGCTGTTTTTTGTTGGTCTAGCTCTGTTCACTTTCTTCACCAATATCATTCAACATTATAGTTTTGCTTACATGGGCGAATACCTAACAAAACGTATCCGTGAAAAGATGCTCTCGAAGATATTGACATTTGAAGTAAATTGGTTCGATGAAGACGAGAACTCGAGTGGTGCAATTTGCTCTAGACTAGCAAAAGAAGCTAACTTGGTATGTCTAATTCCGCCTTCTTAATTCCCATTTTAATGAACTTTTTTTTATACCAGTTCTTGATCATGTAACGTTTTGTTATGATAGGTGAGATCGCTTGTTGGTGAACGAGTGTCATTGGTGGTACAAACTATATCAGGAGTGATCATAGCTTGTACACTTGGTTTGGTCATCGCTTGGCGATTAGCCATCGTGATGATTGCGGTGCAACCACTTGTTGTTGTATGCTTCTACACTCAACGCGTTTTGCTCAAGAGCATGTCGAAAAAGGCCATTAAAGCCCAAGATGAGAGTAGTAAACTAGCTGCAGAAGCTGTCTCCAACATTCGAACCATCACATCTTTCTCGTCACAAGAACGTATCTTGAAATTACTGAAAACGGTTCAAGAAGGTCCACTGAGAGAAAGCATCCGCCAATCATGGTTAGCAGGGATTGTGCTCGGTACTTCCCGAACCCTTATAACGTGCACTGCAGTTTTGAGTTTCTGGTACGGTGGTAGACTAATCGCTGATGGAAAGATGATATCAAAATCATTTTTTCAGATGTTTTTGATCTTTGTAACTACGGGTCGAGTTATTGCTGACGCTGGGACCATGACAACAGATCTAGCTAAGGGCTCAGACGCGGTTGGGGCTGTGTTTGCAGTGTTAGACCGCGACACAATCATTGAGCCTGAGAACCCGGATGGGTATGTACCGGAAAATATTATGGGCCAAATCAGATTTCTCAATGTGGACTTCGCTTACCCAACACGACCAGATGTGATTATATTCAAAGACTTCTCTATTGAGATGGACCAAGGGAATTCTACGGCGATCGTGGGTCCAAGTGGCTCAGGTAAATCTACAATAGTTAGCTTGATCGAGCGGTTTTATGACCCGTTAAAGGGTACTGTGAGAATCGATGGCCGCGATATAAGGTCGTATCATTTGAGATCGCTTCGTCAACACATAGGTCTAGTTAGCCAAGAGCCAACGTTGTTCGCCGGGAGGATCCGAGACAACATCATGTACGGAGGAGCATTTGACAAGATCGACGAGACGGAGATAATCGAAGCGGCCAAGGCAGCGAACGCTCATGATTTCATTACATCACTCTCTGATGGTTATGACACATACTGCGGGGACAGAGGAATTCAACTGTCGGGTGGACAAAAACAGAGGATCGCAATCGCAAGAGCGGTGCTGAAGAATCCGTCGGTGTTGCTCCTCGATGAAGCGACGAGCGCTTTAGACAGCCAGTCGGAGCGTGTGGTGCAAGACGCGCTCGAGCGTGTGATGGTTGGGAGGACGACTGTGGTGATCGCACATAGACTGAGCACGATTCAGAAGTGTGACGCGATCGCGGTTTTGGACAAAGGGAAAGTCATCGAATGTGGGACACACTCGTCCTTGTTGGCCGGAGGTCCCACGGGTGCTTATTTCTCATTGGTCAGCCTCCAGAGACTTTGAGGGTAATATTTGTTGGTGAAACGGACAAGTTAAAAAGGACAAGTTCTTGTTCCGTGTCATATTTGTTGGTGAAACAATTGACGTGAATGCGTCGGTATGGGTGATATATTTTGGGTATCAAAATTAATTTAGTATTAAGTTTAATAGTTTTTTAATCTTCGAAGATTTTGTAATTTTTATATGTTTAATGGTAATACTCATTAAGGGTTCTAAAGAATAAAAAAATAATTTTTTTATATATAAATTCAGTGATCAACCAACAAATATATTCATTCAGAGATAGGGCTTGATAGAGTAATGAAGGCAATGCCGATCGAGGAGAACGATGCACCTATCATCATGCCGAACTTACCAGAATTCAAGTCAACGGAGAGGAATGGTTTAAGTATCATTGGTCGTATACTTAACCCGGATTATTAGAAAATATCAAGTCTGGTTCTTGGTATGCCTAGAAAGTGGGGAATGAACAATCGCGTTCATGTTATGGTTCTGTAAAAGACCGATTCCAGTTTATATTTAAGTATTAGGAAGATCTAAAGGATATCATGAATGAAGAGGTGCAAACATATAACGATTGTTCTATGGTGTTGGACAGATGGGTAGATCCCTTCCTAGAGGATTATCTTAAGTTTTTGCTGGTGTAGGTTCAGATTCGTAACATCCCGTTGAATTACCACATGGAAGAATCCATTAAGTATTTGGGAAGTCTGATTGGTGAAGTGAAGGCAACGGATTTCGAGTACAAAAAAGTCGCGAAACTAAGATTTCTTTCGGGCTAGGGTGTTGTTTGATGTTTCAAAGCCGGTGAGAAAGGCCAAAGTGTTTCAATTTCTTTGTGGAGCATCGACCAACATTTTTTACGATTTCAAAGGTATAAGGAAGAGGTGCTTTACTTGCGAGAGGTTGACACATGAGAACACTAAATGTCCCCTTAAAAACAAAGCACTTCTCTAGTAGTTCAAAAGGTAGTGGTTAACAAAGCTAAAGGAGACACGAGAATAATCAATATAGCAATGGGGACGGATCCATTGTAGGGAGTTCTATCAGAAGCTCAATTGGGGATCAACCCAGAGACAGGAATCCCTAGGATTCATCCAGATGTTCTTCTTGAGAGGCTTCAGTCCCTAATACACTACAATAAAACAGGATATTAGTGACTACTTTTTGTGACTGTTTTTTTTGCCACAAATTTTTGCAACTCTTTTACGACTGTTTTGTGACTACCGAATATATAGTCGCAAAATAGTCGCATATTTACGACCACAAATGTTAGTCGTTTAATAGTCCTTAATTAGCTACTGAATTGGGATGGAGATAAAAACAGTCATAGATTTAAGACTGTTTTGCAATTCCATTTTTAGTCAGTAAGTGTAGTCGAAAAACAATCATAAAATTGCGACTACATTGCTACTAATTTGTGACTAATCCGTATGATTTTTAGAAATTCATCAAAAAAATATTGTAAATATATTAGTTTTAGGTTTCTACATAGATTCAACTAATATATTATCAACTACTAAATTTTTTTATTTAACAAAATTTTATAACTTTAACTTATCTAATATTTGCATCTTACATAACAATTGCCTTTATAGTACATATATGTTTGCAATCAAGCATATAGTTGAAGTGTATAGTTTTTCAAACTTTACTTAATTAGTATTATTCAACACTACATAATCAAGCATAGACTTAAGAATTATACTAGGAATTATCGATTAACAATGTGTATCAATTTAAAGGGTTTAAATGTTTAGGGTTTAGGCTATAAATTTGTGACTAACATAATAGTCTCACAAAACAATCACCAATTTGTGACTATTTTATTCTATCATCGCATATTTGTGACTACTTTGTGACTTTTCTATTTTTAGCATTTTCAAATGATTTGAATTTTTGGTGAAATAATTTGGATATATAGGTTGTGATCGGTTAATTCATCTAGCTTGTGATGTAATGTATCAATCATTTATTTAATAAGTTTTAGCACCTTCTCATTGTTTAATTTGTTTGGGTTATTAGAACTATAGATAAGAAATGACATGTTTAAGAGTTTAGGGTTTAGGGCATCTCAAATTTCATAACTTTAAATCTTATTTTCCCTTAGTTTTGTCTAATCTTTTATGATGAGACTAGTGGACTATTCTTTTTTTTATGTACACTTATATTCTTTTCTTTTTTTCTTTTTTTTTTTTTTTTGCTAAACTACACCTACATTCTTTGCGAGTGATTTAATTTGAATGTCTTTCTTTAGTCCGTACAATGAATATGTTTCCGAAGACAGATTTAGAAAACCAAAGTTTCATAGTAAAGTTAAGAGATTGACGTATGATCGTAGGTATATTGTAGTTTGAATTATCTCCTAATTGCGAAGGTAATTGGCATAGATAACCAAAAAAATAAGAAACTATATCTAAATCTAATGGCTATTATTTGGCTACATAAAACAATTTCGGTTACTTACTTAGTTATTATTATATTTTGGTTATTAAACAAATTAACCCATTATAATTTAATCTAAAATTGAAAAAAACACAATATAAATATAAATATATAATATTCGACATTATAGATCACCCTTAATTGGAGATTATGAAACTAAATGAAAACTTAAGGTTTGATTATTTTTAAAGATTGTTATGCATAATAACTTCGATTATTGGTTAAAAACGCAAATATTTTATTTCGGAGTGATCTTTTTCAAGAGAGAGGCAAACACTTAGAATTATTTTCAAAGTTTTCCAAATGGCTCTCATATTTCAACGTAGTCTACTATACACACTTAATCACACTTATAAATATTTATACATTTTATTATTGAAAAACATATATTATTTTTGTTTGTTATGTATAATAAATACATATAAATCTAAAATTTATATAATTTATCGTATGATTTATATTCTACACGAATAATTAAGATCAATTTTACATTTAAAAGATATTGAAATAAATAACATTTGCATATATTTTGATCAATTTTAAAAATATAAAATTAAAACTAAACTTTATTATATTTACCCACAAGACATACCATTTTTGTACATTTATAGTTATTGAAAATTATATGTTTTATCATACACATTTAAATATTTAAAAATTATATATGTAAAACCGAGTAGTCAACTTATTTAATAGTAGATATAGAAAATGGGAAGCACATGTAAAACTGTTTTAATTATGGATAACTCCAATGTTTTGTGTATGGTTTCAACTTTCAGGAATCATCTGTTTTATATATATTAACAAAAATAAATGTGTTGCTATAACAAAAAAAATATAATGAAACTAAATTTTGCGGAACGCGCGGTTGCGTTTCCTAGTATAAAATAAAAAACAATTCTAAAAACAATTATTTTTAAAAAACTGCAAAATATTATTAGTCACACAATACAATAAACTTAAAAATTGCATAAAAATGTAAAAACCTCGTGGATTTTGAAACAAAGAAACGCCTCCAAAACATCTTATTTTATGAAACCAAAGGGAATAATATTACACACAATAAGGGAAATAAAGGAAATATCCAGCTAACGCCGTCTTGATGCATTCGAGATAGAAACTTGACGAAACTTGTCTGATTCCAAATCACTTGAACGCTCATTCTCTCACTGACTCGTAATGCCTTAGCCACACTCCAATATAAGCCTATGCAGAGCCACACGATACAATGAGCCGTGAGCAAAAAAAAAAAAAACCTTTTGATATATCAAAGATGTATGTATCTATGTATAATATATAACACATTAGCCGAAAAAAAAACCTCTTTTGGTCATTGGTCTATCTAAAAGTGTAAGTATCTACGTATAAATGTATATATTACCAGTGAGCAAAAAAAAACATTGTATAAGTAAACTCATTGATCTATGAAAGAGTTTATTTTACCTGTTGGGGTCTTACGATCCTAGTGTCAGGATCAATTAACGACTCACACCAGTGTGACAAGTATCCAGCCATACGCGCAACTGCGACGAACTCTCGTGGGATTTTCATTGCCCTGTGTTTTGTTTTACCCATTTCAATTACCAACACAAAAGTTTCAACAACTCATTAGCAAGAATATGTTCGATTGACTCATCCATATCTTACCTATAGATCAATCCAGTGTAGAAATCAACATTTGGGTAAATCTTTCTCTTAACAAAATATTCGTCAGAGAGTGCTGCCTTCTCTAGAGCAATTGCTACCTGAAAACATCATACATCAAAATATTTCTTAAACCAAACCATCTACTGGTAGAGATAAAGTGAGCTCAAGGAAATTAAGTACCTCGATCAGAGGATCTTTTTCGACAATGGAGAACACTTCTTCAGCCAATTTCGTGATGAGTTTTGCTCTTGGATCGTAGTTTCTGTAAACGCGGTGTCCAAAACCTGATATCTTTCTCTTCCTGAGAGAAAAGAGTTTAACATATTTTTTTTTTTAATTACCGGAAGAGTTTAACACTAATGGAACAACTCATAACAATCAAGATATTTTTAGTCTTAAGATACCTATTCTTCACGCTTTCAATGAACTCTGGAATGTTTTCAACAGTCCCAATCTCTGATAACATCTTAGGCACAGCCTCAATTGCACCACTATGAAGTGGACCGTAAAGAGCTCCGAGAGCTCCCGCAACGACAGTGTACACATCAACACCACTATGTATAAACAAAATACTGATTAAAAAGAGAAATTCCTTAAAATACCAGTAATAGAAGTTTTTGTTCCAAATATATCATCATTAATTTTGTTTTTCCGAAAATACCACAAAAGTTTATTTATTCTAAAAATACCACAAACACCAAAAATGGTTTATATTTAAATTTTTGGGTTTTGATTAGATTTAATGTTTTGAAAGTGTCAAGTTTAATTCTAGTTTTGTGGTATTTTTGGAAACATAAAATATTAGCGGTATTTTTAGAAAAGAAAACTAATTGTGCTATTTTTTGAAACAAAACGTCAATGTCAATGTGTTAGTTTGGAGAATTCCCCGTTTAAATAATATATCTCATTTATCAAACTCAACGAATCTCTAATCATTGATAAGTACCTAGATGCAAGATGCCGAGCAGCAGCAGTAGAACAGTTCATTTCATGTTCAGCATGCAATATAAAGATGATGTCCAACACTCGAGCTAGCCGAGGATTCGGCTTGTAAGACCTATTTCCCCTGTTACAAACACATTTGAAGCTACTAGAAACGGACCTAAGCTGGTCTCTTCAAATGCAAGTGTTTTGAAACGACAAGCCTACATTGAATCCAGCATATAGAGGAAATTCTCTATATAAGAAAGGTTGCTCAAAGGAAGAACATGAGGCTTGCCTACCGTCTTCAAATAAGCAGCCACTACAATTGTTGGTGCCTGTAGACACCAACTAGTTCAGAGTCTGGTTATACAATTAAGGGACCAAATCAACAGACACAACAATACCTGTCCAAGAATACGAAAAATCTGTTTATCACAAACTTGTTTTGACTTGTACATATTGTGGCCCTGCATACAACGAGAATTTCCGTGAAATCAAGAACACAAAAATGAATTTTTGAAAAAACATATCTTTATATAGCTGACCTTGAGAGAAGGATTTGCTTCATGATGAAAGATGGAAAGTGTACTCATCGCGCTGACAATAACACTCGCTGGATGTGCATCATGAGGCATGGACTGAATGATATCCTGCGAAAACATTCGGAAATAAAGCTCAACTCGAATTGATGCTATTAAAGACTTCCCAAATAAAGCTTACTATGCCTTGATATGCATGACAAACATGGTTTACAAGCAAGACAAAAATTTAGACGCCATTGGTTTCATAATATAAGATGTTTGGGAAGTTTTTCTTTGTTTCAATTTTTTTTTTCACATTTCTATGCACTTTATATCTTTATTGGATATTGTGTGTCCAATAGAATTCTATAGTCTCTTTTATATTTGCTTGATGTTTTTCTTGTATCTATTAAATGATATTTTTTAAAGTAAAAATAATTTCTTAATCTCCACACTTTTAGCTAAAATCTTATATTTTCAAACGGATGGAGTACTTAAAAAGAAACCGTTTTCGAAATCCCTCTTTGGTTTGGAATTTAGACTAGTACGAAAATCTGTACGAGGAAAGAGTAGAAGAAGTTCACCAATACTCCTTGTGGCACTTTTGAATGCTGAAAAACCGAAATCTCCCAATCAGCTAGCTGACTTTGAGAAGGTAAATTCCCATAAACTGCAAGAACAAAAACACGATGAAATTTTTATATCCAATCAAACGAGACTGTGATCAAACATTTTGCTTGTCCAAATATTAAAGAAATAATAAGCAACATCAAGAAGAAGAAGCTACAAGATGATGATCAAGACTTACTAAGGAGATAAGCAACCTCAATAAAAGTACTTCTCTCAGCCAATTCTTCAATTGGATATCCTCGATAACGTAGGATTCCTTCATCTCCGTCAATGTAAGAAATGGAAGATCGAACAGGAGCCGTGTTGAAATAACCTGGATCGTATAACTTAATCCCCTTGTCATCTTTCCCCATCGTTATCTGCTCACCAAACATGTAAATCCATATCTAAGCTACACAATTTACAACAAAAAATTAATCTCTTCTAGTACTAATGAGACCAATAATTTGACATCAAAATTCAGATAACAAAATAAATAAGATTTATCAATTACAAACTCGTTAGATACCTTCTTGAGATCAACGGATTTAACGGTACCCTCCTCTGAGACTTGGACTTGATAATTCTTTCCCGTTCGTTCATCGAGAATCGTCAAGTTTCCCTTAAGGGATCCATGTGGATGTGGTGCAGAAGTCGTGTGAGCCGATGTGCACCATGACTCGATTGCCGGCAAGACCTGTCCTGATCCGATGGGGTCAGATACGGCCAAGTGGGCAGAGAGAACAGCTAATTGACCATTCACTTTCTCCAAAATCTCCATTTTCAGCTGAAAACAAAAAAAAATTAGTAGGATTCAAAGAAATGAAGAGAAGAAGATGAAGAAACCAAGTGACTTCGCTAATAATTGTAGCAGTTAAATATGCATTCACACTTGTTGTCTTATACTTTTGTGGTGAAGCCAAGAAACCAAGTGACTTGGGTGTGCCTTTTGATTAGGGGTGGCAAAAATATCCGAAACCGAAAAACTAAACCGAACCCAACTCAAAATTATCCGAACCGATCCGAACTCAATTTTCTAAAATACCCGAATGGGTTCTAAAAATCTAAAACCAAAAAATCGAATCCGAATCCGAACCGAACCGAAATCCGAATGGGTATCCGGATTATCCAAAACATAAATTAACTTTAAGATATTTAGATTTAAGGTCGGATATGTTCATATAGTTTAGGCAATTTTGTTTTGTTTTTTTGGTCAATTTTGGTATTATGAATATATTTGGATAAAAATAACTAATTTAATTATGTTTATCTTTCAAAATGTAATATTAACCTCTCCAAAATTAAAATTGTTTCTCCATTAAAATCATAACTTTCATCTGAAGTAAAGAAATTAAAAGATAAACATAAAAATATATTCATGGTATTCTACTACTATTTATATTGAATTAGCGATTTTTATTCTATTGTAATAGTATGGTTTTTGATGTTTTTTATAAATATATAATGTGTTTATATTGTTAATTTAATGTTTAACCGCAACCGCATCTGCTAGTCAACCAGTCATAAATATCTCGCAAATGCACCAATTTTAAACCGCTGCGCCAGTCGTATAAATCGCTTAATAACGTTTGAAACCGCAACCGCTTACTTCCGCAAACTTCCGCACATGTAACCGCAATCGCTTCGTGTACACCAGTCAGACCCTAGAATACATAAACTGTTTAATGCTTTGAAATTATAGAAACAGCTGGTAACATATACTACTAGTATAATACTAATAATGTTGCTCCTTTGGTAACATGAAAAAGATCTGACGATTATTCTCGTAGTCCGGCTATGTAATCAAGAGCCGCCCAATATAACTTGTCTGCATGATCTAGCGTAGACATTTTTCAGCAACTCCTTTGTCATTATGGCACAGCAACTCCTTTGTCATTATGGCACTATTAAATGGGTTAAATGAAGGGAAATTGTATGTTTTTTTTTTTTGGTAGGAAAAGGGAAATTGTATGTAGTAACCAAGAAAAAACAATAAATTAAATATCTAACGAATTACACTAAATCTAAATCTAATTGTTAAGATTTGGTCACATATGCCAATTTTGGTTAGTTACTTAAATTGTTTTTTTTTGTTATTAAGCGAATTAACCCTTAAATGAATCAAATGTTCGTCTGACTTACAGACCAAAATTCCTCTTGATTTTCTACGGTACACTACTGATGATACGATCGTAATTATGTATTTCCCAAAAAAAAGAGAATTTGATCTGCAAGAATATTTGGCACCTTTTAGAACCATGTATATGTTGATCACTATATATATATATATGTATATGAACCGGAAATTATATCTCATCTCAGCTTCTTCTGAGTTCTGATTCTTTAGTTTGAGGCAATTGCTGGCTCGGCCTTTGTTCTAATAACAACAAAATGACAATGTTAATAAAGAACACGATTAGACCTTAAATCCATTTCAAAAACATATTTTCAATAAACATCATTATATTTACTAGATTTAATATTTCTTAAAACACTATTTGCAATTGTTGGTAAAAGAAAAACACTATCTGCAACTATATTATAAGAAATGAACTGTAGCCAGCCAGGAGTCCAGCGGAATACAACGAGTTTATTTAATAGTGTTTTCCCCATTTTAACCACAAGTACCAGAGCATTTCCATATCAGCATAATTGAGCAATATCATTATTAAATAGAAAACTAATTGCTACTTAAATCAGAGATTATGCAGAGATTAGTTTTTCATTGTAATTTTTGCATATACATCTATCTATATAATTTTTCTATTGGAAGGTTCTTACAAGGGTTTTAAACACTAAAATATAATATTTTAAGTATAAAAAATATTAATAAATAATTATGAGATTCTAAAAAATAGAAAGAAAAGGTTCTAAAATATTTTGTTTAAAAAATTTTGGATAGTGAGTTTTTTAATTTTAAGAAATCCATACAATATTATATTACTATTTATTTTTTTAATATATTTGTAGAAATCCTTTTAAGAACCATAGACGGCGATGGTCTACTTTCAAGGTGACGTTTTGGTTTCTTATGGAAAATGAGACGTGGAGAAAAAAGATAACAATGAAGAGTAGGGGAATGATAATGTGATTCAAATGCAACAGTGATTAGAGTGTGTGAGAGATATGATTTGAAATCCGATTTGAAACAAAAAGACAAAAATTGGAGAAGACTAAAAATAAAGTGAATATTTTACATGGTTTTAAAATTTTAAAATTGAGGTTTTTATGTCCTTTTTAATTATTTTTGTTTTTCAATTTATATATCCTTTTATTATTCGTATTTTTTTATTACCTCTCTACTATATATATACCATTAAAAACGTAATCAAAACTAAATTTCATGGCTAGTACTTTTCACGGCGTTAACGTTTATAATGAACGGAATACATTAAAAAAATTAATTCCGTTTTTTGTTACGTTTATTTATTTAATGATGTATCTAAACTGACCTTACAACAAAAATTCAGGATTTTTTTGTCTCTGCTTCTCTTCTTTGGGCTGTGCTAATCCATAAGGTATAAACTGTTGTAATTTGCTTTGATAAATGAAAAATCAAAATTTTAGATGGAAAAAAAAATAATTAGGATTTCTATATTCAAAACCATCCAAACGACATCGTTTTACTGGGTTTAAGGTCCTTTCCTAAAATTCCAAAACTGGGAAGGTTATAATGATAATTTAACAAAAAAGCCTGTCAGTTCCTAACCGACCGGTGAGAGAGAGGCGAGAGCTTTTCGTCTCCGGCGATATTCGACTATGGAAGAGTTCGATGTAAACGATTTCTTCTCTTTAACGATCTGGGTTTGCTTTCTTTTTCTAATTGGGAGCTTCTCTTTTTGCTTTTTTCGGTTGCAGAAAATGACGGCTTTGAAGAAAGCTTACGCTGAGATTATTCTAAACACGGCGGAGGAATCGGCGGCTAGGGTTATGATTTCCGACAGAAAATCAGCTCTGTTTCATCACGATCTTTGTGGAACCAAAGAGGAAGCTCTTCGTTTACTTGTTCGAATGAAACAGATGATAGATGCTAAGGTAAAAGAATCTTCTTTGCTCAAACTATAGAGGAATGTAGCATTTCCAGGCTCATGATTAATGGGTTTTGATTTGTTTGAGAAGATTAGTGTTTTACTTTTGTTTTTTTCTCTTGTGTTAGTTCGCTATGTGGGACTTTTCTTGTTGTGTTTATTCATTGATTGAGTTTTATTGACAGACAATTGAAGCAGAGATCACATCATCAAACCAGCAAAGAAAGATTGATGTGCTTGAAGCTCAGCTTCAAGAGGCAGAAGATATTATTACTGACCTGAGGTCAGAGTTGAGATGGCTGAGAGACAAATTGGAGAGAGCAAAGGTTGTTAACGAGTCGCAGGCACGGAATGTTGTAAACAAGGAAGAAGAAGCAATTTCTACTCAGAACGCTGATAAAGAGCTTGTTGTTGGAAGTTTGGATCCTAATCAAGAGGTTGCAGATACTTGCTTCTCTGTCACAGTTGACGCTCTTAAGAATCAGAGATTGTTGCTTGAAGATGAATGTGGAAATGACGAGAAGGGGTTTGACGGGTTGAGTGTTAGTACTTTAAAGGGATGTGATGCTTGTGAGTCTGAAGTGGATGTTAGTATCAGTAACAAAAAGCTTGAGCTGTCTAGAAATGGGTGTACGCAGAGGATTCATGCTTTGGAAAGGAATGTTCTAGAGAGGAAATCATCACCTTGTGCAAATGAAGAGGAACAATGTATAACTGAAAAGGATAGTGAAGATAACTTGAGCTCAGGAAAAGTGAACGGGCTTGAAACAGGCATCTGGGGAAACAAAAGATGTCTTGTTCTTGCTCTTAGATCCAGGAATGCAGAGGTCATAACAAAGCCGTCAAATGCATTTGGAATCAAGAGGAGTAGCAAGTCATGCAAATCACGAGGGAAGAGAAAGAGAAGGTGGGGCAAACGAAAAGCTACATCGGTTAGATCTCAAAGTCAGCTGATAAAACCTTGTAAATCTCAGTCTGATCTTCCCTGTTCCAAGACAGCCATGAATAATTCAGATGGTGAAGATTCTATGGAAACACATCGGTCGGTAGAGAGTGAAGAGGTGGATGCCCTTAATGCCTGTAAAGGATTGGGAGATAATTTGCAGCATAAAAGAACCCTAGACACTGATAATGTCGGTATCATCCGTAATGGAAAAAGGAGCAAGAATATGGAAAACCTGGATGGTATATCTTCCCGTGTAAATCCTCTTGACCATTTGGTGGAATCCTGTGAAGAATCTAATTTAGTCTCTATTATTGTTGAGGATGATGAAAACAAGGCACATATACCTGAAAATGAGACTGAGATAAAGCCCCTTCCTCCTTTGTATCCTGGAATAACTTCATTTAAAACCAGTGTGGATCCAACCTCAGGATACACAGATGACACTGTCGTCAGTGCGAATGCAGCAAATCGATCACCAGACAAGGACTTGCAATCAAGAAAAGAAGATGCGTTGGTAAAATGTAAAGGTGAAGAAGATAGTGTGGTTCCATCTACCAAAATGGGTTCTGAGTTGGTCAATGTGCATTCGGGCTCTAAAGTTACCGCAGTAGTATCAGATCAGATCAGTGAGTCTCCAAGAGCCGATGCAAATCGACTTTTGATGTATACATTTCAAAGGAAACGCAAGAAGGGATCTTTAAACGTAAATAATGATAATACTAGTTCTCCAGGGAAAAGAGAGGTGAAAGAGAAAGAAAACAGCGCGCAAGACCCAATTAAAACCACTTTGAGTAATGAACCATCTAGCAAAACCCCTGTGGTTAGCTGAGGTCGCCACACAAGTGAGTAAATTCAAGTACATTATTGCTTCGTTAGTCTTATTCCATTTTGTGCAAAAGCCCTTCAGAGTCTTACATCTAAAGCTAACTTACAGCATCAGGATGTGTTCAGCTAATGGTTGTCTCTTGTCATGTGCAGCTTACTTGTCTGAAAACTGATGGTAGACTGGCAAATCTTTGTGCAAAGGAATTCTTGAACTGCTTATGCTTAACTTGACAAGTATGTAATTATCCCCACACTGATATCACAACACCAAGTTTATCTATCTTAAACATCTTATCTTATGGGTTTTATTTTAACTTCATCTTATTGTCACAACCCAATGTTCTTTCTTTTCACTGAGTCATTGGAACTTGGAGAGTAATTCATATGGGTTTTGAGACATTTAAGTGTGTGTGACGAGTGAGAATTAGAACCAAATGTGAGTTCTGAAAGTGTTAACAAGTCAAACTTTCAAATGTCAAAATCTAACCAGTTGGGTATTGTTGTAACTAAATTGGTGGATTAAAGGGGAACAAAAATGGAATTGAAACTTCGTAAGCGTGGTCCTGTCCATAATCAACTATCAGAATTAAATTGGTTTTAGAAACAATTTATCTTGGAGAAAACAAAAAAAAAACATATAAAATGACAACCGTCTTAACTACTACACTTATACAAAATTTCAATCTACATTGAAATATAAAACTTTTTGTTCATCGATATAAATGGGTTTTCTTGAGTTTAGTACACACTAATACTAAATTATAACATCTTAAGCTTTTAAAATGGATTTGATTATTAAAGATCTAAAATAAGAACTACACCCTCCGTTTCAAATTAGTTATCATTTTGGAGGTTTTCACACAAATTAAAAAAAAAAAAAAATTTATGTTTTGTCCATAGTTAATACATTGTTTTATTTGATATGTGTAGTAAATAAACTTAAAAGTATGGATAAAAGTCGAAAAATAAGTCATAAATGTACATTGAAATTACAAAATGACAAGTAATATGAAACAAAAAATTAAGTGGAGAATCACAACTAATATGAAACAGAGGGAGTATTTGTTAAACAATTTTGTATAGAAGTTTATTTTTTGTCAACAATTGTTTTATATTATTCAATGCATTTCTATTAATATATATGCATATACACTATAGAGTGTTTTTGGGATTAGAACATTTGCAAAAACAGAAAACGCATGTGTTTGGGAAAAGAGGAGAAACATGGGGCCACACTGCAATGAAAGAATTAACAAGACAGAGAGCAGCAGGCGTGTAAATGTGTTTTAATTATTATTATTTTTAGTTAATATTGTTATACAAATTTTTCCTCATGACTACTATTATTATTCAATATTTCAACTAAAATTATATTCTCTCCGTCTCATTATATATGATGTTTTAGAAAAAATTTCTTGTTTCATTTTATTTGATGTTTTCATATTTTTATGCAAAAAATAATTGTGTTTTTGTTGTTATGACTGTTTAAATTTTGCAGATTATTTTTTTCTTGGTTGAATTGTTTTGAAATTGATGATAAAACATGTTTTGTATTGAAAAATTAAAAGATTAAATAACTTCTTAATCCATGTAAAAAGAACTCTTAAACAACTTATAAAATGAAAGAGAGAGAGTATTATTTTGTTGACATTTTCCCATTTTGTGAAAACTGTTCCCCTCTCTCAATTTAGCATGCGCCGATTGAAATTAACTTTGAGTAGCTAACACTTCTCTGATGTTTTTTTTTCCACTAAGGAAATTTAAACCCAAAAGAAATGATGTGGTATTTTTCAATTTGAGCTGTTGCACACTTGCAGCAATAAATATATTTATGTTACTTGTACGCAAAATATAAAAAATAGCCAACAAACTGAACTGAACCTGCATAAACAAAGAAGTTATATGAAAATATTATAATCACACAAATTTATTTTTACCTTAAAAGTTAAGTTTGAAATAAAAATCTATCTTCTTTTGATATTTAAATTAAATGTGCATATGGTGGAAGTTGAAAATGATTGTTTAAGGTAAATGGTCCCCAAGAAGAAAAACATAAGAAACAGAGGAAACCAGAAAAGCCTGAGAAGAAAGTAATAATAAGATGTCTGGAATATGAAGGGGGCATGCCTGTTCTTGTCTCCTCCACCTTCTTCTTCTCCTCCTTCTCCTGTCTTTTCATTTTGTTCTTTCTGTTCGCCATTTGGTCTTCCACAATCGGACCCACCAGTTTCTTGTTTACTCGTATAAGATCAATCGACGGAGGAAGAAAGAAACAGAGCAGAGGGTGAAAGAGAGACAACAATGGAGATGAAGAGGGAAGTGAGAGTGGAGAAGAAGAAGAACAAGAATGAAGAGGATGAGAACATGTGTACGGCTTTGTTGACTGCAGTTGTTGTTCTTTCAATGGCTTGTCTGAAACATTTCTCCTCTGTATCGTATTTGATCGAGCAATGGCGTTCTTTGGTATTTCTTTTACTCAATGTCGTTCTCTTAGCCGTTTACTTCACCTCGACTCGTCCTATTTATAGCGAGGCTCATGATTATAAGACTCGTCGATTGAGAATCCCAAGGAAGAAGAAGAAGAAGAAGACAAGGATGGTTATGGAACCAGATTTCTTAGTTGTCGAACCAAAGGAAGTGATCAAGAACTGTGTCTTGGAAGAGACGAAAAGGGTTTGTCCTGAACTCAAGGAAACTGCGAAGGATTGCTTGTTTAACAAGAAAGTTGTGGATTTTAATGGAGGAGAAGATGAATTCGAACCAGGGAGGTTATCGAATGAGGAGCTGAACGAGAGAGTAGAGGCGTTTATCACAACGTTTAGACAACATTTGGTGCTTGATGCGCGAAGAGGTAGAGACAAAGAAACTGACCAGAAGATGAGATCAAAAGAATGTAACATTAACTTTTTGAGTAGGGAGGTCACTTGTTCGGTTTAAGAGTTTCTCTGTAACCTTTTTTTGGTTCTTAAGTTTCGTTTCGGTTTTGTTGGTTCTTTGGCTTTGTTTCTTTTGTGTGTTTGAGCTAAATAGCTCAAAAGATCGCATCTTTTTTTTGTTTGGATGTAATGTCATAAGAAATACAAGACTATAATCAAAATCTCTACGTAAGAAGAACACTTCTATCTCTATACTATTAAAACAGAAGTCATTTAGAGTAAATGTCCAAAATCCTATCTAATATTACTAAAATTGCCATTGGTTTTAAACTAATGAAATTCAATTGAAATGGGTAATTTTGGAATTTTTCAGTGGCAATTTCAGTAATTTTAGACTCAATTTTTCGGACATTCTTTTAGCATTATTCGGATCAACACGCGGATCTAATTAGGACCCGGTATTTTGACCGTTTCAGTAATGGCACAGTTGTAATTTTGATAATTGAAATCTGAAGGAGAATCGAAATCGCACACTGTGTTCTTCTTCTTCTTCTTCTAGGCTTCTTATCTCATCTCTCTTTCTCTCAATCTGAATCGATCAAAATCTCTTGCAATCGATTCAGCTTCTTCTTCTTCTTCTTCTTTTTCTTCTTCTTCTTCTTCTAGGTTTCGAATTTCATCCGTAGATTTTGTTTTATTCGAATCTAGGTTTCGAATTTCATTCGAATCTAGGTTTCAAATTTCATCTGACGGGAGAAGGTGCCAAGTGAACACTGAGGCCCGTAGTTTATCTCTGCAGAAGCATCTCCAGAGATATTCTCCCGTGACCCTCGAAGCAAAGGTATGAATTTATCATATATATTACTGCGATTTTGTGTCTGATTTACCAAATCACTCAGAGTTCCATTTCATTCCATGAAATAGATTTGCATTCTGAGATACCTTTCTTGATTATGCAGTTGAGAGAACTTTCTGAGGCAGATCAGAAAGCGTTGGGTCTGATTGTGAAGGCTGCAAAAGTTGTGTCGAATCTTATACTTCATTAGAAGCTTCTCACCTCTTGAATTGTTTGTAGTCTTTTGAGCCTTATGTTAGTGAAAAGGGCATACTTGCTCATGTTCTACAGTTGAAGATGATTTTCTTTTTACCCCTTGGTAGCATTGATTTGTCTGGTTAGGAACATTGTGTGAATCTTATGAATTTTTTTTTTTTTGAAAGCTGCTCAAACATGATTGATTTTGAACTTACAGGAACTCTCACAGCTGAGATTCAAGTTGTGTCCGCGTCTTTTAAAGGAAGAGCAGTTTTGGAGGATATATTTCCAACTTGTGAGGAACCTTGTGGCAAAGTAAGGAACTTTCTTATATCAATTTTCGTTTCAGATGGTTCCATGTGTAAATGAAGAGCTAACTGAACCTTACTCTGTTGGTTTGTGTATGATTTCACCCTCACATAGAGTTAGTAACGCGATGGGTTTTTTTTTTTTTGCTTTGGAACAATGATAAGAGTAAATTGTGATTTCGATTACGGTTTCTTTTTTAGCGAATTGTGATTTTTCTCCTCTGTTTTAGTGTTGTAATACGATTGCTCATGAGTCATGGACTGTGGTTTTATGTGTTTGGGGTTTCACCATGTGTTTGAGGCATAATGGGTTCTGTTTTTTGCTCTGTTTTAGTGTTGTAATACGATTGCTCATGAGTCATGGACATTGCTCTGTTTTTTGCAGGTTGTAGCAGGGAAAGGCCATGAAGCATATCAGCTTGAAGGTGATAAAGGTAAAAATTTTCACCTGCACTATGTGTTTTAATGTTAGTTCGAAAATTGTAAAAAAGTAAATGTTAGTTCGAAAATAATTAACCACAAAAATGATTATTGTTAAGATTACGTGTAAATATAAATATTGTTAAGATTACGTGTAAATTTTAGTTCGAAAATATAAATGTTAGTTCGAAAATAATTAAATTTTAATGAATCTTTCCTTATTTCTTTATTGTTAAGATCTTCTATGAAAGATTTACTCTTAAAAAGATTTACTCCTATAAAATAAGTAACCTTTAATTAAAATTGTAAAAATTTAAAGGACATTTACTCTAAATGACTTCTCTTTTAAATTTTTATAAGAGTATTGTCGCAAGTATGATACATGTGATTTCTCTTTTAATATTAGATAGGATTTCGAAAATATTTTGATTTCAATGAATCTTTCCTTATTTTTTTATTGTTAAGATCTTCTCTAAATATTGTTTTTACAAAAAAAAATATTCTTATCATCTATATAAGAAGCCACGCAATTTGCTTCTTCATCACAAACTAAAATTAGACAATAAACCTTTTCTCCACCAAAAAACATATCATGGACAAATTGCACAAAGTTTCGATGTTGAATCCCTTTGTCAATGAATGGAGAACTAGACTCAAATTGCTCAGCAAATTCAAACTGTCGATAGGAGGAGCAAATACGCATGAGCTCGTCCTGGTTGATGAAAAGGTTAGTTCTCATTACTTTTTACTTCAAACTGATATAACTATGAGACATACATCTCTTAAACTGTAGAATAAGTGCTATCTTAAATTGATAAAACTAATTTTGGATTTATTATAAAACATATAGATTATCAGAGTATATCTCATATCCGGTGTATTTATTATATTTCAGATCCAGTGCTATCTTAAATTGATAAAACTGATTTTGGATTTATTATAAAACATATAGATTATCAGAGTATATCTCATATCCTGATTCATATTTTGTCAATTCAGTACGTTTAGTATATTAGGCTTTTCTAAATACGATTAGTATATTAGGCACTTTGTTTAGTATATTAGGCTTTTCTAAATACGTTTAGTATATTAGGCACTTTGTTTAGTATATTATCTCTTCAAACTGATATAATTATGAGACATATATGCTATCTTAAATTGATAAAACTGATTTTAGATTTATTATAAAACATATAGATTATCAGAGTATATCTCATTTCCTAATTCATATTTTGTCAATTCAGTACGTTTAGTATATTAGGATTTTCTAAACACGTTTAGTATATTAGGCACTTTGTTTAGTATATTAGGCTTTTCTAAATACGTTTAGTATATTAGGCACTTTGTTTAGTATATTAGGCACTTTGTTTAGTATATTATCTCTTCAAACTGATATAACTATAAGACATATATCTCTTAAACTGTAGAATAAGTGCTATCTTAAATTGATAAAACTGATTTTGGATTTATTATAAAACATATAGATTATCAGAGTATATCTCATATCCGGTGTATTTATTATATTTTAGATCGGATTTTGGATTTCAGAGTATAGATTCATCTTTACTTATAGGTTTCTATTAATTATATTTTAGATCGGATTTTGGATTTCAGAGTATAGATTCATCTTTACTTATAGGTTTTTAAAAGTTGTTTGACTCTACTAATTTCTCGATATTTTGATACTAATTTAGGGAGACAGGATACAA
Organism: Arabis hirsuta; assembly: GCA_964056655.1. Taxonomy (NCBI): domain Eukaryota; kingdom Viridiplantae; phylum Streptophyta; class Magnoliopsida; order Brassicales; family Brassicaceae; genus Arabis; species Arabis hirsuta. The sequence continues at coordinate 23,160,120 of OZ053310.1, forward strand.
GCCACAATGCCTGAAAAATCATTCAACGCTGAGATCATATGTTGGTCGAAGGTAAATGGATGATTATTCATAATTTTCAACTAGCATGGATAAACGGCCTGTTCCATCCTACTACTCACCGATTTAAGATTGAGTGGTTGTCAACCACTTATGCAAGATGCGTGCCATCAAGAGGCGACGGAGATTCTTTTAAATTTGCAGATTTTGAAAAGATAAAACAAGGGTCCATGCATACAGAATATTGTGTGGGTAGATTATTAACCAGTTTCTTTTAGTATAATTTTATTCATCTAGAATCAACTCTACTTCTAACAAAACATATGCTTATCTCTTTGTCAGATATTATTGGAAGGGTTGTCAACGTCAACAGTATCGTCGAGTGCAAATCTAGCGTCTCAGACGAAAAATGGGATGAGATTAACTTCGAGCTCGACAATGGAAAGTAAGTTTTCAAAACTTAATTTTAATATATGCTTTTGACATTTTGCAGATATTAATCTTTGTTTATGATTCCAGAAACTGCCATTTACCATGTCGCTTAACAAAGCAATATGCCCATAATTTCTACCAGCAATTCACAGATTCTGATGATGACATGATCATATGCATCATTAGGTTTGGTAGAATTGTTGTCAACCAAGGTGAGTAGTTTATAAACCAATTTAATTATTCTCTTTACAATGTCAATTAGTTTGAATCTATTACTAATACTCTACTTGGTCATTATCGGCTGTAGGTGATTGGTTAGTCACTAATGTGTTTAAATGTACGCAAGTTTGGTTGAACAAAGATGTGCCTGAAGTCCATGACATGATTTACAATCTCAACAAGTTGGGGGATGACGAAATTAGTGATATGGAAAGATAGTTCGATTTTACCTACTGTCGTTTTTTGGTTTTGAACAATTAGTTTGCATTGATTTCTTTTGATTTGGATTATGCTTTTTTCTACAGATTATATTTCTTTCGAATTTTAATTTACAAGCACAAGAGAATTTCTGAAGTATTTGGGAAAGGACGCATGTTTCTTTTCATTTATGTTTCTTCGATGTTAACTTCAAATGATTTAGAGAAACCATCATTTGTTACTGTATGGAAAATCAATTATATAAAGAAACCGTGTTAATACTACATGAACGTTCGATCAACATTACAATAAATTATTCTGTTCAAACCATGGATGAGATTTGACATACGAAATCTCAAACCACAAATAAAGCTTTTTATTCATCAATCAACATCACACCGGTGAGATTCACTCCTCAATCAGTTATATAAGGAAACCACAACTTAAATGAAAAATTTGGAATTTACTCACAATCTTTATCAAATCTTATAGTTAATATCTTCCTAAAATATGTCAATCTTTAATAGTAAAAGTATAAAAAATTGAAACTTTGATACATATATCTCTTAAACTGATATTACCTATTCGAAGTTACTCACAATCTTTATCAAATCTTATAGTTAATATCTTCCTAAAATATGTCAATCTTTAATATTATTTTTATTCATCAATCAATTAAAATAAATTAGCATTAACTAATCGAATAACTAGGTTTAGAAATATTGAAATTTAAAGATTGTAAGTAAATAGTTTAATTGGTTAGTATCAAGTAGGCGTAATTTTAGGAAGTGGCTGGTGTATTTACTCTTATTTTAGGAAGTGGCGTAATTAAGATCCTTTACTCTTATTTTATTCATCTATAAGGAAATATTGAAATTTAAATCTTTGAAATTAAATAATCTTACCTTCTTTAATTTTTGTTATGATTTTCCCTAAATCTTTACCTTGATTTACTCTTAACAATGATTATTTTTAATTCCTTTTCTATAACTAAAATATTTGACAAGATATACTCCTCTAACTCACGATTAGATACAAGTCACGCTTAATATAAATACCTTGAGTTTCTTCTCTTTTACTCATTCGCAAACCTTTCCCAAATACTTCAGAGATTTTTTACAATGGCTTTACAAACATCTATTACTCAACTTCGAGATGTCAAGCCATTCAAGGCGTCATGGAAGATTCGTGTTAAGGTTCTTCATGTTTGGAAGCAATTCCAAACATCGTATGGTAAAACTTTGAAGATTATTTTGGTTGATGAATTGGTACGTATTTTACTTATAAAAACAAATTCCCGTTTACTTTTATTCTAATTCTCACGACACAACTTAAACTCATAGACTTAAATGGTTTAACCTCTGTTTTTCTTACGTTTAACCCGCTTTTTATCACTAATAAGTATAGATCTCAGAGTTTAATCGGATTGCTAATATCGGATTAGTATAATCAGATTGCTAATTGTAGATCAATTAATCTAATTAAGATACATTTTTCAATATTAGCTAAAACTCATATACTTAAATCGTTTAACCCATGTTTGATTTTTTCTCTCGCACTGATTTTTTTAACTTTGAATCCTTTACTTATACGCATGCACTGATTTCCTCTCGGGTGAGATTTATCAGCTTTTACTTAAATTCATAGACTTATACGCATACTTTAAACTCATAGACTTAAATCAGACATTTAAACTCATAAACTATGTTTTAAATATCCGTTTACTTTTACTATGAACGAAAACTCATACACTTTTACGCATGCACTGATTTCCTCTCGCATTGATATTTTAAAACATAGTTAACGACACAACTAAATTAAAGATGACTTGGCTTATTCCTGTCGCACTTTTTTTTTTTTACTTTGAACGTCTTTCTCTCGCACTTTTCTTAGCTTATTATAGAGATATGATCATATGCCTTTCTTTTGAATGAAAATTAAAAAGTAACTTTTAAATTCTTACAAACAAATCATTTTTTACAGGGTTCTAAGATTCATGCTATAGTGCGTAGGCCATTAGTCGTACGTTTTGAGAGGTCATTGGTTGTTGGTGAATGGATACTTATTGAAAACTTCAACCTATCACAAGCTATGGGTCAATATAGACCATGTAGTCATCGTTACAAGATGGCGTTCTTGAATACAACTACTGTCCAACGATGTGGTACTAGATCAGAAAGTATTTTTCTTGATCTTCCCGACTTTACTCAAGTTAATAACGAAGAACTCAATCCAAATATTCTGATCGGTTAGTTTTATTTATTTGTTAAATCATTTTTAATGATAATGTTAAATTTTAATTTAATTTTCATTCATTTATTTCAGATGTTATAGGCCAAATTGTTAGTTTGAGAGATATGGAAACTTTACAAGTTAACAACAAAGAAACTCATAAACTTGAGTTTGAACTTCGGAACGCCATGTAAGTCTATATCAGAGTCATTTTTTAATTTCTTAAAATTTTTGGTAGTATCTAAAATAACTTTCCATTCACATATAGGGATGATCGTTTGGCATGTACCTTGTGGGGAAAGTTTGCAGAATGTGTTAACACTGCCTGTCAAAATGCTGAGGATGGATTTGTGATTTGTCTAATTCGATTTGCGAAGATTAACGTATTTCAAGGTGTTTATAATATGCCAGCATATTCATTGTCTTTATATTTTGATATTGATACGAAATACTCATAGTGTTTATATTGTTATGTTATTCTCTACACATTTCAGGTCAGCCACAAATCACTAATGCTTTTGATGCATCTCAAGTAATTATTAATCCGCAATGCTCTGAGTTGGTTGAATTTAAGAAGAGGTTTGTGATTTATTTTGATTTATTATTAAACATTTTTATTTCTAAAACAAAACCATAAGATATTAACGTTTATATTTTCAGTTTGCCAAATGATGGTATGGTTTTGAGAATTGTGCACAAAAAGCCCAAAAAGGAAGAATTAGTCGTCAAAGAAAAATTATTTGATCAGTTTCCTTTGGTCACAATTAGTGAATTGATTAGTACTACTGAGGTATTGACGTTATACCATTTACGTTACCTTTTATTGTCGAATGGTTTTTGATAGGATATTTTCTAACAGGTTGGCAAGTACAAAATTATGTGCACCATTTGCGGTATTGATTCTGACTGGGCGTGGTATTATGTTACTTGCAAGAAATGTAAGCTTAGGGTTTACAAGAATAAGACAAAGGAGAAGGACATAGGTAAGTCCGAGAAGAAGCAATCATTCCATTGTGAAAACTGTAATAACGCCAACGTTACATCCGTCATTGCAAAGGTATCTATTGTTATTACGTTCATCAGTCTTATTTTTTTTTAAATGTAATATTTTTGACATCATATACGTTGGAATAGGTACAAGTTGCACCTTATTGTGATGGATTCTTCTGGTCAATCCAAATGCTTGCTATTTGATACCAATGCTGAAAGAGTTGTCAATTGTTCTGCTGATAGCCTTTTAAACGGAGTGTACAACGAGGTTTGTTTTAATCTAACTTTTTATCTTTATACAATTATATGTGTACTTGATTACTACAAATCTTTATTACTAATATCATCTAATTTTCAGATTGAAGATCCAGATGATATTCCTCTAGCTCTCAAAAATGTTATTGGGAAAACATTTCAGTTTCTCATCTCTATTGAGAAAAAAAACTTGTGGCAAGGGAATGATACATTCAAAGTTATTAAAGTTTGGTCTGGACAAGATATTATTTATGTTGATTCGGATGCTTTAGCTTTATCTGATGATCATATCAACCCCAATTCAATTGTCTCCGGTGACCAGGTGTGCTCTTTGAATGGTATAAACTTATTTTTTCTCTGTTTTCCAGCATTCGTCAATAATGTTTTTGTATTTGTAGCTTCCTATGATGTTGACTTTTAGTCAAGAACAATCAGAGGATTTATCTACAAGTTTAGGTACTCCTTCTTCCAAACGTGACCGGATTTTGGCTATTGAGTTCGGAGCTGAATCTTCTACCACAAAGAAACATTGTACTAGAATTCATAATATTGATTCATGCAATGACGTCTCTAAAGTTGCTTTGGTTGCATCCAATGCGGATTCTCCGAAGAAGAACGATTCGAATGTGGATTTAGATAAGCGGATTGATGGTTCTGATGATGGTGTCCAGGACTTTGATTGTGTTATCACTGGTGGCAAGTCTCCTTCGAATGAGGCAGTTGGTGAAAACAAACCGAAATTGGCTGGAGGATTGCTTCAAGTGAAGATCAAGAAACCTTAACAATGTTGGTTTTAAGGGATTTGTTTTTTGTTTATTTTCAACTTTTTATCTTTGGTATTTTTAATAATTTTGACGAAATGCGATTGGTGTTTTTGGGATTTTAATTTGCTTATTTTGTTTATTGAAATAAAATCAAGTTTTTTTATACATTTCGTATGTCAAATTAATATTCTTTTCTCTCTTTATATTTTTCAAGCTTCCATATTTTCTAGAAGAAGCATATTTTCTATAACTTAGTCGGCTAAATGATGTATAGGATTAGTGAACTTCACCATTACAATACTTGCAATATTCCATTGTAACACCAACGTTAGAACTCTTTCACACAAATTTCGGATTTGTGAAAAGAATTTTTATTTGGAATTCTCCTAATTAATTTTGATCTCCTAAGATATTTTTAGGTAGCAAGTTGGTATATACCGTGTTTCTAGAAACTTTTTAGAATACTAATTGTAATTAAGAGATTATGTAACTACCTTATCTACCTCTTAGTATGTAAGTATTCTCTCCCCAAATCTAACGAAATTTGTTTGATGGTGCAAATAACAAAATTTTCTACACCGAAATTTGGGAAGAGAATATCTAACAAAATATTATTGCCTTATACCGAAATCTACAACTTTGGTATCAAGTCAACATAAATGAAGAAAAGATTTATACTCATAATATCTTAACCACAAAGATTTTCATTCCTAACCTAAAAAATCACGATTTCGCCTTACCTTATAAATAAAACTTCTTTTTTTTATTTTGTTTCCTCGTGAATTCTTTCTTTCTTTTTTTTTTATAATCACGATTTCTCTTTTTTATAATCACGATTTCTCTTATAATCACAATTTCTCTCTCTCTCTTTTTTTCGTGAATTCTTTCTTTCTTTCTTTTGATTTTGTTTAATGTTTTATAATTGACATTAAAAAAGTATTAACTACCTTATTTAGCTGTTGGTAACTAAATATTCTCCCCCTAAATCACTCGAAATTTGTTTGATGCCAAAATCTTAAATGCTCGAAATTCTTCTTCTTCTGTGGTCTTGCAGCGAAAACAAAGGTGTTTCTCACCAGCCGATCGAACAATATGAGAAAGAGGAAAGATGATGATGGAACAAGCCTTATACATGATACGCAAGAATCGAAGAAGAGCCGTCATGCAGAAAATTCTCAAATGAATATAGCTTCAAAGTGTGATAGTATTAGTAAGACATCATCTGTTAAAGTTACTTCTGTTTTTAGAAGAGTTTTTGGTGATATTACAAATGGTGGAACTACGGTACAACCAATAAGACCGTATAGAGAGTGTTTGGAATCACCAATCAGAAAAAAATATAAAGAAAATGTTATCATACCGACCAATTCCAGTTCTTCAATGGTTAACATTCCTATTTCTTATATGCAAAAATCATCCATCAAATCATCACGTAAGTACTTTTTATTATACATGTAGCTTCTATTTGATTCTGTCATTTCTTTATATACTTAGTAAAATTCGTACTTATAGTTTTTGATTGTTGCTTTTTCTTTTTTTGTCATCTTCTCATAAGAAAATGTTTCGCAATCTTGCATTACTCAAACTCCTGGTAATGCAAGTACTTCAATGTTCGATGTTCCCATTGGTGTTTTGCAAGAATCAAACCGCACTTTATCACATACGTTTGCTATATTACAAGTGCTTATTTGTTCTTTTATTTGAGTTTATTTACTTAGTAAAATTATTTGTTATAGTTTTTGATTGTTGTTTATTCTTTTTTTTTCACCTTCTCATAAGAAAATATTTTGCAATCTTGCATTACTCAAACTCCTGGTACTGCAAGTACTTCAATGTTCGATGTTCCCATTGGTGTTTTGCAAGAATCAAACCGCACTTTATCACGTACGTTTGCTATATTACACGTACTTATTTCTTCTTTTAATTGAGTTTATTTACTTATTTGATGATGAAACATTTGTGATTCTAATGATGGAGAATCACTTATTGATATTGGTGATGGTAAGATTGGTGATTCTAATTATGGGGAATCACTTATTGATACAGTAAAACCTCTATAAATTCATAATGTTGGGACTTTGAAAATTTATTAATTTAGAGAGATATTAATTAATCGATAAATTAATAAATATTAATTTATAGAGATATATCTGTTTTAGGTACGAATTTTTTTTACAAAATTCAAATGATATTCTGTTCAAGAATTTAATTAAATTTATTTGTAAAAATAATATGTATTAACTTGAGATTATGATTTATACTTTTATTATTGTAATAGAATAAATATTAACATCATAATATACTATCTATTTAAAATTAATACACATTATTAGTACCAAAATTTAGAAAAAAAATATGGTTATCGTTCTTAATGTGATGATAAAGTCAGCAACGATATATATTATGATACATTTGGAAAGAATTATGTATACAAAATCAATTATCGTGTCTATAACTTATCATGAGTTTTGGATACCGAAAAACAATCATAAAAATTTGTTTGATATAGTAAGTAGAATAAAAAGGTACTGAAGCAAAAAATAAATTATATATATATATATATATCTATAATTATACATGATTATTAATTTATGATATTATTGGGACTATATTTTTACATGGGAGTTTCAAAAATATTATTATCTTATCATCTTATCAAATTTCGTAAATTTTTACATTGGCCCGACTCTGAACCGGGATAATTTATTAATTTATGGTGATTATTAATTTATCGAGTATTAATTTATAGAGGTTTTACTGTATTCCAGATGAGTTTCTTATTACAGATTCAAATGACCCAATTGGAACTATCACCAAAATTGTTTATGGAGATTTGCAAGCTTTGGAAGAAGATAAAGAACCAGAATTCTGGCAAGAGAGAGCAATTTTGTGTCCTACAGATGATGATGTGAATCAGATAAATGAATATATGCTTTCTCAATTGCAAGGTTAGTCTACATTAGAATTTTTGGTACAATTTACTAAATATTCATTGGCTTAACTAAATTTATTAATAACATTTTGCGGTATTTGGAAAACAGGTGAGAGAAGGTGTACCTAAGTACTGATAGTATCGATCCTTCTGATGAGATTTCGTTAAAGGATTATGGTTTCACTCCAGATTTTCTTAATAGCATTAAGGTTCTTGGGTTACCGAATCATGAGTTACGACTAAAGGTTGGTTGTCCGGTCATATTACTTAGGAATTACGATCCGATGATGAATGGTACTAGGCTTCAAGTGACACAAATGTACGAGTTTATGATTGAAGCAAGTGTTATTACAGGAGACAATATTGGTCGAAAGGTTTTGATTCCTAGGTTATTGATTACTCCTTCAGACACAAGATTACCTTTCAAAATGCGTCGTAGACAGCTACCTTTATCCGTTGTCTTTGCGATAACCATCAACAAAAGTCAAGGACAGTCTCTTAGAGAAGTTGGGTTGTATTTGCCTCGGCCAGTGTTTTCGCATGGTCAGCTATATGTGGCTATTTCTAGAGTGACTTCCAAGAAAGGTTTGAAAGTTCTTATTGTAGATAGCGATGGTAAAACTCAGAAGAAGACTATGAACGTTGTTTTCAAAGAGGTTTTCCAAAATATTGACTCGCAATTGTTGTGTGATGAAGGTATGGATATTCATCTATTCAACTTCTTTCAAATTCGTCTCTTACAAGTGCTTCATTTTTTAAATATTTTTTTTTTTTTTTACAGATTAGTTTCTGAACTTGATTAAAGAGTTTGATCAATCTTCGGCGATGGAGACTCTCAAGTTTTATTGTTTTGCGTTTTCGATCAAATCTTCGGAGTTACACCTACAATTTATGTTTTGGTTTTTTTTTTACTTATTTTAGATTTTTTTTATTACATAGAGATTCAGTATGTTTGCCATATTATAATCCATTCTTATTCCATAAGTAAATACAACAGACATACGTATATGCACAAAACTAAATAATTGATACGACAGACATTCGTACATGCACAAAACTAAATATTATAATTTTTGTATACCAACTATAATGATTATTCATTATGAAATTCAATAGTTAACATACTTATTCTCTACCTTCAAACTAAAAAAACTAATCATACTTTTTCAATATAATCGATTCTACTTACAAACTAAAACAATACATATCACACTTTGAACATATTATGTAAAACACAATCCGAAATTTTAGTTTACAACATAAAAAACGTATGTTCCAGCACAAAGTGCGGGTCAAAATCTAGTTACGATTATATAGTCTTCCGGTTTAGTCCTGGTTTATAACCAATTTTGTTCTTTGGTATGGTTATTTCCGGTTTATACATTTTTAGTATATATACTTGTAAATTGCGTTTATGTTCAATGAGAAAATAGAAAAGCATTTTACAATTCTCTTGATTCACAAGTTCTAGTATAGTATCAGAGCACTATTCCGCCTAAATCGAGTCATTTTGCCGTTGTTTTCTTCGATTTCTTCATCGATTCCTTGTTTTTTCTTCATTTCTGATCTTCAATTGCCTTATTCTCTCATTGATTTGATCGAAAATGGTGAAGAGAAGTGGAAAAGTGAGGACTCGCAACTCAACTCTTGCCGATGAAGATTCTGTTGTCAAAACTCACCGTGATTCGATCGATCTCGAAGATCCGGAGGTTATTGGAGCTCATCAATAACAATCGAACCGATTGAGTGGTTCTGGATTGATGACGAAGGAGATCAAATCCTTTGCTAATGTTCATAGTCCTTTCTACCTTCATTCTTCGGATCATCCAGGTTTGTCGATTGTTTCTCATAACCTAGATGGTACTAACTACAATAGTTGGTCCATTACGATGCGGATTAGCTTAGATGCGAAGAATAAGTTGAGTTTTGTTGATGGATCTTTACCGCGACCATCTAAAGAGGAATTTATCTTTAAGATCTGGAGTTGATGCAATAGTATGGTGAAATCCGGGATTCTAAATGTTGTGTATAAGGAGATTTATGATAGCATTCTATACTATCAAGATGCTGCAGAAATGTGGTGATTTGTTAAAGAGGTTCAAAGTTAGTAATCTGCCTAGGAAGTATCACCTTGAACAAGCTGTGATGACTCTGAGACAGGGTCACCTAGATCTTTCCACTTATTACACACAGAAGAAAACACTCTGGGAGCAACTAGCTAACACTAGGATTCATTCTGTGAAGAAGTGTGATTGTGATCATGTTCGAGAGTTGCTGGAAGAAGCTGAGACGAGTCGTATTATCCAGTTCTTAATGGGACTGAATGATGACTTCAACAATATCTGTGGTCAGATTCTTAACATGAAGCCTCGACCTGTTTGAGTGAGATATACAATATGCTGGATCAAGATGAAAGTCAGAGAGTTGTTAACTCTGCTTCTAAACCTTCTTCTCATCCATCCGCATTTTAGACTCAAGCTACTATTCAAGATCATAATCCTATTTTGCTGGCTCATGGTAATTTTTAGAAACCTAAATGCTCTCACTGTTGCGGTTGGGGCTCAATGTGGATAAGTGTTATAAGGTCCATGGCTATCCACCTGGCCATCCCAGAGCTAAGAAGATGAATGTAGTGGGAAACACAAATGTGGCTGTTATGACTCCTCTCTCTAGTCTGAATGTAGTTTTTCCTGACTCCAACAATGACTCTATGTCTAAAGGACAACAGATGATTTCGTATTTGAGTTCCAAACTTCAACTTAGTGTTCCTTCCACACATGATACATCTTCAACCTCTACTTCAAACTCTGTACCTTTTATCTCACAGATATCTGGTATTTTCCTTTCTCTCTATGATTTTTCTTATTATGACATGCTCACTTGTTCTATACCTCATACTACTGAGTTGTCTCCTAGTACTTGGGTCATAGATTCTGGAGCTAGTCATCATGTTACTCATGAGAGGGAATTATATAAGGAGTATAAGTCTTTAGATCGCACTTTTGTTAGGTTGCCAAATGACATTACTGTTCGTATAAAAGGTACTGGTCATATTCAACTTACTGCTGATTTGTTTTTGCATAATGTGCTATACATTCCTGAGTTTAAGTTTAACTTGTTGAGTGTTAGTGTTATTACAAAATCATTGAATTCAATTGTTTGTTTTACATCTGAACAATGCTTTATTCAGGCTCTTACTCGGGAGTTGATGATTGGTCAAGGTAGTCAAGTTGCTAACTTATATGTTCTGAATCAGGAAAACAATCTTGTTAATCTTTCTAGTTCAAATATTCTAGGTGCTTCTTCTATTTGTTCTAGCATTAAGATAGATTCAGACATATGGCATAAGAGATTAGGCAATCCATCTTTGAATAGACTTGAATCATTATCAGATGTATTGTCTTTACCTAAAAGGAAAATTAATAAAGCTTCACCTTGTTCTGTTTGCCATTTGTCTAAACAAAAACATTTACCTTTCAAGTCTCAGAATCATATTAGTGATAAATCATTTGCTTTAGTGCACATTGACACTTGGGGTCCATTCTCAGTACCAACTATTGATGGTTTCAAGTTTTTCTTAACTATAGTTGATGATTATATTCGAGCTACTTGGGTGTATTGTTAAAACAGAAATCGGATATCTTGCATGTTTTTCCTGGTTTTATTGAAATGGTTGAAACTCAGTATAACACTAAAGTCTCTTCTGTTAGGTCTGATAATCTAAATGAATTGAACTTTACTAATTTGTACTTAAACAAAGGCATTACTGCATTTCATTCTTGTCATGAAACTCCGGAACAGAATTCAGTTGTAGAAAAAAAGCATCAGCATTTGTTGAATGTGGCTAGGATTTTAATGTTTGAATATGGTCTTCTTTTAGAGTTTTGGGGTAATTGTGTCTTAACAGCTGTCTTTCTTATTAATCGATTACCATCACATGTTATAGATCATCAAACACCATATGAAAGATTAACATCTAAGAAACCAGATTATCATGCTCTTAAAACATTTAGTTGCTTATGTTATGTGCCTACTTAACCTAAGTCTAGAACTAAGTTTAATCTTAGGGCTAAGGCTTGTGTTTTTATTGGTTATCCAGCTGGTTATAAGGGCTACAAGCTTTTAGATTTAGAGACATACTCAGCATCAATTTCTAGACATGTCATTTTTATGAGGATATCTTTCCTTTTGCATCATCTCATATCTCGGATGATGTCAAACATTTCTTTCCTCATATTACACATCCTGCTCTTTCAGATGAACATTTGCCTCTTGTGCAATCATCTTTAGATTCTCATCATCATTCTGATGAGTTATCTTCCATGGTTTCTATTCCTTCTGATCTTAAACCAACTCGGCAAAGGATGTTGCCTTCCCATTTAAAGGACTTTCATTGCTATAATAATATTCCTACTACTACTATGCCTGTTAAAACTTCTTCTTATCCTATGATAAACTATATCTTTTATTCTTATCTATATGAACCTTTTCAAGCTTCCATTAATATCATTACTAGTACAAAGTTACCACAAAAATATTCAGAGGCTAAGATGAAGAAAGTCTGGAACGAGACTATGGGGAAGGAGATTTCAGCTTTCATACGAACTGAAACTTGGAGTATTACAACTTTACCTCCTGGTAAAGTGGCAGTGGGTTGCAAATGAGTTTACACTATCAAGTTTCTATCTGATGGAAATATTGAGAGGCACAAGGCACGTCTGGTGGCTAAGGGCTACACACAACAAGAGGGAATTGACTTTCTTGATACTTTTTCTCCTGTTTCTAAGATGGCCACAGTGAAGTTACTTCTTTCTTTGACTGCCAAGATGAGGTGGTCTCTTCATCGTCTTGATGTCTCCAATGCCTTCTTAAATAGGGATTTAGATGAGGAGATATACATGAAATTACCACCTGGTTATGCTGAAATCATAGGAGAACCAGTAGCTCCTGATGCTGTTTGTCTTCTACACAAGTCCATTTATGGAATTAAGCAAGTCTCTCGCCAGTGGTTCATTAAGTTTTCTACCATTTTGGCTCATCTTGGGTTCACTCAATGTCCTGGTGATCATACTATGTTTGTGAAAGCGACAAATGGAGCTTACTTGGTGATAGTGGTTTATGTAGATGATATTCTCATTGCTAGTACTTGTGATGTGGCTGTCTTAGAATTGAAAGCTCAATTTAGTGCAGCTTTCCAACTTCGTGATCTTGGTCCTCCTAAGTTCTTTATTGGCATTGAGATAGCTCATTCTGCAGCTGGTATCTCCCTCTGTCAGCGAAAGTATGTCATTGATTTACTGACTTTCACTGGTTTCTCATACTGTAAACCTTCTTCTATCCCAATGGAGCCTAACCAGTAACTTTCTAAAGATACGGGTACTGTTCTGGAGGATGGAAAACAATACAGAAGATTGGGGCAAATTACAGTATCTTACCATTACTAGGCCAGATTGCATTTGCTGTGTCTAAGCTTGCTCAATATTCTTCAGCTCCTAGTGATGTTCATCTTCAGGCACTTCACAAGGTGTTGAGATATTTGAAAGGCACTATTGGCCAAGGATTATTCTATGGTGCTGATGAGAATTTTGATCTTCGAGGGTTTTCTTATTCAGATTGGGGTGCATGTCCAGATTCTAGACAACACGTGACTGGTTTTGCTGTGTTTTTTGGGGACTCATTGATCTCTTGGCGTTCCAAGAAGCAACAGACTATCTCTTTGAGCAAAGTAGAGGCAGAATCTAGGGCTATGTGTGTTGTTATGAAGGAATTGATTTGGTTCAGCCATGTGTTGAGTTTTCTTGGTGTTCCTTTTCAATCTCCAGCTTATCTCTACTGTGATAATACTTTAGCCCTTCACATTGCAAGTAACTCTGTATTTCATGAACGTACCAAACACGTGGAGTTTGACTGTCATAAGGTCAGGGAGGCTATTACCAAAGGCATCATCAAAACTATGTTTGTGCGCACGGGTAATCAACTTGCAGACATTTTGACTAAGGCCTTGTATCCTGGTCCTTTCCACGACATGGTTTCCAAGATGGGTTTGCATAACATTTATGCACTACTTCCATCTTGAAGGAGGCTATTACGATTATAGTCTTCAGGTTTAGTCATGGTTTATAACCAATTTTGTTCTTTAGCATGGTTATTTCCGGTTTATACATTTTAGTATATATACTTGTAAATTGAGTTTATGTTCAATGAGAAAATAGAAAAGCATTTTACAAATTCTCTTGATTCACAAGTTCTAATAACTTATCTATCTCTATGATTCTTGACGAATGGGCTTATGAATTTAACACCATATAGGTTCTAATCAATTTGAGTCTCTATGAATGGGCTATTAAGACTTTTTCGCAAAACGTATATCCAAGAGAGCATGGTGATATTATCAATCTCTACGCAGCTTGGTAACTCATAACTGGTACTGTAAAAGGCTTTGGTCAACATTATAGGAGAACAAAATTTAGCTTGCCTCTTAAATCATTATTCTACCCATTACTTTTCTTGATTTAAGTGTCACAATTTATTGTTACATTCCAACAAGGTTCGAAAATTCACTAACGTTATTCGGGCGGTTATAGCGGGCCTAGCGCCTAATCATTTATTCGGAGATTAACCGGGGATTAATCAACGATTAGTTTCAGACAAATTTTTTGAAACTAATGTATATATACTGGTTTTGCTGTTAGAACACAACAAATTACCGTTGCTTGGTGGTTTGTTGGACCAATTGTGACGTTTAGAACGTGAGTTCGAGCCTCTTTCTGCTAATTTTGCATTATTTTTTCGTACTTCTTTAATGAGAGGTAAAATGACGAAATTACCCTCGTCTTCTTCATTAAGAACTCTGATTTCTACAACCCTAGCCGCCATGTTTCTTCATTTTTTCTTGTTTTTCTTGTTGTTTTTAACGAAAACAAATAGATCCATCAAGTTACTATCGATTCTAACATTCAAATGATGAAAAAATTGAGTTTTTCTAAATTTCCGATTAATTGTCCAAATTGGACATAATGTTTCGTTGGATCATGCCGCCGTGCGCCTGGCTGCCGTAGAATCGGCCGCCACGGCCGCGTTTTCGAACATGCCATTCAAGTGGTGAGTTGAAGAAAAAATATCATTGATTAATAAATAAACAAATAAAACGACAAAAAATGTTTCGTGGGATTCGAACTGGAGACATCAAAATCCAATAGGTGCATGGCCATAAAGTCAAACGAATTAATTTCGTCTTAATGTAGCAACAAGTTAAAAACAACTAGGGACACTATAACCTCCATAAATTAATATATTTTTTTCGGTTTTGAATCGGATCACTATAAAAATCAATTAAATTTGATAAAATAAAAAAGTAATATTTTAAAAAAAAAATTTATGTAAAATATGATCTCAATAATAGTATAAATTAATAATTATTGTTCTTAGACATATATATCTAAAATAATTTAGTAAAATATGACTCCAATGTGAATTCTTTACTTTAAATAAAGGAAATTTTAGTAAAATATGTAGGGACAATTACAAATGCCACTTTTTGTGTGCACATTTGCAAGAATACTATTTAGGGTATCCATTTGCAAAAATATCACTTATTATAAATTTATAAAGTTTATATCTTAAAATTCTAAATCCTAAAAAATGTTTTGACCCCTAAAACCCCTGAAATACTCAAAATTAAACCCTAATACAACATAATTAACACAAACATAAATTATATAATGAAAAAATAATTTTGAAAAAAGTGGCATTTTTGCAAAATTTTTGAAAAATGACACTTGAAAAGTGGCATGTTTTGAAATTTCTCAAATATGAATTTAAAGTGAATTTATCATTTTAAATAAAAGTTTTTTTGAAGATTAGAGATTGAAAAATTTTAAAATGTTTTTTTTTTAAATAAATGAAATTTTTTGAAGACTAAAGATCGAACAAACCTCTCTATAAATTAATAATTATTAATTTATCGATAAGCTAATATCTCTCTAAATTAATAAATTTTTTAAGTCTAACATTATTAATTTATAGATGTTTTACTGTACTGTTATAATAATAATAATAATACTATATTGTAGAAACAATAATAATATTATATGTTTGGGTATTTTATATTTGAGATATCTAACTAGTATTATCTTATTCTTTTTAGTTACTTAGCTAAGAGTGTAAATAGTAACTGCAGAATTGGCAGAATTTTTGATGACTTTTTGTAGAATCTGACAGAATAATTGTAAATCCAAATGGTAACAGCAGAATATAGCGGAATGTAGCAGAATTTTAAAAATAAATAATCTAAATAAATTTCTATAAATATTATTTAAAAATATTTTTGTCTGAACTATACGAATACACCTAAAAAAGATTTGAACTAACCGAACTAATCGAAAATAACATAACTTTTTTTTATATAAATTTACCTGAAATATCCTAACATACCCAACCATTACAACCAAAATATATATATATGTGTTAGTTTATGTTTCGGATAACCGTTTGGTTCTTATTTTCGTACCGGATTCAATTCCGGTTTTTCGATTTTAGTTATATAGGATCCATCAAATATTTTAAAAATTAGTTTGGATTCGGTTTGAGTAATTTCTGGTCAATTCCTCTTCGATTCCAAAATTTTTGTTTAGTGCTATTATAAAACATAAAAAAAATATATATCATAAAATATTAAAGGGTCAATTATCTAGATAATCCAAAAAAAGTTATATCTTATAATCTAGCATAAAATCCTTAAATCTAATGGATGAGATTTGGTCACATTAAGACTTTTTGGTTAGATTTTGAAATATAACTTTTTTTTAAGGTGATTTAGCCAATTAACCCAATATTAAGTAACCCAAAAAAATATTTAAAAATATAAGAATAAAAAATTATGAATAAATGAAAAGTAAAATTCAAGTTCTGTAAGAACATTTTAAAGTTTACAAAGCATATACAAGGCATGATAGAGACAAAATTAACAAAAAACCTCCACCAAAAAGTGAATTCTGCTAAATTATGCAAACAATGTCAACTGGTAACAATTTATTTTTTTCAGCTCTGCTGAATTCTACATTACTGTTCCTAAATGTAACATTACTGTTCTTTTTTTTAATAGTATATTTTGAGAATCTTGATGAGAAATCCTCATTAAGGTTACTCTAAGAATCTTATAAATTCACTGATTATATTAACTGAACATCAGATTTTATATAGTCAATCGAATGTAATTACAAAAATTAGAATTAAATAAGGTAGTTAAGGCAAGCACGAACTTTAATATCTCAAACTTAGAATCTAGTTCGAACTTATTTTAACAATATCCTATATATCTATATATTTTTATAGTATATATTATTTGAGTAGATATAGTGCAAAAAAATTTTGGTGTCGTTCAAAAAAACGTTTTAGTGAACAAGTAATTTTGTTTAACCAATTAAAACATTTTAACTAAAATTATATGATATAGTGAAAATCTCTACCTATTACCTATTATTGTTAATTTTATAACACAAATTTATTAATACATGTTATACAGATTTAGACTTAAATAAATATAAAATTTTAGATTTATCACATTATCTACTTTTAAAAATTTATAATTTATTAGCAACTCTTTATAAAAAAATTTATATTATAATTCCGTGTTTCATACGGGTAGCGTATTATTTAACAAAGTAAGGATTCTACCTTTTAGTTTCTCCTTCAATTCTTGTTTTCCCATTTCAATTTATTTCCATTCATTTCAAGCTATTATTCAGCAAAACCTAAATTTAGTTTTCAATAATTTTTTTGTGACTTTGTAAAACATACATTTCTAAAGAAGGGAATTGTAAAGATTAATGCGAAATATATATATATATATATATATATATATGTAAATATCATTATCTAGGGCATTTATATATACTACAAAACAAATGTATATGTGGTTTACCGATAAAGATGATTGTTAATTTTTTCAAGGAGTTCAAATACCTCCCAATATTTCAGCTTTTAAAATATGATGTTCTATTTGTTTGTTTTCTATCCTCTCAGACCCATCTTCTTTTCATCACATTGACGTTTTCGTTTTTAATTACTAACCGGAAATTTCTCATTATTCTTTGTTATTTTTTGTGATCTAATTTATTTTCATTTATAAGTATTTTATCTTTTTTAAGATATAAAATAAGGCATGTTGTATGTTAC
Organism: Arabis hirsuta; assembly: GCA_964056655.1. Classification (NCBI taxonomy): domain Eukaryota; kingdom Viridiplantae; phylum Streptophyta; class Magnoliopsida; order Brassicales; family Brassicaceae; genus Arabis; species Arabis hirsuta. The sequence continues at coordinate 23,178,315 of OZ053310.1, forward strand.
AGTTTTTTATTTTTGTGTAATATTATATCAAAAATCTATTTCACATATTTGTTGCTTAAACTTTTTTTTTTGTAATATACTCATTTTAAATATATAAATATTAATCTATATTTGTTTGTATACTGATGATAAATTATTAAACATTAAATTATATTTTCTATTTCACATATGGCCTTATAAACTCTAGGCACGACTCTATAATATATCCCGTTTGTTAACAAATCTTTGCTATAATGAAAGAACTAAGGATCCGAATGGTAACATTAAATTGTGCGGTGCAGATAAGAAAATTGTGCGGTGCGGTATGGTAGAAGTGCGGTTCGTGCGGAAAAATACATTATGCAGAACAAGTGCGGTTTGTGTAAAAAAAAAAAGGACGAAACAATGTTTGATTGGTGAAAAAAAATAATTTACCGTAAAATACAATTGTTTGATTGGTGAAAAACGATAAAAGGGATTTGAAAAATATATTTTAGGTAATAGTTTAAAAAAATAATTTTGAATAATGTTTTTATTATTTGCATAAATTAAAATTGTTAATATACATATGATTTCGTCTTAAATGGGAGTAGACTTCAATTTACAGTTAAAAATTGATTAATGATATTGATATTAATATTAAGATTAGTATTCATTACAGATAAAATAATTTTTTTCAATTTAGATGATTCACCTTTAGCCATGTAGACATGGTGGAGTTCTAACATTTAGGGTGGAGCTTACCGTTCAATAATGATCTCAAACGGGTTGTGGACTTGACTTTACAATGGCTCCAAGCCACAAAAAAAGAAACCCAGATCCAATAACCCCTCGCTATTCAAGAGAAAAAACCTAGGGACTATAAATTATCTATAAACTTTAAGAAATTTAACAATTGAATTTCTTTAACTAATGACCAACTTTATATATATATTATATAAAAAATATATTTTGACAATTTGAATCTAACATAAACAAGTATTATTTTTGTAATTAAGTAATAAGTTCGTTAATATATTTAAAAACAAAATATACAACACAAAGAAAAATTAGTACCGTCTACATTCATTTTCCTATGACATATTTATACTTTTACAACAATTGTTTGATTGTATTGGAGATGTATAGTTAAACAAGCATGCATCGTTTTTTCTAATTTTTTCATATTAAATAACAATAAATAAGTAATTAAGATGAAAAACGCATATGAACCGCACCATAATAGGAGATAACTCCAAACATGTGCGGGACGAGAGAAACGTAGAACAAAAAAAAAAAAATTATAAGTGCGGTCCACTAACGTAATACGCCCCGCAACATGAATGGTAACATTTGTATTATTTTTTCCGTACCTTCACAAATCTTGCTGTTCCCAATCACTAAGGATCCGAATGGAGAAAGCGTATCAAACGGTGCAAATCAGGCGGATCAAACAGATCTAACGTAATAAAAGGAAAACTAGCAGATCAAACAGTACAAAAGCGGATCAAACATATCTAGCAGTCCAAAATATTTGTGTGAATGGTAAAAGCGGATAAAAAGCGATCCAAAATACTATACATATTTATAATAATTTATATAAAATTTCAATTTGTTATTTTTTTTACAAAATAAAAAACTATTAAATTAGATAATTTTAGAAAATTAAATTTATAAAAGCAAACAAATAGAAATATTAACTAAAAGCAAACAATGTTATTTAGTGTTGTAACTACAAAATAATAAATAAAAATAGTAATAAATATGCCATACAAATGTTGATAGAGGCAATATATATTTATTTAGTTTATTAGGTTTCTCAGATTCTAATAAATAAAGAAATTATTATTAAATTAACTAAAAAGTAGTCCACATGCATGACAAAGGTTAAACCACTCCATATTCTTGGTGTTTTTTTTAATATATTTTATAGTGTATGTACTGTTAATAGTGTATTTAAAAGTGTATGGACCCATAAAGTGGGTGATCCGTTATTTGGTCCGCCTCCCATTCATAGCCTTAAGTAGTCGGGACAGAGACAAAAACAATTGCTAGAAATGGTCGCCAGTGTTATCTGTACATGATGCTAATAATTCAAGCTACAGTTCTTGTGTATAATGTGATATGTATTATAAAATATAAATATCTATTAATATTATAATATATATTATATAAATCGAGTTATGTATGTCGGTTAGTAGATTATTTTAATATATGCAAAGTGTGGTAATAAAAAGAAGTTTCTTTTTTCTCTTTTATCTCTCTCTCAATCTCATTCTCTCTCGTGTCTTGTTTACATAAATATATATACATATATATGATCTAACATACGTATCATCTCACCATTAGATATAGTTTATAACACGTTATCAACACGAACGACTCTATATCCATACCGTTAAATCATATCTTCTGCCATATCAAAGGGGTAAGATTTTATTTTTTGTGTTATTCAATTTACTTTTTAATTTATTTATTATTTATGGAGTGGTAGGCTCTGCCTCCTCCTCATAATATTATAGTAGGCTCTGCCTCCACACTATCAGTGGAAAAGGCATATAATAGGCTATGTCTTTTCAAAATTGATCATTATTATGGTAGGCACTGCCTCCTCGATCAATTAAAATTTTATGTCTCCACAATCCCATGGTAGGCTCTGCCTCCTTGATTATGTTGAGAATTATGCCTATTATTTTTTTTATTATTATTTTCTTACCGTTATTTATTTATGTTCTGTTATTTATTTATCATTTATATGGAAGGCTTTGCCTCCTATTTTTTATTTTTTATTTTTAAATTATGCTGTTATTATTATTGCACCTATTTTATCATAATGATTTAAAATTGAATTTTAATATGATGTTTAAAATTTTGTTATATAGTTATCATGTCAAACTTGGCAAAACTTGAGATCACTGCCCTTGATTTATCTGGCAAAAATTATTTGACATGGGCAGTGGGTGCAAAGATGCATCTAAAAGCAAGTGGATTTCTTGACACCATTGATAAATGGAAGGTTACGTCCGATGAGGAAAAGGCAAAGGCCATGATATTCTTCCGCCACCATATTCATGATACGTTAAAAGATGAATATATTATGAAAGATAATCCCGCAGATCTTTGGCTGTCACTCAAAGATAGGTTTGATCACCAGAAATATGTGATCTTACCAAAGGCAAGACATGAGTGGCTGAATCTGCGGTTTGAGGATTACAAAAGTGTAAGCGAATATAATTCCGTTTTGTTCGGAATTACTTCGAGGATGATGTTATGTGGAGAAAGTTTAAGTGATTTTGATATGATCGAGAAAACTCTCCAAACATTTCATCCAGGAAACGTAGTCCTCCAGCAACAATATCGGGCAAGGGAATTTACCCGATACTCGGATTTAATGCAAGTTCTTCTTGTTGCTGAAAAAAATAATGAAATTGTTATAATGAATCATGAATCTCGTCCAACTGGATCAGCTCCATTCCCAGAAGCGAATGTTGTAGCATCCAATACAAATAATTTTCGAGGACGATGGCGTGGTCGCGGTAGAGGCCGTGGACGCGGACGTGGCAGAGGTGGTGGACGAGGCCGAGGACAAGGAAGAGGATTCCAGTCAGATAACTCCGGCGCATGGAAAGCCAACCAAAATTCTCATGGAAATGTTGTTGGCCGCGTAAATAAAATAAAAACGGAGAGTGCTTGTTACAGATGTGGCATGAAAGGCCATTGGGCACGAACATGTCGTGTGCCAAAAAATTTTTCCGATCTGTATCAAGAGTCACAAAAGGCAAAGCAGACGAATGTTGAAACAAATTTCATCTCTGATGAAGCTGGACCTTCCTTTAACGGTCTCAATGATGATGCTCATTTCGATGTAGCTGACTTTCTTGTTGATCCTGAAGTATCAACAGAAAGAAATGATAACTAAATCTATAAGACATAATATTAGTATTTTTATGTATTTTGTATAATATGCTTTTATTTTGCAGTATGATGTTAAAACAATTTTGTAAAATAGGTTTTATACTATTTTGTTAAAATAAGTTTGTAAAATATTTTTAAAATAACTTTGTAAAGTAGTTTTAAAATAGTTTTTGTAAAATATTTTTAAAATAATTTTATGACCTCATGTTACATAACATTTCGTTTCTTTTTATTAATGCATCTCTGATTAATATTGTTATACCAGACAATGTCAGAACTTGAGATCATGGACGGAGATATATGTCTAGCAGATAGTGCGACAACGCACACAATACTAAGAGATAAAAAGTATTTCTCCGTTCTTAATTTAAAAGACTCCGCCGGAAGCGTGAGTACTGTATCTGGTAATGCAAATATTATTATGGGCTCAGGAAAAGCCAGGTTTTCAATGCCAAGGGGAACAAACTTTGAGATAAATGATGCATTATATTCCCCTAGTTCATACAGAAATTTATTAAGTTTCAAAGATATCCGGAAAAATGGATATCATATCGAGACGAAAAATAAGAATGACATTGAATATCTTTGCATTACATCAGAAAAGAAGCATATATTGGAAAAATTACCAATGATGTCTTCTGGATTATATTGTGCAAAGATATATATGACTGAGTCCTATGCTGTAGTAAACCAGCATTTTACTAATATATTTAAAATATGGCATGAAAGGTTAGGGCATCCAGGATTAGTCATGATGAGAAGTATTGTGCAAAACTCTAGCGGACATCCATTGAAAAACCAAAAGATTTTTCAATCTAGAGATTTTTCATGTTCCGCATGTTCTCAAGGTAAACTAATAACTCGGCCATCACCGGCTAAAGTTGGGAATGAAAATCTAGTATTTTTAGAGAGAATACATGGCGATATATGTGGACCTATACATCCACCATGCGGGCCGTTTCGCTATTTTATGGTATTAATTGATGCATCGAGTAGATGGTCACACGTGTGTCTGTTGACAACACGGAATACGGCTTTCGCAAAATTCATTACCCAAATAATCAGATTAAGAGCACAATTTCCTGATTATGCCATAAAGAAAGTTAGGCTTGATAACGCCGGTGAATTTACTTCACAAGCTTTCAATAATTATTGTATGGCAATGGGGATTGATGTTGAACACCCAGTTCCCCATGTTCATACACAAAATGGCATGGCTGAAAGTTTAATTAAACGGTTGCAACTCATTGCAAGGCCGTTAATCTTGAGAACAAATCTTCCAATTCATGTATGGGGACATGCTATATTGCATGCTGCGACATTGGTCCAGATTAGACCAAGTGCATATAATAAATATTCCCCATTACAGTTAACATCTTGCCAAGAACCCAATATATCCCATCTTCGTGTTTTTGGATGTGCGGTTTATGTCCCTATAGCTCCGCCACAAAGAACAAAAATGGGACCTCAAAGGAGACTTGGGATATATGTTGGGTATACGTCATCGAGTATAATTCGATATCTTGAACCAAAAACTGGTGATATGTTTACGGCACGTTTTGCCGATTGCCATTTTAATGAAGATGAATTTCCGGCGTTAGGGGGAGGAATTAAAGGAATCCCAAAAGATATTACTTGGTGTGCACCATCTTGATCCCCCTACAAAACAACGCGAGTTGGAAGTTCAGAAAATTGTACACTTGCAAAATTTGGCAAACCAGTTACCTGATGCGTTCACAATTACAAAAAGGGTGACAAAATCATATATACCCGCTGCAAATGTTCTATCAAGAATCAATGTTCCAGAAGAACAAATCGATGGAAATAAAGCGAATGAACCTAAGGTTGAATTAAAGAGGGGGAGGCCGATGGGCTCAAAAGATAAAAATCCTCGAAAGAAAAAGAAATTGGGAGAACAAAATGAGAAGGTTCTAGAGGAACCATATAAAGAAAAATATCCAGAAGATATGTATGAAAGGGTTCCGGAAGAACCAGAGGAAGAAAATGAACATGATTCAGAAACATATGAGATTTCCATTAATTATACCCAAAATGGAAAAATATGGGTTAGAGATGAAATCGATGATACTAATGGAATATTCTCTTTCTCTGTATCTAAAGAAATTGATCAAGATGATCCAGACCCAAAGTCTATATCAGAATGCCACGAAAGATCTGATTGGGAAAAATGGCAAATGGCCATGAGAAATGAATTAGACTCTCTTAATAAAAGAGATGTTTTTGGACCTATAGTTGTTACACCAAAAGATGTAATCCCAGTCGGATATAAGTGGGTCTTTGTGCGAAAAAGAAATGAGAAGAACGAAGTCACACGATATAAAGCCCGGCTTGTGGCACAAGGTTTTTCTCAAAGACCGGGAATTGATTGTGAAGAGACATATTCTCCGGTTATGGATGCAATCACATTTAGGTACTTAATGAGCTTGGCGGCATCTATGAATTTAGAAATGTACCTAATGGATGTTGTGACTGCATATCTTTATGGATCACTTGATATTGATATATACATGAAAATCCCAGAAGGATTAAAGATCCCAGAAGGATTAAAAGTGCATGAAGCATCATCTAAGGAAATATGTTCGGTCAAATTACAACGATCACTGTATGGATTAAAGCAATCCGGACGCATGTGGTATAATCGCTTAAGTGAATATTTGTTAAGTAAAGGATACATTAACAATGCGATATGCCCTTGCGTGTTTATTAAGAAATCCTCATCAGGATTTGTGATCATTGCAGTATACGTAGATGACCTGAACATAATTGGAACTCAAAAGGAAATTGATGATGCAAGAACTCATATGAAAGAGGAGTTTGAAATGAAAGATCTTGGAAAGACAAAATTTTGTCTAGGGCTTCAAATTGAACATCTCAAAAATGGAATTTTTGTGCATCAATCAAATTACACCAAAAGAGTGTTAAAACGCTTTAATATGGATAAAGCGACACCTTTGAGTACTCCAATGGTTAATAGATCACTTGATGTTTTCAAGGATCCATTTCGACCTTGTGAAAATGGTGAGAAAATATTAGGTCCAGAAGTACCTTATATGAGCGCTATTGGTGGACTTATGTATCTTGCTAATTGTACTCGACCAGATATAGCTTTTGGTACTAATCTACTTGCAAGATACAGTTCATCTCCTACTCGTAGACATTGGAACGGAATAAAACACATATTCCGTTACCTTCAAGGTACGATTAATTTTGGATTATTTTATTCAAGAAACCCCGAGGTTGGTCTTGTTGGTTTTGCAGATGCAGGTTATTTATCTGATCCGCATAAAGCTCGTTCGCAAACTGGATACGTTTTTACAATTGGTGGAACTGCAATCTCATGGCGGTCTCAGAAACAGACTTTGGTAGCTACTTCTTCGAATCATGCCGAAATCATTGCACTTCATGAAGCATACAGAGAGTGTGTATGGCTCAGATCAATGACTCAACATATTCAAGAAGCAAGCGGAATAACCACTAACAAAGAGCCGACGACTATATTTGAAGATAATTCTGCATGTGTTGTCCAAATCAAAGAAGGCTACATCAAGAGCGATAGGACGAAACATATTCCTCCAAGATTTTTCTCCTACACTCGAGAACTCGAAGAGAAGAAGGAGATTGATGTTCAATATATTCGTTCAAGTGACAACGTAGCAGATTTATTCACAAAGGGCTTCCGACTACAACATTCCGGAAACATGTTCAGAGTATCGGAATGCACCTTCTACGAGACCTCTAAAGAAAAGATTATATATATATATTTTTTTCCAGGGGGAGACTGCACTCTTTTTTCATTGTCATGGTTTTTGTCCCACTGGGTTTTTTTATGATAAGGTTTTTAACGAGGCAGTATAAAAATATCAAAACATAAATAGATATTTAAGGGGAAATATTATAAAATATAAATATCTATTAATATTATAATATATATTGTATAAACCGACTTATGTACGTCGGTTAGTAGATTATTTTAATATATTATTTGTCTATATAAGACGATGCAAAGTGTGGTAATAAGAAGAAGTTTCTTTTTTCTCCTTTATCTCTCTCTCAATCTCATTCTCTCTCATGTTTACATAAATATATATACATATATATGATCTAACACACGTATCATATATAGTTTATAACAATATGACGTTTTTTTTCTTAGTGACATTTGAGAACTCAATCATTGCTTTTTTGCTCTAATCATTTATTGCAGCGATCGTCATTTTACTCCATCATTGTCGTTGTGATAGAAAAAAAATACATTTTATCAAATTCAGATTAAATTATTAAGATTATCTTATGGGGAGGAAGTTACAGATTTGCAGAATCAGTTACGGGTTGGCATAGTGAACGATGAATTTTTTGCAACAAAAGAGTCGAGTGACTTGGCAAAAAAAAAGATAATTATAATACAAAAAAATTTCCACGTATCTACCTAGCAACGATGTGCTTGAAATTAGATTATTGGTATATTTGATGATGTCAGATTATGGACGAGAAAAGAGGAGGAAATAAATCAAATAGCAATCATTTATTTCAACGAGATTTTCTCATCCTCTGCAATTTTGGACATTAAGGCTTCTTTGCAACATGTGCCTAACACACTTAACTCGGAGATGAATGATTCTCTTCCCCGAGAGATTTATACAGCTGAGGTTAAGACGCCAATGTTTGCTATTCATTAAGAAAAGGCACCAAGTCCACATGAAATGACGGTTTGTTCTATCAAAAATTTTGGTGTCTCATAAGACCAAAAGTGGTCGAGATGGTTCAAACCTTCATGAATAAGGGTATATTGGATCCTAAAAGCAATGAAGTCAATATTTGCTTGATCCCTAAATCGGAGAGGCCACAAATGATGAAATAATTTTTGTCAATTAATCTGTTTAATTAATGCCAGTTATAAAATTATTTCCAAAGTATTATATCAAAAACTGAAATTTTTTTTACCATCTTTACTATTGAAGACTCAGTCAGCTTTTGTGGTCCGACGACAAATCTCCGATAACATTCTTCTAACACAAGAAGCGTTCCATGCTCTTATGACAAATAACAGCGGCAAAAGAAATGTACGGCCATCAAAATTGATATGAGCAAGGCATACCACCGAATCGAATAGAGTTTTATGAAAGTTGTAATGCGTAAAATGAGGTTTGCTGCAACGAGGGTAATTTTTCTACTCTTATTAATAGGCAGAAAACTTTTTTCCGGAAAAAAAGAAAGCATGCGACTAAAAAAATGTAGTTGGCCGAGAATATGAGAGTAATTTTTCTTCCCATTGTACCAGTATGACCCAGAGAATGATAGTAAAAACATGTATGATTCATATAAGTTCTATGCAAAATATTATGCATACTTAAAAATATAAAACGTTATCTGTTTAGTGGTCGCTATGTTATATTTATAACTATATTATCTACTGTATATTTATGTAATTGAATTAAGTATATTATATAAAATATATTTTTTATTATGATATATATTATATACATTTAGTCACACTTATAAATATTTATGCATTTCATTATTGAAAATCATTTATTGTTTTCTTATTTGTTATGTTTGATAAAATTTATATTATTCTATAATTTAGTTAATTTATTGTATGCTTTGTAATGTTAGATTAATTTTACATTTAAGAAATAAACGAGACATCAATTACACAAAACATTAAATTTATTACATTTACATATATTTTGATTAAAATAATATTATACTATGCATAGTACATATTATTTATATATGTTTATATATATACGATTTATATGTTGTCATATATATTTAGTTATTAAATTTTGAATATGTTTATATTTTTAAATATCGGTTGATCAATCTATTTAATCATTTAATTCTATATTTGTTGGAGTCATAAATTCTATATTTGTTGGGGTCAAAATCTAGTTGCATCTTTATTAATGTTTATTAATTTACTATTATGTTATGTAAAGACAAGACAGCTATAAATACTATGATTTCTTTTATTTTAACTGTAGTGGTCAGTATTGACTATTGAATATATATTGATGTTATTTTTGATATGAAAAATAGTTAAAGTCAATGATAAATTGATTACACACGTTAGATTAAGATGTACTAATTCATCTCATTTTATAAAGTGACATTTTTAAGTTATTTTTTTTTGTTTTTTTCGCAAAAAAATGGCATCCTATGTAGTCAATGTAACTTTTAAATTGCAGTCCATGGTTTATCTCATTTAAAACTAAGAGAGATTAAATTTGAACCATTATTATTAGTATGCTCCCTCTGTTTTAGGACAAGTGTTGTTTTAACACTTAAATTAAGAAAACATACTAAAAAATATCCTTAATAAAAATACTGTAACATTTGGTATTCTCTTATACTTATGGTTAAATTTGAGGTTAAAATTCTAAATCTGACATTAGATATACAAAACGATACTTATTTAATTTAAAACAATAAAACAAATCTAAAGTGATATTTGATTTACAACATAAAGACTATTAAATATGAACATTTCGGAATGTTTGATAAAACAATTTATGTGAAATGTGTTAAAATGATATTTTTGTGAAGCGAACATAGTATTTTTTAAAAATTATCAAATTGGTATGTAATTAATTGCATTACTGATGACCTACTGATGACTATACGTGAAGATAATATATACTATTCTTAAAAACGTTTTCCGTAGACAAAGAATATTTTTTTTTTCACAAAAACATATAGATTTTTATTTTAAAACAATATAGATGTAGTTCTTCTCGCATTCAGGTGAGGTTTTCAAAAATCTGGTCAGAACTCAAACACTAGGTGGGAGACATGAAAACATGAGAGATATTTTAGCAGAAATCATTGAATGATGCTGTGAAGAAATTATAATTTTCGTGATTGTATGAAACATAATTCATGAATTGTTTTTAAAAAGGAAAAGAAACAGGGAAAACATACAATAACCGAGTTTTTTTTCTCTATTTTGTAACCAGTTCACTAAGCCTGATCGTTAGAGAGAACCATATAAGTTTTACGGGATCCTTGTTCTGAAAATAAATACGGAGCACAAACACAGTTCAAAATAAAAATAACGTGAAGAACAAATGAAAATAACAAGGTATATATATATATATATTATAACTTTTTGGTGTCAATAAAAGGGTATTTGATGGTATAAAACACATGTTATAATAATTATTTATCATTTATGTATATGTACATATATAAAGACCAACGGTCTTCCTCTAACTCGGTTGCTATATAAAACAATCAGGAAGACGGGAACAAATAACTTTACACGAAAAAAAACAAAAAAAAAAAAATTAGCAAAAAAAATAAAAACCATTACATGAGAAATCCAAAAAGCTAATTAAAAAAGGGAATTTTTCATTCTCCGTCGCAACCATCGTCTCCGACATCGTCCTCTGTCACTGTCTCCGTTTATGTCCTCCGTCACTGTCTCCGTTTACGTCCTCTATCGCAACCACCGTCTCTGACACCGTCCTCCGTTTACGTCCTTTGACACTGTCTCTGTTTTCGTCCTCCATCGTAACCACCATCTCCATCACTGTCTTCGTTTACATCTTTCGTCACTGTCTCCGTTTTCGTCATTCGTCACTGTCTCCGTTTTCGTCTACCGTGTCTCTATTTTCGTCCATATTCGACGGTCTTCATCACCGTTTCCGTCGTCACCGCCGTCGATAACCACCACCATCCACTATTTTTTCCAAGCAAAAGAGAAAGATAGAGAGAGAGGAAGAAAGAAAAAGAGAGAAAGAAAGAAAGAGAAAAAGAGAAAGAAAGGATAAAAAAGAGAGAGAAAGAAGATGTGTGGAAGAGACCGAGGATAAATGTGTCATTTGTTTTCTCACTAGAAGACAAAATTGACTAATCAATTGCCAAAATTGATTCAATTGTGGCAATTGAGGAAAAGTTTTGAAATAATGGCAATTGAAAAAATGATTTAAGGAATAATGGCATATCTTGTAAAATTTCCTTAAAAAAATATGTCTCCCCTTCAACATAAATGCACTGTATGTGGTCGTAGTTTTAACCCTATATAACTACTGCAAGTGCACAGCAAATGGTCGTAGTGATGCAGGGATCGAATCCACAAGGATCAAGTATCACACTACGAACTTATGAGAATGAAACTAAGCTAAGACGAAAATATGATAGTGAATTGCAAACTGAAAACGAAAATAGCAAATAAACGAGTGAGAATTCAATAAGGAAAAGCGTCATGTTTTAGGGTTATCACATGAAATCATGAATTGCAGAAAATCAGAGCATTCAACATGGAATTGATTACGAACCGTCTTGAACTCAAATCACTAATGTATAATTAGCCTACTCTCGTACTACCAATCACTATGCCTAACAACCTAAGCCTCTAAACTCTCGTTTGATTCCTATGAAGTAAACATGCAGTAAGTCCAAGTTCGATTTGTTCACTAAACTCTATAACTCAACTCTCGCAGGTTATAGCGCCTAGCTTATCTAGATTAGTTCAAGTGATTTATCAGACTTTTGGAATGTAAATCTACCTAATTTCAGATGCAAGGTGCGCAATCAAACAATCAACATTAAGAATAAATCAAGATAAAGAACCATATGTAAATCCCTGTTCTAAGCAATCATCAATTTAGCAAGACATTGAAACCCTTTGAATCCCTTCAACCTAACTAAGAGATTACTCATACATAATCAAAGCAATCAAGCTAGGAGATGTAGAAGAAATCATGATAAAACTCAATAAAAAGTATAAAGGTTCAGAAATATTCTTTATCAGAGATACAAAGTTGAGATCTTCTCCTTTGAATCTCAAAAACGAAAATAAGTAAAAACTATAGAATAATATGTGTCTCTCTATGCTAAAGTGGCTAAAAACATTTATAAATAGGTTTAGATATTTCTTGGGTCGAATTGGAGAAGACCAGTCTCGTGCAAGAAGGCTAAGGTCGGTCTCTTAGGTTGGGCTAGGACTAGATCGACCGCGTTGTATTCGTCTTTAGGTCGAGCTCTCCGGTCGATCTCATATCTTCGCATGGTTCATTCGCGGACCAGATTCATATGTTTCCACGATAATTGGAATAACTTTCTGGCTTTTAATCCAAATGGTTTCAAACTTCTTCTGGAAGAAATATGACTCAATCATCTATCCCGTCTACAAATTTTAGCTCAATCAAATGAATTTAAGGCCTCCAAATGTTGTTCGACATCTGATGCTTCAGAATTGTCCAATATCTCGTTTTCTGGCATGTTTGTCCAAATGACCTGTAAGAGACTCTAAACACTAGAAATATACTAAAATTACCACTTAAGGCATAAAAGCACGAAAAACCATTATATATAGTTACAAAAACCGTATTAAAACGGTAAAAATCAGGATACATCAACTCCCCTAGACTTAGCTTTTTGCTTGACTTAGCTTTTTGCTTGCCCTCAAGCAAAGCAGAAGACTAAACTTGTGGGACAGATTTGAAAACACGGAAACTCAGCTTCTCTTTTGGAACGTTTAATGACCACTAAATTCGTAATCCACATATTGCAAGGACCAATCAAATCGAACCACCATATACTTCTCCACATACTTTTCCAGCCTCCCAAATTCATCCTAAGATTTCGTAGCACTTTCCACAACTCATCATCGCTAGCCTCATTGATAATCTCAGTGCCAAAAACCTTCTAGATTCATTTTCATACAATACCATGACAGATCACCAATACAACTTTTTTGTACTCTTTCTCTCCCCCAGACTTACTTTGGTCTCATAACGGGACTCACTACTGTTGTTCCTTGTGAGGAGACAGGGTCATGAGGATCTTTGTAGTATTCTTAACCTTAAACCACCTTTTTTTTTTTATTATCGGAACATGGGAGAGGAATACCAATACTTTTCACATGGAGTGCATCTATCAGGTACGAACGAGGAATCAAGCTCTATAGACACCAATCATTCCAATGAGGGTGCAATTAGCTCAGGCTTAGTGGACCTTGCTGGAAATATGAGAGGTCTCTAGTTAACCGGATCTGAATTCATTATGCAATAATGGTCACTCAGATAAATATTCAATAAACAAAGAAAAAATTTTACATCATAGTTACCTAACCATAATACTCTTGACTCAATAAAACGACAGGGACTGACTCAAGAAAAACATCAAAATGACAGAAAGAAAAATATATCAGTAACAAGATAAACACCCTCTCCCACTTACTTTACACCGTCCCTGATGTAAAAGCAATCGATAAAGAGATGATGGAAAAGAATTAATAAATAATAAAAAAAATTAGAATTATTTAAAGGAACAATTTTTTTTTTTTTTTTTGCGTTTGGTTCAACCAAAACAAACTGGTTTAAATCGGTTTAATTTAAGTAAAAACCAAAAACCAAAGGGGAAGAAACACTTACCTCGTTGAGCTTGAAGACCGGACGTATGCATGGAGCATGAGGTCGAGCTTTCCATCCGGTCGTAAGGACTTTGAATTTCATCACGTCTTTGATTTTTTTTTTTTACCTAAAAACAAAACTAAAAGTTAGAAGATGGGTTGCCTCCCACCTAGCACTTATTTTAAGTCTTTAGCTTGACTTATAAACATATACGTTAATCATGAGAATTGAAAGGTTGTACCAATGCACCTTTGGTCCTTCTCCTATTAGTAAGATGAACAAAATATGCAAGAGGACATATCCATGGTAAAGAGATAAAACTTTCATCAAGGGACTTTACTATAGTTATAGCATATATCTTGGAATATCGCTTAGTTAAATGTTCATGAGAATTAAATGCATTAAATGGAAAGATAAAGTCAATTTAAGGTACAAAATAGTTGACTTCATCCCCATCAATCATTTAGAACACAACATTCTCATTCCTAGAATCTACCTCATCCTCAAGGTTATCTACCTCATTTAAGAGCTCATCTACATTAACCACATCCCCTAGACAAGAATCTTCAAGAAGAGAACTAGATTCTTCAAGCATTAAAACCTTAAACTCGAGATCATGAAAACTTAAAGCACACAGATGATTGATATCAAATCATACTTCATGAAAATCTCTAGCAACCTCTTCTACTCTTAGAGCATCTAGTTTTTGAGTTTCACATATTAAATCATAGCATTCATCAATGAGCATGAGAGTTTGCAAACTAGAAGCTACATCTTCACCACAAGGCATGTGACTATCCTCAATATCATGAAATTCAAAGGTGGAATCGTATGTACCTTCTAATTGGCATAGTGGAATCCAATAAATTACCTCTTTAAGTGCATTAGCTACCATTATCTCAGAAAATGTGAGCTCATTTCCTTCAAGTGAAGCCCGGTGTGAGGTGAGATTCACCCGGATCATAGTTGCTAAGTCTCTCCTTGTCAAGGTTGGATTTTCTTTGTAAAGCTCATCCAATTCCACTTTTTGTTCAGGTGTAAGAACACTTTCATCAAATGGAGGCTCCACATAAGGCTCATATTCTTCAACTATGTCTTCCTCCTCTTACGGTCCATATCTGTAATCCATATTAATCACTGTAAGAAACTATACAAAATAAAATTTAAAAAGTTAGTGTCTCAGACTAAATTTCAATCCCAAATTCGAAGGCAATGTAATTGGTCCCCGGCAGCGGCGACAAAAACTTGATACACAGAATTTTAACCTATATAACTACTGCAAGTGCACAGCAAATGGTCGTAGTGACGCAGGGATCGAATCCACAAGGACCAAGTATCACACTACGAACTTATGAGAATGAAACTAAGCGAAGACGAAAATATGATAGTGAATTGCAAACTGAAAACGTAAATAGCAAATAAACGAGTGAGAATTCAATAAGGAAAAGCGTCAGGTTTCAGGGTTATCGCAGGAAATCATGAATTGCAGAAAATCAGATCATTCAACAGGGAATTGTTTACGAACCGTCTTGAACTCGAATAACTAATGTATAATTAGCCTACTCACATAGTACCAATCACTATGTAAATCACTGTTATAAGCAATCATCAATCTAGCAACACATGAAAACCCTTTGAATCCCTTCAACCTAACTAAGAGATTACTCATACATAATCAAAGCAATCAAGCAAGGAGATGTAGAAGAAATCATGATAAAACTCAATAAAAAGTATAAAAGTTCAGAAATATTCTCTATCAGAGATACAGAGTTGAGATCTTCTCTATTGAATCTCAAAAACGAAAATAAGTAAAAACTATAGAATAATATGTGTCTCCCTATACTAAAGTGGCTAAAAACATTTATAAATATGTTTGATCTTTCTTGGGTCGAATTGGAGAAGATCAGTCTCGTGTAAGGAAGGCTAAGGTTGGTCTTTTAGGTTGGGCTAGGACTAGATCGACCGTGTTGTCTTCGTCTTTAGATCAAGCTCTCCGGTGGGTCTAATATCTTCGCATGCTTCATTTGCAGACCAGATTCATATGTCTCTACGAGAATTGGAATAACTTTCTGGCTTTTAATCCAAATGGCTTCAAACTTCTTCTGGAAGAAATATGACTCAATCATCTATCTCGTCTCCAAATTTCAGCTCAATCCAATGAATTTAAGGCCTCCAGCTGTTGCTCGACATCTGATGCTTTGGAACTGTCCAATATCTCGTTTTCTTGCATGTTTGTCCAAATGACCTGTAAAAAACTCTAAACACTAGAAATACACTAAAACTACCACTTAAAGCATAAAAAAACCATTATTTATACTTACAAAAACTGTAAAAATTAGGATACATCAGTTATAATAATTATTTATTATTTATGTATATGTACATATATAAAGACCAACGGTCTTCTCTAACTCGGTTGCTATATAAAACGATCAGGAAGACGGGAACAAATAACTTTACACGAGAAAAAAACAAAAAAAAAAAATTTACAAAAAAAAAAAAACCATTACACGAGAAAATCCATAAAACTAATTAAAAAAGTATGTCTCCCCTTCAACATAAATGCACTGCATGAAGATAGAATCTTTTGCTCTTGAAGGAAAAGAGAGAAGACTGTGAGCTGTCGTTTCGCTAAGGTAAAGGCGTCGTTTTGGTCTTTCGCTGAAACAGAAAAGAAGATGAAGATGAAGATGAAGATGAAGAGTTTTGGAAGAATAAGATCGATATTCATGCACGCGGATGGTGTAGATTGGATGTTGATGGGATTAGGCTTAATCGGAGCCGTCGGTGATGGCTTCACCACTCCTGTTGTATTTTTCATCTCCGGTTTAATACTCAACGACATCGGTGGTTCCTCTTTCAATGATGGAACCTTCTTCATGAAAGCCGTCTCCAAGGTCTCCTCTCTCTTCTTTGCTCTTGTTTTTTTTTTTTTTTGCTTTCGATCCTATGTAACTAGACATGGCAACCAAGTTGGTTTTGATCCTATATTGTGCGATCTTCGTATTTAGATCGCCAACCGAAAATTCTTTTTTACAATGAGATGTATGAATTTGGGCTCAAAACTTCTAAATTAAATTTTAAACAAAAAAAAGTAGACATGACAAAGTAGACCAAACATAGTGTGGTACTTAATGGATTTATGACTTGCCATATTACAATAATATACATGCATGTTAGGAATGACAATACGTCTGTAAACCTAATATAATATACTAGATTAAGGTCCACCATGATAAGCGGGTAATCATATGAAAAATTATTCATATAAATTATTATAATATTTTAAAATACTATTTAAACATATATCTTAAATCAGTATATGTCAATTTTATCTTATTTTTCATGTTCTAATTCATATTATATGGATTCTAAAATATATATAAGTATAATTCAACTCATATTCTTAATAAAAAAAGAAAAAAATTACTATATTCTTACCCATAATGTATATATATTAATTATGTGATAAAATCGTAAAACAATTTAAATAATGTAGTGTTAATTTAGAAAAGAATAAATTTTATTTTAATAATCTTATAAAACCTATAAAATTATTTTAATAGTAAACATATTGTTATTATCTTCTTAACTTGTATAATTTTCACTTTATCTAATTTCCTTTTTAAGAACATTGAAAGTACCAATATTGTCTTAAGTCGAAAATTTCCATTTTTGTGTTTATAGATTTTTGTGTTCTTTCACATGGTTGTGCATACCTTAAACTTTTAAATTTAGATGTCCATACCCTTTCTAATTATTTTTTGTTTTTATGTTTAAATATTCTATTGTATATTCTCTCTAAATTTTATTTATTTATATTATCTCACTACTTTTTTACGACTTATATTCTCTTGATTTTCTTTTTTAGTTTTTTAATAATTAGTTTAGACTATTAAAAATTTTAATTATTTTTTCCTAATTAGTTTAGACTATTAGGAAATTTATTGTTTTTCTAATTAATTTGGACTATTATAAATTTTCTTTTTATAATTTGGTTAGTTACTTAACAATTATTTTCTTAGTTTTTCATTTTTAATTTTACTTTTTCTTAATTAATTTTAAAATTTAACACATGTTATCATCTCGATCAATATTAGACACATGTCATAATCTCGTGAGTTACAATTTTGAAGCATTCTATAAAATAAGATAAGAGATATATAAGTTATTTCATTTTATTAATTGTCAACTAGCTTTTGAAATCAAACCATGTAAATCCTGAGGTGAAATTTCAGTTATATATATATATATATTTATTTATGTTTAGTTTATTTTTTAGTAAAAGAAAAGACTACTAACATATCTTCTTTCTTTACACATTGGATAATTAACAGAATGCTGTAGCTATGCTCTATGTGGCTTGTGCATCTTGGGTGATATGTTTCCTTGGTAAGTCTTTAAGACTATATTTCTTCCATCTTTTTTCTAGAAAAAACATCAAAATTACAATTAAATTTGGGAATTAATTTTGTGGATGGGTTTTAATATTAAAAAAAAAAACAGAAGGATATTGTTGGACAAGAACAGGGGAGAGACAAACAGCAAGAATGAGAGAAAAGTACTTAAGAGCGGTATTAAGACAAGATGTGGGCTACTTTGATCTTCATGTCACAAGCACTTCTGATGTTATCACAAGTGTTTCTAGTGATAGCCTTGTGATCCAAGACGTCCTCAGTGAAAAGGTCTCAACTTTCTATCTTTAGCTTTCGGTTCGAATCATGTTTCTTGTTTTCTAAATCAGATTTTTTTAATGACATTGATTTCAAGCAGTTACCAAACCTTTTGATGAATGCATCTGCGTTTTTTGGAAGCTACATAATGTCTTTCATCATGCTGTGGAGACTCACAATCATAGGCTTCCCGTTCATCGTCCTCCTCGTGATTCCTGGACTAATGTACGGACGAACCCTCATCAGCATTTCGATGAAAATACGCGACGAGTACAATGAGGCTGGTTCTATAGCCGAGCAAGCCATCTCATTGGTGCGAACCGTCTACGCGTTTGGTAGTGAGAGGAAGATGACATCAAAATTTTCAGCTGCACTTGAAGGGTCGGTGAAGCTAGGGTTGAGACAGGGACTAGTTAAAGGAATTGCCATTGGGAGTAATGGTATCACTTTCGCCATTTGGGGATTCATGACTTGGTATGGAAGCCGGATGGTTATGTACCATGATGCCAAAGGCGGTACCATCTTCGCAGTCACAGTATGCATGAGTTATGGTGGCACGTAAGTATATACTTCCTCTGTTATCTATATAGGATGTTTTGGAGGGTTTTCTTGTTTCATAATATAAATGTTCTCATATTTCTATGTAGTTTTTATTTTTTATTGAATATTATGTGACCAATAGTATTTTGGAGTTGTTTTTAGTTTATATATATAAATATATATATATATTAATTTATACTTTTTGAAAGAAATTTTTTGTTCTTAGTTTTCGTGATTTTAGCCAAAACATCCTATATAGAGAAATGGAGGAAGTATGTTTAAGACTCTTGGTTTTTTTTGATACAAAAGAAACCTTATTGTAGTTTGGATGGTTTACTAGAATAACCTTGTCAAGCAAAGATTTGGAATAGAATGACCTCTATCTTTGAATATTATTAGAATGACCTTGAAAAAAATTTAATTCCTATGTTAACTTTATTTCATTTGAAGACAAAAAACGTATTTACGAAACTGCCACTAATGAAGCCGAAATTTTTTCCCGCCAAAATTAAATAAGTCTACCATTCTGTTACGGTAGACTTATTACGGCGTACGCGATGGTAGACTTATTTATAGTTGTGGTAGATTTATAATATGTGGTAGACTTATTCGTAGTACTAGTAGACTTAATTTTGGGATCGGTAGACTTATTTGTAGTAGTGGTAGATTTATAAAGTGGTCGGTAGACTTATTACGGTGTAGGCAGTGGTAGACTTGTTTATAGTAGTGGTAGACTTATTGTAAGTAGTGGTAGACTTATTGTAAGTTGTGGTAGACTTATTGTAAGTTGTGGTAGACTTATTGAGTAGTTACGGTAGACTTATGCGTTGTAGTGGTAGACTTATTTACAGTTGTGGTAGATTTATTTTTGAGTGATAGATTTATTAGTGGTTGTGGTAGATTTATTGTTGTGATTGGTAGACTTATTGATGGTTTGTGCGATGGTAGACTTATTTATAGTTATGATAGATTTATTTGTTAGTGATAGACTTATTAGTAGTAGTGTTAGACTTATTGATGGTTTGCGCGATGGTAGACTTGTTTATAGTAGTGGTAGATTTATAAGATGTGGTAGACTTATTTGTAGTACTGGTAGACCTAATTTTATGATCGGTAGACTTATTTGTAGTGATGGTAAATTTAATTTTTTGATTGGTAGACTTATTGATATTTAGCGATGGTAGACTTATTTATAGTAGTGGTAGATTTATAATATCTGATAGACTTATATTTAGTGGTGGTAGACTTAATTCTGGTTTCGCTCGATTGTAGACTTGTTTAAAGTTGTGGTAGATTTATTAAATTTGGTAGACTTATTTGTCTTTGTGGTAAACTTATTAAATCTTTTCAGAGTTTTACTAGAATGACCTTACTTAATTACAGTTGTGGTAAATTTATTTATAATAGTGGTAGATTTATAATATGTGGTAGTGGTAGATTTATAATATGTGGTAGACTTATTTGTAGTAGTGGTAGACTTATAATATTTATTTATAGTAGTGGTATATTTATTCAATGAAGGACAAAATCGTAATTTACCCTTCATCTTCTCCAACACACCCAAACTTATGTCAAACCCTAACAATGGCGGCCAACTCATTTTTAGCTCATTTTTGCTGTGTTTTAATTTGTTTTCAACTGGTTTTAGCCTAAAACTAGTAGATCTAACATCATATATCCATTTTCTAACAAACAATCAAAAGATTTTGAGTTTTTTTTTCAACTTTTGATTTTTAGTTCAATTTTTACCTAAATCTCGGTGCTTCTGCAGCCTCCCCACCTCGCCGAGCACGATCCGGTACTTCCGCAGCCTCCGCAATGGTGGTTTCAAACAAATGTTTTATTTATTGGTTTAAAGAATTTCCAATGTATACATGTGGTGGTAGACTTATTGGGTAGTTATGATAGATTTATAATTTTTGTTTTTTTTAGGTTTCAGGATGGCAGTTGCGTAAATAAAATAGATTATTAAAGTTTATTTGTCTTTTATCGAGTTGTGTCAAGTTACTAGATTTGACAAAGTCATTCTAGTAATTACGCTACTTTCCAAAGTCATTCTAGTAATTAACTCTAGTTTTAATCTTTCGTATCTTACATTTTTAGAACACTTGGTCGAGGTTTGTCGAATCTCAAATATCTCTCGGAGGCGGTTGTAGCTGGCAAAAGGATTACCAAAGTGATAAAAAGAGTTCCAGATATTGACTCGAACAACGTGGAAGGGCTAGTTCTAGAGAAAATTAGAGGAGAAGTCGAGTTTAAGAACGTTAAGTTTGTTTATCCATCGAGACCAGAAACATCAATCTTTGACGATTTTTGTGTGAGAGTTCCATCCGGGAAAACCGTGGCTTTGGTGGGAGGAAGCGGGTCAGGAAAATCAACCGTGATTTCGCTTTTGCAAAGGTTTTATGACCCGGTTGCAGGGAGTATTCTCATAGATGGTGTATCCATTGATAAGCTGCAAGTGAAATGGTTGAGATCACAAATGGGTCTAGTTAGCCAAGAGCCTGCTCTTTTCGCCACATCCATAAAGGCAAACATATTGTTTGGTAAAGAAAATGCATCCATGGAAGATGTTGTAGAAGCTGCCAAGGCCTCTAATGCTCATAATTTCATTTCTCAGTTACCTAATGGCTACGAAACTCAGGTTACATTCCTATTTTAAATCACATACTGATTTCATAGTCTTATCTGAGGTTGATTTAGTTTTTGTGTAAATAATTAGGTTGGGGAGAGAGGAGTACAAATGTCAGGAGGACAAAAACAGAGGATTGCAATCGCGCGTGCAATAATAAAATCGCCAACAATTCTTCTTCTAGACGAGGCAACAAGCGCATTGGACTCAGAATCTGAAATGGTAGTCCAAGAAGCCTTAGACAATGCTTCTGCTGGCCGAACAACTATTGTTATTGCCCACCGCCTCTCTACTATTCGTAATGCCAGTGTTATCTGCGTAGTTCATAATGGTCGCATTGTAGAAAGTGGATCACATGAAGAGCTCATGGAAAACTTAGATGGTCAATATACCTCTTTAGTACGCTTACAACATATGGAGAATGAAGGATCAAATGTTAACATGCAAGAGGGTCAACTTTCGATTTTGAGCAAAGATTTGAAGTATAGTCCAATACTCTCTATTCAAAGCCGGTCTAACTTGTTCACGACTTCAAGCATTGATACGAATCTTTCTGGTTCGATGCCTAAGGATAAGAAGCCACCTGTGCCATCATTTAAGAGATTAATGGCGATGAATAGACCAGAGTGGAAACATGCATTGTATGGTTGCTTATGTGCAGCCTTATATGGGGCCGTACAGCCAATTTACGCATTTTGTTCGGGGGTAATGGTGTCGGTGTATTTCCTGACGAGTCATGATGAGATCAGGGAGAAAACAAGGATCTATGTGTTGTTTTTTGTTGGTCTAGCTCTGTTCACTTTCTTAATCAACATCATTCAGCATTATAGTTTTGCTTACATGGGAGAATACCTAACAAAGCGTATCCGAGAAAATATGCTTTCGAAGATATTGACCTTTGAAGTCAATTGGTTCGATGAAGACGAGAACTCGAGTGGTGCAATTTGCTCCAGACTCGCAAAGGAAGCAAACTTGGTATGTTTTCCGCCTTGCTAATTTGAACTTCAATGCACATTTTTTAACCTTTTATTGATCTTGTAATGTTTTTTAATGAACAATTATTTTTACCAAATGTTGATCTTGTAATGTTTTGTTATGTTAGGTGAGATCGCTGGTTGGTGAACGAGTGTCATTGGTGGTACAAACTATATCAGCAGTGATGGTATCTTGCACACTTGGTTTGGCCATCTCTTGGCGATTAGCCATTGTGATGATTGCGGTGCAGCCACTTATTGTTGTGTGCTTCTACGCTCAACGCATTCTGCTCAAGAGCTTGTCGAAAAAGGCCATTAAAGCCCAAGATGAGAGTAGCAAACTAGCTGCAGAAGCTGTCTCCAACATTCGAACCATAACGTCTTTCTCGTCACAAGAACGTATCTTGAAATTACTCAAAAGGGTTCAAGAAGGTCCACGAAGAGAAAGCGTCCGCCAGTCATGGTTAGCAGGGATTGTGCTAGGAACGTCGCGGAGCCTCATAACGTGTACTTCAGTTCTGAGTTACTGGTACGGTAGTAGACTAATCGTTGATGGTAAAATCACGTCAAAATCATTCTTTGAGATGTTTTTGATCATTGTAAGTACGGGTCGGGTTATCGCTGACGCTGGGACCATGACAACGGATCTATCTAAGGGCTCGGATGCGGTTGGGGCTGTGTTTGCAGTGTTAGATCGTTCCACAATCATTGAGCCTGAGAACCCGAATGGGTACTTCCCGGAAAAGATAAAGGGCCAAATCAGATTTCTCAATGTGGACTTCGCTTACCCTACGCGACCAGATGTGATTATATTCAAAGACTTCTCTATTGAGATGGACCAAGGGAAGTCCACGGCGATCGTAGGTCCAAGTGGCTCAGGTAAATCCACATTAGTGAGCTTGATCGAGCGGTTTTATGACCCGGTAAAAGGTACTGTGGAAATCGATGGCCGCGATATAAGGTCGTATCATTTGAGATCGCTACGTCAACACATAAGTCTAGTTAGCCAAGAGCCAACGTTGTTCGCCGGGACGATCCGAGACAACATCATGTACGGAGGAGCATTTGACAAGATCGACGAGACGGAGATAATCGACGCGGCCAAGGCAGCGAACGCTCATGAGTTTATTACGTCACTAGCTGATGGTTATGACACATACTGCGGAGACAGAGGTGTGCAATTGTCGGGTGGACAAAAACAGAGGATTGCGATCGCTCGAGCGATGCTGAAGAACCCATCGGTGTTGCTCCTCGATGAAGCCACGAGCGCTTTAGACAGCCAGTCGGAGCGTGTGGTGCAAGACGCGCTCGAGCGCGTGATGGTTGGGAGGACGAGTGTGGTGATCGCACATAGACTGAGCACGATTCAGAACTGTGACGCGATCGCGGTTTTGGACAAAGGGAAAGTCATCGAATGTGGGACACACTCGTCCTTGTTGGGTAAAGGTCCCACGGGTGCTTATTTCTCGTTGGTATGTCTACAGAGAACTTGAGGGTAAACTAGTGACGTAATAAGTTAGAAAACAGAGAAGGTCATATTTGATGGTGAAATAATTGACGTAGTTGGTTTGTTTCGATTCTACGAGGTTGACACATTTGGCTGTTGCATTGTGTAATGCAAAGAAAATTGTAGCTCATAAAGGTTTCCCTAAGGTCAAGGTGACGTTTTGTTTTTTCTCGTTTTCCTTTGAGAAGACAATTGGAAGGAGACGTGGAGAAAGAAGAAAGAAGAAGATGATGTAAAGGAGACATAGACAAGTTAACGTTGGAAACTCAGCTCACCTCACTCGATTTGTACTATCTCACTCACACGATTGATCGAAAAATAGAACAAAGCATAAAAGCGAAATTAAAGAGTTCATGCCCATGAATTGGAGCCCGGCTGGCCAGACCTTTACTGGCAAGTTGTGGCAACCCACTATCACCGTCCATTATACAATTTCTCAGCGCTCAACACCAAGACCACACGAGATCTCATCTCCATATACAACATGAAATGACTTCAAACCAGAAATAACCGGATGCAGTGTAATTAGGCTTGGGCGCAAGGTCAAGTACTTGTGACCTGCTTTGACTCGTTCAAGTAACTGAAATCTCGACTTGATACTCGACGTCCGAAGCATGTATTTGATATAACAAGTACTCGTCCAAAATCTGATGGTTTGCAAGCAACTTAACCGCCTTGCCAAAATCTGATACTTGCTACTTGACAAAAAAAACAATTCAAAAATAGATACTTGCTACTTAATGGGCTTTGTTGGAAAGAGTTTTAAATTAATTGGATTTAAGAGCATGTTTATCAGTAAAATCCAAAGAGAATTCATGGGACTTTTTTGAATTAAATATAATAAACTGAGTGTCTTGTTTTTGGGATGAGCCGGATCAGCAAACCGATCCTTTTATCCGGATCAACAGAGCCATGTGTCATCTTCCTATTCGACCGTGCGTTTTAGGGTTGAAAAAACCAGCGATTCATGGATCATCGACAACGACATGAAATCAATTGTGGCGGTGGATTGATTGATTACAATCATCGACTTTTCAGTAAAGACGATAACTTTGACGGCAACAGATCAATTCCGATGGTGGGTTCGTCGTTGAGAGAAGACGGAATCAGAGAGATGTTGGAGAGAGATTGAGTTTTTGCCCGGAACTGATTATCTCAAGATATTGCGTTCTGGAATCTCTGGATTGGATTCTAAAGGTTTGTGATTTCTTTCTTTTTTAATATGTTTGCAATCTAAAAACTAAAATATGGTTTTCTCTATTTTTTTTTCCTTCTGTTTTTGGTTTGATTGATTTAGAGTTTTCTTCACTGATCAGTTGATAGATCATTTATATTTGGGGTTTATTATTATCCTCAGATGTATTGAAATGGAAAAACTTAGTTGGATCTTGTCAATAGATTGAGGTTTTGATCTGTTTGAGTCCTTTGTCTTTAATGCCAATTCTTCATGTCTGAAACAGGTTTGTGCTCATTACAATTTTGGACCTCTGTGCATATGCCAATCCATGAACTACTTGGATCGGTTCTTAACATCCTATGAATTGCCAGTAAGTTTGATTCATCTTCTTGCAGCTTTTCTCTTGGATTGGATTGTATATTATTCGAGACAATCGCTGATCGTGTGTGTGTGTGTGTGTGTGTGTGTGTTTCTATTGAATTGAAAGACAAGGCTTGGGCTGTTCAGTTGCTAGCTGTCTCTTGCTTATCATTAGCTTCCAAAATGGAAGAAACAGATGTGCCTCAGTCTTGTATTTTGAGCTTTTCGTAGGAAATTGGAAGAGCAAATGGTCGCTGGTCATGGTGAGGAAATTGAAGATGGAGAAGAAGCTGATGAGGATGCAGAGAGTGAAGAAGAAGCAGAGCATGATGCTTCAACTTCTAGTAAGTTTTTCATAATCACATTACTTTTCCATATAAAGCAATTTCACACGAAATGGTTGATAGGAATCGAGAGGTTGCAACATAAGCATTACTAAGTGTCTTTTTCTCCATTGATTGTTTTGGCTTTGACTGGCATTGTTCTGGTATTTGTTGTTTTTCTTTGCGGATGAAAGGCACGACGATGTAGGATACAAGCGAGCTAAAAGTAACCGTGACAACAAGCGAGGTATCTCATGAAGAGGATGAGCCTATTCCCAGGGAGAAAACTGAATCATATTGGTAAGAGAACCGGTTTAGAGATTTTGGACTTGAAATCGGTTTTGGATGAGAACATTGGAGCTCATATTGGTATGAGAAGATCAATTGATGCGATTTAGTATTCTTCATGTATATGTATATAATTTAACAAATGGTTGATTATGTATATGTATATAGTCTCGAATGGCTGAGAAAACTTCATGCCAGGGTTCATTGATAAACATACAAAAATTAGCAAGATCTTATTAATTTTCAAAGATCAAAAAACTAATATAATTAATATTAAATTAATGTTAATGATACTTTTTGAGGTTCATTGATAAACATGCTCTAATGGGTCTTAACTAACGAGGCAATGATCATTATCGCTAAAACTCTCAAGAGTTCTTAAATTAATATTTAATATTAATGAGAGTTTTAAATTAATATTTAATATTAATTTAATATTTGAGACTTATTAATTTTTTCTTAATTTAAAAATCTCAATCTCTAAAAAATTTCAATCTCTAAAACTTAAAAATCTCAATCTCTAAAATATCTCCACCTTCCCCAATCTCTAATCTCTCGCCGGCGATTTATACCTCACCACCTTCCTCTTCTTTAATTTCTTCCAATCATCATCATCATCACTTACCGTCCTCGGCCAAGAGATGTCAATCGCCGTCGTGTTAGAATTGAATGAATCGGAGTGGTTTTGTTGTTGTTACGTTTGGAATATTGTTTCTTGAGACGACCACGATTCTTAACGAAGAGATTGTTCGATCAGAAAGATGGAAACTGAATGATGAATTTGAGAATTGTATCTTTCTCATTATTAACAAAGGCTTTAAATAGCCAAACAGCATGAACAACTACCTCCTACTTTATCGGAGGACTTTAAACAACATGAAACACAAAAGCACAACTCAACTACTCCTACAATGGAGCACATTATTCCCATAACTAAGACTAAGTCCTACGACTAAGTCTAACAACACCAACAAATTTCTTCCCTAAACTGATATTCATGAAGAACATCAGTTTACTTCGGTACTTCGACGAGACCCAGTAGCTCCTTCATTTTCTTGAACGTGTCTAGCTTCAGGGGCTTAGTCATGACATCAACTATCTGATCTTGTGTTCCACAGTGTACCAGCTTCACTTTGTCTTCTTTAGTTAATTCCCTCAAGTAATGAAACTGTACCTCAATGTGTTTGCTTCGTCCATGATGCACTGGATTCTTGGAGAGCTGAATGGTTAAGCTGTTGTCACACTTAATGATGATGCAACCTTCATGATTCTCTCCAATCTTACTAAGCACTCTTGTCATCCAAATACCTTGTGTCGCACAAGAAACTGCATCAATATATTCCGCTTCTGTTGTAGACAATGCAACAATGAGTTGCTTCTTTGAACTTCACGAGACTGCTCCTCCAGCCATCAAGAACACAAAACCAGATGTACTCTTATGATCATCCAAATCTCCAGCATAATCACTGTCCGTATAAGCTTAAAACTCCTTGTTACCACCACGCTTATACATAATTCCAAGTTCCATCGAATTCTTGACATACCTGAGCACCTTTTTCACCACTTGAAAGTGAGCTTCAGTTGGATTTTCCATGTACCGGCTAGCAAGACATACTGCAAACGTCAGGTCTGGCCTGGTACGGTGAGATACATCAGGCTTCCTATCATTTGCTTGTAGAGTGTAGTATCCAGAATTGCTCCTCCTCCCTTCTTTGTGAGTTTTACTCCATGCACAATTGGATTATTCACTCTGTTGCTTGACATCATGTCAAACCTTTCGAGAACCTCTCTAGCAAACTTCTGTTGGCACATGTAGATACCCTCTTCCCTTTGCAGTACCTCTACACCAAGAAAGTGCCGCATTTTTTCGAGATCAGTCATGTCGAAAGTATCCTTCATTGACTCCTTGAACTTGTGAATCATATTCTCGCAATTTCTAGTGAAGATTAGATCATCAACATATAAACTCACAATAAGAATCTGATCTTGTTTCTCTATTTTGACGAACATAGTATGTTCACTATTACACTTCTCAAATCCTTCCCTCACGAAGTAATCTTCAATTTTGCTAAACCAAGCTCTTGGCGCCTGCTTCAAACCGTAAAGAGCTTTCTTCACTCTGTAGGCTTTCCCTTCACTTCCTTTGATTTCAAAACCTTGTGGTCGATCAACATAAACCACTTCATGTAACTCTCCATGTAAAAAGGCGCTCTTCACATCAAACTGATAAATAGTCCAGTTTCTTTGTGCTGCAGTGGCAACGATCATTCGAATGGTATCCCATTTTGCTATTGGTGCATAGACTTCATTGTAGTCAATCCCATATCTTTGTGCATACCCCGTTGCGACCAATCGAGCCTTGAACTTGTCTACATCACCATCTTCATTATATTTTGTCTTGAATACCCACTTAACCCCGATTATCTTTGTACCTTTGGGGATTGTTGAAAGTTCCCAAGTTTGGTTTCTCTCTATGGACTCGATTTCAGCTTTCATGGCTTCTCTCCATACCGGATAACTTGCTGCTTCATCAAACGATGTGGGATCATCTAGTGTCGTGACGACTTGCAACAGATGATCATCGAACATGTAATCATCGATCACATAAGCAACTGTTTCTTCATATGTTACCTCTTCTGGACCACACACGGGCGTGTTCTTTGACGTACCGGTTTCTGAGTTGAAGACTCAGCCGTGACCAACTCATGATTGGCTATGTCTGGAGCGGCTCCATCCAGATTGTGATCAGTCTCTTCTTCTCCACAATTTTCAACTTCTTCTTGTTGATTCAAGTCATAGTTGTCAGCTGCTTCGTGATCTGAATCTTCTAGTCGGTACTCTTCCTCTACAATACTCTTGTTTCCATCGTTCTCCCATGTGAGCACAGCCATACCGTTTTCATTCCTTCCCCAATCCCAACTTTCAGCTTCTTCAAAGATCACGTCTCTACTCACCATGATCTTCTTCGGGTTGGGATTGTACATCCGATATGCCTTGGACTCTTCACTAATTCCGAGAAAAACACCTTTACATCTCTTGTTGTCAAGTTTTGTTCGCTTCGCCTCCGGTATGTGGATGTGACCAATGCACCAAAAAACTTTGAAGTGCTTCACGTTTGGTTTGATGCCACTCCAAGCCTCTTATGGTGTCTGATCTTGCAGAACGGTAGTGGGTCCATGATTGAGAACATATGTTATCCATTTAACCCCTTCAGCCCAAAACTCTTTTGGCATACTCTTTTTTGACAGAGTGCTACGAACTAGATTCATGATCGTCTGGTTTCTTCTTTCGGCGACTCCGTTTTGCTGCGGTGAATAAGCAGCTGTCAGTTGCCGCTTGATCCCATGATGTTTGCAGAAGTCATCAAATTCCTTTGAGCAAAACTCTCCTCCCCTATCAGTTCTTAGACAACATACAGACAGACCCGATTCCTTCTCTACACTTGCTTTGTAGATCTTGAACATTTGAAATGCTTCTGATTTCTTTGTGATTAGATAGCTCCACATTTTTCTACTATGATCATCAATAAAGGTGAGAAGATACCTCTTGTGACCAATGGAATTAGGTGTGATTGGGTCGCATATGCCTGCATGTATCAACTGCAGGTTCTTTGAAACTCTCCATGTACTCTTCTTTGGGAATGACCCTCTTTTCTGTTTCCCAACCAGACAATTTTCACACACCTTCTTGCATATGCCAATTTCAGGAAGTCCGTTCACCATCTCCTTGGAACTTAAGGTTTGTAAGCATTTGTAGTTTACGTGAGCAAACCTACAGTGCCGGAGGTGTGTGTCGTTGGATGTCTCCGTCTTGAGGCATGAGTCAGACCCAATCAATTAAGCAAGAATTACAAACATTCGATTGGCACTCATTGGGGTTTCAATGATGAGACCTCTCGATGGATGATATATCTTGCATACACCATTTTGTATTAGAACAGCTAAGCTTCTTTCTTGTAGTTGTCCAATACTCAGAAGATTATTGCTCAACTCCGGAATGTAGTATACATCCTGAATTACTTGAACCAGACCACTCACTTTGATCTTTATGCTTCCTTTTCCTTAACTGTCATTCGTACTCCATTGCCGAGTTTTACTGAATGTCGAAAGTTGTCATCCATCTCAAAGAACCACTTCTTGGTTCTGGTCATATGGTTGCTACATCCACTGTCTAGAAACCACACGTCTTCCAGTTTTGACCTCTTAAGCTCTACGTGCGCCATTAGGAGAAGCTCTTCTTCTTCATTGAACTCTACATAGTTCGCTTGTTTCTCCGAGTTAGGACATTCAAATCGAAAATGTATGACATTTGTAGCACTCCACCAGGTCATTGTTGAATGATCCTCCTCTTCCACGTCCTCCTCTCCCACGTCCCCTGAAGTGACTTCCTCTGCCCCTTCTTCTAGATCCATTCCCATCGTTAGACTCCAATGTAACCTTCAGTGCTTCTTCATCGGTATTGGATCCTTTGGAATGTCTCGTGATGTTTGATTCATGGCATTGGAGGGAGCTTTGGAGACCATCAACAGTGAGAGTCTCTATGTCGTTGGACTCTTCAATAGAACATACAATGTATGTAAACTTCTTTGAGAGTGTCCTCAGAATTTTCTCAACGATCTTAGTGTCTTGCATATCCACTCCCAAATTCCTCATATCTGTTGCAACAAGCAGCACCCTTGAGAAATAATCTGTGATGCTCTCTGTTTCCTTGATCTCCAAGATCTCAAACTCTCTCCTTAGGCGCCGAAGCTGAGCTCTCCTCACACGATCGTTTCCTTAATACTTTGTCTTCAACGAATCCCATAATTGTTTGGACGTATCTTTCTGAATTATGGTCTTGAGGATCGACTTGTCAATTACCTGAAATAGGTAATTTTTCACCTTCACGTCTTTCAGCTTCTTATCTGCTAGCTCTTGTCTTTGAGCTCCAGTAAGGATATCTCCACGAGCCGGCTCAACGTAGCCTCTCTCTATCAAGTCCCACCACTCCTTCGATCTCAGGAGATTTTCCATCAACATGCTCCAATGTTCGAAATCACCATCAAACTTAGGAATTGCCAACATGCTTTGACCTTTCCCTGCCATTGTGTTTCACTCACATTTTAGCTCTCTCTCTCTCTCACAAAACTCACCACTCAAATCTTAGGCTCTGCTACCAATTTGTTAGATCAGAAAGATGGAAACTGAATGATGAATTTGAGAACTGTATCTTTCTCATTATTAACAAAGGCCTTAAATAGCCAAACAACATGAACAACTGCCTCCTACTTTATCAGAGGTCTTTAAACAACATGAAACACAAAAGCACAACTCAACTACTCCTCCAATTGAGCACATTATTCCCATAAATAAGACTAAGTCCTACGACTAAGTCTAACAACACCAACAAAGATCGATTAAAGAAGTTGGGAATCCAGTTTCGACGACGAGGAGAGATCTACCGTGTTTAGGAGATTGTTGAAGAGAAAAGGCTTTGTCGAAGAGAGAGAGGCATCATCTCTTGCTATTTAGAAAAAAAAAATCAAAATCCCAATGGTCCAATGCGAAGTCGCCACGTGTCTCTATGAGACCGTCTCTTGTGTCTCCGTCTGTTGAGACGTCTCACGTATAAAACTCATCATTAAATAGTTTTTTATTCACTTTTTTTAATGAAACTCACTTGGTATCAGAAAGAAAGATGATCTTACTTGCAAGTAATAAAATTAGTTTACTTGTTACTTGACTTGACTATAGCGGGTACTTAAATTTTCAAACCGACTACGAATCGAGTAGCGAGTACGAAGCCTAAGTCTAATTGATTTCACCTCTGGTTTTCATTTAAACCGAAACACTCTGTTTGAATCCACAGGTCTTTCATAGTGAGACCCTCTCTTTGAAACCACAAGTTTCTTCATGCACCTTGGTTTCGTTGGAAAATCGGTGACAAAATATTTGTATTAAAACTTCCGATAGATTTCTAAATTTTTAATTTTAAAAATTAACATATTTTAGTATTAAATTTAAACTAGAAATATTGAAAAAAAAAATCGAAAATATCTGAAACATAAATATAAAATATATTTAACAGTTATAAAACATGAAAATAAAAGAAAAGGCTTACACTAATTTAGATTCAAAATAATTTGGCCACATAATCTTTAGTATCTCTTAGGGGTGTCAAAATGGGTAACCCGACCCAACCTGACCCAAACCCACATGGATTCGAGAATTTAGTGGGCGAGTTTGACCCGACCCATTTATTATATGGGTTAAATTTACATACCCAAACCCATTAATATAAAATCCGATGGCTTAATGGGTTAAATGAGTACCCATATACAAATTAAATATCATAATAAACTAATTAAAAAAGCAACACCATTGCATATTATTATAAATAAATCGAACAAAAATTTTTACTTTCAAGTAACAAACTAAAAAATAAAAACCATAAAACCGTAAAACCAATAAAACCATAGATTAATTTTTAAAAACACTTCAATATTTGTTGGATTCATTTGCTTCCTTGGATGCTTCTGCTTCCTCCTCGTCGTCGTCATCATCATCATCACTTTCATTTTCATTGTCTACAAATAATAAAAAAGTATATGAGCAACTTGGATAATATTAATAGTTAGTATTAAAATCAATAAATATAAATGATAAATTTCTCTCTGGGCGATTTGACGAAACCTGCTTCTGAGCTCGAGTTGCTTCTCCTCCACCGCTTGGCTGGCGCGGTGGCTCCTCCAGCACCGTTGCCGTCCCGTCTTTGCTGCTTTTATAGTCTCTTTGTTTATGTTCTCTTCGTTTTTAGTCTCGGTTTCAGATCTGGTTTCGGATCTCGGTTCTAGGCTCGGTGTTGATCGGAGGTTAGGTTGTGTGGGTTTTGGTCGGAGCTTGTGGTTGAGGTGGTGCTAGTTGTCATATGCAGGGCTGTCGTTTGGGTCAGTCTCGTGGTTTCATCACTAGGTTCTCCGGTCTGGGCTCTCTGGCCAGATTCTCCCCTCCGCGCCATCTGCTTTAGTCGGAGATAGCCTTCGGTTTTTTGGTTGTGTTCGGGCGAGTCTGTGTCTTGATCTTGCCTTCGTCTTCTCCGTTGTTCGGTCTCTTGATTCGAAGTTTGTTATCTAGGTGGTTTGTGGTCCTCTGGTTTGGATCATTGACCCTTCCTTTTGGGTCTGGTTTTTGCAGCTTGCCAGCTTGTTTAGTGTAGATGATGTGGGTTCTTTCGCTCTTTGCCGGATCTGATTGGGTACCACTCGGGGTTTGAGTTTTGGTATTATTCGGTTTGAGAAGGTTCGTTTCTTGTCTCTACAATAGAGATCTGATCGGGATCTTGGTCTTTTCAAAGGGTTCTATCTAGGCGTCATCAAGTTGGGGATCGCCTGTTATCGCCATTTCCGGGAGTTTTGTTTGAAGATCTTGTGTGTTTCTTCCAGCTTGCCGGAATAGTCTCATATGTATCTCAATTTGGTTAGGTATACTTATTCACTATGGAAGGAGCCGCATTTTGTGTGTTGGGGTCTCTTTGCCCTATCGATATGCTATCGCGTTTGTTTCCGCTTTGTTTAGTTAGATTCATTGGCAGGGTCTGTTTAGATTACGCTTGATCGTTAGTTGTGGTTCTTTTGATTTCATGCTTGGGACTTCATCCCCTTCATGTTTTACTTTGTTTGTATTTTGGTTTTATCCATGTCTCCCTCCCTCACGCAGGGCTTAGACTCCGCGGATTTTGTAGTCCGTCGGCTTAGTTTTCCAAAACTGTAGTCCAAAAACGTATCCCACCCTGTATTATTCCAGTGTTTGTAATAAAATCCAGATGACAAAAAACAAAATGATAAATTTACCTTTTTCATCAGTTATAGAACCAAATAACTAAGATCTCGTACAAAATAAAGCTTGGACATGTTTAGAAAGAAGCTGATTCCGGTATT
Organism: Arabis hirsuta; assembly: GCA_964056655.1. NCBI lineage: Eukaryota > Viridiplantae > Streptophyta > Magnoliopsida > Brassicales > Brassicaceae > Arabis > Arabis hirsuta. The sequence continues at coordinate 23,212,956 of OZ053310.1, forward strand.
TGTTTAGAACACGTGAACCAATACTGAAAGATGATTCTGAAGCCACAATATTTATAGGAATGCTCAGCACATCATATGCCATATATGCTAGAGCACCAAAACGATGTCTGTTATCCTTCCAATACTGTAAAACACATATGTAAATATAGTTTCTCATCTTTAACTTTGGTTCTTTCCAATACATTACCAATGGTGAATTCCCCTCGTCTCCTATTTAGAGTAGAGGCAAACTAGGGAGAACGGTTCCTATTTATATAAGTTATATAAAACTCTAGTTTTTTAGCCGATACAAAAGTGAAAAAAAATATATTTTCTAACGTACTTTAATATAGTAATATATAATAGTTTTTTTATGTTTATATGAAAAATTTGTGGGTTACCCACGACCCTAATGGGGTTATCCATTAAACCCGTAATCCTAATAGGGTAATCCACCAGAACCCATTTATTTTTATGGGTATAAAAACTCAACCCAAACCCTCTAAAACTATGGGCGGGTTCGAGTAACCCATGGGTATTGACCCATTTTGACATCCCTATCCAATACGACATGTTGAACTTCTTTTGTTGGGATATCAAATTCTCTATCCTCATAGTCATAATAAAACTTGTTCAGATCGAATTCATTTTGAACGTTGAAGATAATAGCAGTAGGCTCTCCAATTCATAATAATAGACTTGTTCCTATATGATCATAATCATATTAGATTATAAGCTGCTTGTACGAAAACATTATAATAACATAACATTATACTATGTCAAACCTTGACATTACGATTTTAATTATATAATACGTTCCATATTAATTTGTTATGAGCAACTTCATATGATAAACATATTTCAAAGAAAATGAATCATATGGCGTGCACATTTTCGACGTTTACTACATATATGTATATATGTTGGTCAGCGGCAGAAGGACGTTCTTCGTGTATTGAATTGACGTTGCGAAAACTTGTCCCACAAGATTCTAATCAAAGTTCAGGTAATTTTCTGTTACTCTTCGATCTAACTCCATATGATATTGTTGATTCGTTTGGTTTCGCAACTCCTTGTTTTATGTTAGAGAGACTTGTCTGATTTCGGAATTTCAGTGACAAACCTATTGAGATATTCTTATGCTATCTCTGTACAACTTTATGCATCTGATTAAATTCAAGATTATATAATGAAAGAAAGATGAAAACAGCGGATTGAGGTGACTCAAAAATATAAAAGAAACGGATTGAAAAACTTTTAGATCCACTTTCGGTTTTGGTTATCTAAAGTAAACCCATTAATTAGTTTAATGTATTTTACACACATGTTGATTGATTAAGAAAAATATCAACTTGCTTGTTTTGGGAATTGATGGACCACTTGAGAAATTGTGGCTAACGTTGGTGTGGACTTCTTAGATAGCCCCTAGGGTTTACAGTTACGTGACTTTGGCGACATAGAAGACAGCGCAGTCGTTGACGGTGTGGCGATGTTGCAATGGTCAGGCTTCATCACTTTAAAAAGCACCATAGAGGGAGACACGTGATGGACTTCCTGGTAGAGGATGAAAGGCGCGGTGGAAACTATCAAAAACGCTGGTCTGATCTTATAACAACGTACGAGCCTAGAGATCGGTCAACACGTGGAAATATTGGGAACATTTCTACGGCTGGTGAATCTCCTCATGCCTAGTGGAAAGGATTCCTCCTGGTTAGTGATTGAGCCTGCCTTTAGACTTCAAACCTCCTTACTCGGGTTTAGGGGTTGTTACATTTATCCTTCTTCAGTGAAGCCACATCCGCCTTCAACATATAGATATGCATGATTTGTTGCCAACAGAAAACAATCACGAAGCCATTCCCATCATTTAGATGTAATCTCCGCACATGAGTGTGCAACATTGAATTTAAAATCCAAGCCACAAGCATTAATCCACCATTCTCCATAGTTTGAGTTCATCATTACCACTTCTTGGCTTCTCCACAACACCATCAATAAAGTAACCCAAGTTATTCGTAGCTTCTCATACGGTAATTAAACCCATCTTTCATAGTTTTTTTTTTCAGTTAACAACACAGTACAAATCCCCTGCCCTAGATCCGCATAGGGATGGAGATAATAGTTATAGAATACTGATCTCTTTCACACCACCAATCATGGGACTCAAAATACAACCAAAAAGAAAAACCATAACCTGAAACAGAGTTTGAGATATTCAAAAGAGGATAGACTTCGAAAAGAAAACCCAAATCTCTGGTAGATTATTTATTTCACAACACAACAACGTATTTATAAGTATACACACGCAAAAAAAAATGTACATACTAAATATTAAAGTGGTTTCGGACCTGAGGAGATTACGAGCTTTGGCTCCGGATAATTAAAAAAAAAAAAAAAAAAAATGTACATACAGTATATGAAAATATGTTGATATTAAAATATACTTCCAATGCCATCCCTCCAATGGGCGACCACGGCTTCGAATCGCTTCTTGCATTCTGGTTTAGCACAAGATTTCGATCTGATCTTTTGTTTTCTCTACTTTTCCAACTTCAAAAACTGATGCAATTCAATTGTAAAAACAGATGTTTGTTAACGAATGATTTTTTTACGTTAGAAAAACATATATCAACAAATATTTATGATATCTTTATTATTGCTTCTAAATATTCGGAAAAAAACTCTGTTCTAAATCTCTTTTAATATTTTTTAGTTGTTCTCCTTTACATTTTGGCGTTTCTAAGGTCAGCTTAGCTCCACCAGTAATAACAATGGCGTTCTTGAGATTGTTTTCGGAGCGAGACTCCAACTCCACTTCTAAAAGGAACGGAACCAACGCTTCACCGGTTATAACGCTCCGAAAAGATATCCGGTCAAAATACTCGGGATACCAGAATTCTTACACATCCACTTGTAAAGAAGATTTCAACCTCAGATCCTTTGACTCTTTGCTTCACCAACGAACGAATAGACTCATCAGTGTGCTGCGTGCTGAGGGCGAGACTCAATTTTTATCCCTAAACTCGCACATAGAGGTGTGTGGGTTTCTACTTGAACTAAGCGAAGATGTGGTAAGGGTCATTATTGAAAGTAAAGAAGATGTGTGGAAGAACAAAGATCTAATGTCATTGGTTAATGCCTACTTTAAGAGTACCGCCAAGACCTTAGATTTCTTCAATACCGTCGAGAATTGGGTCAAGAGAACAGAAATCAGCCAGCTTATCATTCGATTTGCGGTGAAACAGTTTGAGACAGAGGATCTTGGTGGAAATAAGAAGAAGAAGTATGCAAAAACTTTGGAGGAGCTGAACAAGTTTAAGAACGTGGGAGACGTTTTTGGTGATGAGTTCGTGACTCAGTACAAGTCCGTCTACGAGCAGCAGGTTCTGCTTCTGGAGGAACTCCGTAAGATGAAAGTAAAGCTTGATAAGAAGCAGAGGAATGCAAAGATATGGAAGACACTGTCGAATGTTGTTTTCGCGACTGCCTACGTCTCTGTTCTTGTCTTATCGGTGGTTCTAGCCGCAATGAGCGCTGTTCCGGTGGTGGGTGCTGTTGCGTCTGCGTTAGCGACTCCAGTTGAGTTTGTCGGAAAATGGTGTAGCCAGATGTGGAAGGAGTACGAGAAGGCTTTGAAGAGACAGAAAGGTTTGGTTATATCAATGGAGAACCGTACGATAGTCAATAATGAAGCGGCTCAGACCATAAGAATCCTAGTCGAGAACCTGAGAATTAAGATCTCGTCGATCATGCAGACTGTGGAGTTTGCTGTGGAGAGAGAAGAAGAGGAGATAGCGACGAGAGAAGCAATGCAAGAAATCAAGAAGAAAGTTGAGGGGTTCACTACGAAAATAGAGGAAGTTGGTGAAAATGCAGCAAAGTGTAGCAAATTCATCGCTTTGGGGAGACTTCTTGTAACGCCCGTGATCTAAAAATAGGATTTTTGGTGGGGTGTCGATCGACACAACAGGTGTCTGTCGATCGACACGGGTGTTTGTTCGCGTGTTGGAATCGACCAGAGAGGTCTGTGTCGATCGACACAGTTTTTGTGTCGATCGACACGGTTTCGAAGTGAGAATTGGGAGTTGGTTTTGGGTCGGTTTGGTCGCGGTTTGGTTTTAGGGGTTTTAGGGCTTCGTATATAAGAGAAGGAACACGTTTCCTTAGACTTTTTAGCCACTTTTCCGTCAGAGAGAGTTGAGAGAGAGCTAGGGTTTCCTTGAGAGCTTTTGAGGGTGTTTCTGCCGAGTTCTGGAGAGGGCAAACGGCGGTGAAGATCAAGTCGGTTTTGATCGAGACTTTGGGGGTAAGTTCTCTGATCTTTGCTCTTGAGTTGAGAAGAAACCGCTTGTCTTTTGGTCGAGTAGTCGCTGAGTTATAGCCTTTGGAACTTGGGTAGTTCGTGCAGTTTTCTGCAGTTATCTTCGGAGTAGCAGTTTTCGGGGACGATTTTCCGACGTTTGGCTTGGAGTTAGGAGTCTCACGATACACCTCTGGAAAGATCGCGGAGTCTAGTTTCCAGATCAGGTCTCGGATTTCGTTTTGGTGAAGCGAGTCGTGAGATATTCGCCTCTGTTCGCGTCGGTTTCCCTTGTTCAAACCGTTGTCAAGGTGAGTGCGTGACCATAGGTTCTCGGATGTAGGAATGGATGGAATACGTTGATTTCTGTGTGTTTTGGTGTGGAATGGCTGTGGATTTGTGCTGGAAAGCGATCTGTAGGCCTGAGATTCGTTCCATGAGAGGATAGGTTCGATCTTAGGGTTCTGCAGGTCCGTGTCGATCGACAGGACTGTTGTCTGTCGATCGACAGAGGGACATAATTGTCTGTCGATCGACACCTAGAGGTTGTGTCGATCGACAGAGATGCTGCTGTCCTGTTTTGTGCTGTTGATTGTCTATGCATTGTTGAGTGATAATCCTGGTATTTGGTGCATTCTTTCATTTGAATATTTGACCTGTAGATGGGAGGACCGTCTCACTAAGTATTTATGATAATACTTACGCATCTCTTTTTGCCATGTGATGCAGGTAAAGACAAAGTGTGATCGTGGAATCAAGGCTGGGAAGAGGGGATGATCCTAGGGTCTCGTTTGGATGGTCTTTGATATCTAGAACTGTTAGGTTGCTGGATTAGTCATCGTTATGGATTCTTGGTTATTGAGTATTGATTATTGATTATTGGTTAATGGTTTATTGAAATTATTGCTTCATCGTTGTGATGTTAATTGTGGTTGGTTGGATTGTCGAGAGTTAGCATTTATGGGAATGTTAATTCGGAATCCAATATTATTATTATTATTAAAAAAAAAAAAATGGGTCGGGTTGTTTCACTTCTAGTTCTTAAACATATCCTCGAGTTACCACCCCCCATTTGAAGAGGTACATATCGATATGTTTGATCTTTAATGATGCTAGTTGTTCAAGAACCATATAATAAAACGAAACCTCGATATATTATGGGACCATTATTTATTTACTAGATTAGGACCATCACTATGCGAAGATTAACTGATTTACAATAAATAGTTGAGTCTAAAGAATATTTTGGGAAAAAGCAGATGATCTTCTTAATTCAAACTTGAATTCAGATATTGTAGTAACTAGTAATTAAAGGTATAGGCTCATATATATATATATATATATATATATATATATATATATATATATACTTTGGAAAATTATATTCTCATATCTCATATCTAATTTGAATAATTTAGATTTTCATAAAGTATGTATGCATGATTTAGCTTGACGGAATTTAGTTTAAACTATGGCGGTATGTCATTTGAGGGGAGTGCTTGGGATTTATATAGTTTTCCTGGTTTGGATATGTTTCTCTCCCCCTTTCTAGCATGCTGTGATGATTATGTGTAGGTGTTGAGAGAGAGAGAGAGAGAAAAAAAAAAAAGAGGCGAGAGAGAGATTTTCCAAATTGGTCTTATTTAAGTCAATATTACATTGATCACATGTCAGAGTACGATACAATTTAATTTTTTTTTTTTTTTTTTTTTTTTTTTTGCTCAGCATCAACATTCATTTCCCAATAAGTTATTCAATCATGGCATATCACCCTCAAGACAATGTTTTAACCAATTTGGTACCAAAGAATACATTTTGGGAACATAATCCTCAAAAGAAGTAGCTTCCCTTGCATTATTGTTTTAAAATTATCAAATTGGTCTGTAAATTACTGTATGACTGATGACTTACTGATACGTGAAGATAATATACTATTCGGAAAACGTTTTCCGTAAAGAAGATGAAGATATTTTTTCAGAAAAAATAAACAATATAGGTTTAGATTTTTCAAAATTTGGTCATAACTTAAAATACGACGTGGGAGACATGAAACTATGAGCGATATTGTAGCAGATCAAATCGTCGAACGCGGAAAGATATTTTTTCATGAATTGTTTTTACAAAGAAAAAGAAACAGGGAAACATACAATATACCAAGGCTTTTTTTCTTGTTTACTTTCTTGTAACTATTTCACTAAACATATCTTTAAAGGGTTGTTAATTGGCTGGTGAGTTGAAGAGAAAATATCATTGATTAATAAAGAAACAAATAAAACGAAAATAAATGGTACGTGGGATTAGAAATGGAGACATCAAAATCCAATGGATGCATGGGCATAAAGTCAGATGAATTTGATTTCGTCTTAATATAGCAACAAGAACAAAACAATTCCAAGCATGTGCATAATTGAATGTAGAGTTGATTTCGTCTAAGAATCTTATAAATAAACGGATTATATTAAAGGGCAATTACAAAAATACCATTTTTTGTGTACACATTTGCAAAAATGTCACTTAAGGATGTCCATTTACAAAAATACCACTAATTATAGATTTATAAAGCATATATCTTAAAATTCTAAATCCTAAAAAATGTTTTGACACCTAAAACCTCCTAAACACTCAAAACTAAACCCTAATAGAACATAATTAACCCAAACATAAATAATATAAAAAAAAATAATTTTTAAAAAGTGGCATTTTTGTAAAGATTTCAAAAGTGTAGCATTTTTGTAAAGTGGCACTTGAAACGTGGCATTTTTAAAAATTTCTCTTATATTAATTGAACACGATTTTGAATAGTCTATCGAATATGCAATTAAAACATTATAATTAATAAGGTAATTAAGGCAAGCACGAACTTTAATATCTCAAACTTATATAATCTCGTTTGAACCTATTTTAACAATGTAACAAATATATAGATTTGATTAAAAAACAGTATATATTTAGTTCTACTGGCATTCGGTTGAGATTTTTCAGATTTGGTCGTAAACTCAACTACGACGTGGGAGACATGAAAACATGAGAAATATTTTAGCAGAAATCGTTAAATGACGCTGTGAAGAAAATATAGCTTTAGTTTCGAACCTATACTCTGAGAACTTTTCATAAATGATTTTCTTGATGTATTGTTAAGAAGTTAATCTTGTTTTTGCTGAAAGAATTTATTACTTATCAATAGTGAGGTTTAATTTATGATTTGATTTTGAAATTCTCTTCCGAAATATGACATAGTTTGATTTTGAAATTCTCTTCCGAAATATGTGTTTTAGAGGTGACGAGAAGAAATTCTGTTTTTTCACTAATTAAAGTTAATTTGATTATTTTAATTTTAATTTCTTTGTGTGTTTTAGTTGTTTTTAATATTTGAGTAATTTATTAGATATTGGATTTACGATATTTTTCTTTTCTTCATTTAGTTCTTGGATGGAGACAAGTTACTAGTGATACTTATGGGTTGGGAAAGTCGCTTTTGCAGAATGAATTAATTATTGAGCATGTTTTCTTTATTTATATTTACTAAATATTTGAGCAATCCCTTATATATTATTTGAAAAATATTTTGTAAGAAAATGCTTATATGTCATTTTCACATTCACTCTTCCAAATAAAATATGACATGAGAAAGAATTACATGTCAAGAGATTAATTATTTATTATGTTTTAAAGTTTTTATTGTCATGGAAAAATCTTTGCAAATATTTATGTATGATTTTTTTTTTAAATACGGGTCAATTTAACTTAAACAAATTTTAAAAAAATTTGGCCACAAAAAAAAAGATCAAACGAAAAATTACCACTGTGATTATAAATTAAAATTAAAAATTAAGATTTCAAACTTCAATTATTGAATGTTATCGTCGAATTATTACATGAGAATTTTGGCAATTGTCCTTTATTATATTCCCAATCAGTTAATAATTTGTTATAAAGTTACACCAATAACAATAAGCACAATTGATAATAAATAATTGAATTAGTAGTCACACAATTTTATTTTTTAAGTATTCTCTTTAGAAAAATATTAACCTATTACTAATCAACATAATTAAGTTCTTTCATTACAAAATAAATATAATTCCAATTCAGGAAAAAACAAATATTATGATCGAATTATTTTTCAAGACAAAATAATATTATAAAAATTTTAAATTACAAAAAAAACAAATCTATAAATAGATAAAAAATCTATAAATATATAAAAAATCTTTTTATATGTTGATAAAAATTTCCTTAAAATAATGCCATGTATACATAATCCATGAGACTAATAAATAAAAAATTAACTACAATTTGATTATAATTAATAAATCAAAAATAGATTAAAAATATATATATGTAATCGTAATCTTAAAGAACAAAAACATAATGAGATATTGATTAAGATATTCTTTTAAAAAATATTTGGAAATTGGTAAGCCTAATGATTTTTAACAAAAATATACAAAAATATTGTATATATCCGTGTTATTGTACATGGTGAGACATTAGAAATTAGAAATAATATTAGCTAATCAAAATTTCTCTTAACACTATTTATAGATTATATATATTAATATATACTTGTTTGCGGTAAAGTTTGTCAACTTCATATTTCTGTCCTTATATTTACTTTTAAGATCTTATACACGTAAACAAATTTTTTGAACAAAACTTCTCTTTTCTTTTGTTTATTTTTTGTTTTATTTTTTGTTCTCTATTTAATGAATTTAATAAAGAATGTGTAATGAGTTCATCTTTTTTAATGCTGTCCTCAACATTTGAAAAAGTTTGAAAATAATTCTTTAATCAATTTCTTCATCATAATTCAAAATATACTCTAAATTATGCTCATTTTAATTATCTTTGTATTTTTCTGAGAATAATAAGAAATAAGAAAATAGTGGAAGAAAAGAAACTATCTAAGAGGTAGTAGATGAATATCTAAAAGGACTAAATTTTAATCAAACACCATTAGCAATATTTAATTATAAAACAAATTTTTTCTAATTAGTTTTATATTTAAAAATTAGAAAATATTTCATCCGCGTATTATGCGGGGAGTTATCAGTATGTATTGTTTATATTGAAAATCATTCATTTACCATTTTTTCTAATATTTTTTTATTCCTGAGATGTGAATAATATTATTGTATATCTCTTCTATATGACAGATGTATATACTGACAATTGCTATCCAAGTTGCGTTGAGCTTAAAGATTATAAAATGAAGAACTTTTGCATTTTGTGCAACAAAATTCTAATCTTAACACTCCTTTTCTTTATCTAAGGATAGCATTTCACATTACCACCATTTTAGCAAAATATAATACTACTCTATCTCAGTTTCAAAAATCTAAAGGTTCTTTCTCTGTAAAGAAATTTATAGCAAGCTTGATTTTCTATATATGCAACAAACAATCATTATATCTGATCCGTAACTAAATATACCATCTACGCATCGCATGGACAACCATCTGGTAGAAATATATGGTACATATAAATTTTTTTTGGCGTCAATTAAAAAGGTATTTGATGGTAGAAAACACATGTTATAATCATTAATTTTTCGTATATGTATACTATATAGTATATAATATATGAAAAGACCAACGCTCTCCCCCTGTCTGACTGTCTCGGTTGCTATATAAAACGATGAGGAAGACGAGAACAAATAACAATTAGACCAGCAAATCCATAAAACTAAAGAAAATTTTTACGTCTCCTCTTCAATATTGTCAAACCAAACACTCCAACACAAGCCAAAGGTTCTAAGAAAGAGAGACTTGGGCCAACAAATCAAAACCAGCCCACGAAGGCCCACGACCACAAGACATCACACAATGATCGAGAACTTTCTTCTCCAACGGTAGTGTACGCCAAAGTAAAAGCAAAACCACTATACAGCTCACAGCCAAAATCAGCAAATGGTATTGAAATCAAGAACAGATTTGAGCTCCTTGGATCAAGTACAACCGACGAGATTGAGCCATCTGGCAATCTCCAACATTAGGTTAAATTGCAGAAGATTCTCTATATATGTAAGGTTGTAATCAAGTCTATAAAGTAGAGCAATAATAATGAAAGTTTATAACTTTTCCTTTGTCTCAGCTTAAGCTCAAATCCTCCCTGTTTTACATGGTATCAGAGCCTCCATGGCGAGTTCTACAGATTCCGCATCTCATTCCTCAAACAATATCACTCAATGCGTCACGTTGAAGCTGAGCTCTTCCAATTATCTGCTGTGGAAGACTCAATTCGAGACATATCTCTCTAGCCAGATGCTCTTGGGTTTTGTCACCGGCTCCACTCCTCGTCCAACTCCAACCATTGCTGTCAAGACTGGCGAGGTGATTTCCGAAGCTGCAAATCCAGAGTTCTCAAAGTGGATTCAAAAAGATCAACTTGTTAAGTCCTGGCTCTTTGGGTCTCTTTCCGAGGATGCTCTCCGAATGGTCTACGGTCTTCAAACCTCCGAAGATGTCTGGTATGCCCTGTCCAAGTGTTTTAATCGAGTTTCTCCTTCTCGCAAGTTCGATTTGCAACGTCGCTTACAAACTATTAGCAAGCAAGGAAAGACGATGGCTGATTATTTAGGAGAGGTCAAGACCATTTGTGATAATCTAGACTCTATTGGTTATCCGGTTCCGGATCAGGAGAAAATCTATGGTGTTCTCAATGGTTTAGGCAAGGAATATGAGTCAGTTGCTGCTATTATTGAACACTCTTTGGATTCACCACTTTGTCCAACTTATGAAGAAGTTGTCTATCGATTGACTGGCTTTGAGGATCGATTGCAGTCTTATGATAAGTCAGCCTCTACTGTCAATCCTCACATGGCCTTTGCTGCTCAAAACACCTCTGGTTATTCTGGTTATGGTAGAGGTCGAGGCAATAACCGTGGCAGAGGCTCCTACTCTACTCGTGGCCGCGGTTTCCAGCAACAGTTCAACACTTCATCAAACAACTCTCGGCCTACATGTCAGATTTGTCACAAGTATGGTCACAGTGCAGACAAATGCTACAAAAGGTTTGATGAACACTTTCAAACCCCAGATGTCTCTACTGCTCTTGCTGCCATGAAGATATCAGAGGAGACACCCTATTCCGGACAAGAGTGGTATCCCGACACAGGAGCGTCGGCCCATGTAACTGCATCACCTCATCACCTTCAGAACTCGAAACCATATCAGGGAAATGACTCGGTGATGGTAGGAGATGGGAGCTTCTTGCCTATCACACACATTGGCTCTGTTCCTCTAGCCCTTGGATCAGGTAAGATATCTCTCAATGATGTTCTTGTATGTCCTGCCATTGTCAAATCACTGCTCTCTGTGTCCAAGCTTACCTCTGATTATCCAATATCTCTTGAGTTTGATTGTGATGGTGTTGCTGTAAAGGACAAACTCACAAAGAAAGTCCTGACACAAGGAAGCAGGCGTGATGAACTCTATGTGTTGGAGAATCCGTCCTTCATGACCTTCTACTCTACAAGACAGTCAACTACAAGCAATGAGGTGTGGCATCGTAGACTTGGTCATGCCAACAACGAGGTTCTTCAACTGCTTTCAAGAAACAAGGATATCTTCATCAATAAAAGCTCTTCCAAGATCTGTGACTCCTGTCAACTTGGGAAAAGCACCAAATTACCTTTTTCTGCATCTTCTTTTGTAGCTACTAAGCCCCTTGAAAAGATACATTGTGATCTCTGGGGTCCTTCTCCCATTTGTTCAGTTCAGGGATTCAAGCATTATGTTATCTTCATTGATCATTTTTCAAGGTTTTGCTGGTTTTATCCGTTGAAATTGAAATCAGATTTCTATCAAGTCTTCAAGCTTTTTCAGTCTATGGTTGAGAATCTATTTAATCAGAAAATCAAGTTGTTTCAATGTGATGGAGGGGGTGAATTTATCAGTAAAGTGTTTGTGTCTCATCTGACAAGCTGCGGCATAAAACAGCTCATATCATGTCCGTACACGCAGCAACAGAATGGCATCGCTGAACGAAAACACCGGCATTTGACGGAACTTGGATTGTCCATGATGTTTGATGGAAAAGTTCCTCCTCAATACTGGGTCGAAGCATTCTTCACGGCAAACTTCATCAGCAATCTTCTCCCATCTTCGGCTCTACCGAATCATTGCAGTCCTTATGAAGTTTTGTTCAACAAGAAACCGGTATATTCCTTCTTGAGAGTGTTTGGCTGTTCTTGCTATCCTTCCCTACGGCCTTACACTACCAACAAGTTCGAACCTCGTTCTCTAAAGTGTGTGTTCTTGGGATACAACGACAAACACAAGGGTTACAGGTGCTTATATCCTCCTACTGGTCGTATCTACATAAGTAGACATGTCTTATTTGAAGAAACAGAGTTTCCCTTTGCTGGTACATACACTCAGTTTCACACTCCTGCGTCAACACCTTTTCTCTCTGCCTGGCAGAAGAGCTTTCTTCCTGAACCGGTAATTGAATCTCCTATTCCTTCTCCTTTGAATTCTGTGGAATTAGTCTCCACATCTGTAGTGCCTCAACCGTCAAGTCCTCATGATGATATGGTTCTACCTGAGAATTCAGACGTCTCTGGTTCCGAATCTTCTTCTCCCATTTCAGAACATGTTGAGTCTACTCCGCAGTTCACATCTGAGGACTTTCCGCCATTACAGTCACCAACTGCATCTTCTCCTCAAGCCTCTGCCCCTCCAACACAAGCAGAATCTGTCACTGCCATTACCAACACGCATGGCATGGTTACTAGAGGAAAGGATGGCATCATCAAGCCAAACCCTCGGTATGCTCTCTTGACCATCTCCTCTGCTCACTCGGAACCTAAGACAGTAACCGCAGCTCTCAAGCATCCTGGTTGGACAGCAGCAATGACCGAGGAGATGGACACATTCAAAGAAACCGGTACATACTCTCTTGTTCCCTATCAACCGGATATGAATGTGCTTGGTTGTAAATGGGTTTTTCGCACCAAACTATTGGCTGATGGTGACTTGGATAAACTCAAGGCTCGACTATGTGCAAAAGGCTTTGCTCAAGAAGAAGGCATCGAGTACTTGGAAACGTATAGTCCAGTAGTGAAGACTGCCACAATCCGCTCAATTCTGCACACTGCAACGGTTAAGCAATGGGACATCAAGCAGCTAGATGTCAAGAACGCCTTCTTACATGGGGATCTCTCTGAGACAGTCTACATGCATCAGCCCCCTGGGTTCATTGATCCTGCTCATCCAAATCATGTTTGCAAACTGCACAAAGCAATCTATGGTTTGAAGCAAGCCCCTAGAGAATGGTTCAACAAATTCAGCAACTTTCTTCTTGCGTTTGGCTTCCTCTGCTGCAAAAAGGATCCCTCTCTGTTCTCTTATCAGAAAAATGGGAACACTATGCTTCTTCTCCTCTATGTTGACGATATGCTACTCACAGGGAATGACAATAATCTTATTGCCCACCTGCTCTCAGTTCTCAGTGAGGATTTTAGGATGAAAGATATGGGAACATTACATTACTTCTTGGGCATTCAAGCTACTTATTTCCCTGAGGGCCTCTTTCTCAATCAAGCTAAGTATACAGAGGACCTTCTCTATGTAGCAGGCATGGCAGATTGCTCCTCAATGCCTACACCTCTTCCACTTCAGTTAGACAAGGTGCCGGGTCAGTCTGAAGTGTTTCCGGAACCAACTTACTTCAGAAGCTTGGCCGGCAAGCTCCAATATCTTACTCTCACCAGACCGGATATTCAGTTTGCTGTAAATCTTATTTGCCAGAAGATGCATTGCCCTATGATGTCTGACTTCAATCTCCTCAAACGCATCCTCAGATACCTACGCGGCACCACTGATTTTGGTACAATCTTCTCTACTTCTACTGATTTCACTCTCAATGCCTATAGTGACAGTGATTGGGCCGGCTGCAAGGATACTAGACGGTCCACTGGAGGGTTCTGCACCTTCTTGGGTAACAACATCATATCGTGGTCTGCAAGAAAGCAAGAGACAGTCTCAAGAAGCTCCACGGAAGCTGAATATAGAGCTCTCTCTGACTTGGCCGCAGAAGTGACATGGTTGGAAGATTTACTTAGAGAAATTGGTATCTCTCTGCCTTCACTTCCCAATCTATATTGCGACAATCTCTCCTCTGTGTATCTCTCTGCCAATCCAGCTCTACACAGGCGATCCAAGCACTTTGAAACGGATTGGCACTATGTTCGGGAACGTGTGGCTCATGGAAAGGTCGTGGTTCATCATATCTCCTCCAAACACCAACTTGCTGACATTTTCACTAAGTCGTTACCAATTGCAGCTTTCAGAGAGTTACGTTTCAAACTTGGTGTGGATCAATGTCCCACACAAAGTTTGAGGGGGTGTGTCAAACCAAACACTCCAACACAAGCCAAAGGTTCTAAGAAAGAGAGACTTGGGCCAACAAATCAAAACCAGCCCACGAAGGCCCACGACCACAAGACATCACACAATGATCGAGAACTTTCTTCTCCAAAGGATCGAGATCCTTCTTCTCCAACGGTAGTGTACGCCAAAGTAAAAGCAAAACCACTATACAGCTCACAGCCAAAATCAGCAAATGGTATTGAAATCAAGAACAGTTTTGAGCTCCTTGGATCAAGTACAACCGACGAGATTGAGCCATCTGGCAATCTCCAACATTAGGTTAAATTGCAGAAGATTCTCTATATATGTAAGGTTGTAATCAAGTCTATAAAGTAGAGCAATAATAATGAAAGTTTATAACTTTTCCTTTGTCTCAGCTTAAGCTCAAATCCTCCCTGTTTTACAAATATTACTACAAGAAGAGAGAATCTGTTGTTATTGAAGATTAAGAGACAAGAGCTGTCGTTTCCCTAAGGTTAAGGTGTCGTTTTGGTCTTTCTCGGAAAAATAAAAGAAGAGGAGACGTATAGTGGAAGAAGATGAAGATAAAGATTTTTGGAAGCATAAGATCGATATTCATGCACGCGGATGGTGTGGATTGGATGTTGATGGGATTAGGTTTAATCGGAGCCGTCGGTGATGGCTTCATCACTCCTATAGTATTTGTCATCACCAGCATACTACTCAACGACATCGGTGGTTCCTCTTTTAATGATGGAACCTTCTTCATGAAAGCCATCTCCAAGGTATCCTCTCTCTTCTTTGCTCTTTCTTTTCTGCTTTTAATCTCTATCCTATGAAACTAGACATGGTATCCAAGTGGGTCTTAGACTAGCTGGGAGTTCTAGAGCCTTCCAAAATTTGTGCGCTCTTCGTATTTAGATCTCCAACCGAGAAAAATGTTTTACAAAGAGATGTATGAATTTGTGGGAAATTTTTTTTTTTTTTTTTTAAAGTAGACATGGCAAAGTGGACCAAACATTGCGTGATACTTAACCTCTTAATTGTTTTCTGACTTACCTTATGACGATAATACATGCATACATGTTAGGAATGAATATTGGTGTAAAAACCTAATATAATATATAAATTTTCCATTCTATTAATTGTCAATTGGCTTTGACAATTACTAACATATCTTCTTTCGTTTTACACATTGGTAACTAACAGAATGCTGTAGCTTTGCTTTATGTGGCTTGCGGTCTTCGGTGATATGTTTCCTTGGTAAGTCTTTGACCATCATTATTGATGATATTTTGTGAGTATCATTAAATATAAAATTATTAAACCACACTTTCTCTTTTCCTTTTATTCAATTTTATACCTTCTCTTTCATTTTTTTATTCAACTTTTATTAATTTTATATTTAAACACACCATAACTAAAGTTTAAACTCTCCCCAAAAGTATCAACTCATTGATACAAAGACACTCTTTCTTCAAAAGTATCAACTCATCTCCTCTTTTTACTCAAATTTTATTAATTTTATATTTCAATATACTCCATTATTTCAACCAAAAACACTCTTTTTCTTTCTTTTACTCAAATTTTAATAATTTTATATCTAATGATACCCACCAAAGATCATCAATAAGATCATCAATAAGACCATGTTTCTTTCACTTTTTGTTTTTTTTCCTTGAACAAATCTTTCCCTTCTTTTTATCTAGAAAAAAGCATCAATATTACAAGAAAATTTTGGGGCATTTTAATATAATTAATTTTGTTGATGGGTTTTAATATTTAAAAAAAAAACAGAGGGATATTGCTGGACAAGAACAGGGGAGAGACAAACAACAAGAATGAGAGAAAAGTACTTAAGAGCAGTTTTAAGACAAGATGTGGCTTACTTTGATCTTCATGTCACAAGCACTTCTGATGTTATCACAAGTGTCTCTAGTGATAGCCTCGTGATCCAAGACGTCCTCAGTGAAAAGGTCCCAACTTTCTATCTTTACCTTTCCATTTTAATCATGTTTCTTGTTTTCTAAATCAGTTATTTTTTTTTTTTTATGATTTTGATTTCATGCAGTTACCAAACCTTTTGATGAATACATCTGCGTTTTTCGGAAGCTACATAGTGGCTTTTATCATGTTGTGGAGACTCACAATCGTAGGCTTCCCGTTCATCGTCCTTCTCTTGATCCCTGGACTAATGTACGGACGAATCCTCATCAGCATGTCGAGGAAAATACGCGAAGTGTACAGTGAGGCTGGTTCTATAGCCGAGCAGGCAATCTCATTGGTACGAACCGTATACGCGTTTGGTAGTGAGAGGAAGATGATATCAAAATTCTCAGCTGCACTTGAAGGTTCGGCGAAGCTAGGGTTGAGGCAGGGATTAGTTAAAGGAATTGCCCTTGGGAGTAATGGTATCGTTTTCACCATTTGGGCGTTCATGACTTGGTATGGAAGTCGGATGGTTATGTACCATGGAGCCAAAGGCGGTACCATCTTCGCAGTAATAGTATGCATTAGTTATGGTGGCACGTAAGTATATATGTTCAAGACTCTTTGGGTTTCTTGACACAAAAGTAATACTGTAGTTTTGATCTTCGGGTATCTTACTGTTTTCAGAGCACTTGGTCGAGGCTTGTCGAATCTCAAATATCTTTCCGAGGCGGTTGTAGCTGGCGAAAGGATTACCAAAGTGATAAAAAGAGTTCCGGATATTGACTCGAACAACATGGAAGGTCAAACTCTAGAGAAAATTAGAGGAGAAGTCGAGTTCAAAAACGTTAAGTTTGTATATCCATCGAGACCTGAAACATCAATCTTTGACGATTTTTGTCTGAGAGTTCAATCCGGGAAAACTGTGGCTTTGGTTGGAGGAAGCGGGTCGGGAAAATCGACCGTGATTTCGCTTTTGCAAAGGTTTTATGACCCTGTTGGAGGAGAGATTCTCATAGATGGTGTATCCATTGATAAGATGCAAGTGAAATGGTTGAGGTCACAAATGGGTTTAGTTAGCCAAGAGCCTGCACTTTTCGCCACATCTATAAAGGAGAACGTATTGTTTGGTAAAGAAGATGCATCCATGGATGATGTTGTGGAAGCTGCAAAGGCCTCAAATGCTCATAATTTCATTTCTGACTTACCTCATGGCTACGATACTCAGGTTGGATTCCAATATTGAAATAGATTAGTTTCTTAGTCTTAACGGAGATTGATTTAGTTTTTGTGTAAACAAATAGGTTGGGGAGAGAGGAGTGCAAATGTCCGGGGGTCAGAAGCAGAGGATCGCAATTGCACGTGCCATAATCAAATCACCGACAATTCTTCTTTTAGACGAGGCAACAAGCGCATTGGATTCCGAATCTGAAATGGTAGTCCAAGAAGCCTTAGACAATGCTTCTGCTGGCCGAACCACAATTGTTATTGCCCACCGCCTCACTACCATTCGTAATGCGAGTGTTATCTGTGTAGTTAATAATGGTCGCATTGTAGAAAGTGGATCACATGAAGAGCTCATGGAGAACTTAGATGGTCAATATACTTCTCTAGTCCGCTTACAACAAATGGAGCGTAAAGGATCAGATGCTAACATCAGCATAAGCATGCAAGAGGGCCAAGTTTCGATTTTGAGCAAAGATTTGAAGTATAGTCCAAGACCCTCTATTCAAAGCCGGTCTAACTTAATCACGACTTCAAGCATTGATACAAATCTTTCTGGTTCGAGACCTACGGATAAGAAGACACCTGCGCCATCGTTTAAGAGACTGATGGCGATGAATAGACCCGAGTGGAAGCATACATTGTCTGGTTGCTTATCTGCAGCTTTATATGGGGCCATACAACCAATTTACGCATTCTGTTCGGGATCAATGGTGTCAGTGTATTTCCTGACGAGTCATGATGAGATCAGGGAGAAAACAAGGATCTTTGCGCTGTTTTTTGTTGGTCTAGCTATCTTCTCTTTCACGCTCAATATCATTCAACATTATAGTTTTGCTTACATGGGAGAATACCTAACAAAACGTATCCGAGAAAAGATGTTGTCGAAGATATTGACATTTGAAGTCAATTGGTTCGATGAAGACGAGAACTCGAGTGGTGCTATTTGCTCTAGACTAGCACAAGAAGCTAACTTGGTATGTCTTCTGCCTTGTTAATTTGGACTTCAGTGAACATATTTTTTTGACCAATTGTAATGTTGCTATCTTGTAATGTTGTTGTTACGATAGGTGAGATCGCTGGTTGGTGAACGAGTGTCATTGATTGTACAAACTATGTCAGCAGTGAGCATTTCTTGCACACTTGGTTTCGTCATCTCTTGGCGATTAGCCATCGTGATGATTGCGGTGCAGCCACTTGTTGTTGTGTGCTTCTACACTCAACGCATTCTGCTCAAGAGCTTGTCGAGAAAGGCCATTAAAGCCCAAGATGAGAGTAGCAAACTAGCTGCAGAAGCTGTCTCCAACATTCGAACCATCACATCTTTCTCGTCACAAGAACGTATCTTGAAAATACTGAGAAGGGTTCAAGAAGGTCCACTAAGAGAAAGCGTCCGCCAATCATGGTTAGCAGGGATTGTACTCGGAACATCGCGAAGCCTCATAACGTGCACTTCAGTTCTGAGTTTCTGGTACGGTGGTAGACTAATCGCGGATGGGAAATTAATGCCAAAATCATTCTTTGAGATGTTTCTGGTCTTTGTAAGTACCGGTCGGGTTATTGCTGACGCTGGGACCATGACAACTGATCTAGCCAAGGGCTCGGATGCGGTTGGAGCTGTGTTTGCAGTGTTAGATCGTTGCACAACCATTGAGCCAGAGAACCCGAATGGGTATCTCCCGGAAAAGATAAATGGCCAAGTCAGCTTTCTCAATGTAAAATTCTCTTACCCAACAAGACCAGATGTGATTATATTCAACGACTTCTCTATTGAGATGGACCAAGGGAAGTCGACAGCGATCGTCGGTCCAAGTGGCTCTGGTAAATCAACAATAATAAGTTTGATCGAGCGGTTTTATGACCCGTTAAAAGGTACCGTGAGAATTGATGGTCGCGATATAA
This sequence comes from Arabis hirsuta, assembly GCA_964056655.1. Classification (NCBI taxonomy): domain Eukaryota; kingdom Viridiplantae; phylum Streptophyta; class Magnoliopsida; order Brassicales; family Brassicaceae; genus Arabis; species Arabis hirsuta. The sequence continues at coordinate 23,232,624 of OZ053310.1, forward strand.
GGTCGTATCATTTGAGATCGCTTCGTCAACACATTAGTCTAGTTAGCCAAGAGCCAACGTTGTTCGCCGGGACGATCAAAGAGAACATCATGTACGGAGGAGCATCTGAGAAGATCGACGAAGCAGAGATAATGGAGGCGGCCAAGGCAGCGAACGCTCATGATTTCATTACATCACTCTCTGATGGTTATGACACATACTGCGGAGACAGAGGAGTACAATTGTCGGGTGGACAAAGACAGAGGATCGCAATCGCAAGAGCGGTGCTGAAGAATCCGTCGGTGTTGCTCCTTGATGAAGCCACGAGCGCTTTAGACAGCCAATCGGAGCGTGTGGTGCAAGACGCGCTCGAGCGCGTGATGGCTGGGAGGACGAGTGTGGTGATCGCACATAGGCTGAGCACCATTCAGAACTGCGACGTGATCGCTGTTTTGGACAAAGGGAAAGTCATCGAATGTGGGACACACTCGTCTTTCTTGGCCGAAGGTCCCACGGGTGCTTATTTCTCATTGGTCAGTCTCCAGAGAACTTCTGGGTAAACTAGTGTGACTTGTTCAATTAAGAGAAAACTCCATAAAAGTCTGAGAAAATTAGTTATAACTACAAATCAAAGTGTCTACAAATATGTCACAATCTATCTTAAAAGATATATTTATCCCTAAAAGCATTCTCTTCTTTTCTCTCTCTTACTCTCTCCTTTACTTTATTTTTTTTTATTTATTTTCTTACTACATCTTTTTTTTCTTATTTTCTTATATATTCATATTATAATTTGATAAAAAAACTTTTATTTTCAATTTCGATTATAATTTATTTTTCTTTACAATTTGATACCTATTTTCAGTATACTATTTTACAAACAAACGTATTATACATATATCTATATAATATGTTATATATATTTATACATATCATATATATATGTACAATAAATATTAATAATTATGTTATACATGTACATATCTAATATTTTATATATGTACACTATATATGTATATATATAATAGATTATGTATGTATGTTTACATACGTAAATAGCTTATATAGATGTACATGTATATAAAAATATGTATATATATATGATGTGTTGTACATATATTATGTGTATGTGTACATACGTAAATAGATTTGTATGTACAAGAAATACTATATATGTACATACGTACATGAACACATACACGTATATATACGCACATGAGCACATACACATACACATATTTATATATATGTGTACGTATACATATAAATATAATACATATTGTACATATACATGGAATATATGTGCATATGTACACACGTACATGAACACATACATCTATACATACGTATTTGAACACATACATATATATACATATAAAATTACATATTTATATGTACGTGTACGTATACATATAAAATTAAGAGAATTTTGACGTGTACATACATATTTATATGTATGTGTATGTATCGCATTGTCTACTACACAAATTTGACATAAAAAGTGGTTGGACACACTCTTTTTTGTACGTACACAAATCTCATATGTATATAGTTTCGTGTTCATCGTCGTCGTACACCAACACCATCTTCTACTCCGCCGTGTACATCGTCGTTGTACACCAACGTCATCGTCTATTCCATAGTGTACACCGTCGTTGTACACTACATTATCACATATTTCACCATATACACCGTCCTCATACACCACATTGTACAACGCCCCATATTCTGTCTCGTACACTAACACCATCATCTATTCTATCATGTACACCATTTTTTATTCCACCGTGACACATATATATATGTACGTGTATAAAAAAAAACTGAGAAAGAAAGATTTAAAGGAAGAAGAAGTTAGAGGGAAAGAGGAGAGAGGAGAGATAAAAAAAAGAAAAAAAAATTAAAGGAAGCGAGAGAAAGAAAGCTAGGAGAGAGGTGAAAATAGAGAGCTGACAGTTAAAAGAAGAAGGTAATTTTGTTTGAAAAAAGGCTTATGTGATATTTTTGTATGACAAAACACACTTGTGACATTTATGCATTTAGAAATGAGTTTTTGTGACTTTTTAGCACTTATCTCTTAAACTAAAGAAACTATGACTCAAATACCATGAAACTATGCCAATATGACTAGAATACCATATATCTTTGAAAAATGACTCAACTATTTTCACACCCCTGGTTAATTACGATAAACACCCTTGATTAATTTTTCTTAATTAAAATTATTTTTAATTAAAAAATAAAAAATAAATTCACATCATTAAGAAATAACCGTGATCCACATCATTATAAGAAATAACCTCAAAGGTAAAAAACGCAAATGAAAAATTAAGCACTTTCTCAACTGTTCATTCGAAATCGACATTGTTTATTTCTTCGTGATCGTCTTCTCCACAATCGAAATCGACTTCCCTCGTAACGTAATCGTCTTCTCCGCATTCGCCTATAATCTTCTTACGGTACGTTGTTGCTAAGTTTTTTTTACTTCGACTGAGTTGTTAATAGTGTTGTGGCCGAGTTAGGGTTTTTTTTGCGGCTGAGTTATCAATTATATTGTGGATAAGCTAGGGGTTTTGCGGCTGAGTAATTTATTATGTTGTGGCTGAGTTAAAAACTATGTTGTGGCTGAGTTAGGGTTTCTCGCGGCTGAGTTATAACTTATGTTGTGGCTGAGTTATGGTATAGAAAGACGAAACGTCGCGGCTGAGTTAGTTTTCTATTGCGGCTGAGTTATAAATTATGTTATATATTACGTTTTGGCTGAGTTAATTTTCTATTACGGCTGAGTTATATATTATGTTTTGGCTGAGTTAGTTTTCTATTGCGGCTGACTTATTTAAGTCTTTTGTTATCAGATGGAACATCAAGCAACTGAGATGGAGCATCAAACACCTGATTACCCTAGAAGATCAATACGCTTTGCTAATCTAGAAAATAGAGAGCTTAATCACAATTCGTATATGGGAGATTTTGGTTTGGTTAGAACACAATTAGGGCTCGAGGTGTGGGAAGAACTGAAGAAGTTTCCTGTTGGAATAATTGCTAAGCTAGTTGATGGAAAATGCGTGTGGTCTGGTAGGACTGTACACTATCTACTATGTCGACAGCTGAAAGTAGAGAACAAGGAGATTTGGAGTGTGGTTGGTGATCAACCTATCAGGTTTAGCTTACTCGAGTTTGGTGAGATCACTGGGTTAAACACAGATCCAGTGCCAACAGAAAGTAGCAATGAACCTGCCCAATACAGAGAGTTTTGGGAGGAGTTGAATGTGCCGCTTGGGCTTGGACCCAAGCCTGATGAACTGAGGGCAGCAATAAGAGGTTGTAGGTCCTGGAGTTTTGAAAAGCGTAAATGGTTAGGGCTGTTAGTTCTTCAAGCCATGGGAATTTATGCCGGTCATCATAATTCTAGGATACCCTTTGAAACTGCAAAAAGAGTATTCGATGATGAAGCAATGATGACTTATCCATGGGGTCGGGCTGCATTTGAAGCTCTGGTTGGGAGTATTCAGTCGTTGAATCCAGTAGGAAAGACATACTCCATCAGCGGCCTCGTTTACGCTTTATTGGCTTGGGCGTATGAATCTGTCAGTTGCTTTCGTGAGCGTTTTAGCAGAATAATCAACGAGGAAGAAATTCCGCTTCTTCGATATGATGCTACGCGCACACGTGCAAGTTTTGACACTGTCCTCCAAAAGGAGATTCAAAACCATGGTCATGTAAGGTTTTAGGCTGATTTATTATTTATTTGATGGCTGAGTTATGATTTGTTTGTGTGATGGCTGAGTTATTTTTATTTGGTGGCTGAGTTATTCTTTATTTTACGGCTGAGTTATTTTTTATTTGATGGCTGAGTTATGATTTGTTTGATGGCTGAGTTATGATTTGTTTGAGTGATGGCTGAGTTATTCTTATTTGATGGCTGAGTTATTATTTGTTTGATGGCTGAGTTATGATTTGTTTGTGTGATGGCTGAGTTATTCTTTCTTTGATGGCTGAGTTATTCTTTTACGGCTGAGTTATGGTTACTCAATGGCTGAGTTATGAGTTACTGTTGTAGGTGCGTGTTAGGCATATGGTCTTGAAGGAGTCTATAGAGGAGATGTTTCCTCAGTGGCCGGGTGAAGACGATGACCAACATCTGAGTAACCTGATAAGAGACCTACATTCTGGTAGGTATGTAGTAGGTGATTATTGGAGTGTTCAGAGGAAGGAGAAGGAAAAGGAGAAGAAGAAAAAAACAAAGTTGGCTTTAGTTCCTTTTGAATCTGAGTCTGAGCGACCCAGAAAGAAGCAGAAGAAAACTGCTGAGGAGGATGAAGCTGCTGAAGTAGCGAAGAAGGAGGATGCAAAGGGAACGGGTCCTAGCGAGGACGCGGCGGCTATGAATACCATAATCGCTACGCTCGAGAAAATTGCCACTAAATTTGATAGATATGACTCTGTTTTTGAGAGGATTTGCTCGCAGTTCAACAGCCACGATTCCAAATTTGTCGAGCTAACCCGAAAAATGGAAGAAATGGAGAAGAATTTTGCTGAAAGAGTCAAAGATGCAGTGGATGAGCGTATGAAAGTTTTGGGTTTATCCGAAAGTGCCCAAAACTATGTTCCCAGTCCAAAAACGCGACCAGGGCAAAAGTCAGATAATAGTCGAACGGTACCTAATACGGTATCTGAGACCCTTGACAATGTTGCGTGGGCTAAAAAGACATCGCCTAAGGCCGAAAGCCGAACTCCGCAGCAGTATTTTCCAAAACAGAAGGAGGAGGTTGCTAAGACCAAAGAGGAAGCTGTGGGGTCGAAATTGAAGGCGAAAGAAGAAATTTCTAAGGGTACTCCTGAGGCGAAAAAGAATTTGTTTGATAGTGAACTTGATTTCATTACTGTTTCGCCTGCTAAGCAAGAATTACGACGCGGAACCAGGAGACACCCAACCGAAAAAGAGAAGGCTGAAGATGCTAAGAAGAAGGCTGATGCTGCTGCTAGAAGGAAGGAGATCGCTCTGAAGAAGAAGGAAGATAAGGCAGCAGCTGAGTTAAAGAAGAAGGAAGAGAAAGAAGCGGCTGAGTTAAAGAAGAAGGAAGAGAAGGCAGCGGCTGAGCTAAAGAAGAAAGAAGCGGCGGCGAAGAAGAGTCGTGAGGGTGTAATAAGAATACAATTGCCGCCTGCGAAGCCGATGGGGAAAGGGAAGGGAAGGATGGAAGGTTCAACGGACGTTGAGGATGTGACCGATGAAGTACTCGCAAAAGAAAACTAACTGTTACCGGAGTCTGAGGAGGAAGAAGATGAAAGGCTTCGGTTAGCAAAAATTAAGGAGTACCGGTCGAGGGTTAAATTAGCTACAACTGGGTTAGCAGGGAAGCCAAATCCTCCTTCAGCAGTTTTTCCTTCTGTTGGAGACAATTGGACGACGTGCATGAGGAAGGGTTTTGAACCTTCATCAGCGATCTATGATCCTCTCGCACCTGTCGACCCGGCTAATCTGGAGAAACTTAAGCAACATCTGAAGCCATTCGAGTATAGACCTTTACACCTTTTTTTTATTTTATACAGCTATTAGCAATATTTGCCTAAACTGACTTGTGTTTGATTGCTAGGGCCATTGCGCTGACCGATCTTAGTAACGAGGAAGTGAGTTTCTACAGAATTCTCATGACTGAAAGAAAGCATTGGCCAAATCTACAGTTTGGATGGTTGTTTGATACTGTAAGTATCATTTACGGCTGAGTTTTGATTATTTATGGCTGAGTTATTTGTTATTTGATGGCTGATTTATCGTTGTTTGATGGCTGAGTTATTGTTGTTTGATGGCTGAGTTATTGTTGTTTGATGGCTGAGTTATCGTTGTTTGATGGCTGAGTTATTGTTGTTTGATGGCTGAGTTATTGTTGTTTGATGGCTGAGTTATCGTTGTTTGATGGCTGAGTTATTGTTGTTTGATGGCTGAGTTATTGTTGTTTGATGGCTGAGTTATTGTTGTTTGATGGCTGAGTTATGGGTGTTTTGATGGCTGTGTTATGGTAATTCGATGGCTGACTTAATTTTCTGTGTACAGCATGTTTCTTCGTATATGAGAGTCCTCACGAAAAGGTCCATGCAAGATCCCAGCCCATTCTGGTCGAAGCGCATAGCCTTTGTGGACACGTGGTTCCTAGGATTATGGGTTCGGGATTTCGAGCAGTTCAAGATGAACCCAAAGATGTTCAAATTCAAGGACTCAGGTTATGAGGATCTCATATGCGGTAACATTCCCGCCGACCTTCCGACAAAGAAGAAGTGGCTTGAAGATGTTGATCATTTGTACGGAGTGCTTCATACTGGTGGCGATCATTGGGTGGCGTTTCACGTGGATCTTCTGAAGGAGAAGATCGATGCCTACGATCCCATCATTGGACAGGTAACTCCTGAAAGTGAACAGAAAATGCTAGAAGCATTTAGGCCGCTCTTGCAAATGATCCCTGCAATGATCAATGCTGTCATTCCTGGAAGGAAAACCGTTTGCCGAAAACAATTTGCGTTCAGACGGAAAAGCGGCAAAAATATTCCCCAAAACACCCAAGTTGGCGACTGTGGCGTGTATTCAGCGAAGTTTGTCGAGTGCCTAGCGCTTGGTGTAACTTTTGATGGGATATGCGATAACAATATTCAGGGTATACGGGTGAAAATGGCAGCAGAGATCTTCGATGAAAAGGGATATGATATGTTGGCGCAGTTTAGCTGATTTAGCCCTTATGAACCTTCTAACTCAGTCGTAAATTGTATGTTTTTAGGGTATATGGTATATAACTCAGCCATTTCATTTACATAACTCAGCCATACCCTAAACCCTAAAATCGAAAATGAAATTTAAGACTTACAAAATTATAATTGATCAATTTATTAATATGACTTAAGATCAATTTATATGTTCAATATAAATCATCTGAATGTGAATACTTTCTTTATTCAATTACTTAAACTTGAGATATATATTGTCTTACTTGATCTTGAGATATATATTGTCTTACAAGTACTTAAAACTTTACCTATAGTTAAGACCCAAAATAATATACAATAAACCACATATAATTTTTTCAATTGAATGTGTATAATTTGTTTCATTTGAGACTCTAAATCATAAATTTTGTAAATGCTAAACCCTAAACCCTAAATCCTAAACCCTAAATCCATAACTCAGCCGTTAAGTTCCTATAACTCAGCCGTTAAGTTCCTATCTCTCCCTCTAGCGATGTTTGGTCTTCCTATCTCTCTCTCTATATTTATAGCCATTCTCTTTAACATTGTCTCTCCCATCACTTTTTTTATAGAAAAACGTAAGAAAAAAAAACCTAATCTCATAAAAACATACATCATGTCGACTGTCCCTAATATGACATCCCAGTTCAATAGCATGATCAATACCATACAGAACATGCAAGATCGGGATAACCTCCCTCTTCTAAACCCTGGTGCGGGTGTCTGGTGTGACCAAACTACTGTTACGTGGTTTAAGTTTTTACACGATCTCTCGCAGGCTATCCCGGATATTCTTCGTGAGGGATGGGTTGAGCCGTGGCCGACTTACCGCTTCATTCCCGATGATGTTAAGGGACAGTGGTTTCTTAAACTAACTGTAAGCATAATTTATCTTCCATATTAGATTTAACGTTTTGTTTCTTAAACACTAATAGTTTTTGTTTCTTTTTATAGCGAAAATACAGATGGGATCCGACCCATAATTTGACGGTTTGGACACAGTTTAATCTGCTCGCTAGAACGCTATTTCGAACTCAAATGCGGACGTTTAAGAGGATATGGCATCATGGCGGCGAGAAGCCTGATTGGATTACAAATAGAGTTTGGCTTGCTCTCGTCGAAATGTTTGATGAGTTTGGCCCAGATAATTTTGAGTTTGGACAATGTAATTTTAAATAAATGTTTGAAACCCTAAATTTTTAGTTTATTTATACAAGTTTTTATATAACTCAGCCGTGAAGTATAATAACTCAGCCGTCAAGTACAATAACTCAGCCTTCTTAAACATAACTCAGCCGTCAAATATAATAACTCAGCCTTCTTAAACATAACTCAGCCGTTGAGTTTAATAACTCAGCCTTCTTAAACATAACTCAGCCGTATCGTAACTCAGCCGTAGCGAAACTCAGCCGTATCGTAACTCAGATGAGTAACGTGGCTAAATCTCCACTGTTGTATTGTATCAATATCCAATACTGGCCACGTGTTAATCATCCCGTTAAATGCGTGAAATGATGGGAAGGTGGACGGGTGAAATGATGGGAAGGTGACCTGCGTCTGCTGCCTCTAGTTTCCTTTTACAATTTAAAGGTAATAGCTTTAATCTCTATTTTGTCTGTGCAAACTTGATTCGTTCTTTAATAAACATTTTTGGCAGCTAATCTTTTAGAAGCACAAGTTCAAGATATCATGGCCGCAGATCATTCGAACAAAAGAAAAGCACCAATGTCAGCCGCAGAATTGGACGCAGAAAGAGCAGGAAAAGATCGCCTAAAAGCAATTCTCTTGTCAGTGCGATCACAGATGAAAGCCAATGAAGAAGCTCACCGCGTCGAACTCAAGCTTGAAAGAATTGCTGGCCAACTCTCTATGTTGGAGGAGATGATGGACATGATGGAGGCAAAGCGGCAGCGGTTGGAAGAAGAGAAAGAGATGGCATTGGAGGAGCTAAGCGGAATTAATATTCCTACTATTGATTGGGATAAATTGAACTGCGGATTTATGCTTGGGTAAATCAATGATAGATTTATGTTTTTTTTTTGTTTCTCAAACTTTTTATCTCTTTTCTTTTGATGTTTTCTTTGATTTTAATGTTGATTTGGAGATTTGATAGATTTATTGTGTTTATTGAGTTATTCTTTACAAGTTTTTAAATGTAAAACATTTAAAACATAACTCAGCCGTCAAGTGTAGTGATATAAACATAACTCAGTCGTGAAGTGTAGTAACTCAGCCGTAATAAACAATAACTCAGCCGTCCGTATCGTAACTCATGACTTATGAAAATAGTTACGGCTGACTTATGAAAATAGTTACGGCTGACTTATGAAAATAGTTACGGCTGACTTATGAAAATAGTTACGGCTGAATGAATTATGAAAATAGTTACGGCTGACTTACATGTAGTAGTTTCTCGACACCACGCGAAAGCGTGTTTAATATGTTGAGAAAAATCAAACCAAAAATCAAAGCAAAATACATACAAAGAAAGCAATATTGTAAACAAAATCCATAACTCAGCCTTAATACAACCAACAACCCCAATTTATATTGGACAAGTTCTTGCATTATGTCCAACCTGTTTACAACGAGAACATGTGTGTTCTTTCCTAGGACGTTTATTCTCAAGTGCAACTTCTAGAGCAGATTTCATCCTACATTTCTTAGGCCTTCCTGGTGGTTGACGAACAACCGGGGGAAAGCACGGTTGGTTAGCCACGTTATCTGGAACTTGGAGGGCTGAATCTACCGGCATGATCGGCTGAGCATATGCGTTTACCAAATAATTGTTTTGATAGTAAGGACTGCACAGGGATATCCGACAGTTATCCCTGTTCTCGGCAGCTGTGATTGCATGCACGCATGGTAATTTCTCCCCTTCGAAACGCCGGCATGTGCATGTTTTTCCCTCCAAATTCACAACATGCGAAGAAGATCCATATATAACTTCAGTGTGATATTCATCAATCCTTCGTGCCGTCATAAGTCTAGCGGCAGTAACACGATCCTATTATAAATACAGAATAAAAAATTGTCAAAATATAAAAAAAGTTACGGCTGACTTATCAAATGTTACGACAGACTTATCAAATGCTTTGGCTGACTTAAGAAATGTTACGGCTGACTTATCAAATGTTACGGCTGACTTACATGTAGTAGTTTCTCGACACCACGCGAAAGCGTGGTTAGCTGCGATATAGCATCCTCTCTCCGTTCAACAAACCATCTGGTCATCATAACCCGTATCGAATCTAATAGTCGAACAATGTTAAGACTTCTTGCATTTGACAGTGCATGGTTCATTGATTCCGCTATGTTTGTAGTCATCAAATTATACCTTTCGCCCGGGAAATGAACACGCGCCCACAGGTTGACACCAGCTCTTTCAAGGTAGCCATGGAGTTGAGGATTAATCGCTTGAATCTCTTCGTATATCGCAGTAAAATCAGCCATCCTAAAACATCTTGCCGCTTGCTTCACCAGACGAAAAACATCTTTTCCTCTGAACTGTCCCAAAATGTTCTTATATAAATGATAAGTGCAAATTCCCCGAGAAGCCAACGGATACACATTCCCAATTGCTTTCCCTATCGAGTTATGCCTATCCGAGATTATCGCAAGACCCTCATCGTCAGGAATCACAAGTTTTAGTTGCGTAAAAAACCAGTGCCACGAATCATCATTTTCAGTGTCAACCACACCGAAGGCAATTGGGAAAATCTGAAAGTTACCATCCTGAGCTAGTGCTGTGAGAAGCGTTCCTTTGTATTTACCATTAAGAAACGTACCGTCGACAACGACAACTTTGCGCATGAAAGGAAACCCATTTACGCTCGCACCAAATGCAAAGAACATATACATGAATCTTCCAAACTCATCGATTTGAAGACGCGCAATTGTACCCGGATTTGCCCTTCTTATCTTGTATAAGTAAGAAGGCAAGTCTTCAAACCCACTCTCAGGAGTTCCCATCTCGAGTTCCCTTGCAAATCTTAGCGTTCTATGTGATTTCCAATAATCCATCTGACCACATGGAAAATAATACAAATAAGTCAGCCGCATCGTAAAAATAAGTCAGCCCAAACGTAGTAGTAACTCAGCCTTTAACTTTATATAACTCAGCCGTTGAATTTATATAACTCAGCCGTTGAGTTTATATAACTCAGCCGTTAAGTTAATATAACTCAGTCGTTGAGTTTATATAACTCAGCCGTTGAGATTATATAACTCAGCCGTTGAGTTTATATAACTCAGCCGTTGTGTCAGCCGCAATGTACTAATAATTACCTTTACACCAAATTGCTTTTTGATAGATATTCCAACACTCGTAGGTCGAACTGACGGACCAACGTCGCCGAGAAAGTCCTTGTACAACTCTCCTAAAATAGCCGCTGTTGCTTTTCGAGATCGACTAGAACGCTCAGTTATAGAACATGTATGATCCGAATCGTATATACGAACATAAAATGCCGGGGGATCCCCTAGTGTAGTAGCACGAACTCTCCAGAGACATCCACCAACCCAACACTTAACAACGAGTGTATCCGAATCGGATACGTGTACATCAAAATCAAATCGATCCTTCACCGTAAGAAGTTTTAGTCGTTTCTCCAAATCGGCTTTACTCTCAAATCGTTGCCCTACTGAGAGGTTTAGGGAAGACAAATCTAACCTTGGAACCTCCGGATTCACTTTAGATCCGATCGTCGACAAGTTATGAGGTCTCTTCTTAGGAGATATTGTCGGTGAATCTTCGTCTTGTGTTGGAGACTCACCGAATAAACTGAAGTTATCACCATCAGATGACTCACCATCCGAGTCGTCGAACATATCAAATCGGCTATCAAATTCATCATCTTCTTCGTCTTCTTCGCCTACTTCATATTCTTCGACTACTTCATTTTTTTCGCCTTCTTCATCTTCTTCGTTGAAACCATCATAACTCCCACAGTAATCTTCGTATCTAGATTCAACTTCTGAGCTATAACTGAATAACCTTTTATTCTTCTCTCTCGCTCCGTCATTTCGACTAATTTCATTCTCCGTAATCTCCACACAAAGACGTAAGTGTTCAATTTTTTCTGAGGCTTAAAAAAACTTGCAACTGTCGAGTATTTGAGAGGTAAACTGGTGGAGTATCGTGCGCCATTGTTTTCAAAGCTTTATTCGAGAACATGTAGCTCAGCTGAATCTGATGGCTCGACTCCTTCAATCCGTAATCTTCGAGTACTATCTTCGCAAGTTCGTCTAGTGTTGTTTTCTCATTTATATGCACAACTCTACATCCTCTACCGTCGGTGTTGAATACATATTTGTGTTTCTTAACCCAGTTACCGGAAACAATAATTACCGAATCCATAAGATCTCTGATGAATGAAAAAGCTAGATGAAGAAGAGTAAGAAGAAGGCGAAGGTCGTAGATGAATAACCCTAATTTGACTGTCGTAACATTAATAATGACATGGCAAATAAGAGCTGATGACATGGAAAATCGGAGCAGATGACATGGAAAATCGGTAAGTCAGCCGCCAAATGAACAAATAACTCAACCATTAATAAATCAGCCATCAAGTATAGTGTAAGTCCGCCGCGACGTGAATTGTATTTCAGTAATTAATCTTTCGCTAATAAATCAGCCATAATAAGGTTATAAAATATTAAGTCAGCCGTATCTTCAAATAAATCAGCCGTCAAATGAATGCTATTCTAGTAATTAATCTTCCGCTGATAACTCAGCCGTAATAAGGCTGAGTTATTGTTAACCCAGCCAATTACGGCTGATTTCCGTAACAGCCGTAACTGCTTCCCAACCGGAGAACATAACTCAGCCGTAACTTGTGTTCGAAAGTCAGCCGATCTCTCATAAGTCAGCCAGATTTCTGTAAATCAGCCGTCACTAAGGCTGATTTATGTTCGTAAGTCAGCCGTTACCTCATAAATCAGCCCGCCGTTGTATAACTCAGCCGTAACTAGTGAACGTAAGTCAGCCGTTACCTCATAAATCAGCCCGCCGTTGTATAACTCAGCCGTAACTAGTGAACGTAAGTCAGCCGTTATCTCATAAGCCAGCCAGATTTCTGTAAGTCAGCCGTCACTAACGGCTGATTTATGTTCGTAAGTCAGCCGATCTCTCATAAGTCTGCCGCGTTTAATAACTCAGCCGCAACATAACCATAACTCAGCCGAAACGTAACCATAACTCAGCCGTAGCGCTTTACGGCTGAGTTATTAATACACGTCAGCGGTTTCCTACGTGGTTGCTTACGTGGCTATGGCATTCGTGTAATTACATTTTTTGTCACAACGTAAGAAAAGGGCACGCTAGGTATTTTAAAAATATCAGTAATAAAAAAAAGTTTTATATGGTTCTAGTAATATTTCCTAATTTCCATGGTATTTGAGCTAAACACCCTAAACTAAAATGGACAAGTTTTTGTTCTGTCATATTTTTGTTCATATTTTTGTTCTGGGAAGTTTTTGTTCTGTCATATTTTTGTTTTGTCACTCTTTGATAGTTAACTATGTTCAAAATTCAGTATAATAGGTAACATATTTCTAATAACATTGTATTGTATTATGTATGTTATTTTTTCATTAATAGGTAATTATGTTTCTGATAATAGTTAACTATATATGTTATATTTTATTTTGTTGATTATGCAAACTATAATATGTAACTACGTTCTGAACGTAGTTAATTATGTTTGTTTAAATAAGTAACTATTATAACAACATTTTCATGTAGTCAACTATGTCATGAAATCAGAAGATTAGATAACTATGTTAAAAAAATAGTTAACTATATTTTTTAGATAGTTACAAATAATGTGATGTGGTTAACTATGTTCTGAAATCAATTGAATAGGTTGTTTCAAAAATAGTTAACTAGGTTATCAAATACAATATATTTGTTTGTTTTTTTGTCATCTTCTGAACCAATTATTTTCCAGAACAGTTGTCAAAGCACAACTCTACTTTTTGTAGATATACAACCATAGGAACAATTTTTTACAGATAAAATCAAGAGAACATTTTTAGATATTTTCTTTATTTACCTTAATTATAATTGTAAAATTTTTTTTATATTTATAATTCTCTCTGCTATTTACCTAAATATAATTTTGGATATGTTACTTACCTATTTTTTTCGTGAAAAAAGTAATATTATACTAATTAACCCAAAAATTACTAATCAAGCATCACTATATCTTCTTGTATGGACCCAATTTCTTAAAATAATATATTCGTCTAAGAGATGTTAATCAGTCTTGTTTTTCCTTTTCTTTGTTTAGGTGGGCTTAAGCTCCTTCATAAAGAATTATAATTCCTAATCCAATTAGGATTAATCTTCTCTTAACTGACATCTTATTATATAAAGCTTAATGCGTCAAATTTCGTAATTAATACAATCACGATATGTGTTCGATCAGATATTGACATGTATTAAAAAGAAATTCTAATTAGATTTTGCCACGTATCAAGTAAATCTTTTTTAGATAAAAACTTATATATTTGTATTTTAAATAGAAATTGATAAAGCAAAAATCCAAGTATCTTTTCTCATTTGAATACTGTAATATTATATCTTTGTTCGGATTCGCGCTAGGTGTGATCTATTTTACACATACTTATATCTTTGTTCGGAAATGCGCTAGGCGTGATCTATTTTATACTTACAATATCAAAACTAATGGCATCAAAATACGATTGATCAAAATTTAACTTTATTATATTTATATACAATAAATATCATTTTTGTACGTTTATAGATATTACAAAATCCTATGTTTTGTCATACACATTTAAATATTAAAATCGATTAATTAAAGTATTTAAATCGATTAATCAAAATCTAGTTTGTTAGTAAATAACAATCCTCCAACTTACTTTACTTTGTCCCTGTGTAAAAGCAACCCAAATAAAGGGGGCGATGAAAATAAGAAAGAATGGAAAACTGTAATTTAGAAAGTGAAGTTTTAAAATGGTGGTAGATATTAGTAACTTGCCTAAATCGTTCCTTGTGTCCTCCCTGTTGATTCCTGACGGTGTGTTCTTTTGTTGTCATCTTCAGTTTGAGATTGCGATTTTTTTGATACGTTTCGTAGCCCGATAAAAAGGAATTGATTCTTCAACTTCTACAATTGATGCCTTATCAAGGCTACGTTGTTGACTCTTCCACATGGTTCCTCATTCTCAAGAACTCTTATTTGTTTGGTCGGTTACTCATCGCATATATCTTGTCTAAGCATCATATCGCCTCAAGAACGATAGTAAAATCTTGATCTGAGCCAAAATGAGGTAAGAGGTAAAAATAAGAATGTTCTATCTAGGCCCAGCCCACTGTAAAATTGGGCCCCGAGCAAGAATTTTTTTTTGGCCCTTTATATATCAAATATTGCAAAACAGACTTTCTTTTTTCCAAAAAAAAAAAAATTTTCGGAGCTCTGTTTTGTAAAAAGTTCGGTAATTTAAAAAAAAGAAAAACAAATGGACCTTGTGCAAATGCACTCCTTGTACATGGACAAGGCCGGGCATGGTTCTACCTTTTTTTCTCTTCCTGATTTTTAAATGTAAGTGAATGAATTTTGTTACGTGAAATAAATGATTGTCAATTTGTAGATATAAAAATTATTTATGTGGTAAATTGCACATGCACAGGACCGAGCCTGGTTATATATTTTTTCTCTTCTAGATTTTTAAATGTAAGTGAATGAATTTTGTTACGTGAAATAAATGATAGTTAATTTGTAGATCTTAAAATTATTGATGTGGTAAATAATTGTAGCTAGGGGCTGAAATACAAAAAGAAAAAGTATATGAAATACTTCATATTTATTTATTCGAAACTTTCAAATTTGATGTTTGGAGGTGCTTTAGAGTGAAAAAAACTTCATAGTTAGAAACTATAGGATACCTTTTGATATTGTCATGTAATCAGGGTCGGCCTTTGGCACAGCCTCACGAAACATTGACCTATGCTCTCATTTTTTTTAAAGAAACTTTACAGATAATTATTAAATAAATATACAAAATACAAAACTCACCAACGATAAATAGGAAGAATTATACTCTATGAGAAGAAGTAAAATACTTTAATGTTATTGGTGCTAAAGATCGTATATCTTGGAGTGAAACAGCCGATGGTGTGTTTACAGTTAAGTCGGCCTACGCTTTGTTGACAAGAGATGGTATACCGAGGCAAGATATGAGAGAGTACTATACTCGGATTTGGCGTGTGAAGGCACCGGAAAGGGTGAGAGTGTTTCTCTGGTTGGTTGCTCATCAAGTGGTAATTACTAACTATGAGAGATATCGAAGGCATTTAAGTGGGACAAACATATGTGAGGTTTGTAAGGGTGGTGTGGAGACAATGTTGCATACGTTACGTGACTGCCTGGCTATGGAGGGTATCTGGACTCGGTTAGTTCCTATACGGAAGAGACAACGATTTTTTGAGCTAACTATTCTTGAGTGGTTATATGAGAATTTGAAGGAAGGAGTGCAGAATGGTGATGTTCCCTGGGCTACGTGTTTCGCGATGGCATGTTGGTGGGGATGGAAGTGGCGGTGTAGTAATGTGTTTGGTGAAACCAAAATTTGCCAGGATAGAATACGGTTTCTGAAAGACATAGTTATGGAAGTAGTCAAGGCAAACAGGAGTGAAGGAGAACAAGAACGACGGGTTGAAAGAGTTGAAAGGATGATACAATGGGTGGTACCGAGTGTTGGTTGGTATAAGCTGAATACTGATGGGGCCTCGCAGGGTAATCCGGGTTTAGCGGCTGCTGGTGGGGTGATACGGGATGGAGAAGGCGAGTGGTGTGTTGGATTTGCCCTTAACATTGGCCGATGCTCGGCGCTTTTGACGGAGTTATGGGGAGTGTACTATGGACTCTACATAGCGTGGGAACGGAGAATTCATCGTTTGGAACTAGAAGTGGATTCAGAGATGGTGGTGGGTTTTTTGACGACAGGAATTGGTGATGCGCATCCGCTGTCTTTCCTGGTACGGTTGTGCCATGACTTTATATCAAATGACTGGATAGTCCGAGTTTCTCATGTGTATAAGGAAACTAATCGCCTCGCGGATGGATTAGCGAACTATGCGTTTTCAAAACCATTAGGTTTTTATGCTTTAAATTCTGTTCCGTTGGATGTTGCGAATATCTTGAACGAGGATGTCATTAGACCGCCTCAATGTACGTATGTAATTGGTTCATGTTTTAATTAATAACATCCGGAATTTCTCCGGTTTTTCAACCAAAAAAAAAAAGACACCAAAATTTTGATGGCCCCAACACCACTTTAATCAGTAATTAGAATTAAAAAATCCTATTATTCTTTGTACATATGTCTTCGGTATATATATTTTTTTTTCTCCACACCAAAAAAAAAATATATATATTTTTTTCTTGCATAAGACTTTAAAACTTTTTTACTCGTTAATCTCCTTTTTACTTTTCGAACTTTTCTTCAACCGTAACATATATATTTTTATTTTCAAACAATATCATTTTATATTCTCATTTAATATTTAAAATCATTTTTTTGAACATATGTTTTTACGATGTCAAATAGTGGCCTCATTTTTTTTAATTTGTTTTATGGCCCCCATTATGTCAGCCCTGGATATAATATGTGTGACCGTGTAACGCGCGTGTTTATAAAATACCACAAAATGACAACAAGAAACGAGTTGTAATCGTACATGTATATGTATATATTTTTAAATTGTTTATGTGAATTAGTTGGCTTTTCACTTGTTGTGATATAATATGTCACTTGTGACGTATTATAAAGTATCATAAAATGATATCAAGGAACAAGTTGTATATCATAAAATAATATAAGGAATGCTTAGTAAAGCTAAACTGACAGGTAATCTTATATGAATACGTTTTGCATATACAGTTGTTTACAATTTTTAGCCATGCACGAAGAATCCAAAGCATCCAGATTTATATATAACGTAAATTTTCAAAAATACAACATTTTGAAATTTTGTTTCTAAAAACAACACTGTTAGTTTTTCTTTATATAAATACAACAAAAAATTTTAGTTTTACAAAAATACCACAAAACTCAAATCAAACTTTAAACATTTACAATTAACTGAACTCTATACCAAAAAAACCAAACTTTAAACCCTAAAACTAAACGTGAATTGAAAAGTAGAACACGATCATTTAGGGAAAATAGCTTGAGGTTTATCTTCTTATCATGATATATCTTAATTCTTTTTTTTTGTAGATTTTAGAACTCTCACTGACAAATTTCATCCTAACTCACTCAACTGAATCATACACCTCTCGATTGTTGTTTTGATGTCAAAGTTAAGCTTGTTCACTGCCAATTCTACCTTGTACTCAATCTCAACAGGAACATCACATGCCTTACAAGATGAAAGGAGTGGTTCTAAGAGGAATCTTGGAAGCAGTTCTATATGTTCAAAGAGCATCATCAAGCTTTACTCACCAATCTTTTCTCATTATTCCCACCCAAGATCCTTTTGATTTTTCTGTGTTAAAGATCTCTACTTGTCCACTTATTTGAGTGTGATAAGGGCTAGCAATCTTGTGTCTAATCCCATTCTCT
Organism: Arabis hirsuta; assembly: GCA_964056655.1. NCBI lineage: Eukaryota > Viridiplantae > Streptophyta > Magnoliopsida > Brassicales > Brassicaceae > Arabis > Arabis hirsuta. The sequence continues at coordinate 23,250,933 of OZ053310.1, forward strand.
TTAATACATTATCAAATGCTTTATTAATAAAGTGAATACCCCATCACTTATAACAAACCATAGATCACCAAATATATCTTGGGAAGATGATCCATTTGAACATCTTAATCACCATTTTTGCGTCATGTGTAGCTTCCACCCACTTAGACATGTAATCACTTGCAACAAAGAAGTATTTGTTTCCAAAAGATGAAGGAAACAAACCCATAAAGTCGAATATCTACACATCAAACACTTCGACTTCCTGGATAAAATTTTGTGGCGTCAAATTTCAACTGCTAATGTCCTTGTATCTAGCAAGCACCACACTTAGAAATAAAGGTATGAGTATCCTTGAACATGGTGGGCCACTAAACACAAGAGTGCAAGTCTTTAGAGACAGTCTTAATAGTAGGAAAATGTCTGGCGTAGTTAGATCCATGGCAAGCAAAGAGAAGGCCTAATACTTCTTCTATTGGAATGCATTTTCTAAGCATACTATCTGAACACTACTTGTAAAGATATGGTTCATCCCAAAAGTACATTATAATTTCATGCAAGAAATTCTTCTTCCAATAACTAAAGAATTAAGGAGGCGCTATATTTGCTGACTGCTTTTAAGTAGTTTGCAATGTGTGTACACCAAGGAGAATTAGCTGGCGTTGTGCTTTAGGACGTGTGTGAAGCTGGAAGACCTCTCACAAAATCTTTACTATATAAAAGTTTGAGAATTCAAAGTTTGAATCTAATCTTACACAGCAAATCTTTACTATATAAAAGTTTGAAATTATTAGCTTTTAAGGATGTCCACATAAGATTTTAAAACGCAAAATATTTACAATACCTAGCATAAATAAAAAAAAATAAAAATCAAACTTGCCAAAAAATAAAAGGGAAAATCATTGTTAAAAAAGGCACTAAAATAATAATAAAATACTCATTGTAATGAATTTCATGAAATAAAAATAATTTATATCATAAAAAATGAAAATGAACATAAAAAAGCTTTAGCACTAAGGGAGGCGGTATCATTCACATCGGAAATGGGATTCAAACATATGAGATTCGATTTCGACTCATCTCAATTTATCAATACCATCAACTTAGGAGAGTCACTCCTAGGACAATATGATATTCTTGAAGACATTAAGGCTTGCGCCTATACTTTTGAGTGTGTCTCTTTTGTTTGTATTAACCGAAACACATAAAAGCAGATAAATTAGCAAAGCAAGCATTAAGCTTGATGGATGTAAGGTTGGGACAATATTAATGAAATCTAAAAACTTCTGATAAAAAAAAAAGCAAAGAAAAAAAAAAGAACTTAAAAAAGCAATAGATTCATATTTTAGAAAAGCAAGCGATCAAACAAGTTTTGAGCGGACGATAAATCCCAACAAATGTGACATAAAAAAATTAAAAATAAAAATTTTAAGTTTACCTTCTCAGATTGTCCGAGCTATTTTGAAAAACCAATAGTATCGGTAACGGAAATCGAGAAAATTAAAGTGATGACACGTGTCCTAATAAAAAAGTGCAAATGGGCTTCGTTCATTATAATGGACCTAAAGTAAATCCACATCTATAGAACATATTAATTGCACGTGTTTTATAGAGAAATAGGCAAGTATATTAACATAATCTAATTACTAATTAGGTGTCTAACAATGGAGATACATGAAATTCCCAAATTAGCCTCATTCTATTTACCCATTCATCTGATTTTTTTTAACCTTTAGATTAAAAAAAATTAAAGATAAAGGAAACAAAAATTAATTAACTTTTACCCTAATTTCGCCTTCTTTCTTTCTTCTTCAGAACGAAGAAGCGTTGTTGTCAAAAAAAAAACAAGCGCAGTTCTTCTTCTTCCTTCAAGCTCTTCGATTTCTTCTTATTTCTTTATACCATCCGATTCCAAGTTTCTCTTTTCTTCAATTCTCTCCAATTCTCTTCAATTATCTCCAACTTCATTATACAAGATGAAAGATCCTAAATTACCTAAGAGGGTTTTTCGTTATGGTTGTGAGCCGGCCAAGAGCAAGGTCAATGCCTACGGCTTTATCAAATACCACCGCGCTATAATGAAGTTTTTAGACAAAAACCCTGCACAGAAGGAAATCCTCTTCAAATCTCAGTTTGGGAAATTACTCAAAGACGGGTTCAAAGTTTTGACATCGGCCGTGTTTCTGCATTATCTTATGTCTCGTCAGTTGGAGACTAAAAACGAAAATGAAATTTGGATCCTTTTGGCGGAAAATCATTCCGGTTTTCATTACGTGAGTTCGTTGTGGCTACGGGATTGAAGTGCTCGAAACCTCCTGCTAAACCTATAGTACCAGAGGAAAATGAGACTGTTGGAGAAGATCAAGATGAAGATGAAGATGAAACTGTTGGAGACGAGAGAGACAGCCCAAGCGAATATCCAAACTGTTTGAGAATGAGGATGAGGTTACTCCAAAGCAAATATGTATGAAACTCAAATAGAAAAATGTCGATGCAACGAAAAGACTCAAGCTCTCATGTTTCTTACTAGTTGACATTATCATGTTACCTACAAATGCTGATGGTAAGCGTTTCCGCTTTTTTGTAGTTAACTATGTCCTAAATTTACCAGTTGATGCAACTAAGAGTAGGTAACTATTTGATCTCTTCTTTTCAGGTAAGATTATTGACTCCCATGTTAGGATGATTCGGGACATAGATGTGTTTCAACAGCACCCATGGGGTAGAGAATGTTTCGCATTCACAATGAAGAGTATAAAAGCCAAAGAAGTTGCTGATATGTGTCAGAAATCGATGGAAATTCGAGGTTTCATTCATGGTTTGCAGTTTGTTGCATTGACTTGTATACCTGAGATAACCTCTTATGTAGCAACTGAGAAAAATTCTAAACAAGCAGAAATGATCGAATCTGAAGATGAATCAGACGATGGAGAAATAGAGAAACCACTAAGCATTGTCATAAGATTGGCTAAAGAGCTAGATGAAGACAAACCGGTAAATTTTTTTCTCTTCTTTCCCGATTATGTTAAATATTCATGTTCTTCTCATTTACCTTATCTATTTACGCACAGTGGCATCCGATATAACCTTACGTATCATTCATTTCATTGTAGGAAAAGTTTAAAGTTTCATTCGCACCGCCCACATTCTCCTTGGGACTTACGCATGAAGGAGTTTCTCTTGCGTAAACTGCAGCAAAACAAGCAACTTCTAAGTCAGGCGATGAGCTCATAAGAAACTTAACAACCAACCACACATGCAATTACTAAGTTCTCCCGCCCTAGAACCGTAAGGGCTCTGATACCAAACTGAAACAATCCGACCCATTTTTTTTTATATACATTGGAATCGAGTCAATGTTCCCATAAACATTTAACTCTCAATTTCCAATCAATACAGCAATTCAATCAACGACTAAACCAGGCAAATATCAACCAATCGACTCCACAAATCAATAAACTCATTATTCAATTCAACGATAGTCAGAACAATGTCAAACCAATAACCAGACAACTTAACCAAGTCTACAAATTCCACAATCTAGAATTACTAACACCCTAGCAATTCCAATCAAACGAGACACCAGATCATCTCCTCTTCCTCGCCTTGATTCCCACGATCACACTTTATCTTTACCTGCATCACATGGCAAAACGAGATGCGTGAGTATTATCATAAATATCCAGTGAGACGGTCCTCCCATCTACAGACCAATTACTCAGTCATAGAATATAAGATACCAGGATGATCAATCAGCAAAGGACCAGCAAGCAATAACACAACATGCAGAAACGTACTGTGTCGCGCGACACGGGTACTGTGTGTCGTGCAACACCCCTCTGTGTCACGCGACACAAACTAGTGTGTCACGCGACACATCGCACGGAACCCAAGAACGAGTCTTATCCTCTCATGACTCAATTCTTGGCTCGATTGTACACGAATCTGCATCGAATCATCTCAACAAAACACCACAATCCAACAGGAAACAATAACAATCAATTATACCACACAAACTACTTCCTGAGAGTCTATGGTCGCGCACTCACCTCGATTCTGGAAGGAAAAAGGCGAAGAACACGAAGAACGAACGAAGAACGCGAAGAACAAATCCCAGGAACTCCCAAAACAGTCTGGAATCGATCTCAACACAAGCTCCCTTACGTTCTAAACCCTCCCAAAACACTAAATCAACACTTTGGATTGAGAAACAGGAAGAATCCACAAGAATTTCCCTGAAACAACTCGAATCCTCTCAAGAACTTCTCTTCTCTCTCAAACCCCTTTTCTGCTTCTCAAATTCGGCCAAAAAAGAAGAAACACGTTTTCTCTGTTTATATAGGGAACCCTAGTTCCTAAACCGGCCCCGAACCGAGACAAAACAGAACCAAACCAATCGGTCCGATTTACATATGTGTCGCGCGACACACACACATTGTGTCGCGCGACACAGCGTCAAAACGCACAAACCTTGCGAAAACGACGCTGTCACGCACACCTACCCAACCAAACGCCATTTTTGGTTTACGGGCGTTACAATTCTCCCCCACTAACAAGGATTCGTCCCCGAATCACAAGTTACACATACCTGACCCCTGCCCAAAACCGTCATTTACGCCCAGAAACCCGACCAAATTTCCCCGGAAACACCAAAATGCACCGTTATATAGTCCCAACCAGGCCTGCCCAATTGATCGTTCAACAATCAAACAAGAACATGACCGACCAACCGTAGACCCGGTGAAAGAACCAATTGATCGTGCAACAATCAGACAAGAACATGCACGACCAAGATGCTACATAAAAAAAAACCAGAGTCGTCTGAACGAGGTCCCAGATACAAACAACAGTCCAGGACTAGATCCCAACACACTCCTGGCCCTACCCGGCCAATACCACCTAAGATCCTCAGCGATCCCCGAAGCTCATCGAGTCCCAACACATAGTCACATTACAGAACGCACTGCCCGCACCCATAGTATATGTATACATATATATATACACCCAACACTCCCAAGGTCGTCACCCTGAGATTGAAGTGTATAACATCCAATCACCCTCCGGGCGGCCACCCGTCAGGCTGGTCTGCTCCCCGCTGACACATCCTCGGGACACACAGTCCGTCAAATGCTCTACGGGCAGGAGACACCAATTGTCCCCTGGAGAGATCTCATCTATCTCTCGAGATATATATATACAGGAACCCGTACTGGTTCCTAGAGAGAATCATGTTCCCTCAGGTATGCACGGCACCTTTTGTAACATGGCTATAAGTGTCCATTGACCCGAATCCCTTCACGTGGCTCTCATGACATTCCCTCAGCGGAATATCTAATATGACTCCTCAGCGAGCTATCTGGAACACTCGTGTTTCTGACATTCCCTCAGCGGAACATCAAATATGACCCCTCAGCGAGCCATCTGGAACATCTCGTGTTCCGGGAGTCCCTGGGAAAGACAAGCACCGCAGAACCCACTTCCCAGACTCCTCTAGAAAAATAGACCAATCTCAGCTCAGCCCAAGACCTCTATTTTCCTAGCCAGCCATCCTAGCGAACGGACGAACCCCAACTACCCATAGGATTGCCGCCCCTAGAACTCCCAGCCACGGACTAGCTCTAACTCGCATAGAACATCCATGCTGCCGGACAACTCACACCAGTGACCCTCAGCGATCACAACTTAAAGGAACTCACATCCTATAACACACGTGACCCTCACCGGTCATACCCTATAGGAACTCACATCCCATAACACAGAAAAATAATAAGAACTCCCCATCTTATTAAATCATCAAAAATGTATAATCGTTACAACGAAAACGAAATACAACTATGGTAGCCACATGCTACTACAAAAGACAGAACCAAAGAAAAAAAGACTCTTCAAGCCTCCGCTTGCTTCTCGAACCACTTCGAGAACTTAGTCTTCATCTTCGCCTCTGGCTCCCAAGTCTCCTCCTCGATACCGTCGCAAACCCACACGACTCTCACCAACGGTATCCTCTTCCGGTGCAGCACCTTGACTCTCCTCTCGAGAATCCTCACAGGCCTCGCCGCCAATGTCATGTTGGGCTGAAGATCCTCCGGAATCCTAGCCAACACCTCCTCAGACTCATGCAGACACTTCCGCAGCATCGACACATGGAAGACTTTGTGAAAAGCCTTCATACTCTGAGGTAACTCCAGCCTATAAGCTACCGGTCCGACCCGCTCCACAACTCTGAACGGTCCCATAAACCTCGGACTGAGCTTGTTCTCTGAAATGGATCTGTTAGGACCCCTCAACATAGCTGCCTTGAGATACACCATGTCTCCTAGCTCAAACTCCAACTCTTTCCTCCTCTTATCGGCATAACTCTTCTGCCGATCCTGAGCTTCCTTCATGTTCAGCTTCAAGACACGGAGCTTCTCCGTCGTCTCCTGAACGAAACTCGCACCAAACATGCTCCTCTCCCCCACTTGAGTCCAGCATAGAGGTGTCCTGCACGGCCTCCTATACAACGCCTCAAAAGGAGCCATACCGATACTCGCCTGATAGCTGTTGTTATAAGCAAACTCTACCAGGTTCAGATGATCCACCCAATGACCACCATAGTCCAGCACACTCATCCTCAGTAAATCCTCCAACGTCTGAATCGTCCTCTCCGACTGCCCATCTGTCTGAGGATGATATGCTGTACTCATATGCACCTTCGTGCCCATCTCAGCCTGAAATTCTCCCCAGAACTCTAAAGCAAATCTCGGATCTCGGTCTGACACTATACTAGCTGGCACTCCATGCAGCCTCACAATCTCCCGCACGTATTTCTTAGCCAACACCGTAGCTCCATCGATCTTCTTGATGGCAAGAAAATGTGCTGACTTAGTCAGACGGTCCACAATGACCCAAATCGCATCATACGTTCGCGAAACCGGTAGTCCTGTCATAAAATCCATGGTAATCATGTCCCACTTCCACTCCGGAATGGGTAAGCTCTGCAACAAACCGCTCGGAACCTGATGCTCAGCTTTCACCAGCTGACACACGTTGCATGCTGCAACCCAACTCGCTACATCCCTCTTCATTCCGACCCAATGGTAGTACCTCTTCAGATCCCGGTACATCTTGGTCGCTCCCGGATGAATCGATAGTATGCTCGAATGAGCCTCCCTCAGAACCTCCTGCCTGAGACTCTCATCGTTGGGCACACATACCCGACCTCTCAACAATATCGTCCCGTTCCCAGAGACCTGATACTCCGAACCTGCAACTTGAGAAGCATCAATCAACCCCTGATCCTTACCCTGAGCCTCACGAATCCTGCTCAACAAATCTGCCTGGTTAGCTGCCTCTAACCCCAACGGCTCCTGTGAAATAACACACAACCTCAATGTGCCCAACTCACTCACCAACTCCTCCATATCACGCTCCTGGTCCAAAGCAACCCTCTTCCTACTCAACGCATCTGCAACCAGGTTAGCCTTACCCGGATGGTACTCGATCTCCAGATCGTAATCAGCTACTAACTCCATCCAGCGCCTCTGTCTCAAGTTCAGCTCTGGCTGAGTGAAAAAATACTTCAGACTCTTATGGTCTGTGAACACCTGGACCTTCCCACCGTAAAGATAAGAACGCCAAATCTTTAGGGCGAAGATCACTGCAACTAACTCCAAGTCATGAGTAGGGTAATTGCACTCGTGCTTCCTCAACTGCCTCGAAGCATAAGCAATCACCTTCCCCTGCTGCATCAGAACACAACCTAGACCAGTATCAGATGCATCCGTATACACCACATATGGCTCACCCGGATCAGGCAACGCCAGTACCGGTGTACTAGTCAACATCTCCTTCAGCTTCCCGAAGCTCTCCTCACACTCCGCAGACCAAGCAAATGGAACATCCTTCCCAGTCAACTTCGTCATCGCCTGCGCCATACCCGCAAAACCCTTGACGAACCTCCGATAATACCCAGCTAAACCAAGGAAATTCCTGATCTCCGTCGCATTCCTCAGCCTCGGCCAATCTCTGATGGCCTCGATCTTAGTGGGATCCACTGAAACACCCTCCGCAGACACGACGTGCCCCAGAAAACCCATCTCCCGCTGCCAGAAACTACACTTACTGAGCTTCGCGTACAACTTCTGTTCTCGCAGCTTCTCCAGAACTAGCCTCAGGTGAACCTCGTGTTCCTCCAGAGTTCTCGAATACACCAGGATATCGTCGATAAAGATAATAACAAACTGATCCAAATACTCCTGAAACACCCCGTTCATCAGCCTCATGAATGCCGCTGGCGCATTCGTCAACCCAAATGGCATCACCACGAACTCATAATGTCCATACCTTGTCTTGAAAGCCGTCTTCCGCACATCGGCCTCATCTATCGGAATCTGATGGTATCCCGAAGCCAAATCGATCTTGGAGAACTAAGTAGCCCCCCGCAACTGATCCAACAACTCATCAATCCGCGGCAGAGGATACCTGTTCTTCACAGTAACTCGGTTAAGGCCCCGATAATTGATACATAACCGAAAACTACCATTCTTCTTCTTCACGAACAACACCGGTGCTCCCGACGGTGAACTACTCGGCCGAATGAAACCCTTACTCAACAGTTCATCCAGCTGCTTCTTCAGCTCTGCCATCTCTGCCGGAGCCATCCTGTATGGTGCCTTAGATATCGGCGTAGTCCTAGGCTCCAACTCAATCGTGAAGGGATCAGACCGTGACGGCAGTAACCCCTGCAACGACTGAAACACCTCCTGGAAATCCCGAACAACCCGAATATCTGCCACTGCAACCTCCCCAACAGACTCTGGCATCACGATCGTCAACAAATACGCCTCGCAGCCCCTCTCAATCATCTGCTTGGCCTGAATCGCAGAGATCACCAAACTCCCGGAAGTCGGCCGTATACCCTGATAAACCAACCTCCCAGCCTCTCGCTCAAACACCACTCGTCCCCGATGGCAATCTAGATGGACCCGGTACCGCTCTAACCAGTCCATCCCTAGAATCACATCATACAGCTCCACTGGACCGATGACAAGATCTGCTGGCATCAACTCCCCAGCCACCAGAATGTCTACTCCACGAGCCCGCCCGAAAGTAGCCAAAGTCTTCCCTCCAGCCACTCGCACTACTCCCGGCTGTTCCCTGGAATCACTCTCGATCCCACTGCTCTCCGCGCACTCCGGTGTAATGAAGCTATTCGAAGCTCCAGAATCAAACAGTACATGAGACTCACTCCCGCCTACTACTAAGGTCCCTACACAATCATGTGCCCAAGAGCCCTAAAGTATTATCACAGATACACAATTCCAAAACGACCGACAACCACAACATAGAAGTATTCACGAAGTTAAGAAATAGAGAGTACCTGTGATCGGTCTGGCGCTGGAGCCTCCTGTCTCCACCGAAGTGTAAAACCGCGGAGCTGTCAACTGACGCAACGGCTGCACATCAACGGCTGCACCCTGCACTGGCTGTACAACTGCCACCGCCATTTGTAACTGCGGACACTTGGGCCTAATGTACCCCGCCTCTCCGCACTGGTAGCACACCCTAGGCGTACTCGGTGCACTAGGCGCACTGCCTGCCGCCCTCTTCGGACAGCTCGCCGCTCGATGATCCACGCTACCACACACGTAGCACCCTGAACCACCCTGCCCACTGCGGCCTCTCTGACCCGATCCGGAAGTGCCCTCCCACTTCCTCTTCTGTCCCTGAGCAGGCTTACCACCCCTGCTCGACCCCATCTGCTGCTGCTGCTGCTGTTGCAGCTTCCTCTGCGGCTGCTGCACCGGTGGACTCACCACCACAGCCTGCTCAGCTCTCAAATCCTCCTCGATCTGAGCCGCCGACTCCACCAAATCCGCCCTCGTGGCGAACTTACACGGTCTGCACCGTGTCCTCAACACTGGTCAAAGTCCATGCATGAACCTCCTGATCTGAGCCTCCTCGCTCTCAAACTCCCGACCAGTGTAAACTAGCAGCCTATCGAAAACCTCATCGTACTCCCGCACTGAGCGCTCTCCCTGCGTCAACTGCAGAAACTGAGTCTCCAACCGGTCCATCGCCTCCTGCGGAAAGTACTTGGCATTAAACTCCGCCAAGAAATCTGCCCAGCTCATACCAGCCTGAGCTCGCCTACTCGCCACACCTCTCCACCAGAGATGCGCGTCACCCTCCAAAAAGTGAACCGCAAGGTCCACCCTGTATCCCTCTGGACACCTCAGCGACTAGAAGTTACGCTCCAGCCTACACCTCCACATATCAGCCTCCTCAGGCTTGGCACCGCCCGAGAAGAACCCGGTGCCAATCCTCTGCATCTGCTCCAATATCCTCAGATAGAATGGGAGCTCCTCCGCAGCCGCCACACCTGGCTGCACACCAGCCCCTACCGGCTGAACCTGAACCGCTACCGGCTCACCACCAGCCACACCTGGCTGCACCACTGGAGCCTGACCCGGAGCCGGCGCCCCTACTGGCAACCTCTCCAAGATCATCCGCAGCAAACCCGCCAACTGATCCTCCCGGCCCTGAGCTCCACCACCTGCGCCAGCACCCCCTCCCGGAGCCTGCACGCCACTAGCCACACTGGCACCCGCGGTATCCACACTCAACGACACCTGAGGCATCTGCGACGCTGCAGCCTGCTCCTGCGTGCCCTCAACTGACACACTCAGATCCACTGATCCCAGGCCACGCCCACGGCCACGCCCTCTGCCACCACGGGCACCACGACCTCTGCCTCTAACACCTCTAGCCATCTCACGCTGTATTACCAACAGCAGACTACTATATTAGAAAACAGAAAGTCACAAAGAACACACATACCGTGGAATCTCATTGAAGGCTCAGAGAAGATGATCCAGGACTCCAAACCCAAACAATCAATCAACTGACTAGCTCACATAATCAATTAACTCTATTCCACGCAATCAACCACACATGCAATTACTAAGTTCTCCCACCCTAGAACCGTAAGGGCTCTGATACCAAATTGAAACAACCCGACCCGTTTTTTTTTTATATACATTGGAATCGAGTCAATGTTCCCATAAACATTTAACTCTCAATTTTCAATCAATACAGCAATTCAATCAACGACTAAACCAGGCAAATATCAACCAATCGACTCCACAAATCAATAAACTCATTATTCAATTCAACGATAGTCAGAACAATGTCAAACCAATAACCAAACAACTTAACCAGGTCTACAAATTCCACAATCTAGAATTACTAACACCCTAGCAATTCCAATCAAACGAGACACCAGATCATCTCCTCTTCTTCGCCTTGATTCCCACGATCACACTTTATCTTTACCTGCATCACATGGCAAAACGAGATGCGTGAGTATTATCATAAATACCCAGTGAGACGGTCCTCCCATCTACAGACCAATTACTCAGTAATAGAATATAAGATACCAGGATGATCAATCAGCAAAGGACCAGCAAGCAATAACACAACATGCAGAAACATACTGTGTCGCGCGACACGGGTAACGTGTGTCGCGCGACACGCCCATGTATCGAGCGACACAAACTAGTGTGTCGCGCGACACATCGCGCGGAACCCAAGAACGAGTCTCATCCTCTCATGACTCAATTCTTGGCTCGATTGTACACGAATCTGCATCGAATCATCTCAACAAAACATCACAATCCAACAGGAAACAATAACAATCAATTATACCACACAAACTACTTCCTGAGAGTCTATGGTCGCGCACTCACCTCGATTCTGGAAGGAAAAAGGCGAAGAACACGAAGAACGAACGAAGAACGCGAAGAACGAATCCCAGGAACTCCCAAAACAGTCTGGAATCGATCTCAACACAAGCTCCCTTACGTTCTAAACCCTCCCAAAACACTAAATCATTACTTTGGATTGAGAAACAGGAAGAATCCACAAGAATTTCCCTGAAACAACTCGAATCCTCTCAAGAACTTCTCTTCTCTCTCAAACCCCTTTTCTGCTTCTCAAATTCGGCCAAAAAAAGAAGAAACACGTTTTCTCTGTTTATATAGGGAACCCTAGTTTCTAAACCGGCCCCGAACCGAGACAAAACAGAACCGAACCAATCGGTCCGATTTACATATGTGTCGCGCGACACACACACATTGTGTCGCGCGACACAGCGTCAAAACGCACAAATCTTGCGAAAACAACGCTGTCACGCACACCTACCCAACCAAACGCCATTTTTGGTTCACGGGCGTTACAATTAGTGTCAGCCTCGAAGCTTTGTTTTATGGAGGTATGGGAACAAGAGAAGCGTTTATCAGACACAGTAGGCCACATTTCTTCCCTCTTCAATTATGCTTTACATTTTCAATTGTTGAAACTAAGGAATTTTTGGAATCATTATTTTGATAATAGTTAATGGATAATCTACTATTCTTTGTTCGGGAACGCTTTTTGGAGGAGTTTGAAGCAGGAACGAGTAAGCCTGTTCAATTCATGGAGATTACGTTTGGAGTGGATGTCTAAAAAATGCACCTAAAGTGTAATACTAAAAGCTACAAGATTCCCAAAAAAGTTCAAAATATGTTTCCAGGGACCGCCAATGGCACACGGATGTTAAGCTTCTCTACTGCCCATATTTCATACGTAGTAATTGGGTTGGTCTTTGCATCGACTTACCTTCCCATAAAATTACCGTACTACTACCAGACCCTACAGAATACGCCCTCAAAGAAGTTGAGAAGGAGCTACTACCTCTTGCTTCGTCGTTACCCTTTCTCATAACAAACTGTGCTACCAATGCTGAAATGGAAGCAGACATATCTGAATCGTTCACTATCACCAGCTATGTGGGTGAATGGGAAATCAAATGCAAAGGTAAAATGCGGTTCATCAGATGCGATTAAAACTACGATAGTAATATTTAGCTTCTTTAGTTAACTCATTTTTTTGGATTTCTTCTAAATAGCTAACTATATTATACGTCAACCTAGTTAACTACCTTGTGATTAAACTTACTTAATAATTACCTAAATGCAGGTTCGCATGGCATCACAACTATTTTGCTACTTGAACTACATACATCTAATACACTTACTTTCTCAGCTAACCTCTACGAAGCAAGTATTATAGATACTGGGAAGAACTATGGCGTTAAGATATTCGAGAAATTTAATTTCTCTCTACCATTACGCATGTGTTAGGTTGTTTAGGTACTGGTGGCTTGAAACTTTTGCATTTTTTTTACCTTTGCTTTTCAGGATTATGGGTTGTAACCATACGCTTTACGATTCTCAAGCCAATTTTAGTTTTAAAGGATTAACTGCTTTGACAATTTACAGATTTTAAGTATTGACTACTACATATGTAACGCCCGTGAACCAAAATGTGTATTTTGGTGGTGCGTCGAGCGACGCAGGAGAGTTGCGTCGAGCGACGGAGGGGATTTCGCGTCGAGCGACGCAGAGGAGATGCGTCGAGCGACGCAAATCGTTAATCAGACCGGGAAGTCGGGTTTGATCGCGCGGTTTGCACATTGGTTTAGCGGAACCTAGGGTTTGATATAAAATGCTGGAACAGGTTCCTGGCCGTTTTGACTGGATCAGAAAAATCAGAAGAGAAAGGGTTTGAGAGAGAGTTTGTCTTGAGAGTTTTCTTGGTGTGAGCAGCTTCTGATCGTATATTTGAGAGGGCAAACGGCGGGGCTTTTCACGGCGGATTGGGCTGATTTTTGGAGAGTAGGTTCTCCAATCTTTGCTCGTGTTATAGGCGAAAACGGTTCATCTTTTGGTTGATTATTCACCGAGTTATGGCTGTTTGAACTCGGTGGGTTTGTGCAAATTGTTGTCTGCGATCAGTCGGGTTCAGGGGGGAATTTCCGATCGAACCAGAAGGAGTCTGGAGGCAATCCACATACCGACGCGTAGCTGTTTGTGTCTAGTTTCCAGAACAGTCTCCTGTTTCGGATTTGGACCAGTGGTTCGTTGTGTGTGGGGGTTTAGTAAACGTCGTTCATTCGTTCATTTCGATTCTTCGAGGTGAGTGCGTGATCGTGGGTTGTGTGGACATAGGGATAGATGGAATGCGTTTGATTGTTGTTTTTGTGTGTTCTGTGATTGGGATCGTGCAGGTGACTCGATAAATCGCGACGGATTCGAGCCACGAGAGGATAGGCTCGTTTCTGTGTATGTCGCGTCGATCGACGCCAGGGTGGTGCATCGCTCGACGCAGACGAGTCGCGTCGACCGACGCCTAGAGGTTGCGTCGCTCGACGCAGACACTTCACGTCGACCGACGCCTAGAGGTCGCGTCGCTCGACGCAGAGTTACTGTACGGGTTCGTGTTTAGTTCGTATTGCTTGCTTGTGTGCTCATCCTGGTATTTGTCTTCATTATGTCGATACTTAATTAACCTGTAGACGGGATGACCGCTTCGCTGAGTATTTGTGATAATACTCACGCAACTCTTTTTGCCATGTGTTGCAGGTAAAGAGAAAGTATGATCGTGGAATCGGGCGAGGAAGAGGAGATGATCCAGCGTCTCGATTGTTTGTTCACATTGTTTAGAACCGCTAGGTTGTTGGATTATGAATTGGTCGTTGAATTTATTGGTTTTGTTAAATTGAACCGGTTGGTTGGTTAATGATTAATTGTTGAACTAAGTCGAATTGTTCTGCTGGTTATGTTCGTTTGCTGATAATTGTTGAGAATTAGTATTTATGGGAATACTAATTCGAAGTCCAAAAAAAAAAAACGGGTCGGGTTGTTTCAACATATATAGTTTACCATCTGAAATTCATTTACGGATTAACTATGTTACTATAGCTTCACAGTTCTCGGAAATGAAACGAAAATGTAAAGTGAATTTCATCAAATGCGATAAACACTATGTTAGTAATATTTATATTCTTTAGTTAACTACATTTATCAACTTCCTTCTAAATAGCTAACTATATTTTAACTTTTACTGACTTCACTATAGTTGTGCGCAAGGCATCACCACTATAGTTGTGCGCAAGGCATCACCACTATAGTTTACCTTGCCAAATTACAGACTTAACTATACAATTACAAACAAAATATCGGGAAATAACCGTCAAATTAAAAACCAAAAAAATTCATCGATTTCGTCCCTCTCATAAAACAGATGTCTACAAAACCAAATGGAAACACAAATTGTTCAAACTAACGCGTCCAACACATTTTTCAAAAAACCATAAAAAACTTCAAACTCATATTCAAGTACATGACTTGAAACTTTATTACTCTTTCCATAAAGCAAAAAGATAAAAAAAAAATGGTCCTCCTTGCAACCTACAATACTCCAATTAGAGCCCCAACGCATGTTCCCTAATTGGCATCTTGCACGAAGTCTTGTTGTTTCCTCTGCGAAGGCATCTTGTGCACAACCGTGCTCCTTTCTTTGACTTACGCTAAATAGCATTTGAAAATTAAAACAACAACAAAATATGTTAACCATTTACATATCTGACTACACAAATTATACTTCACTATATTAACCATGAAAATCACGCACTGTAGTTCACTAATACAGTTCAAATTCAAGTACAATATAATTATCTAATAACAATAGTTGACAATTCTAGAAAACAAAAATTATAGTTCACTATTAACCACGTAAATAACGCACTGTAGTTCGCTATTAACCATGTAAATTCTCTAATAATAACAGTTGGCAATTAACCATTAACCACTTTAAATAACGAACTATAGTTCACTATCAGTTAGATTATTAATATCTTTTACTAATAGTTGACTACTAGAAATACCTTGAATTCTCCTGTTAAAATGATTCTCAGTTTCTTTGGACGACCTGGTAGACGTCGCATAACCGCTGGTTCAATTCAAACCTATCGGCTGCTTCAGTGCATCATCCGCTGTAGGAATAGGATGAATTGTCCCCCGTATGCAGCCCGCCAAACACTAGTCGAATACACATTCTCAACCAGCTTCTCAGTTGACACATCTACGTCCGAGACAACTGCCAATGCATGACTGCAAGGAATGAGCATCATCTGAAACTCGCGACAGCGGCACGTTCTCCTCTCAAGGTCCACGCTGAATATTTCCCTGTTCCTTGTTTAGACTTGGAATTCCTCCGGATTAGCAGCTCGAACAGTCATGGCTGTTGAAAAAAAGAAATAAGCTTCCATTTTTTCTCATACTTTAGGAGTCAATGCGCACTTTTCACTCACTGATGCTACCCGACGCCTTGCAAACCATCCCATAAGACTAGTTCTCAACGACTCAACCATAGAATTATAGGGAATTTCCGTCTTTCCTTAAGAACATTGTTAAGAGACTCGGCAATGTTAGTTGTCATAACATTGTATCTCATCCCCAAAAAGAGAGCTCGGGTCCAATGCGCAAATCCCAAATGTTTAAGATACTTTATCAACCGCTTCTATCTCTGCAAACACTTTGTTGAACTCCCATGCTGTAAATTTACGAGCAGCTAGAGCCATTAGCGCTGGCAACCTCTTCTTTTTGAATCGCGCTGCAATATTCCTTGCTAGATGGACCACACAAGCGCCATGTCAAGCCAATGGGTAAACTTGAAAAAATAATCAACATTGTGTATAAAACATGTCAACATACTGGAAGACCTAACATAGATACCAAACTATGTTAAAAAAATATGTTTACGTAGTATAGTCAGCTATGCTCTGTACCACTACCCGTTTAGTTAACTATTTTTCGTATGTTCATTTTTCCAATAATAGTCAACTATCCATTTAGTTAACTATTTGTTATATGTTCAATTTACAATAATATTCAACTATCTACTAGTATAGCTGACTAGCGTAAGCGTACAAGAAAGACATTACACATACCTTCTGCAGACCACTGTAGATGCTCCCATGCCAATTTGATACAAAGACCAAATCAGCAGAATCAGGTATAACCCTAGATAAACATCTGAAAACCACTCCCACGACTTATCATTCTCACTGTCAACAACTCCATAAGCGATCCAAAATATCTAGAAATTATCATCTTGAGCACTCGCTGTCAACATACAACCTCCATAACGACCATGCAGATGTGTCCCATCAAGTAGTACCACCCTCCGCATGTACTTCCACCCTTCAATGGATGCACCAAATAACAGAAACAGGAACTTGAAACAAGGTGCTCCATTATTGTTCTCCATTTCCATGGTAATTACCGAACCAGGGTTAGCTGCTCCAAGCTTAGATATAAAAGCTGGTAGAAGGGCATAACTCCCTTTAGCTAAACCAACCGCCTTCTCCATAGCTACTTTACGACATCGCCATGCCTTCCAGTAACTTATATTTACTTCAAACTCACGCTTCATTATCTTGCGTATCTCACATGGCCGTGGACCTTGCCTTCCACCGAGAAATCGCTCCCTCATTAACTCACCAATCACATCAATTGTTGTTTGACGATGAAAGTACCTTCGGTCGTCAATTGAACAAGTATGCTCAAAGTTAGCTCTCTTAATCTGGAAATTGCCAGACTCATCAATCATCGATGCGTACACACGCCAAGGACAACTCTTGGAAAAACACAGCAGCTCGACATAAGTAGGGGTAGACCTTGTCGTCCTGAAGTGGAATTTCTTATTGATTGCATGTATCACCATTTTCACTTTGAAAACTTTTTTGCTTATAAACACTCTACCAAATGAACACTGCATCGCCTTCATACTCAAGCTCATATAAGGCCCCTTCAACACCTACACGAAAAATCATTAAAACCAATTACCTTACAGTTCACAACATGAATCTGGAGCTGAATATATAGTTAACTATTGGGTCCACATTAGTCGACTATTATTTCAATTTTACAGAACATAGTCAACTACAAAAAAAAACAAAAAAAACACCTCACCTGCATTTATACTTTCGTCCACGATTGGCGGTGCGTCTCTCAGAGTGCCCCCTATATTGGAAAACACGGAATCCAACGCCTCAGCTGCACAATTTTTCAGTACACAGGGCCGACGCTTCTCTATAACCAAGTCCTCTTCCATGTCAGCATCCTCACCAGAATCATTTAGATCCAAAGTACAAGGCCATTTGTGGGAGCAATCGCCAGCCTCTCTTCTCACTGGAATTGGATCCTCAGTTGCATTATCTTTCTCCCCATCAAAGTCCTTCAAAGCGAAGTTGTGCCAATCACCATCATCGGAATCACTCTCACCGGAAGACAATTCATCATTCTCTCCCTGTTCCATATTAATTGCCTTACCTTTTGCATTTGACACACTTCCCTCTGCCCTGTTCATATATACAGCCATTCACAAATAAGTTTAATACAAAACCACATACATAGCAAAATACGATAGCCAACTACACACATTATAATATACATAGTTCACAACACGCTATATTTCATGATAGTCAAATACAATGACCCTACAATATATTTCACTATAATTCCATTTAGAAGAACAAATTTTACCATGCTCTGGACAGAAACCAATTTCAACACCAACTCCACGCACTTCATCAACTCCTTCCACCGTCACACACAACGTAACTTTCTCAATGTGACTACATATCGTCTCAAAAACATTTACATCATCATTACTAGTAATCGACGCTGGAGGTGTAGTCCCCCCATCATCCATCACCATCCACACAAGGCATCGGTAGGAAAGCTTCACAGATTTTGTTGAAGAAATCTGGAACTTTTCCTTCACTAGGCCAACGAGCTCTTCAAATCGCAACCTAGAAGTGAGCATAACACACTTGCACAGCTCGGCTTGCTTAGTCTTGAACTCCCAAACACCACTCGCCAAAAGAACCCATTCACCCAATATGACAACAACCATCAATACTTTCGGCATCTGCAATAAATAGTTCATTATTTCAGTAATTACATTACCTAACTACAAATCAAGTAATGCTTTCCAGATCCTTCGACAGCCATCTTCTCAATCGTATTCACCATCACCAGTATCGTCCTCCTTCTCTTCGATTTTTAGGTATAGTCGCTACGCTTATGCACAATATAAGGCTACCCAATTCTCGTTTTATACCAAAAAGAGAAATTATTCATAAATGCTTCGTAATCTGATGATATCAGATCTGATACACAAAATAACATCAATCAAGCTCAAAATTGATTTTTTGAATCGAACATCCATCGCCATAATTAATTCATGCGATACAAGAGAGATGACAGTGAAGATTTTCTCGGATTTTTACAGTTTTATTTTCCAAGTTTTCCGAAGGCAATTTCGTCCGAATTTTGTGTCTCCCTCCTATCCACCTAAACTACATTACGGTTATGCTACTTTACTAATTATCCTCCACAATACCATTAACTAGCTAATTAATTCTTGGGTTCACCTCTAGGGGTGAATGTAACTTATTCACCCCCTCTTAATTAGCCAATCAGAATTTGACATGTAATATAATTAATCAAATTAAAATAATTAATATTATCCAGATAATTAGATGAAATCATTAAATCTTAAAAAACTAAACCCTAAATGTAAAATACCAAACCCTAAACTCAAAATACTAAACCCTAAATCCCGAATATTAAACCCTACACCCCAAATACTAAACCTTAAATCCTAAACCCTATACCCAAAAATACTAAACTATAAACCCCAAATAGTAAACCATATACCCAACCTACTAAACCCTAAACTCTAAACCCAAAATACTAAACCCTAAACCCAAATATTTAAACCTTAAATCCAATGTTGGGTTTAGTATTCGAGGTTTAGGGTTTAGGATTTAAGATTTAAGGTTTATGGTTTAGTATTTGGGGTTTAGGGTTTTAGGATTTAATTATTTAATTTAATAGTTTTATTTAGGTAATATTAGTTTTTATAAAATTTTTAATTATATTACATGGTAAATTTTGATTGGTTAATTAAAAGGGGTGAATAAGATAGTTTCACCCTTAGGGGTGAATCCAAGAATTGTTCATTTTTTTAAGATCACATGTATTTATTGTAAAGGTGCAAATGGGATTCGTTTCGTTTTAGTCCTGTTTAGTATTGTAAAGGTGCAACATTACTGAACGCTTTCCCCTTGAATAATATGCATGAGTCTTCTTGCTAGCTAAGTTTCAAAAAAATTCAAACCATATACTAATTAACCTCAGAACTTTGTCTATTAGATAAAGTTTTGGTAAAAAATACGGTTGATTACAAAATTTAATATGTATTCAACATTTTACACGTTTGTAAAATCTGAAATTTCACTCATATTAATTATATACATACTTTTTGCAGATATATAAAACTGAAATTTCACTCATATTATCCAAAATAAACCAAAACGTTCCATGACCAACAACCACTATATTTAATTAACTTGGTTCAATGTATAAAGTTATAAATTCAAAACATTTTAATTTAACCACTTGGTTCATTGTATACGGTTATCCAAATTTAACGCTTCGCATCTTTTCATTAATTTGTATGTCCTCCAGTTCTAGACGAATCTTTCCAAGGCTATATGAGTCTACGCCATTGACAAACCAATCACGAAATTTTGGAAGAAAATTCCAATAGGTAAACAACATCAATATACCATTCTCTATTTCTCTATAGAAAGTTAACCTCTGTTCTTACATATTTGTAAACAAGAACTTAATATCCAATCTTACAAATCACGGATGGAAATAAAAAGTTGGCATGCAAAGAACAAATCGATTACGGCGGATGATAAGAAAAGGAAACTATGTGTCACCAAAATTGGTTATGCAGGGACATAAAGTTCCATTCTTTATAATGTTTTAGAAAAAAAAAACATTATAAAAATGTTATTATTTTACGATGATAATGGAGATCTTACAAAAATCAAGTTAGGATATACTTCAAAGAATATGAATGATATATCATGGTTTTTACCCTTTTTCGACCATGATATAAGTCCTTTTTATAGATTCTTTGTGGTGTTTCTCGAGTCTTTTAGTGTCATTGTAGGTTGAAGATCGATTGGAGCCTAATGGAAGCTTATGGAGCTTTCTGGAGCATCGAGGAACGAAGAGCTGAAGATATCAAGTCGGAGTCGAGCAGAGGATCTTGTGTCGATCGACATATGGCCTTTGTGTCGATCGACACTATCGTGCCAGACGAAGAAGAGTTCTAATGGATGTTGTGTCGATCGATACACTCAAACGTGTCGATCGACACGAGTTTTTAATGAAGAAATCCTGTTCGGGCTTGAAGTTCCAGACGTTTTTATCAAGGCCCGGTCCGATTTTGCCTACTTGTATAAATAGTTTTTAGTTAGGTTTTCATGTTTTTATCAAGTTTTCAATTCAGACATTAGGAGAGAGAGAGATTTGGGGAGATTTCCAGACTTCAGACTTCCAGGGTTTCGAACCCTTTTTGTATCACCTTCTCTATCTCTTTTATGCAAATTATTTATTTCATTGATTATGTTTACATCAATCATGTCTAATCTGCTTGTTAGGTTTAGGGTAGTTCTAGGGTTTGATGAGAATCTGAATGAATTAAAACCCTGTTAGGATTTATCTTTGTGTTCTTCATCTAGATTGGTATAACTCTGATTTTAGGATTGATCAACTAAAATTGGATATCATAGGTTGTTAAATAGATGCGAAAGTATTATTGATAACCTGAAATAATCTTAGATGAGCAAAATTGCCTACTCGCAAAGAAATTTGGTTTATGAATTTTGTGAGCAATTAAACCTGAACGATAAAGCTTGATTTAATTCACTAGGTTCGCAAAGAAATTTGGGATTTAGGTATCTAATCATAGATAGTCTCTGCAACGACAGTTGATTGACTTTACATTAGTGTTTATGCTCAAGAACGGTTCTTAATAAAATCCTACGTTTTAATTGCATCTGTGTCGATCGACACGTACACTTGTGTCGATCGACATGAGTCAGTTTCGATTCATTCCTGTGAATTACTCAAGGCCTAACCTTTGTCTAAATTGAATTCTAAAACCTTGATAATCATCCACTCTGTTTACATTAGTTGTTTATTTTACTGCATTCACACTTTTGACTTAGCAAAATTTGAAATCACTGATTGATTGTGTTATTCGATTCCATGTGGATTCGATCCCTATGTACTACTACGATCTCTTAATTTGAGGGAGTAGCTCAGGGTAAATTTGAGCAGATCAATGAAAACAAAAATATTGTAAGGTAACGAGAAGATTGATTAGGAAGCGAGTACATGTGGAAAAGACATAAGATGATGTTGTTTCTCTAAACAAAAAAAAAAAATTTGCAATTTTTAGGATCCAAAATACATATATTGAGTTGGTTCTCATCTGGTGGCTAGGAGGGTTTGGCATGAGGATGCCATCTCTTTTGCTCAATTTCATGAATTGATCTTTCTTGTTAGGGCTAGTTAGCTAGATAACAAAGATTTATATGTAAATTAGCAAAATTAACAAACAGAGATGGGATTCCCTAGCAAAACAATAGGTTGGTTATTTTTCTAAATACCAATAAATTCTTTGTCATCAACCCTAATTTCTCTTCTTTTTATGTTAGCAGGAAATAGTCTAAAATTGTAAATATAATGTAGAAATTATAGAACAGTAAAAAAAATATAATAATGAACCATGAAAATATTACAAAAACAAAACAAAACATGAAAACTTTATTCAGAATACAAAAAAAAAAGCAAAGAGACAATGTAAGCAAGTACTTTTAAAAAAAAAAGGACAATATAAGCAAGTATGAATTCAAATTAATTTACATTATCAAACTATATTTCATTTAACTACACATGGAATTTTGATTACATAATTAATACAGAAACTCTTATGAAAATGCACGCGCAAGCGCGGACCAAAAACCTAGTTAATTAAATGAATGAGTTTAGCAAACAAAATTGACTTAAAAAATGTTACAAATAATATAAATTACTTTTTGTAAAGAACTAAAAATCATATAAAAATTATAAGAATGAAAATCTAAATTAAACATAAATGGTACTTGTCGCATATTATTTTACGAGAAAATATTTAGAAAAAGGTTAGTAGATAACTGTTCACATAGGATTTAAAACATTCAAAGGATTTTTTTGTTACTTAAAAATAAATGTTTACAATGTAAAATTAATATAGCTTTAGTTAAGAAAAGAAGAATATAATTATAGTTATTTCGCTAATTATTTTACAAAATTTGATACAAATAAGAGATTTTCTCACTTGTATCTCCTGAATCCAAAATGTCTATGAATATCTCTATGAAAACGTGGCTATTTTGTTTATGATGATGATATTCGGCTCCTAGTAATAGCCTCTATGATAAATGATGATATTCGTCTTGTTTTCTTTTGTTTCTCGTAATTGTAACGCTTTAGCTGATTCAATTGCAAAACAATTTTTGTACCAGGGTCCGGTTACGTCCGGTTCGCCTACCCTATTTTAAGTAATGAAAGTTTCTTTTGACAAAAAAAAAAAGAAAATAAAAGGCTAAAAAAGATGGGGTAATTACAAAAATGTCATTTTTGGTGTGCACATTTACAAGAATACCACTTAGGGGTTATATTTGCAAAAATGTCATTATTTATGAATTTTTAAAGCCTAAATCTTAAAATTATAAATCCTAAAAAATATTTTGATCCCTAAAACCCTTTAAACCTTCAAAACTAAACCGTAATACAACATAGTTAACCCAAACATAAATGATATAATGAAAAAATAATTTTGAAAAAATGGCATTTTTGTAAAGATTTTGAAAAAATGGCATTTTTGAAAAGTGGCATTTTTAAAAAGTGGCACTTGAAAAGTGGTATTTCTTAAAATTTCTCAAAAAAGATTATATATAAGTCTAGGGTCTTCATAAGTTATGCTCAGAGCAAAAATAGAAAATTTGGTGCGAAACTGTCCAATAATTAACACCATATCGGACGGAAAATTTGTAACATCCCAGTTGTGGTTCATGCGGAGAGGCTTAAAAGAATTGATTTGGCTACTTATATCACAAAAGTGCACTTATCTTTTTCGTCACACATCTAGAGAGAACTCCAGAGTTAAACGTGCTTGGGCTGGAGCAATTTAAGGATGGGTGACGTACTGGGAAGTCATTTCCAGTACCGTGTGAGTGAGGACAAAACACAGGAAAATATCACGTGGTGATTTCCAGGGTCAGTAAACAAGTCTTTCTAGCCTCCCGAACTAACGCACCGACCGTCGGACAGGGGTGAGCCCACAGGCCGAGAGTGGGCGTGGGCCCATCGGGAGATGAGGATTTCTCTTGAATGGATGAGGATTTCCCCTTTATGTTATTGAGAGATGAGGATTTCTCTCGAGGGGATGAGGATTTTCCCTGCATACCGATAGCTCGACGGCGGTCGAGGCGTTACAAATCGACCAGTACTGGACCTTCACAGAGTGTTTTCACAAGTGTTAATATCAGTCGAAATACCAGTCAGCGAACTGGATCGATACTAGTCTTCTTTTCGGACTGTTCCAGATTTAAGTTAAACTTACAAGAGCTAAATGAAAGTATATAAATACACACTCTAATTTAAATCGTATATATAATTAGGGAGTTCTCTCTCCATCTAGGATGTTCATCTAAGCAAATGTTTTTTTACAATAAATTTTTATTTGAAATGTTCAATTAATTCCTGTTTATATATATTTATTGTTCCTCATAACTACTAAAAAATTAAATTAAAAAAATGAAAGTATGTAAACAAATGATTAAAAGTAGTATATAAAAGAATATTTGAGCATTTTATTGTTGTAAATACAAAATACTACAAAAAACATATTTCATGTATATTTTACTTCATTTTAGAGTAATAAAAACTATTATTAGTTTATGATAAGATAAATGTTTACATATTTTAATTTTAAGGATTTGAAAATATATAAAATAAATATAAATATAAGAGCAAATGAATAAAAATACCGATAAACGACATGAGAGAATCTAAGAAAAAAAATTATGTTAATTGTTAAGTATCGTAGTTAAGTATCAAATGATTAGTATGAGGTTGAAAGTCTAAAGAAAAAAGATATCTTATTTCACTAGAATATATTGAACAATCTCACTAAAGATGAGAAATCATGGTGAAAATTTTGAATATATGATTTATTCAAAATCTTATATTTGATTTGTATATGATAGTTGTAAAGTAAAACAAACGGAATTCAATACAAAATACGTTGATTATTCAAATATAATTATTTTTTAAATAGTTATGTGTCGCGCGAGGTTATTTTTAATAGATACAACTATGCACTAATTTAAAGCAAAGTGAGTAAACGATTATTGGTCAGTTATCGTTTCACATGGATCAAATCAGACAAATTAGATCCCATGTAAATCATTTTTTCTGTCAGCATCTTAATATTAATATATTATATCCCTCATATGATAGTTTTAAATTAAAAGCCAATACAAAATTTGTATCACTCCGATTTTTCGGGGAATATGTGGTACATGCGGAAAAGTTTAAAATAATTGATTTGTTTATCTATGTTATCAAAATGCACTTAATTATTTTTTAACATATCCTGAGAGGACTCTAGAGTTAAGCGTGTTTGAACTAGAACAATTTAAAGATAGGTGAATTTTGAAAAGTAATTTTCAGTATTGTGTGAGTGAGGACAAAACACGGAGTAAAATCACATGGTGATTTGCAGAGTTAGTAAACAAGACTTTCAAGTCTTTCCAGCCTAACGCACTGGCCTTCGGACGTGGGTGGGGCCCATGGGCCGAAAGTGGGCGTAGGCTCCACTAGCAGGGACGGTCGGGACGTTATAAATGTTATCAGAGCCAAACCCAGACGAGTTTAGGCCTTACACTGTCGAAGGTTACGATCTTGCTACACAATGAAGATGTTGCAATCTATTAGTGGAGGTGATTGTAACATTCCAATTTCTAGAAATATATGGTGCATGGGGAGAAGTTTAAAACAATTTATTTGGCTACCTATGTCAGTAAAATACATTTTCTTTTTCGTAACACATCCTGACACAACTCCAGTTAAGCGTGCTTGAGCTAGAGCAATTTAAGGATGGGTGACCTACTCGGAATTTATTTCCTATACCGTGTGAGAATAAAACATTGAGGAAAGATCATGTGGTGATTTGTTGACTTAATAAACAAGATTTTCAAACTTTCCGGACTAACGCATCGACCGTCGGTCGAAGGTGGAACCCCCAGGCGGAGATTGGGCGTGGACCCAGGGGGACGATTGGGACGTTACAAAAATATTTGATTAATTAAACATAATTTAATTTTCAAAAGGAAAACATAAGCATGTGCAATGCGACTCAAATCCTATATATAGTTTTTTGCTCAACATCTTAATATATATAATCTATAATATATATAGGGACAAATATATATATCCCCCATGTAGGCAAGTGAATCGGGTTAGTTTGACCCGGTAGTTCGATCCGGCACAACCCGATCCAAATAGGGTTACAAGGTTATTATGAGATTTTTGTATTTTTATTGAAAACAATATAAACTTCAAAAGCAAAACAAATTTAAAAGCAAATCTATCAATCAAAATAAACAGCTGACGATATATTTTTCCACGAGAAGTATCGTATACTATATACGGTCTAAACTAAGATTTCTTTGTATATATTCCACAAAATAAAGTTCAAAACTTCAATCTCTCCTACAACACCTTGATTTCTAGAAATATATGGTGCATTCGGAGATATTTAATAGAATTAATTTGGCTACCTATGTCACCAAATTGCACTTATCTTTATTGTCACGCATCCTGAGAAAACTCTAGAGTTAAGTTTGCTTGAGGTGGAATAATATAAGATGGTGATCTAATAGGAAGTCATGTTTAGTACCGTGTGAATAATGACAAAACATGACGAAATATAACATAGTAATTTGTAGGGTTAGAAAATACAAATTTTATTCACTGTGGTGCCTTGGAGACGAGGAATCACCTCCTCATTCACTGCTCGTTTTCCCAAAAGGTTTGGTCTCTTTCTCTTTTCAAAACCATTATGGACCCTATGTTATTACAAGACTTCAAGACATGACTCCATATTGGAAAGAAGCAAGTGTTTCTCCCCCAGTTGGGCTAAGTGAAAGACCTCTTCTCCTCTGAGTGTGTTAGGCGTTGTGGTATGCTAAGAAAACTTATTTTCGATAAGAGAAGGATCTCAGAACATGAAAAAATCTCAAAAGAAATCGTCGTTGCTCGAGAATGGCAAATAGCACAGAGTGAGGGGTTGTCAGAACACGGGAAAAGCTTGGAGACTTCATCATCCCAAACCGACCAAAAGGCACTATCCTCTATCATATGGATGGATCATGGATTGAAGAGACAAGTTTAGCTGGCCTAGGATGGTGTTTCCATCTAACAAACCAAATTGGATCTTCAAATAACATCATCGGGCACACCTCAAAAGCGGAACCTTATGTCTCCTCACCATTGATGGCCAAACCTTGATAGTGTGACTTGCTCTCTTTTAAGAAAAAAGATTTATAGTTACGAAAATATGTTTACTCTCTCACAAATGCTAATCGGAGCGTTGCGTTCAAACAACACAATCAAAGAGATCGATGGTTTCCTTTTTATCGAATTTCTCTATTTCTCTCGAGTAAAAAGCACTCTCGCTGATTCTCTTGTAAAGATTGCACTGATGAATTAGCCCAATGTATCAACCAATCATTAATGAAATGAAATCTTGTTGTCCAAAAACAAAATTAAACAAGACTTTCGAGCCTTTTGGGCTAATGCACCGATCGTCCGACGAAGATGGGGTCAAGGGCTGAGAGTGGGCGTGGGGCCAATGGACGGTGGCGGTCGGGCAAGTGGTATCAGAGTTGAACCCTGGAGTACGCGGAGCTATGTGGACTCACACTGTCAGGGTGACAATCTTGGTACGCAACAAGGACATTGTGCTCTGTGATTGAGGGTGATCGTAATATCATGATTTTTGGAAATATGTGTATATGCGGAGAGGCTTAAAAAAATTAATTTTTCTATCTATAACACCAAAATGCACTTATATTTACCGTCACATGTTCTAAGAAAAATCTAGAGTTAAGTGTGCTTGAGTTGGAGCAATTTAAGGATCGGTGACGTAGCGGGAAGTCATTTCGAGCTGTTGATTTGAGTGTCAAACGGTTGTTAAGACTTAAGAGGCTGAAGATCTAAAGAGAAAAAAAACATATTATTTCACTAAAAAAATATTGAACTATCTCAATAAAAGATAAGATAATAAGGTGAAAATTTGGAACAACCCATTTTATTCAAAATGTTATATTTGAATTTTATGGAAGTATGAAAGAAAATTTAAAAGTGTTATAATACTATTACTTCAAATATAGAAGAGGTAGAAATTTCTGCTCATAAAAAGTAAACAGTTAATGGTAACTTTATACATAAATTGTACAACAAAATATACAAAAAATGATATATGAACTTTTGTAGCATATCACATGTAAAAATGTAATTTTACACAATGATATTTGATAAATTTACATATAATCAAATGCTTTTAACCGCAAAAAAGTTTACGAAAACAAATTATTTGAAAGTTTAATAAAAAAAATTAAGATTATGCACAAATTGTTTTAACAATATTACTATGTGGTACCCATTATTTCAACAATACTGTTTTAAAATTATAAAAATTACTGATATAATTTATAAAATATAGTAAATTATATATCTATATATATAAAGTTTAAAAAGATATCGAAAAAATAAAAGTAAATAACTAAATCAATATTTTGTCGTTAAATTTGAGAAAATTGTAAATCATGCATTGCTCGAGTCAATTTTTAGTGTAATTTAAAGTAAAAGTTTGAATAAATGAATGCAAATGTCAAATGAATCCAAATAACTCTAAATAAATTGTACTGCTAAATAAAACATAATCAAAACATTTACAGTGTAAATAACAGGTCAAGATTTAAAACTCTTTCAGTGCCTTCTAAATCTTCATCACCTTAAAAAATATTTTAATTTGTTTATCTTTAGAAAATAGCTATAAACAAAACATAATATCAAATTTATAAATTATGTGTTTATTTTCTGGATTTTTGGGCTTGAATTCAAACGAATTTAGTCCGAAAAGCTTTATTTTTTTGGGGTATATATCTAGGTCTGATTTTGATATTTTTTAGAGCTAGGTTTGAGCATGGGCATTAGGGTAACCGTTTCGGTTTTTGGGTTTTAAAAGAAAACATAAACCTGCGCATTGTGGATCAAATCCTATATATACTTTTTGCAAACATCCTAATTTACATATATACTAGACTAGGACCTGAGTTTATACGCGGGTTGATACACTAAAAATGATTAATTTTAAAATTTAAGTTTTAATTAGTAACCCATTAAATTACAAAAATATTTTAAAATAATTAAACATGGGTCTTAAGCAAATAAAGTTTAATTTATATCTTAATTCTCATATCATAATTCATATTATCCATACCCAAAAATATATATACATAAACAGAATCATATTCAAAAATCACAACCCAATTTCTCAAAAAATATTCTTACACTATGAATTTATATTCTATATGATAAAATCTTATAACAATTAAAATATTATAGAGATAAATCATTAAACAATAAATTTATGCGAACAATATCATAAAAACCTATAAATTATTTTATAGATAGTTTTATCAAGCATTATATATCAATCTATGATTGATAAATGTCATTGATGTAATCGATTTATTTTCATAGATATCTATACTCGTCAAATATTACACTTCTGGATTTTAAGAGTAAATATATTATTATTATTTTATAACATATATAAAGTTTCATTTTATACAGTTTTCCTTTTTAACATTCAAAAGTATTGGTAAAATGTTTCTATTTTCTTTGTAATATTCTATAAAAAATTTTTTACAAAATAAATATGTTTATACATTTTTTTTCTTTGGTATGTTTGTGCATATAAACTTTAACATTGAGATTTACATATTTTCAATTTTTCGATTTATGAAATTTATTTTGTTGATATCATTCATTTTTTTCTTACTTAAAATTTATATTTCCTCTCTATTTTTTTTTTATTGTTTATAGTCTCTCTATTTTATTTTCTAACTTTATTTTTATAGTTTGTTCAAACTAGTATAATTTTTTTCTCCTAGCTAAATTTGTTTCTCTTAATTGTGAGATTAATATATAGATTTTCAATTGATTATGTTGTATTTTCAATTTTGTTTCTAAACAAACATTGCATTCTCTAATGTTTAAATAAAATATTCATGTCATTTTTTAACAAACAATATCTCATAGTACCGATTTAATATCAGTTGTTTAGTACATTAACATTATTATAGAAGGAGGGGTTTTCACTAACAGAACTTTACGTGAGGGGTTTTTTTATTAAATTTTTAGTTGAGGGTTTTTTTCATTAAAACCCCTTGGGATTATTAGAAATTTTCTTTTTTCTATTTGTTCAGTTGTTTGACAATTTTTTTCGTTTTATATTTTTTTTTCTTAACTAATTTAAAGTTTTAACACATATCATCATCTTATCAATATTGAACACGTGTCAAGATCTGGTGAGTTATAATTTTTTTTTACGTTACAAACTCTTGTCGATAATTTTTTTCTTACTTGATTTTTTTT
Source organism: Arabis hirsuta (assembly GCA_964056655.1). NCBI lineage: Eukaryota > Viridiplantae > Streptophyta > Magnoliopsida > Brassicales > Brassicaceae > Arabis > Arabis hirsuta. The sequence goes on from OZ053310.1 coordinate 23,281,421, forward strand.
TCTCTATTTTTTTATGGTTTAATCTCTTTCTATTTTATTTATTAATTTATTTTTATAGTTGGTTTAAACTATTATAATTTTTTATTGTGGACTATTAGAAATTTTCCTTTTCTCATAATTATTTTGAACAATAAAAAAATATTTTTCTTTAGTATTTGGTTAGTTATTTGACAATTATTTTGTTTGTTTTCCATTTTATATTTAGATATTTTAAAGAGTTTTAATTGTTAACACATGTTATCATCTGATCAATAGTAGGCACATGTCACGATCTGGTGAGTTAATAAGATGTTTATGTGTCATGTTCTTAGCGTCATTCTCCATTATATAATAATATATATATATTATATCCCCATGTGATAGTTGTAATATTAAATGATTAATTAAATATAATTAAAAATAATTATTTTTCAAATAATAACGTGCGGGCGAGGTATGCCAATAAAATAATTTTCATTTGTAGTATAAATTAGTCTCCAACTCTAGTGGAAATTGAAAACCACAAACACCAACCCCCACAATAAAAAATTTCAAGAAACAAGAAAGAAATGGAAGAGATAAGAGGGAGGAAAATAATCATGTTCCCTTTACCATTTACTGGACACTTGAACCCTATGATCGAGCTTGCCGGAATATTCCACCACCGTGGCTTCTCCGTCACGATCCTCCACACTTCTTTCAACTCTCCCGATCCTTCTCGCCACCCACACTTCACGTTTCGAACCATCCATCACAACAAAGAAGGAGAAGAAGACCAAGACCCTCTGTCTAAACGAGAGGTTTCGGCTATGGACCTCTTCGCTCTCCTTCGTGTACTAAAACAAAGTTATGACGAGCCGTTTCGTCAGTCTCTTGCGGCGGAAGTAAGCGGAGGAGAGACGGTGTGTTGTTTGGTCTCCGACGCTATTTGGGGGACGAACATGCAGGCTGCGGCGGAAGAGGTTGGAGTTCCAAGACTGGTGTTGAGGACTACTGGTGCGGCGTCGTTTTATGCTTTTGCTTCTCTCCCTCTACTTAGAGCTAAAGGTTACCTTCCTATACAAGGTAAACAAAAACACATTTATTTACTTTACAAAAAAATACTAATTCCATAACTCTCAATTCTCCAATCTAAAGCTTCGATTGGTGACCACCAAAAGATAAAACGAGGGAGGAGGAAAATAAATGAAACAAACGGTAATTTGAGAATAAACAAATTGATTAATGAAGATTCAATATATACGAAAATTCTGAAAACAAAAACAACTCGATTAGGCTGCTTGTAAACAAAACAAAAATAATCTCTTGTTTTTAGAATTGTTTACGAATATTCTTTTGAAAAAACAATATCAATAAATTTCAATTTGTTGTTACCAAAAAAAAAAAAAAAAAATTTGCTTCCTAATAATATTGTCTTTTTTCAACATCGTTTCCACAATAATAGAATAGCTGTAGGAAATGAGGCATAAAAATAGGTCAGAGAATCTAAATTTGTAAAATTTCTAGAAAACATTTTAGAAGTATGAAAGATTTTTTCTTTTTCTTAATTTTCTTTTTCCAGATTCTAGATTAGATGATCCGGTGATAGAACTTCCACCTTTGAAAGTGAAGGATCTTCCGACAATAGTAACAAAAGACCCAGAGGAACTATACAGAATAGTTAAAGACATGATGGAAGGAGCCAAGTCTTCTTCTGGAGTCATATGGAACACATTCGAAGATCTTGAAAGACTCGAACTCATGAATTTGAGTCGCAACTTCCAAGTTCCGTTCTTCTCAATCGGACCACTTCACAAACATAGTGAAGATCTTCTATCAACCAAAACTAACAAAGAAGACTATGCAGTAACCAGTTGGCTCGACAAGCAAGACGCAAAGTCAGTGGTCTATGTGAGTTTTGGTAGCGTTGCAGCTATGAAAGAGAAGGAGTTTCTCGAGATTGCTTGGGGTCTAAGAAACAGCAAACAGCCGTTTTTGTGGGTGGTTAGGCATGGGTTGGTCCCAGGGGTCGACTTGCTCGAGTCATTGCCTTGTGGGTTTATGGAAAGCATTGGAAATAAGGGAAAAATTGTTAAATGGGCTAATCAATTAGAGGTATTGGCACATCCCGCGGTTGGAATGTTTTGGACTCATTGTGGATGGAATTCGACGCTAGAGAGCATCTGTGATGGTGTTCCAACGATATGTACACCATTTCAAACGGACCAGCGTGTGAACGCGAGGTACATTGTCGAGGTATGGCGAGTCGGGATAATGTTGGAACGAAGTAAGATGGATAAGAGAGAGATTGAGCAGGTAGTAAGCAGTGCAATGATAGATAAGGGAGATGGATGGAGAGAGAGGTGCATGGCTTTGAAAGAGAGGGCTGATATTTGCTTAGGCAAAGATGGATCTTCGTCCAACAATTTAGACAAACTTGTGACTCATGTCTTGTCTTTTGATTCATATGCTTTTGCAAGTTAGAAAAATCACGGAGCAATGTTTTTAAATTTTAAGCACTCATCACAGTTTTCGATTTTCTGTTTTTTCTTTTTTAATGAAGTAATAATAATGATTGATTGAGTTTTATATCATTGTTTATCCTTGTGAAAATGAATATTACATCTAGCGATGGCGAAAATAATCAAACCAATTGAACATGGCCTAACTCAAATGAAACCGAATTTGAGATTTCAAAGTTTGAATCCAACCTTAAGCTATTTTAAGGGTGTCCACGTGGAATTTTAATCAACTAATAGTTTTTTTAATAGCACATTCTTTAGTAAAAAGAAAAGATTTTGTTCTTTTACCAACTTTTGAGCATTGTTTTAGTAAACCTCTTTTTCACAAAATTATTTTACTAAATATAAAAAAATTTAGTGTTGTTTGAATAATTATTTAAAAAATTAACAGAGAAGAGAACTTCTTTTTTTAGAATCCATTCCTTTTTCTTCCTTTCTTCTACGAAGCTTTCTCTCATTGTTGTCTGAGAATTCTTTTCTTCAACTTCACATTCTCTGCAAGTGGGATTGGTATTCGAACAAATAAATGTGCAATCTGTTATTTTAGTCAGGACAGTGAAGGAGAATGAAGGGAGAAAGTAACGAAGATAACAATATGGATCCCATAGCAATAAGACGTGCTAGTATCAAGGAAAGAGGAATGAATAACATATTAGCAGTACGGAGTAAGATAAATCTAACTCATGATACAAGCATAAGATCGATACTCATGATGCAAGTGAATGGCGTTAATCGGATGAAAGTGTTCACGAGAGAGACTCAAGGCGACAGTGATTAGAGTGTGTGAGAAATGTGATTTGAAAGCCATGTGAAACAAGAGGGCAAGAATGGAGAAGATTAAAATCAATAAAAAACTCTGACATGAGGTTAATTTCAGGGTAGTCTCACTGATAACTTTTTGCATACTGTACCATGACAGATACAAAGATTATGTATCCTGTTGCAGCCTATATGTCTTAACTCTTAACAAGTCTCTTTACCATGATCAATTTTTTTTTTTTTGGTCACGGACCCTTGATCATACATATAAAAGGTCATTTAATGTAGAATAATCAAGTTGAATAACAAAAAAGAATCATTATTCTCTTTTGCTTCGTTTGTTCAACTAACAAGGGAAACCATGTTGTTCGAATTGAATTTCGTCTTAACCGTATATATTACAATCTTGGTATTTGTTAAACACATATTTGTAATGATGGTTTTATTTGTAGTAATGGAGAACACTCACAATTAAACAAACACAAAGAGTTCAAACAGATAAAAGTAGATATCTAAAACTAACGCACATGAAAAATGCTCCACCATAATAAAAATGATTTATTCAATCATATAGCAACTTAATTTTTGATAGCCTTATTTCACTTCAATTGTTGTGTATTTGTGTTGAAGACTTCTCAGGAGAGTAGGGGACTGGTGGTTCAGTTGCCGAAGCTATAATTGTTCATTTCGAAAGGGTTTCTTCCAAATCTTCAGGGATTTCCGGTTTGAAATCAAGGGACTCGTCGTTATAAATATCCCACCATTTGTTAATCAACATTTTGACGTCTTCTCTGTCCATATTAGGTTCTTCTCCTGTGTACCTCCATGGCTTGGATCCCTATCATTATAATATATTAGTAAAGATAACACTAAAACTCTGAAAACCAAGCTAGCAAATTTAAACTAATGTTCTTAAAAAAACGTTAGATGCTAATCGCCGATTAATGTTACGATTATTTTAGAAGAATTAATTCGAATCCATAACGAACTTTTTTCCGACCGATTTAGTCAAAGTCAGATCATTTTGGGAAATGGACAAGTATTTTTATAGGAAGAGAAAGTGCTTACAGCTGGACAATAGTGAACAACTTTGACACTCTCAAGGTCAACGTTCCCCGGATGGCGCCAAAGCACAGACAGAATCAAGTTGTAAACCGGAGGAACCGGTTTAAAAACTTTCTCAAAGAACATATTAAGAAAATCCTATCAAAGTACATCAAAAATGTTATATATAACATTATATTGAAATTGAAGCCTTGTATTTATCATACATATATGTCTGAGGGACTCACTTGCTCCGAGAATGGTGTTTACCGTGCATCATTGCTTTACCTTGCATATAGTTATATGATCTTAGGTTGCCAAAAGCTTGTTATATTGTTTGAACTTATTTGATGAGCTAAACGTCTTAACATAAGATAGTTGACCTAACGAGTTTACGTAAACAAATTACGGCATGCTTTTTTTTTTTTGGTAATAACATGTGATAGTTGAACAAATGCCTCAATAGTAGATTATTAATTGGACATCCAGACAAATAACTCGAATTCGGTGTGTTATTGTAACTACTATATAGCTTATAAATTTACTTTGTTCATAGTTTAAGGGGATGGTGTAACAACATGATTAAAACGATAAGAAAGGATAAGCTGTGGAGAAAATTCCACATTAACGCTATTATTAAACTCAACAGTTGTCGTGAATCGGTCGTATAAAAGATGCCATTCTCATATGGCCACCAGCTATCCCAGGTAATTAAAAATTAGTCTTACTTCGTTTTTAAATCCAGTAATGGTCGAATCGGGTCATAACGCTTTTAAATCCTGTTATTTTTATTTATTTTCATATTTAGAAGCCCGATATATTCGTTCGAGTTTATTGTATCAGCGTAATTCATGTATTTTTTTTATATCACACTAAGAAATAAACCCGCGCGTTGCCGCGCGGTAAATAAAATCTTTTACTACAAATATAACTCTTTGATACTAATGTTAACGATACCAGGAGTTGATAATCCGTGAAAAAAATTGACAAAAAAACAAAAGCAAATCATTTGTAAAAGTAAACGATTGATAAAGAAATCTAACAATTGAGCTAACAAATCATTTTCTCTGGAAAATGCTTTCAAGTGTAATGGCTGTTGTTTGATACTGAAGCATAGAGGAATCATTCTGGATGCGCAATGTCGACGATGTTGTTCTTGTGAGAAATCCATCAATCAACTTTTCTTTGAATGTTCATATGCTCAAGATGTTTGGCGCAACTCGAATATTGTGAAGCTCTCTCTTCTTGCTCAACAATCGGAATTTGCATTTAGCAAAAAAAAAACAATCGGATTTTGCAAAATTTGGAAGAGTAGGAACATTCTCTTATACCAAAAACAGAGTTGTGAATGGAAAGATGATTACAAGAAAGCGAAACAAGATACAGCCGAATGGATCTCTTGCAACAACATTACGGATCATTCCCAAACATCACAACCATTCCAGCAACGACGCAGGACCCAATGGCAACGGCCACCAAAAGATTTTTTCAAATGCAATTATGATTGTAGATTCAAAAAAGACGGTACGACATCTGCTATGGCATGGATTATCAGAGATTTTTCACGTTTTTATCTTCAATTAGGACAAAGCACAGGCGGAGTCTGGACCACAGCTCTTGAAGCAGAACTACAAGTATTATTAATAGCCTCATAACATGCTTGGATCAAAGGATACCGTAGATTAATTTTTGAAGGTGATAATCAAGTAGTGATGGAATTGCTCAATGGAAGAACAAAGAATTTTGGTCTTTACAATTGGATCACTAATATTCAGCATTGGCAAAGTCATTTTCAAGCATCAGAAGTGCGATGGGTTCATAGGGGAAGCAACAAAGCTGCCGATATACTTGCTAAAAGTATAAATCCTTCTGATTCTTTTATCTTTTATTTCTATGTGCCCTCAATTCTTGTAACATCATTACATGAGGATCATCTCAGTTCATATCAATGAAAAGATCTAACGAGTTAAAAAAAACAATTGAGCTAAAAGAGTATGCATTTTAATTAGAATTTTCATACATGCACCCATTCTTACTGAAGTGGATCTGTCCCTGCAAACTATCATAATCTAATCCAAATTGCTTGTACAGCACAATCGTACTGCACATTTATATGTTACGTCGCATGTGTTACACGTCGATCGAGTGATAGTTGCAGCTAATATACTTTTGCTTTTCTGTTTTTTGTATACATCGAGCTAGAAATTTATCATCTGCCTTATCTTCCATGTTGTTACCTAATAGATATTTCCCTTTATAATGTAAGAGGATCACATACCCTTATAATTAGGAGTAGGGGTGGGCATTTTGGTTTAATTTCGGGTTTGGTTCGGGCTCGGTTCGGTTTGTTCGGTTCTAGTAAAATAGTAACCAAACTCAAACCGAAGTCAATTTGGTTTAGTTCGGTTTAGTTCGATTTAGTTCGATTCGGTTTTGGTTCAGTTTGGTTTGGTTTTCAACCGAACCGAACCGAACCATTCGGGTTGAGAATAAACTCAACCAATGGTTTGTGTATATATTTTGGTTTGGTTTGGTTCGGTTCGGATCGAGTTCGGTTGGTTCGGTTCGGTTAATTTGTCCATCCCTAATTAGGAGTAACTGTCGGACCGCTAAAGATTAATTTTAGGAAAAATAATAGATATATCGTGATTTGTGCTAAATTTATGTAATAAAGAGAAACGAAAATCACAACCTAGGCAGCACAAAAGTTTTGCTAGAGTTCCGCTTACCGATTCGGAATTGGAATATCTTAGAAGCTTCCGGGAGGTCGCTTTCATGTCGTTTCTGAAAACTTCTTTCAAAAACACGTTCGAAGCTTATGATTCCGTTTTGGAAGCTTAGGCTTCCATTTTTTAAATATTGTATCGTAAATAAATATGAAAGGTAAAATTATTTTTGATGTCTGTCATTATAAGAATAAAACAAAACCGAAAACTGCTTAGTATTTTGACATTTGTATACACTAATTTCGTCTTTTATCTATAAATAATCTTGTTTAGAAATAGTGTTCTAATCATATGTCTAATGTTAGAAGTGATTAATTTGATTAACTGAATGAGATTATTTTGAAAGATTTGAGTTTGTTGATTACAACATGAACTTGAAATAAAATTATCTGATGGAGTTGAAAATTTGAGGATATAGAGATAGTTATTTAAATTTTGAATATGAATCATATTATTTCGAACTATTCATATTGAGTTATATAAAAATGTATTGAATTTGTGTACTTTTTAATATTTTTAAATATAATATATATCAAAATATATACATGATTATATGTATATACGCTTCCAGCACGTATTCGCTTCTTCATTTAAAAAAAAATTGTTTATGCGCTTCTATGCACTTCCGCTTTCACGTTCCCGATTTTGATTCCATGCAACATATATCACAACTATTAAATGGAAAAGGGGTTCCTTATGTAACAGCTAGATTATTATGATATCATAGACAATTTGAGAAGAGGAAATTAAATCTCTCCTAAACATCTTAGGTTCGGACTAAACAGTTACTAAACAAAATTTCATTAACTTGAACCGAGAAGAGAGTAAAATAGAGTGAGACAAACTTGTTTTTTTACTCACACATGTAGCAAACAAAACCATTCCCATGCCTGATATTTTCAAATACCAAGTAAACGATTTTTTGTTCTTTGACTAAAGAGAATTCATAGAAATAGTGGAAAACCCAAAAACAACAGAGGAAATCTTTGCAAATTCAACCTCCTTTATTTTCCCAATCTTCTCAAATATTTCCTTTTTCTCTTTCGAAAACCAATTCGAAATCTTGTATAACCTTTAATCAAATTGAGAAGAGGAGATTAATCTTTACTAAACCTATTATCAGATTGAACTATTACTAAACAAAAATTCATCAACTCAAACATGATAAGAGTAAAATAGAGTGAGACCAAAATTGTTTTTTTCCTTGCACTCATGTAGCAAACGAAACCATACTCGTACCTAATATTTTCAAAAATACAAGTAAACGGTTCTTTGTTACTTAAATTCCAAATTATGAACGATTTAGATTTTTGTTCCAATATATAAGTACAACTTTTCATTTCAGTTTTGAAAAACCACGACTCTCCATTTAATCAAAGAAATACTAAACTTTGATGACCCAAGCCTATGCCAATTTATCTTGGAACTTGGCTTAAGGTCCCATGTCTATGTTTGGCAATCTATCAATTTTATTCTATATATATACGTCATTGTTTTTATCTACATGTAGAATTTTTCTTTTTTTGGAATATGAACTTAAAGAAATAACATATGAAGATGGAGAACTTACTTTTCAGGCTTATTTTTCTCCTCCATCTCAAAATCATTCAATAATGCCAACTCAGTATCAAATTCTCCACTTTGACCACCTTCTTGCATGCGTAAGCCTCTCCTCTCACAATTTTACCTTATAGCTATAAACTTCCATTTATAAATAATTGTGTTATGCATCGAAAAAATAGTACCGCTTCTATAAGTGAAATTTGTCTGTTTATTTCTAAAATGACTAACAACGTTACAACGATATATTACACTATCATATTTTCGGGAAAGGATTAAAACAACACTTTGAGAGCGTAATAAGCCAATCAATCAAATATGAGAAATAAGAAAAAAACCTTGAGCCTGAGGAATCAAAATCACAAACACAACGTTTACAATCGTGAGGGTTAAGTTGGAAGAAATAAAAACAATAAATACACCAGAGAGAATTTCAAAGGCTCCAACAATTGCCGTAGATACAAAAATAAAATACAAAATTAACAGTAAACTGAAATAATGTTTGAAGATGATTAAGAACCTGCGTTTTTTTTACATTAGTCAACAAGAGAAAAATGAGATTACGGAGAGATGATGGAGAAATTCATTAGACAACGGAGAGATGAATGACAAGGTGGTGAGAGAAAAGGTGTTGTCACAGCCAGTGAAGAGTGTCGCTGAAACCATTCTCAATCATCGCTGGAATTTGCAGCGACAAAAATCATGTCCATTAACAGTCGCTGCATCACCGGTGGCATCACATACTTGCGTTACAAGAAACCTAAATACGAAGCATTCTTATGTCAGCCGACGCTGGTCGCAGCGATTCCGAAAAGAATAGGGCCAAACTATAATGAATTTTTGTTAGTCAAAATCAACACACATCAATCATTATGAGGAATAGGAGAGAAACGGATGAAGATATCTAAACCAGGAGTTGCAAATTTGGAACGGAGAGATAAGGTTATTCGGTGTAAGAAGAACTGCTTTGCAAACGGATGCGTCTGTTAATAGCATATCAGAACAATCAATAACCACAAAGAAGAAACATATAAGAAACAAATCTCCACAAAGAAAAAGAACGGAACCCTTTAGTAATTGTTGGAAGAGAATAAAAGAACAAAATCTGAAAAACTTCTCTTATTCTCGACAAGTTTACATGACTACAATTGACACATTTATATAGATGTAAAATAGACACAAGTGAAGCATAAATCTAGAAAAATACCCACCACTTACGAACAGTATCTGAGTGATACTAAAATCAAGGCTTTATCAAAAAATTCCCGTCAGAAAAATCCAGAGAGTATCAAAACCCTTGCCTTTGTGTGACTGAAGAAAAAAATCCTCAAACCCTAAGTAAACAACATCGAAGGGCATATATAAAAAATAAAGCCTAATACATCACATCCGAATATGCAATCAATTTTATGATGAACCTGATTTTTTTTTTATGTTCCTCTGTGTTTTTACAAAACGAAAACCAGAAGACCCAAAAAATCAGATATATCGAAAGTGTGTGTGTGAAAGAGAGAGAGGGAGAGAGAGAGAGAGAGAGAGAGAGAGAGAGAGAGAGAGAGAGAGGGAGGCCTTTAGTTCACCTATGAATAACAGCGGCCGATGATCGGAGAAGCGGGTAATCAAAGAGAATAAGAAAAATAGAGTGACAAAAATATCGGAAGCGGCCAAGTTTTCCTCGAGGATGATGATGAAATCTATCAGAAGTTGTTGGATGAATAAATTTGTGGAGAAGATCATGGATTCCCTTTATATAATCTGCCATGGGTTATGCGTGTGAAAGGTTGTGTCTTTACACGGCAACCATTGCGTTTGTTTACAAATTCTCGAAAAGACATGACTAACAATGACATCAGCTTTTTATTTTAAAACAAATCTTGACCATCCAAAACAAATAAACAAGAGATATGAACCGTTAGATGAAATTTTTTTTCCCTATAAAAAAAAGGTGACATCATCATTCTCAAAAAACTGTTTTCCTATTATATATAGATTCGTTCGAATTATTTGTCTGGAGATGTCTATTTAATCTACACTGTAAAAGAATCTTATCTCATAGATTATGTATGTAGATATAATGAGAGATGTGATTTGAAAGCCATGTGAAACAACTGAGCAAAGATTGGAGAAGACTACAAATCAACAAAACACTGTCATGAGGTTAATTTCAGTGATAATTCTGCTTTCAATATGTATTCGATTTAATGGTTTTATCCTTTCGACAGATATACGCAGGAAGAAAATGAGAATGACTTTGATTCAAGATATGAAGAAGATACTAGGCGATCAGTGTTTGCTTCATCATTGCACATTCAGTAAAATTTCAAGACATGTCGTTTCTTAAATGTCTTACTATCTTCCTTCAGAAGGAAACCAAGATAAGATTCGCTTGAACTAAGACACCACCATATTCTGCAACAATAACCAAAAATAAACAATATTGTAAGCATGAAGAAAGCTTAGGATAATATATAAGAAAACAACAAGTCCGGTGTACATATATTATGGTTTCTGATCATCAACAGTCTCTTCACTAATCTAATTCTATACAAACTATGCATCTTGAAATTCGTAGCGCATGTCTACATTCTATACAGATTAGGCCTCTTGAAGTTATTCATAGCTACTCAAAATTCCAAATAAAAAGCAGGAACTATATATCATGTAATTTCTTGACTATACGGTTTGCAAAGCATCACTGATAAGCCTTAACTAGAGAATGAGAAAAAGCTTTAGTATCATGTATTTTATAAGCCATATAACATACAACTACAAAAAGCTTTTGTAAAAGTTGTGTAGAAATGAGAAAAATAGTTTGCAAGGGTTAACATACTTCATCTCCTTGAAGAAGTAAGCTCAAGATTTCCAAATTTTCTGCATGGCAATTCTGGCATCTGCATCTCTTTTGCAACTCCTTCCCGAGTGAAGCCAATATCTGTTCCAACTCAGAAGTCTGCTTGTTGTCCATTAAGGAAACTATTATTTCGAAAGAATGGCAAATGGAAATAAAAGAACAGGCACTGGCTTGCTCGTAGATTCTACCAAAAAAAATTGGCAGCTGCAAAGTACAGGTTGTCTCAAGAAGCACAGAACTAGTTGGTGTAAATGTGAGAAAAAAGATTGCTACGACCTCAAGTCTAAAGCTTATAAACCATGGTAATGAAGATAAGGATATCTAGCGAGAACTTGCACTGAATTAGTTCTGTCTGTTATGGCCTCCATGAGTGACATTTTCTTCTCATATTCATCAAGCTCTTTCTGCAGCTACAGATAGGAAAACCGACTTATCAATCCCAATTTGTTATCCGCACAGAATGTGTAAAACAGGTAAATAAATAAGCTAGGAAACGGTATTTGAAGCAGCGACGGAACTTTAACTGACACAAAGCTTAAACGCAGCTCCATTACCTGTGTTTGTATGTTTTGCTCTGCCTGGTATCCTTCTTCTTCTATTGCTATTTGAGAATTTACATCAGATAGCATATCCTTGATAGCTTCTGAATCAGCTCCATAACCACCCTCAAAAACTTTGACATCTGTAATTACGAAACATATCCTCAAGCCATGATCTCTTAATAGACAACAAGAATAAACTGTAAGCATTGCCTACTCACTCTTTGTTATGCCAGTACTATCACCATTGCCGCCCACACTGGAAGTTACTTTCTGGAACTCCCTATTATCAAGCAAGCAACTTAGATTGTGTTGCAGCAGCAACTTAGAGGAAAAGGCATTGAATAGAAAATAACCTTATCTCCTTGTTCAGCTCTTCCATTTGGCTTATAAACTGATCTCTGTATCACAAAAACGAACAAGCAATAAGCAAACAAAATCTAAGTAGAACTAATTCAGATGTTAGAAAAAAAGAAATAACCTGAGTAATCCTTCCTTGTTCTATGTTCCACCAAACATCGAAGCAATCCAGGAAGAATCCAGAATTTCACAAAGAGAAAACAATCATCAACCATAACCACTAGTACTTCAATAAACAGTATCTAAGCAAATTTGCATACCTTAAGAGCTTCCACTTCATTTCCAACAGTAGAAATTTCATCATGAAGAAGAGCAATCCTTGCCTGGAAAAATGAATTCCAATCAAAACCTTGTAAATAAACCTCACGATAAGAAATATTCAGAACAAATACTCCTAATCATCCCACAAATTATGTGAATCAAGTAAAAATTGGAAACCTCGAGAGACTGAATCGTAGCATCGTTCAAAGACAATTCAACTTCGTAGCCATTGAGTTCCTCCTCTGCAACTTCTTTGATACGCTTTGCATCCTCAAGTTCTGCATTCGCTGATTCAACTACCGATTGTAGAATCTCGATCCGCTTCTTCAATCCAACAACTCTTTGCTCTGGACGAGAAAATCCACAACAATCAGAACCATATTTCTCTAAATAACAGAAACTATGAAGATCGATTCGCATACAATCAACGCCTTAACCCTAAATCGCACGAAAACTCCATATAAAACGCATATCAATTTTTTCCAAATTTCTGCGATTCGGACTCTTCACCATCGTCTTCTTCGCGAAATCTGCAGAACAAACAAACAAAAAAATCTGGAAAAGTTATGAAGATCTTACCTCCACGAGATCTTTCAGAAGTGAAGTCGCGGATCAGAGAGAGAAGACGCTTCTGCGTATCGATTCCCGCCATGGATCCTTCGTCTGTGTTTCGGAGCTCGACTGATAAAATATCGCACTTCCCCCCTTCGCTTTTGAAACGTTTTGCGTCTTTGAGAGAGATGCAAAATTAGTAGCAATATAGGCCCATATATTTGGAGCCCAATTCCATAAGCCCAATTATTATCGTTTTACTGCTGGTCTCAAACGGTTTGAGTTAAAGTTAATACAATCCACTATACACTTAGAAATTATAATCGTAGCTCACTTAATAGTTTATACTTAATACCAGAGCTTACACTCGATTAAGTTTTTTTTTTTTTTTTTTAGTAAATTATCTGAAAGTTAAGTCTAATTTTTATTGATAATTATAATATTTTTTTAACTTTTTGATCAAATAAAAATATTTGTCATATTTTAAATCTCTGATCAAGTAAGCATATAATATTTTTATTTGTTTTATCAAGTTAGATAATTTATAATATTTTTTTTCTTTAGATCAAGATAAAACAATACTAACATTTTTCCTTTTTAACAAGTTAAATTCTCGATTATATCTTCTTCTTTTTTTATCAAATTTTGATATTTGTTTTATCCGGTCTAATTATAAACCAACACATGATATATTGCACATCTTATTTCTTTTTAACAAGTTGATAAATTTAAGAGTATATGCATCAAAAAGCAGAGTATAGTGCTCAAAAAAATTGCATCAATAAACCAAGAATTATAGTATATTTGCATCAATAAACCGTTTTGCGCTTTTAAATCGAGTCTAATTCTTGGTTATCTAGCTAATTTACTCTAAATTTAAAAGGGTTTAAAAATCTAAAATGGAGATTTGTATAGTGTTTACATAAATAATGTGATGTATAGATAGTCGAGCTCTCTGTACTAACATGTTCACTTGTGTATCTAATGTCAGTAAAAAGAAACAAGACAGAAATGTAAAAAAGAGTTTGCTTTATCAAAAAAACAGGTTACTCTATCGGCTAAACACCATTTTGAGATGCACATCTCAAATTTTCTTATAATGTTTTGCATGTTTTCTTATAAAATACAACTTATACGTGATTAAGAACATTGCTAATACAAATCATAAAATTATAAACAATTAGTATTTTCTCCATTTATTTTAGAGAATTTTTGAAAAATATCATTTCTTAAATAGTATTTTTCAAAGGGAAATTATATGAAATATACTCCACAATTTCACTATTTAAACATGTATCATCTCCACAAATTTATTAAGTAGATAGCCTACCAAAAGACTATAATACCCCTTTAGTTATCTCTGATGTTTTCTGACACAATCTGTTTTCTGACACGACAGGTTGTGTCATAGGGTGTCATAACACATCCAATTAAAATAGAGAGAGAATGACACAATTATCAATATATATATATATTGTTTTATACGGTTCATTCGTACATAATTTTTTCAGATTCAACATACTATATTCTCATACATACTATATATTCTTCGATTCAACATACTATATATACGCATATACATATTCTCAAGCACAATATAACGTGCCATAAGTTAAAAAAAACATACCATTATATATTACTCAAAATGTCAATGACCAAATTTATGATATAATTTTAAGTTTCCTTTTTGATGGATATGGTATGTTATCCAATATCATTTTTCCAATATCATGTTATCGAAATATTTCCAATATTATGTTGTATGGTATATGGCATATAACATGTTATATTTATACTACATAAACATATAACATGTAATATCATCTCCATCATATTATACAATCTTTAAAACACATTACTATGTTTATTGGTAGGTCGCATAACATAACATATGATGAATACATTAATAACGTGCAGTGGCGAATCTAGAAAAAAATTTCATCAGGGGCAGATATAAAAACTACTAAATATTTTTTTATGTAAAAAGCGTTCAAACATCATAGACATACCTACAAATGTACTCTACGCTTTCTCATAGATTGAAACCTTTTCACCACTGTTTCATTTGTAACTGACTCAAACAACTCTTTTTCAATATAACATACCAAGCAATCACTCAAAAATCCATCTCCAATCCGGTTGCGTGTGGCCGTCTTCACTAGTTTCATTGCAGAAAAACATCTTTCGACACTTGCGGTGGCAACTGGTAGAGTTAGAACCAACTTTAAGAGCCTATATACCAAAGGATGTGCAAGATGCTTTTGCGTTTCTACCATCAAATGTGAAAGATCTCCAAGATTCTTCAAATTCCCAAATCGTGCATCACTTCTTACATTATCAATATAAATCCCAAGTTGATGCTCAAGAGATAAACGCTCCCCACCACTAAAATCATCCGGATAAAACTCAACCAGTCTCAAAAGCTTTGACTTGTCAAACTCACAAAATGAATTAACAGGACTTAAAGAAGCCATACAAATAAGCAGCTCGGTATTTACCTCGGTAAATCGATCATTAAACTCTTGAAGCTGCAAATCCAAAATGGTGTAGAAACAATTAACCTTATAATGATGCAGATTGGTTATACTTGTTTTTTTCCTTGGCTTCCTTGGATCCACAAAGTCTTCATCCATCATGAGCATATTAGCATTATGCTTTTGACAAAAAGAAGAAACTTTTTCCATAAGACAATCCCATCCATCTTCTCGAAGTCTTTGCAATTCCCGCTTAGTTGATTCAACAAGTGACATGGCATTCGAAATGTCTTGATCTTTTCTTTGCAAAGCCATTGACAAGTTCTCGGTTAGTCCCAGAATAACCAACATTAATTGCAAGTAGAACACAAAATCAAATGTGTGTAAATACTTGAGAAGACCATATGCTTGACATCTTTTGGAGTCATCAACTCCTTCATCTTGAACATACTCAAGAATTTTAATGACACAAGGAAACATCTCCACCAAACGCAACAATGTTTTATGATGAGAACCCCAACGAGTATTTCCAGGCCTGGGAAGAGATTTCTCTTGATTTAGTCCTGTTCCAGTGCTAATCTCACCACTACTAATCCCTTCTTCCACTGTCTTTCGGTTATGTTCAATAAGCATATCTTTTCGCTTGCAAGAAGTTATAACCACATTTAACATCGCAGAAATCATGTCGAAAAAATTACCAATATCAAAGTGTTTTTTCGCGACTGCCACCACAACCAACTGAAGCTGATGTGCAAAACAATGGACATAATATGCTGAACTATTTTCTCTGGCAACCAATGATTTGAGCCCATTAAACTCACCCTTCATATTACTTGCTCCATCATAACCTTGTCCTCTAACCTTTTTCAAGCTCAACCCATGTTTTGCAAACAAGTCATCAATAGCAGACTTTAGAGTTAAGGAAGACGTTTCTTTAACATGAATAACTCCGACAAATCTCTCTTTAACTGATCCACTTCTATCAACAAATCGAAAAACAACCGCCATTTGTTCTTTGTCAGAAACATCAGCAGACTCGTCAACCAACAAACTAAACACACCATGATCAATTTCTTCTATGATAGATTTCAATACTTCCTCTGCAAAAGAATGTATAATATCTTTTTGAATCTCTGAAGAAACCATCTGGTTATTTCCCGGAGCATTCTCCAAAATAACCTTACTTACAACATCATTTTGTTCTCCTGTGTATTTCACGAGCTCTAAAAAATTTCCTCGATTAGCTGACTCTTTGTTCTCATGATGACCACGGAAAGGTAGCCCTTGTCGTAACAAGTACCTAGAAGCATCAACTGAAGCATTTAACCGGATGCGGTATTCATTTTTCACCACATTATCCTGCTTATACAACGCATGCTCAATCGACTGCCCTTGATTCGTCAAATCATCACATCTCTTAACAGCAATATTATGAAAGCTGTTCATTCCACCCACGTGTTCAGATAAAGTCTCAGGCTTATTCCAACAAGAAAAACCTTCTGTCACAAACGCGTAATTTCCACCTTGCCTTGGTATATCATCTCTGAATAAGTAACAACATAAACAGAATGCTTTATTCTTCGATACACTATACTCTAGCCAATTGCCATATTTATCAAACCAAGCGGGATTGAATCGCCTATTTGCCTTTCCAATTTTCTTTTTCTCAAATGTATGTCCATATGGCTGACATGGGCCTCTAGCAAGGTACCTTCTTCTTACCTCGTCCCTTTGATTTGGATGATAATCTAATATTCTTTTTCTTTCAGCAGGATCCCATGGCAAATCATCCAAATTGTCCTCAGAATTTGAAGCTGATTTTCTTTTAAAATACCGCTCCATTGGTTTGTCTGCAAAACACATTAGTCAATGTAAAATCAAACATCGATAAAGCATTCTAAGTTCTAACAGACTAACCATTGACCATCCAAATAAGATATTATATACCAAACTCACAAACAAAAGCATAGTTCGTGATCGTGACTCGTGAGTCCTAAGTTACCAGTGGCGAAGAGTCACATACATTACTATCGATATTATATATATTAGCAATTTGCAAACAAGAATTTTTGTGTTATAAAAATTAAACTAAACATTGTGTAGACAAAATCACCGAAACAATTTTTTTTAAAATGGAAAGAAATAAAAGAAACAAAGAAGACACCACATGAGAGGAAGAAAACAAAACAAAAATCAAAATCAGAAAAACCAAATCAAAATCACGAAATTGAGAAGAAACTTACATTAATTCGAGAATTGTGGTTGATGAAAGTAAACCGAATCAGATTTTAACTACTAGAAGTCGACATAGGGAAGTAGAGAAGTCTGTGTTCTGCTTTAATGATTGCTTGATGAGAATCCCTAATTTTATTTAATTAGGAAAAGCAAACCTTCTAAAGCAAATAGAGGATTCTATTAATTTTTATATTGACAATATGTATATGGGCTTGTAAACAAAACAAAACAATCGAATGGGCTTTTGTGTTTATTGATTATTGACTCAGATTATTTTTTTCAAGTGTGCATCCAAATAATTAAGAGGGGCATAAACAAATCTATCAAGAGGGGCAATTTAAAATCACTTAGCAAATTACTCTAATTTTTTTTTTATGGTGGGCAACTGCCCCCCATGCTAACCATGTGCATTCGCCACTGATAACGTGACATACCATATTATGTATGGCATGTTATATATCATAATAGAACATATAGTATACCATATATTTGTATGGTATAACCATGTTATATGATATATAACATTCCATATGGAATATAACATGGTTATACCATACAAATATATGATATACTATATGTTTTATTACGTTGCATTATAACATTATATAGATTATTCGAGTAATATATGTTCGTTTTTAAAATTTTAAATTATAATATATGCAGAAAAAAATATAAACTTTTAATATATATAGATGATGATATAATTTTAATTTTAAATTAAAAATTAGATTAAACAAATATCAAAAGAGGGAAATTTAAATGAAAAAGAGAAATATTTGGTCAAGTCATTTCCATGACAGGACATGTCGTTTTTTAGTACGACGTGTCAGAAAAGTCAAAAAAATCTGAGTGGATCAAAATGATAATTTCGGAAAAAAATCATTTCTCTCAGTTCTGTCACTTAATTAAATTTGTTTTGGTCTAGCAGTTCTAGTTTTTTTTATCATGGTAGTTTAGTCAAATTAACCCTTTTTCAAAAATGTCACTATTTTGTGATCTTTTTAAAAACTGCATTAAAATTATATCACTTATTCAAAATATCTTTTAGGTTTGGATTAACTTAGTTTTTGAGGTTTAAAGTTTGTTAGGGATCAAAACTCGTTTAATACTGTTTAGAATTTTAAGGTTTAAGGTTTAAAACCCTTAATGAGTGGCATTTTTTATAATAACAATTCATGGTGGCAATTTTGAAAATAAACACTCCAAAAGTATTAACTTTTGAAATTATCCCTTTATTTTAAGTGTTATTCTATTAGAATTTCTATATACACCCGTACACGCCATATGCATACAAACATAAAATTGGAAATATGAATCCGGACACGAGATAAATAATGGTTTTCTAGTATCGTTTAATTGTATTTGCATTATTCTAATTGAAGTTGCGGTTTTGTTATAAACGTAAAATTTTATCCAAGTTAACATTTTTATATTTTTTACCGAAAACATGATATGTACATATTGATAGAATTATATGCTTATATATGTGGAAAAGATCCATTAACCATGTTGTATCCAAGAAGAAAATGTAAGCACTATAGATGAAACGTTGAGAGATGATGATGATCACAAGTAGTGATAATCACAAGTAGGCCAAGTTGAAAAGCAATTGGTGATAACTGACGAGCGTTTCGCCACTTATGGAAACCTGCATCTCTTATGATTTACAGGTTGTTGTTAGTGAATGGGTTTTCGAGTAAAGTGGGATTTGGTTTTCGTACAATCAAGACATGATATGACATGACATATTAGGGATATAAGCACCCACTCGGCCACTCACACTCGCAACTTCCTCTTCCTTTCTCTTTTTCTTCTAAAATTACTGTTGCCTTAATTTTCTTGTATGATGGATTATAAGCCTAAATTATATATAGACTAATTAATTCAATAGAATTTTACCGAATCTGTCATTATTTCCAAATTTTTTTAAAAAATCTGCCATTATTTTGAAATTTTTTTTTAATTGCCACATATTATCATACAATTTAGCTCATTCTTTTCTTTCACATGTTTTCTTTTTCTCTTTCTCTCTCTTTCTTGAAAAATGGATCTTTCTCCTTATTTTTTTCTTTATTTTCTTCTCTCTTTTTCTGAAAATGGTAGGTGGTGGTGGATGTTGATGAAAAAAGATGGTGACAGTGGTCGATAGTGGACGAAAACTATGAACGACAGACAAAAACAGAAACGGTGACAATGACTATGGACGAAAACGAGAACTGTAACCGGTAGACGAAAACAGAGATGGTAACGGAAACAGTGGTCGAAGAAAACAGAGACAGAGACGGTAGTCGACGGTGGACGAAAATGGAGACGGAGACTGTGAACGACGAACGAAAAAAGAGACAGCGACAATGACTATGGACGAAAATGAAGACTATGAACGTAGACGAAAACAGAGACGGTGGTCGACGCGGTAGACATAGCTGGAGATGGTGGACGAGATGGTGGTTGTGTAAAGACATAGCCGGAGACGGTAGACGAGTGGTGGTGGTGGTGGACAGAAATGTACACTAATGTCATGATGGTATAAATATGGATAGGAAGGACATAATAGTCATTTTTATCTAGGATGAATTGTAAAATTTGGCAATTGAGAAAAGAAATTTTGGAAAAATGGCAATAATTCAAATATCATATTAGAAAAAAAAAACTCCAAAAAAATACTTTTGTATCCATTGCTCGTATCAATTATTAGTTGTGAGTAGTTTTTTTCTTGCCAACAATATAGCTTTCGTTTATTCAAACGAGAAAAACTAAAATTAATTAGAAACAAAAAATCTTATTAGCATCTGATTAATTAAATTATACTCGACAATACGTTCATAAGAGAAAGAAGTCAATTTTTGTTTTTATATATACTAAATAACTATATGTGGTGTATACCTATGAAGCACATATACTTTGTTTTGGTGCCGTCTCCCGTACCGGAAACGTCCCAGAGACGGGTACGGCTTGGAGACACCATCGAAACGTCTCCGAGATGTCTTTAACATGTTAGGGACGTCGACAATTAACAAGGACAAAACTTTTCGAATTTAGAAACGTTTCTCAAACGTATTATGTTAAAAATAGTGTTTCCGTTGTTTTTTATATATATTAATTATTATTTTTAGGAAAAAATGAAAATAAAATGTATAACGTAAAAAAATAATTATGAAATAGGGTTTCAAATTTATTATACATCTCATATATAATCGACATTCGTTTTTTCAAACAGTCTCGATTCTTGACTCTTTACAAGTCAACAAGGTTTGTTTCTTCAAATTACGTTACTCCGATCACCGTATGTTTTTCTATCTCTAATACATATTTCTCTTGTAATCTAAACTTTATTGTTAACGTCAAAATAACTCTAATTCTTATTTTGATTGAGTGTTATTTTATACTGAGATTTATGATGTAATTTTTTTATATGTATTCATAGGTATTATATATATCTATTGACGTATCCCTACCGTACTCGTATTTATAAATTTTTAGTATTTCCGTTTTCCGTCTTGGTGTCCGTTCCCGTTTCTTGTCTCTGTACCGGTCTTAGTGCAACCTAAGTGTACACGCACATGATTGTTTTTGTAAACATATTTCTTGCCATTCTCATTCTATGGAATTTATTTCCATTTCAGTTATCCTAGAAGAATCACTTGCTGAAGCCATTATACCAAGTATTAAAGTTTTTGAGTGCATTACTAAAACTGTTGCTCCTAGAATATGCATAGCATCGACTAACACATCGTTGGTTAGAAATGTCTATGGATATATAACCGATTCCTAACATTGGATTTTTGGAGACGGTATATGATTCATCTAAATAGGAAGAAGATTGTGATATCATGGATCTAACGACCCCATCCGGGAAAAGACTCATTCGTGATAAACCAGAGAAACCATCCATTAAAGTCGTGGAGATGCGTCTGTTTCTAGACCTGGTGGACGAGGAAACATAGGACGTGAGAACCATGGTGGATGTGGCTAGATGTCTCTGTTTGCTCTTTAAAGAAAGCGAAGCGGAAGATTCGTTTGTTTCTAATATCTATTACATTTTATGTAATCTAAGCTTTTAATCTTTCTGTAATATCTTTCAACATTATATGCCTTCGGTCGTACCTTATAACCGTTTCTATTAGTAAAAAATATATATTTATATATATAAACAAAAATCTCTTTTTTTAACATCTGGATTTATTATTATTCAATTACAAATTATGAGAACTGTTACATCGACGATTCTACAACGAATAAGTCTTCCGTCTTGATCCACGCCAAACGATTATATCTTGCTCCACGCTGAAAATTTCATGTAAACTTGTCTCCATTAACCAGCATCAATATCAATAAATCGCATCTTCTGGGGTTCAAACCCTAAATCTTCTGGTGTAGAACGAATCATTAACAAAAAATCTCTTTTTAAAACATAATTTTTGAATGACTTGATTTTGTTTAGTTTACAGAAGATTTTACTTTTTTCTTTGTTAAATCAACAAACGAGACATTTTTAATATGATTTATGTCTCTGTAAACTTGATTTGCTTTCAACAAATAATACATTTTTTTTCTTTTTTTTTTTGACAACTAATAAAACTTTTTGTTAAAAAATCTCTCATGATTGGTTATCCAATGTGGAGATGAGTTGTTTACCATAGAAAATTCAATATATCTTGAGTAAGCTGCATGAGCTAAACAATCTGCCTGCACAGGTTAAATTCAATACATTTACTTCATCTGATAACTAGACTTTTCACGTAACCCTTTTTGGATACCAATGAACATTGCTTTTTAACCCGTTAATTTTAGTTTACCATGATATACATGAACATGAGAAAAAATCGTAAGCTGTATAGATAAAATAATAAATTTACTTTTTTATGGGTATACTGTAAAAATTAAAATAGTAGTTATTAGAAAGAAAAAAGAATATGTGTTATGTGAGAAAATTATACTCTCAGAAAAGTTACGTAATAACACAAAATGGCGAATGAGTTCGTCCTAGTTTTCCCTCATACACAAAGTTTGAGGCAGCCGCATTCTTTGAAGATGAAGACCAGCCACCGGCGATTCAGCTCCGACTGCTCCTCCTTGTAAGCAGTTTTGTTTCCTCTGTTCTCGAGTCCAAGCTCGATAGATCCGTTCTCATCCTCTGCCAGTCGTCATCAGTGAGAAATTTTTGGGCACTCTCTGCCTTAGTAATCTGTTCAACCTTTCGTCAATCTCCATGGATTCCGGCGAGAATGTTGCAAATTGTTCCTTCACCGTCCGTCGAGGAAACAAAACCTTGTAGTTTGTATGCCCAAACCTTGGTACCTTTTGTCATTTTTTTAACTAATTTGAGTTTGAGATATGGTATTTCAAATGTTTTGTATTGTTTTTGCTTCAAATATTTTTCATTTTATAGGTTATTTTTTGTAGTTAGAGAAAAAAATGCAGTTTTAAGTACAATTGAATCTAAAAGAACTTGTACTCGAACCTGTATCCGAATTTTTTGGGTATTTATGGATACAATTAATTATGACCCAATCCGAACTTGTATCCGTAAGAACCGAATATGTACATAATCCGAAACTTTACAGATATCTGTATGGGTTTAAAATTTTTACATCCGATAGATTTTGTATTCGATGGGACCCGACCTAAATCAAATCCGAATACCTGTATGTCGAGGTTTTTGAAAATAAAGTGTTGCATAAAAAAAATTACGTACACAACAATTCCTTTTTTTTTTGTAACAGTCGGCAAAAAAGTGACGTTTTCTTTTATTGGATAAAAATGCATCAAAATAAAACAAAATGAAACAAGTGAAACATTAAAGAAAAAGTGTACTTAAGAAACAATGATACCCCACCGCTTTTATCCTTGGTGTACCACTAAGTTTTGTATGCAACAAATCATTACACTTTGGCAAAATTCATAAAACACTATTTTTGTTTTTTCACTTCATTTGTTTAATAGTCTAATTTATTTTAGTTCTTGTAAAACATCTACAATTTTTAATCTAAATTTTAATATTTATACCGTTTTATAATTTGTGATAATGATTACAAAAATAATTTAGAATATAGGAATACCAAAACTTATTAAACATGGTAAAACTATGAGCAAAAAACAAAAAACCAGATAAAGTAGTCGAACAAACTAGGCAAACGCCTTAGCAACATGAAGATCTCCGACAAAAAAAACACCAGTTCCAAACACATAAACTCATATATTTGCATTGTTAGCGGAGTTCTATGGAACTCGTGTCTTTGTTGTCGTTGTCACGAATAATCTCCGCTCATGACCAATCTTTCAACATCTACAATTTAATAAAGAATAACTAAATTGTCATTTACTACAAATACACATCTTGCTAAACCAAAATCGAGATTTTGAAGTTTCTCTTGGAGATGCTTTAAAATTAATGTTTATAGCTAAGTCTTTTAACATGTTGTCCAAAATAATTAACTATACACATATTTTAAAACCAAACATATATATTAGTTAGAGAAATTTCAAAAAATACAACTTTTCAAATGTCACTTTACAAAAACACCATATTTTTGAAAGTTTTACAAAAATACTACTTTTAAAATAAAAAAAAATTTATATTATTTATGTTTGGGTTAACTATGTTTTATTAGGGTTTAGTTATGAGGGTTTAGGGGGGTTTAGGGGTCAAAACATTTTTAGTGTTTATAATTTTAAGAAATAAGGTTTAAAAATCTATAATTAGTGACATTTTTACAAATGAACACTCCTAAATGGCATTTTTGCAAATGTGCACATAAAAAATGATATTTTTGTAATTTTCTTTATTAGTTAATAGTTTTAATTTAGTAGTTGGCGTATTTTTTTCAATACGAGTGTAAATATCATCCATTTAAGAACGAAAGAGATTGGTTTTAGAAAAGATCGTAACCATCTAAAATTATGTCCTTTTCACAAACAAAACAAAAATTAAAACATAGTAGTCGATTTCTAGAAATTTTTTGTTCCCTTCTTACTACTACTGAGTTTCCAATATGTCGGTCAATCTTCTTGAATATAACATTTGCTAAGGATGGTTTACTGATTATAGAGATAAGTACTATTACCGCTTTTGTGGGAAAATACTTTTTGTGATATTTACGGAAAACACGGTTTTACAGGTTTAGAAATAAAATGCGGTTTTACAGATTTGACAGAAAAACGTGATTTTACAGTTTTGGTAAAATATT
This sequence comes from Arabis hirsuta, assembly GCA_964056655.1. Taxonomy (NCBI): domain Eukaryota; kingdom Viridiplantae; phylum Streptophyta; class Magnoliopsida; order Brassicales; family Brassicaceae; genus Arabis; species Arabis hirsuta. The sequence continues at coordinate 23,306,449 of OZ053310.1, forward strand.
GCGGTTTTATAGTTTTGGCAAAAAAATGCTAATTGGTGGTATTGTCTGAAAACACGTTTTTATGGTCTTGGTGGAAAATCAAATTCTTACGCTTTTAGCAAAAAAAAAAAATTTAGTAGTTTTCCTGGAAAGTATATTTTTATAGTTTTTGGTGGATAAAAATATAATTGATTAATAACAAAGTTTATACTTTTCAAAAATTTAAATTCACGTATTATATTTTGAATTTAGTTTAATTTTTTAAATACTAATAGCCATTAGTTTAGTTTATTTTGTTTTACTAAAAAATATTTTATTTTATTTCTTAAATTATTTTTTGTCTAAATTTAATTGATAGATAAATGTTTTATTTTTTTATTTTGGTATAAACTTTAACAGTTGCTAAAAAATCTATATTTTTTAATTTTATTTATTAAATTACTTTTTGTCTAAATTTAATTGATAGCTAAATGTTTTTTATTTTGGTTTCGTGCGACTGATTGTTATAAACTTTAACAGTTGCTAAAAAATCTAGCGACTTATAACTATTAGCGCTGCGATTGGTCGGTGATCGGTGCAACACACAACAAACAACATTGATCACCATCGCTGTTTGCAGACAACTGCCAAACGAACGTAAAATCGGTGCAACACCAAACAAAAAACATTGATTACCAACGCTGTTTGTAGACAACTGCCAAACGAACATTAACTTAAACATGGCTATGTGTACAAGATACACGATGGAGGAGAACCAAGATGATTATATATATCTTGCTAGATTGCGTTACTGAGTCCGTATTGAAATAAAGAGTGATCCTAAGTCTCATTATAGGCAGTGTCGGTTTAGGAGGAGGGACACGTTGTGCAACAGTCCGAAGTCTAATCCTATATTCCAATAATTAAAGGCCCAAAAAAAATGATTAAAATTTATTTAAAATTAGGTGATTGTCCCGCACCGTGGGCGAATATAAAATATTTTAGAACATAAGTTAATTTTGTATTTATACAACATAATTTATCATTTATAAAAAAATATGTATGATCGTTATTTCTAAATTTCTATATATGTCATCTTTTTCTTTTCTTTCTTTTTTATCGTTTTTGTATTATTTATCTTATCCTAGCTTTTCCTTCTTTATTTTCGTCTCGTCATTATTTTCGTCTTCATGTTCATGTTCACTTCTGTCTTCTTCTTCATATTCTTCAATTTGTTTATAGTTATTACTTGCATTCGCTATATTTTTTTATCTTCGGTTGTTTCGTTCTTCTCTGATTTTTGTTTTTGGTTTTGTCTTCGTCTTTTTTTCCTTTTCTCCCAATTCTTTTTATTTTTCCTCTTATTTTTTTACTTCTCTCAATTTTATTTTCATTTTGATTTGCTTCTACTTCTTCTAATTTTATTTGTTGCACATTTTTCTTATTCTTCTAGATTTCTTTTTTTCCTCGGATTTTCATCATTATTCTACATGATCTTTGCATTGTTTGACTTTTCTGATTATTTAGTCTTTGTTTTCATGGTATCCTTTTTTCTTTTATTAATCTTCTGATTTTTCTTCTTCCTTGTCTTTTTGTTTTTTCTTCATTGTTTTCGTCGTCTTCTCCTTTTTCTTCTCTGACAAATTTTAATTTATTGCGTGAATAGCATGAGAAATAGTGCTCTAATATAACAGCCTAAAAACAAATAGAAGGATTAGAGATCTATCATAGTAATTAAAAACATGTTTAAGTTTAAAAACATGTCATAATTATTTTTTACTTTGGATGTGTTAGAAAGTACAGCGATTATGCGTTCACGCACATATATAGCTTTTATCAATGTTTCAATGATCTCACTAAAGATGTCAAAATGGATAAAAATTAATGAATTAATCCAAACCAATCCAAACCATGGATCTTAATGAGTTGGAAATTTGGATATCAATGGATTAATGGGTTAAATGGATTATGAGTTTATTGAGTTGGGTTGAAATAGTTTTGATTAAAATGGATTAATGGGTTATCCATAACCAAACCAAAATAAATTCAATAATCTGATTTTAAATGTGTAAACCGAATGAAACCAGATTTAAGTAAGCCAATTTCAATAAACCCCCAAACCAAAACCTAATTCTCCACAATCTCTCCATCGTCTCTCCAAATCTCACTCTGATAGTCAATCTCTCTCCATTGGCTAGAGAAATCAGCGAGTCCGTCGACGCCGTTCACGGCGAGTCCGCCGACGTCGTTCATTACAATTCTTCTAGAGCATTCATGATCACCGGTTAGTACTCAATTTTCCTCTCGCTGTTGTCTTAAATTTGTTCGAGACATGAAAATTTGTTTTCTCTTGGTGTGTAGAATTGTTTATGTTCGTTGTTTCAGATTTTATAGATTTAGGGTATATTGTTGTGTGAATTCATAGACTTTTATGGGCTTCTCTAAATGAGAATTTTTTTTTTATTCTTAAGATTTTTGATTCTGGATGCAGATATCTCCTCTCTTCTCGGGTTTTAGGCAAGACGACGGCTTTGAAGATTGAAGTTTTCAGACCGTGTGCGTGTCCATGCTCCTTGTTTCAATCCCTTTTCCGAGCAACCATATTTTGGATTTAAGCTAAAGAATTCATTCTCCATGTGAGTTTATTCTTCGATAGTCTTAGACTTTTAGGACTTTGGTTCTCTTTAGTTTATATAAAGATCTTAATGAGTTGGTTTTTTGCATGGGATATTTAAATAATCTAGTTTGGATTAGATAGTTATAAGCTGCACTCTGAGTTTGCAATATTACGTCCTTCATTTCCTTGTTCACTGGTCTTTCTTTTGTTACTTGCTGCAAATCATATCTATGTTCTATGGGCTTTTGTCTTTTGATGGGTCAAGATAATCACTAAACCGAAAAACAGAGGATCTTGATTCAAAAATTTTGTTTATCAAGAAACTAAATCAGGTTAAACACATTTTGTTTTAACGACAGATTATTTCATGATGGTGATGGTCATGGTGATGATGATGTGATGATGGTGATGGTGATGTGATGATGATGTGATGATGGTGATGATGATTTTTCATTATAATTAGTTTTGCTAATTATTTAATTAAAACAAAATTATCTCATGGATTAAATTCATATAACCATTAATTCATTAAGCTTAATGAGTTGGATCAATCCATTACCAATTAACTTAATGAATTGGATCAATCCATTACCCATTAGTTTAATGAATTGGATCAATCCATCATCCATTAGCATTCAAGTCATTTGGATATAGATTGGTTTGGTTTGGTTTAACCATTTTGACACCCCTAGATCCCACGAATGATTGTATACCTTCTAAAAACATGTTTAAGTTTATATTTGGTAGACACCAAACATTGCTTCCTAAGTCTCTCGTAATAAAGTAGTAAATCATGTAATAAAAAACACTTATGATTACTACTTTATATTTGGTATCCAATCATGCATTTGTGTTTAGAAATTGACTAAAATTTATTTATGCCAATTTTTCTTAAAAACATATCATTTTTTCTTAACATGTATGGTTTTTTATTGTGAAACAAAAAAAATTAAATAAGCATTATTGAAAATTACACGTTTCAATCAATATTAAGAGGATACTTTAATTTCTTTTAAATTTAAATATTTTAAATATATGCCTTATTCGGTTTAATTTATGTTAATATATATGCAAGAGATCTATGGTGTCAAATATAAACATAGAATAGTTAGAGATTATTTTGTAAAAGATTTTGGAGAAATATTGAGAAATGCTACTTTTAAAGTCCCACTTTTCAAAAATATCATATTTAAATTTTTTTTGCAAAAATGCCACTTTTTAAAAATTATTTATTCATTATATTATTTATATTTGGGTTAAATATATTGTATTAAGGTTTAGTTTTGAGGGTTTAAAGTTTGTTAGGGGTAAAACATTTTTTAGGGTTTAAAATTTTAAGATTTAGACTTTAAAATTCATAATTAGTGATATTTTTGCAAATGGACAACCCATTGTAGCATTTTTGCAAAGTAGCACACCAAAAGGTGACATTTTTCCAATTGTCCCAGGGCTTTTTATGTTTTAATTTGTATTAAATTACTCAGTTACCTTACTTTTCAGATTATTGTATACTTTTCAACTATATTAAATATTTAAGTAAATAATTACGTAATATAATAATATTTTAAATAAAATGGCTTATATTCAGATTTTGGTATAGTTATCTTTTATCAATAAAGAAAAACTATTAAATATTTAATTAAATAAAAAGATAAATTTATTTGGTATACCAACAATAATTTTAGTGGTTGAAAATTAAGTACTAAATTTAATATATTGCAATGGAGGTTAAACTGTTTAAAAAAAGAGAGCAGAATAATAGTTTTTAAATAACAAAAAAGTCGGAACAGCGGTTAACTTAAACTAACAAATTTTCGAAATATAAATTATAATTTCAGAAATTTATTATTTTAATTTTAGTCTTGATAAAATTTGTGTTAAAAATTTGAGTATATATTAAAGCCATTTCATCTTTTTCTTAAAGACATGTCATAGTTTTTTTTGGGAAAAGCCAATAAGATTAAAACACATAAGATATTTCAATAATTTCAGAAATTAAAACTATGACATGGTGTCCTTGTTTTATATAATAATATTCAGTGGAAAAAAAAATTATTTCAATAATTGCATTTCAATAGTAAGGGGATTAGCTAAAAAATTAACTAAAATAAAAATAAGAAGAAAAAAATGAGAAAAAGTGTTTATTTTGTTTACCACCGTTATGATCTACAGCTAATGCATGGTCGTGCTAACTTTGAAGAAAAAAATTCAATTGCCTTGGACCCCATTTCAGCAAGTAAATGTTAGGGCTTCAATTTCTAGAATTTCAGCAAGTAAAAAAAACTCCATTTCATCTCTGTTTGGGCTAATATATTTGTAGAAAGTTACATAAATTAATTTTTTTTTTTGTAGTTTTTGATATGTTTATCATACATATTACTTAAAGTCCGAATTTGTTTTTATTGCTTTACTTATTGTTTTCTTTTTATTCAAGTTATTTATAGCATACTGTGTTTAACCCATTTAAATTTATTATTACTAGATAATTTTCTAATTTTACACTTACCTTTAATATTTTCAAATTCACAAAAATGATGTGAATATATACACATAATCTTATAAATATTTTTTTAATAAGAAGTATTTAGTCTCTGATTTTGAAATAATAAACAACTTATTCAAAACAGTATGAATATAATTGATCTGCAATATTTAATACTACATTTATATTATAATAGTTGATGTTTAAAATTTTTACACATAAATTAAAAAAAAATTATTTACTTTTTAAAAATCAAAATAATTTATCTTATAACTAAATACAATTCAATCGATAGTAGAACAAACGGCATAATACAAGAGTAGTCATATCAAATAAAATATTTATTTAATTTTATAATAAAAACTGAAAATAATCTAATTTGAAACAAACAAAAATAAATTTAAATGATACAGAGGGAATAATAATTTATAAAAAAAAATCTATATAATATATCTCTTAAATTTACATTAAATCGCATAATCCAATATCTCGCCTTAGGCCCTGAGAAAGCTAGGCACGACATTGAGCTAATGTCCTATTTTTTTTCCTCTATATTGTTGTAAGTTTTGTCATTGTCAGTCTATTCATTTATCTTCTTCAGATGTTTTCCTCTTTTTTAACTAAAAACAAAATTGATACATACGAATTTGAAAGTGATATTGAACCCTATATTTCTGAAAACATCGAAATATAATGTGCCAAAAAATAGAAAAACGAACAAAAGTTATAAAAGAGAGTTAATTGATTTATCATGTACTCCACTAAAAGCTGCTTAAAGAATTTTCGTAGAAAATCTAAATCGTAATTTACACCGTTCTTGTATGTAAATATACACAACCTACAGCATTTTTTATTTATTTTTTAAACACAACCTACGGCTTCTATTTTCTAAAGTGAACAAAACGCTAGTATAATCATTGGAAAATGAAGAAGAAAGAGTAATGTTGTTGCATTCCAATATCAAATTAAATACTTTTTCAAAAAAAAAAATTTAAATAGAAGTCAACGTTTACATAGTTTAAGCGAGTTAATAAAACGTCACCACATACGTAAAAACCCTAGAGATCACCAACGAGACGGTATCATCTGCCAACAACATAATGAGCTTTTTCAAAAAAAAAAACATAATGAGTAATTAGTGCGTTACATTATACGTGTTAATTCAGAAATATGCGTATCAATTATTTGCGTTAAGTTTTGATGGAGATAGAATAGCATCTCACACACATTAATTTAAAAGAAATCAGGTTTATAAAAATAATATTGTAAGACTTATATAATAGTATTAGAAAGCTATAATGTTAGTTGTTTCCTAACAGTATTATTCATTGTACTTTTAATATTTAATGTATGATCGCGATAAAAACCATTTTATAATAAGATATAAAAAACTTTACAGCCACACCTACTAAGAGCTCTTAATCTAAAATGTCCCATGAAGTAAGAATAAAAATGACTAATGCAAGTAAGATCACTTGACAGACCTTAAAACAAAAAAATATAGATATATATATATTTTTGAAACTTTACCTTAAAAACTATTTGACGTTGTAGCTCGGAAGAAAGTTTCACAAAATCATGCTCGACACGTTCTTTTTTTCTGGCTAAACAATGCTCGACATAGTTCATATCCAAGTTATTAAGTTCAACTACAATATGAACTTATACAATTTATTTAATTTAATAATTATTTATTTTTATTATTTATGTTATGATAAAAACAAAGTTTTTGTAGATATAAAATAATATTTGATTTGAAATAAAATAATATTTGATTTGCATGAAAATATTGAGTTACCATTTAAAATTATTTGTTTAAAGCTTTGTTATTTACATATATATGGCCATTAGATAAATCATGTTATTTACATATCTAAATAACCGATTACGAATTTGATGATAAAAATAATTTCAATTATTTTTTAATTTATCTTTATATTATGGTTTATCAATCATAGATGGTTTCCATATGTCTTCACAATGTCTATTTATTATTCTCTTATACTTCGCACTTCACCATGTTTTAGTATTGTGGCATATGGAAGATACTGAACAACATCTTGTTTGCTTATTGTTTACAGTCTTTTCATTCGCGGAATGGAAAAACTTATCTCTTCATCAGTAAGGTGTAAGTTTTATTCTTCAAGTTTGATTTAGGTTTTTCCTAACCAGAGTTGAAGAAACTCGTAAATCTTATCGAATTTTTTTTTCAATGGATATAAATAGTTTTATGCATTTTTTGTTCAGTTATCTTAGTCTCGTAAGCTTATGTATATTTTGGTTTTTGTTCATCGTAAAATAATTATTTCTTAAATGTTGGTCTTCCTAACGTATGATTGAATGTAAGATTTGGTTTTTATTGAACTACAAACTTTTTAATATGAAAAATCCTTTCATATTTTATAGAATATATAACTTTTAAAAATAATATAGAAAATATTTGTTTTTTCTTAAAATTTTATTACGATAGTTGATATTTACTAATTGTTGTTGAATTGAGTTATTGGTTTATTGGTTATTGAATTAGTTTTGAGTTGATTTCCACTGATTATTGATTGTTGATGTGAATTGATTGGATGTTGATGATTAATATTTATGGGAATATTATTTCGGGTCCAATGTTTAATTTAAAAAAAAAAAGGTGTCGGGTTGTTTCAGTTTGGTATCAGAACCCTTATGGTTCTAGGGCAGGTGCACTTGATTGATTGATTATGTGAGTTAGTCGATTGATTGTTGTGTGGGTTTAGAATCCTAGATCATATTCTCCGAGCCTTCAATAAGATTCTACAGTATGTGTTTTTTGACCTTTCTGGCTTTTAGTATGCTTAGTTTCTACTGTTGGTAGTGCAGTGTGAGATGGCGAGAGGTACTAGAGGTAGAAGTCATGCCAGTCGTGGTGGCCGTGGTGGTCACGGAGGGGGCGGGCGCGGGCAGGCGCAGTTGAGTGAGTCTGTTGCCCGTGAGTGTGGCCCGGGATTCTGCGCAAGAGCAGGTGGCGGCCTCGCAGATGCATCAGGTGGGATCCCTGAGTGTGGCTACTGCAAGTAATAGTTTGAGGACTCGTGGGACAGGTGTTGGTTCCGGTGTAACGGACCCAGGAGCTGGTGCTGCCGTAGGTGTAGCTCAAGATCGAGATGTCGTCTGGTGAGTCTGCTACAGTTGATCTTGGAGCGGTTACCGGGAGGGGTGCCGGCTCAGGGTCAGGCTCCGGTGGTGCAGCCAGGAATGGCAGGTGTGGCTGGAGTGCAGCAGCGGGCTGTGGTTGCTGAGGAGTTTCCATCCTACCTTAGGATAAAGGAGCAGATGCAAAGGATTGGTACTGGTTTTTCTTGGGAGGTGTCAAGCATGAGGAGGTCGACGAGTGGCGGCAGAGATTGGAGCGTAATTTCCGAGTAGGTGCCCAGAGGGATCTCGGGTGGACCTGGCGGTACATTACATGGATGGAGTTAACTCAATGTAATCGGTCGGTCCAGGAGTTCGGTCAACTTTTGGTGCATGATGGTAGAGATATGGAGGGTGAGCAAGCCTAGTGAAGAGGTTCTTGAGAGGACTTCGAGCTGATTTGAGGACTTGATGTAGAGGGAGCAAGTTCGCCACGAGGGAGGAGCTGGTTCAGACTGCTGCAGCGATAGAGGAGGAATTAAGGGAGCAGGCTGTGGTGGTCAGTTTGCCTGCTCAGCATCAGAGGAGGTCGCAGCAGCAAGTGGATCCGAGCAAGGGCAACAAGCCTGCGCAAGGACAGAAGAGGAAGTGGAAGAGCACTTTTGGGTCGAGTCATAGTGGACAGGGTGGTTCGGGATACTTCGGGTGTGGGAGCATGGATCACAGGATGGCAAGTTGTCCGAAGAGAAATGAGAAGAGGAGTGCTCGGGTATGCTTTCACTGCAGAGAGTCGGGGCATATCAAGCCCTAGTGTCCCACGTTGCAGTAGACGGTAGTGGCAGTAGTGCAGCCGGTGGCGCAGATTGTAGCAGCCCCGCAGGTGTTCACTTCGGTGGAGGCGGGAAGCTCCAGCGCCAGGCCAATCATAGCTAAATTTCAGGACTTAACTTTGTAAATTCTGGTGTTTGAATTTTTGTTTGTTTTGGAATTTGTGAGTCTGTGATAGAATGTTACGGTTCTTAGGTACATGGAATTTGTACAGGGACCTTAGTAGTGGGCGGGTGTGAGTCCCATATTTTGTTTGATTCTGGAACGATAAATTGCTTCATTACTCCGGAGTGCGCAGAGAGCAGCGGTCCGGAGCGATTCCGGAGAGCAGCCGTGAGTAGTTAGAGTTGCTAGAGGGAAGTCTTTGGCTACTTTCAGGCGGGTTCGGGGTGTGGATGTTCTGGTGGCGGGAGAGTTGATGCCACCAGATCTGATTATTAGTCCAGTGGAGTTGTATGATATCATTCTAGGTATAGATTAGCTGGATCGGTACAGCTGGATTTTCATCAGGGACGAGTCGTGTTTAAGCGAGAGGTAGGGAGGTTGGCGTATCAAGGAGTGAGACCGACTTCCAGGAGTCTTCTGATTTCAGCGATTCAGGCCGAGTAGTTGATTGAGAGGGGTTGCGAGGCATATTTGGCGACGATAGTGATGCCAGAGACTATTGGGGATATTAGAGTTGTTCAAGACTTCCAAGATGTTTTTTGGTCATTGCAGAAGTTACCGCCGTCTCGGTCTGATCATTTCACAATCGAATTGGAACCCGGGATGACTCTGATATCCAAGGCACCTTACCGTATGGTCCAGCAGAGATGGCAGAGCTGAAGAAGTAGCTGAATAATCTTTTGGGTAAGGGTTTCATCTGGCCTAGTAGTTCACCGTGGGGAGCGCCGGTGTTGTTTGTGAAGAAGAAGGATGGTAGTTTTCGACTATGTATTAATTACCGGGGGCTTAACCGAGTCACTGTAAAGAACATGTATCCGTTGCCACAGATTGATGAGTTATTGGATCAGTTGTGAGGGGCTACTTGGTTCTCCAAGATTGACTTGGCGTCGGGATACCATCAGATTACGATTGATGAAACAGATATCAGGAAGACTGCTTTCAAGACGAGGTATGGGCATTATGAGTTCGTGGTGATGCCTTTCGGGTTGACGAATGCGCCAGCAGCATTCATGCGGTTGATGAACGGGGTGTTCCAGAAGTATTTGGATGTGTTTGTGATCATCTTCATCGATGATATATTGGTGTATTCGAGGAGTCCTGCGGTGCATGAAGTTCATTTGAGGAAGGTTCTTGAAAAGTTGTTGGAGCAGAAGTTGTATGCTAAGTTAGGCAAGTGTAGTTTTTGGCAGCGAGAAATAGGTTTTCTCGGTCACGTGGTTTTGGCAGATGGTGTTTCTGTGGATCCGACGAAGATATAGGCTAGCAGAGGGTGGCCTAGACCGAGGAATGCCATGGAGATCATGAGTTTTCTTGGATTGGCAAGTTAATAAGGAGGTTCGTCAAGGGTTCAGCGAGTATGGCAAAGTTGACTGGGAAGGATGTGCCTTTCGAGTGGTCTTCAGCTTGCGAGGAGAGTTTTGCGAGGTTGAAGTAGAAGTTGACTAGCACACTAGTGTTGGACTTCTCGGATCCGGGCAAGCATTACGTGGTGTATACGGATGTTTTAATAGTTGGTCTAGGTTGTGTACTGATGCAGCAGGGGAAGGTAATTGCGTATGCTTCAAGGCAGTTGAGGAAGCACGAGTGCAACTATCCTACTCATGATTTGGAGTTGGCTGCGGTGATCTTCGCCTTAAAGATTTGGAGATCTTATCTTTGTGGTGGAAAGGTTCAGGTGTTCACAGACCATAAGATCCTAAAGTATTTTTTATGCAGCCAGAGCTGAACCAGAGGTAGAGACGTTAGATGGAGTTGGTAGCGGATTATGATCTGGGTATTGGTTACCATCCTAGTAAGGCTAATCTGGTTGCAGATACGTTGAGTCGGAAGCGGGTTGCTTCGGCTCAGGAGCAGGATATAGAGGCATTGGTGAGCGAGATTAGCACGTTGAGGTTGTATGTTATCTCACAGAAGCCGTTGGGATTTGAGGCGGCTAATCGGGCGGATTTGCTGAGCAGGGTGCGAGCAGCTCAGGAGAAGGATCAAGTTTTTGTTGATGCTTCTAAGGTGGTTTGTTCTGAGTATCTGGTCTCGGCGAGCGAGATGATACTTGTGAACGGAGTGAGAGGATCTGCGACAAGAGATTCTGAGAGAGGCTCATTCGAGCATGTTGTCGATTCATCTGGGAGCGACTAAAATATATGGGATATGAAACGGTATTATCACTGGGTCGGGATAAAGAAGGATATCGTTAACTAAGTTGCAGCGTGCAATGTGTTCTATAGGGGTCCGATTTCTCCCCTATGAGATCGATATAACGATGAGATCAACTTTGCAGCGTTTTGACGAAATCGGATCGAGTCTGCAAAGGCCCAGTCTGAATCTAGGCCCAAAATGACATTAAACCCATTAACAAAATAGGCTTAATAGATTAATGGGCCTAATTTTAATATATTGCTTAATGGGCCATGACCATTTATTAGCTGACCCATTTTGCTTAGAAGTACTATATATAGTTCATTGTATTCACCCAAAAAGAGGATCGATTCATTTGTAACCAGAGCTTCACAGAAACAACAATAAAACATATCTTCGACTTTTGCTTTGTGATTCATACTCAGAAAACTCAGTTCTCCTTTCAACCCTTGACAAATTCAACTGTGTAGGATCTACCGTCCACATGTCCTAATTAGTGAAGGCTGAGCATCAGGTTTCGAGTGGTTTGTTGCAGAGTTTACCTATTCTTGAGTGGAAGTGAGATATAATTATCATGGATTTTGTGGTAGGATTGCTGGTTTCGTGGACCTAGGATGTTATTTGGGTAATTGTGGATCGTCTGACTAAGTCAGCACATTTTCTTGCCATTAAGAATACCACGGAGTTTTGGGGAGCATTTCCGGCTGAGATTGGCACTAAGGTGCATATGAGTACGGCTTATCATCCTCAGACGGATGGGCAATCTGAGAGAACGATTTAGACACTTGAGGATTTGTTGAGGATGTGTGTGCTGGATTATGGTGGTCATTGGGCAGATCATCTGAACTTGGTAGAGTTTGTGTATAACAACATCTACTAGGCATGTATTGGGATGGCTCCATATGAGGCTCTGTGTGGGAGGCCATGTCTTACACGATTAAGCTGGACTCAATTGGGGGAGAAAAGCATATTTGGTGCAGATTTTGTTTAGAAAACGACGGAGAAGATCCGTGTTTTGAAGCTGAATATGAAGGAGGCTCAAGATCGGCAGAAGAGTTATGCTGATAAGAGAAAGAAAGAGTTGGAGTTTGAGCTAGGAGATTGGGTGTATCTCAAGGCAGCGATGTTGAGGGGTCCTAACAGATCCATTTATAGAATAAGGTAAGTCCGAGGTTTATGGGTTCGTTCAGGGTTGTGGAGTGGGTTGGACCAGTGGCTAATCGGTTGGAGTTACCTCAGAGTATGAAGGCATTTCATAAGGTCTTCCATGTGTCGATGTTGAGGAAGTGTCTTCATAAGTCTGAAGAGGTGTTGGCTAGGATTCCGGAGGATCTTCTGCCCAATATGACGTTGGCGGCGAGGCCTATGAGGATTCTCGAGAGGAGAGTCAAGATTCTGCGTCGAAAGAAGATACTGTTGTTGAGACTCGTGTGGGACTATGATGGTGTTGAGGAGGAGACTTGGGAACCAGAAGCGAAGATGAAGACAAAGTTTTCAAAATTGAGAACCAAGTGGAGGCTTGATTTGTCTTTCTGGTTCAGTTTCCGAGATAGCTTGTGGCTATGAGTTTTGTTTATGTATTTTTATTTAGTGATGTAAATAAGATGTGTTTTCTTATTAATGTGTTCATAAATTGTGTTTTCTTATGCTTGAGTTTCATAGGATGTGAGTTCTTATTGTATGACGGGTGAGTCACAGGTTATGTGAGGACGGAAATAGAAAGTTTATATATGTGGGTTAGACTTGTCTATTTCTGGGAGTGTGGGAATAGAAGTTTTATATGAGTTAAAATTGTCTATTTTCCCTAAAGACTCTAGTGGAAATACCTAGTGTGATTGGGTTGTTACAGATGGTCTAGTGATTGGTCATGGTGGTGATGATATTCTGGGATAGGGGATGTCATGATGGTACCACAGGAGATAGGTCTGGTCGATAGGTGCTTATCATGCATGTTAGAAATCGATTGCCCAGGGGATGTGAGTTTCCCTGCATATACTTTGAGGGACAGGTTCTCTCCAGGGGATGTGCCTTTCCCTGCATGCCGATACCTTGACAGATCGTGTGGGCCGAGAGTGGGAGGGGCATGGACCATACCGATAGCCTGGCAGACAGCGGTCCTGAAGGTGAGAGGGGTATGATACACCAAGAGCTCAAAGGGTGACGACCCTGAGAGTGTGAGATGTGTATATATATGAGTTGAGCAATTAATGTCTGGACGTGATTCGTAAGTATGAGACTAGATGGGAGCCTCAGGGATCGGTGGATGATCTCAGGTGGTGCTGGCCGGGTTTGGTCAGGGGGTTACCGTAGTGGAACGGTATTGCAGGATTCGAGGTCGAATCCGTGTTAGTGAGGGAGAATTGTAACATCGTGAACCAATATTGGGATTTTTGGGCATTGCGTCAATCGACGCAGGGTGAGTGTCGATCGACACATGTGTTTTGACTTATGAGAAGTCGCGATTTTGGGTGTTGCGTCGATCGACACAAGGTATTTATGTCGATCGACACAAGGTATGTGTGTCGATCGACACAAGCTTTATTTGAACCAATAAGTTTGGTTTTCGAGCATCAGATTGCGGTTCGGTTTAGAGGAACCCTAGGGTTCGTGTCTATAAGCCGAGGGGTCTTTTTCCAGTCAGGTTTTTGGGAGAAAAATTGAGTTTTAGAGAGTTCTTGAGTGGATTGAGTGTTGTGAAAGAATCATTGTTGATTTGCTTGGATTCTCGATCCTAAAAATGTGTTTTCGTGAGTTGTGAGGCTCTAGGATCGAATTGAGAGCATGTTCTTCGTGAGGAAGAAGATGATTTTTGGATTTGGAGATTCGTTCATCGCGTTCTTCGTAGTTTCATCTTTTTCCATTCCAGATTCGAGGTGAGTGCGTGACCATGGTTTAACTGGTGAAGGAATTGATAGGATGCGATTGATTGTGTGTTTTTGATTTGATCATGTGTTTGTGTTGATGAGATTTTGTACAGGGATCGATGAATCGCGTTCAGGAATTGATCCATGAGAGGATAGATTCGGTTTCTGGATTCTGTGATGTTGCGTCGATCGACACAATTGCTTTGTGTCGATCGACACAGCGTGTATCGATCAACATTGAGATTGACTGTCGATCGACACACTGTTGTTGCATCGGTCGACACAGAGTGTGTGTCGATCGACGCATGATCCGCTGGACTGATTCTCGTTTGATTGATGAGTTATGCATTGTTGATTGTTCATCCTGGTATTGTATCTCTTTATTATACATGTGTGTATAGCCAAATAGATGGGATGACCATCTCACTGAGTATTTGTGATAATACTCACGCATCTTGTTTGTTTTATGTGATGCAGGTAAAGAGAAAATGTGATCAGGGAATCGGGGCGATGAAGAGGAGATAATCTAGTTCCTCGGTTGCTTGCTGTGTATTGCATTTTATGCGTTAGAAATGCTAAGTTGATGGTTTGATGTTTTGGAATTCGAACTGGTTGAGTTGTTGAATTGAGTTATTGGTTTATTGGATTTATTAATTATTGAATTAGTTTTGAGTTAATTTCCGTTGATTGTTGATTGTTGATGTGAATTGATTGGATGTTGAGGATTAACAATTATTTGAATGTTAGTTCGGGTCCAATATTTAATTTAAAAAAAAATGGGTCGGGTTGTTTCACTTTATTATATATATATATATATATATATATATATATTTGTATTTAATTACTCACCACTTTATTAATTAGAATTTTGTTTTATACTTCCATAACTCAAGTATAATATTTTGAATAAATCATATATTCCAAATTTACAGCTTATTTTCTCTTCTTTAGTGAGGTTGTTCAGTATTTTTTGGTGAAATAAGATAACTTCTTTCTCTTTAAACTTGCATCCTCGTAACAATACTCAATTATGATGTTTCAATAATTTGTTTTTATTATTATTCTTTTATGTCGTTTATATGTTATTCATTCTCTTATATTCATATTCAATTTACATATTTCCAAATTAAAATATATAAACATTTATCTTATCATAAACTCATAATGGTTTTGTTACTCTCTAATGAAATACAATAGAAATGAAATATATTTCTTATTATAATTTTTTATATAGAATAATAAAATACTCAAATATTCTTATATTTACTACTTTTGATCATTTGTTTATATATTTTTGTTTTGAAATATTTACAAAAATACCATTTTTTGTGTCCATATTTGCAAAAACGCCATTTTTGGTGTCTATTTGCAAAAATGTCACTAATTATGATCTTTTAGAGCCTAAATCTTAAAATTCTAAACCCTAAAAAATCTTTAGACCCCTAAAACCCCTTAAACCCTCAAACTAAACCCGAATACAACATAGATAACACAAACATAAATGATATAATGAATAAATAATTTTGAAAAAATGGTATTTTTGCAAAAATTGTAAAAAGGTGGCATTTTTGTAAAGTGACACTTGAAAAGTGGTATTTTTGAAATTTTTCTTTCGTTTTCTTATTTAATTCCACTTTATTAGTTATAAGTAATAATAAATGAAATTGAAAAATTTCAAAAAATGCCACTTTTTCAAGTGTCACTATACAAAAATATCCTACTTTTGAAATTTTTACAAAAATGTCACTTTTTCAAAAATATTTTTTCTTTATATTATCTATGTTTGGGTTAATTATGTTCTATTAGGTTTAGTTTTGAGTGTTTAGGGGATTTTAGGTGTCAAAAATTTTTTTAGGATTTAGAATTTTAAGATATAGATTTTATAAATCTATAATTAGTGGCATTTTTGTAAATTGACACCCCTAAGTGGCATTCTTGCAAATGTGCACTCAAAAAGTGGTATTTTTGTAATTATTCCAATTAAATATACTTAAACATGAATTAAATGAACATTGTAAAAAAAAAAAATTGTTTGCATATGTAGACAATTTAAATAGAAAGAGAACTCTCTCGTTATATAATAGACGATCCTAATGTAGGTGAGATGATGAAATTTCTCAATAATTATAGTGGTATTACGAGATCTATCCTCTTTAATTAAGTGTTTAATTATTATCTTAATTTGTTTTAACCGTTATTAGTTTTAACTCAAAATTAACTGTACATAAATTTGTTAATTAATGTTCGTCACATATTCTTGTTGATCTTTAAAATATTTGAAACTTGTTAATTTTCGTCACTTATACAGTAAATGGTAACAATTAGAAAAACAAAATTTTTGGGTTTTAACTGGTAACAATTAGAAAAACAAAATGAATGATGAGAAAAACAAAAAAAATCGGAAGAATGTAAAAAAACAAAAAAAACAAAAAAATGGTTTCTCTGATAACTTTTCAAATTTGATTGCGATATTTGTGCTCTATAATACTATGCAGAATGATGAATGAATGGAAATCATAAATACCAAAACTTTCCTATAAGTAGTGTAATTTTAAGAAAATAAAAAAGAAATTCAATGTATCCTCCATTCTTAACATATTTCGTATTTTATTTGAAATCATTTATAACCAAACCCATTTTCTGCTAGTTACTAATTACTACTCCTCCGTTCCACTATATTTGATGTTGTAGAGATGCTTTCTTTATGTTTTCTTTTATTTGATGTTTTCAAATTTCTATGCAAAATTAATTGTGTTTTGTTGAGTTTTACTGTCTAAATTCTGCAGATTATTTTTTCATTGTTTAAATTATTTTGAAAATGATGATTAATATGTTTTATATTGAAAAATTAAAAATTAAATGACTTATTAATCTATGTGCAAAAACCTTAACCATAAAAAAAATGAAACATGCAGAGTATAACATAGTAACATATAAGTGGTTGAGGATATAGCAAACACTTTTTATTTCTATATATTCAAAAAAAAAGATTTATGGTGCGATTGGTTGGGTTTTAAAATGTTTATACAATCCCTTAAAGCATTTTTACATTATTTGTTTACCAATCAGATTTTAAAATTTTTAGTTGGTTCCATATAAAAGCTACAACTTCTATAGCCTTAATTTATTTTTTTTGTTTATGTTTTAGTTTTTTTCCTAAAGCAATTATTTTGTTGCTTTAAAAGCTCTAGGATTTTTCACAGCCAAAAAAATCTAAAGCAAGATGTAAATATTGCTCAACCAAACTGATGATTCCCTCCAGACAGCTCACTACGTCAAGCATCCAATAATGGAATCATTGGTGCTCCTGTCTTAGATGAGAAATCGTAACTAGAAATATCTTAGCATAAGAGAATTCGTCTCCTTGATAGCCGGAAGAGAACGTTGAGAAGCTGATCTGTCTTTGGGGCGGGTACTGTTATTCTTTCGATTTGGTCCAAAAACGATGATTTACTTGTCCCGAACTATCTAGTTAACGGCGGCGTGATCTTGTCAAAACATATTTTAGAGTTTAGAATTTTAAGATATAGGCTTTATAAATTTATAATTAGTGGCATTTTTGTAAATGTGCACACAAAAAGTAGCATTTTTGTAATTGCCTCAATAAAATATATCTTATAAAAAAATACATTAATTAAAAATAAAAATATCAATTTCTTAGAAACAAGAATAAATCTAAAATATAAAAATAACAGAGGAAATATTATACTATGTTCTTGTATTGTGGCTAAAGACAAGTACACCTATAACGAACCACAAAACAAAAATTGAATAGACCAAATTTGACTTCACATATGTCAACCATTCTAGTAAAAGGATTTAGTGATTAATTTGGTTATTGAAGAACCAAAATAGCAATAAGTAATCAAGCATGAGATTCATTTATATAGGAGATTATTCATTATATTACCTCTAAGTTGATTATATCTAAAAAATAATTGTTAGTCTTGAGAATAGTATTTTATTAACTCAAAATGTTATTCATTCCACTAATTATTCTCAAGATTTTATCAACTCAAAACCTTGAGAATAATTGTTATTCGCTCCACTAATTCTAAGGAATCAAAATAAAAGTATCTAAAGTCTAATTCATTCCATTCTATAATAATTTCCATTATATAAAGCTTACTATCTTATTATGTAAAGGAGGATGTGCACGTAGGCAAAATTGTAACTCACCAGATTGTGACATGGTCTACGGTTGATCAGATGATGACATGTATTAACACTTAATATTAGTTAAAAATATATAAAAATAAAAATGGAAAAGAAACAAAATAATTGTAAATTAACCAACCTAATAGTAAAGAAAATTTTCTATTCTTCAAATTAATTATGAGAAAACAAAAATTTCTAATAGTACACACTAGATTAAAACAATTTACAGTTTAAACTAATTAACAAATTCAATTAAGAAAAAAATAGAGTAAACCTTAAAAAAATGTAGAGAGAACAAAAAAATCAAGTAAGAAAATATTATTGACTAACCAAATAATAAAAAAAAAAATTTAATAATCCCAAATAGTTAGAAAAAAATAATTAAAATAGTTTAAACAAATTATAAAAATAAAATTAGGAAAGAAAATAGAGAGATTATAAACAATATAAAAAAGACAAATTTCAAAAAATGCCACTTTCAAGTACCACTTTACAAAAATGTCACACTTTTGAAATCTTTACAAAAATACCACTTTTCAAAATTATTTTTTCTGTATATTATTTATGTTTGGGTTAATTATGTTCTATTAGGGTTTAGTTATGAGGGTTTAGGGGTTTAGGGGTCAAAACATTTTTTAGTGTTTAGAATTTAAAGATATAAGGTTTAAAAATCTAGAGAAATTTAAAAAATGCCACTTTTCAAGTACCACTTTACAAAAATGCCACACTTTTGAAATCGTTACAAAAATTCCACTTTTTCAAAAGTATTTTTTCTTTATATTATTTATGTTTAGATTAATTATGCTCTATTAGGGTTTAGTTATGAGGGTTTAAGGGGGGTTTAGGGTCAAAACATTTTTTAATGTTTACAATTTTAAGATACAGGGTTTAAAAATCTATAATTAGTGGTATTTTTGCAAATGAACACCCCTAAGTGGCTTTTTTGCAAATGTACACATAAAATATGGTATTTTTGCAATTTCTCCAAAAATCTAGGGGCAATTACAAAAATGTCATTTTTTGTGTGCACATTTGCAATAATATCACTTAGGGGTGCCTATTTGCAAAAATGCCACTAATTATAAATTTGTAAAGCCTATATCTTAAAATTCTAAACCCTAAAAAATGTTTTGACCCTTAAAACCCCCTAAACCCTCATAACTAAACCCTAATAGAACATAATTAACTCAAATATAAATGATATAAAGAAAAAATAATTTTGAAAAAGTGGCATTTTTGTAAAGATTTCAAAAGTGTTGCATTTTTGTAAAGTGACACTTGAAAAGTGGCATTTTTTGAAATTTCTCAAAAATCTATAATTAGTGGCATTTTTGCAAATGAGCACCCCTAATTGGCATTTTTGCAAATGAGCACCCCTAATTGGCATTTTTGCAAATGTACACGTAAAAAGTGGTATTTTTGCAATTTCCCCTATAAGAAAACAAAAATAGAAATAGAGATGAAATAGAAATGTAAATTAAGAAACAAACATGAATGATAAAAAAAACATAATTTTTATACGAAAACAAAAATAAAAAGAATATGAAAATCTCAATGTTAAAGTTTATATGCACAAACATACCAAAGAAAAAAAAATCTATAAACATATTTACTTTATAAACATAGTTATAGAATATTACAAAGAAAATATAAATCTTCTACCTATACTTCAATGTTAAAAAAGGAAATTATATCGGAAAAAAATAAATAAATTATATAAAATAAAAATTTATACATGTTATAAAATAATAATAATATATAAACTGTTAAAGTGTAATATTTGACGAGTATAGATCTCTATGAAAAATAAACCGATGACATCAATGACATTTATCAATCATAGATTTATATATAATTTTTGAAAAAAATATTATATAATATTTTAATAGGTATTTATGATATTATTCACATACATTTATTGTTTTATAATTTAACTCTATAATATTTTAATTGTTGTAATATTTTATCATATAGTTAATTTAAATTCATAATGCGTAAAATTATTTGTTTTTGTTATTATAGAATACTATTTGAATCCTGTTTATGTATATATATATTTTTGGCCTCCATAATATGAATTATGACATGAGAATTAAGATATAAATTAAACTTTACTGGTTTGAATTTCATGTTTAAATATTTCAAAATATTTTTGTAATTAAACGGGTTACTAATTAAAACTTAAATTTTGATGTTAATATTTTTAAAGTGTTTACCCGTGTATTAAGCGGATCCTATTCTAGTATATTCTACGA
Organism: Arabis hirsuta; assembly: GCA_964056655.1. Lineage (NCBI taxonomy): Eukaryota > Viridiplantae > Streptophyta > Magnoliopsida > Brassicales > Brassicaceae > Arabis > Arabis hirsuta. Next base: position 23,327,014 of record OZ053310.1, read on the forward strand.
AAATAAATCGACAACTATAGTTATTTATTGTCATTTTCATAATTGTGTATAATATACCGTATTCTAATGAATAAATTAAATAGACATATCTTTACTCCTAAACTTTACATATCAAATCATATCATACATAAATTGTAACTTTAAACCTAATATTTTCTTAAAAAATATTATTTTTAACGTAGAATATATCTTTATTTTCAAGTGATGTGTCCAAATTCAAAATGTAACGCGGTCACCACCACCATTGGTGGATCCTCACGCTTTCTCTCGGCTTGTAGGCCTCGCTCGACAATTGGTGTGTTAGTCTATGATGTTCGAAATGACTTTTCAGTAGGTCACTCGTCCTGACATTGCGTCAATTTTGTCATAATGAATTATGAAAAAGATAAATACATTTTTGTGACACATGTATTAAAGTCAATTCTTTTAAGTCTTTCCACGTTAATTACCATTTTTCATAAATAGAGGTATTATAATCACCTAACTTGCAGATTTGCGTACCAAGATTGTCCCCTCCCCTCCCGATATGAGTGTTCATGACTTTAAACTCGTCTGCTCTAATACCACTTGTAACATCTTGGCCGCCATCGTTCATGGGTTCACGTCTTCTCTCAGTTCATGTGTCCACCCTTATTGCCTTAGTGCGATAGGTTTGAAAGACTTGACTGACCATGCAAAACATCAACTAAATTGTTTTCGATTTTTTGTCTTTATTCACACCATAAATGAAAACGATTTTCCAATAAATCATGTATCATGAAATTGCTATAGTTTAAATACATTTAGCCTCAAAATTTTATTATTCTGAGTTATTAAACCAAATCATTTATTTTAACTATATCTACATACATCACTTTTTTTAGAAATTGGAGTGTTACACAAAACTTACGAAGTGTCATACATGTCTATGTTGATTCTCTTACTATATTGGAGGAAGTAGCAAAACTTATTTAATACTCTTTCCTCCGTTTTATGTTCTAGGAAAAAAAAAGTTTTTTTAAAAAAATTTGTTTTTTATATTTGTTATATAATTTTTATAAAGTAATTATGATGAATTGTGAATTTCAGAACAAATTAATTGATTTTGTTATATTGGCGAAAAATTATAAAAAATTATTTAGTGTAAAAAATATATTTATAGTTAAAAATTAATATGTTTTAATAATATGTGTGAAAATTTTAAAAAATTAATTTAGAAACAGATGGAATATATAGATATGTAGAAAAACTTTTTAATGTACGTGACCAAAGAAAAAAAAAATGTACGTACGTTTTTTGTTGTTATCGTGACCGGAACAAATGTAGTACCATCCATGATAGTATGTCATGACACTTTTTTAAATAGAATTATCCAGTTATAACCGTATCTCGAGACATGGAGAAAAATATTGTACTTATCATTAGTGGTGGAATTATTATCCGAGATCCAAGAATCGATCTGTTATCTGTTCAAAATCGTTCTGAAAATTAAGATATTCATGGAGTTCAGATCCGGATAAGGATAGTAAAATCTAGGATCTGTGAAAAGAGGATCTGGATCCGGATAACAAACTTTTAAGGTCTGGATATCCATATTCGGATCCGGACGCATTAAATATATTAAAAACATATTTATATAAATAAATATATATAAAAATTGATTTTAGTTTTTTTTTAATAATAAATTATATTTATAATGAAAATATCATTTAAAATATTAATTAATAATTTTTAAAAATATATTTTTATTTATTTATTAATAATTTTAATTATTTTTAATATTAATTTCGGATCCGGATATCTGCGGATATCCGTTTTTTTGCCGGATATCCGGAAATCCCGATTTCAGATTCAGATAGTTTTTTTTACGGATCCGACGATTCCGGATCCGAATATTTTGAAATTCTAAAATATTCGAATCCGTTCCATCCCTACTTATCATACCACATAATATATTATGTATGTTAGAAAGCAAAAAAAATATATATATATATATATATATATTGTAATAAATGATGTCAAAATAGGGGTAATAGTAATACACAGAGAGTTGTGTTTTGCAAAGACTGCATGCAAGGCTGCTATGCCCGCACATGACACGCATAGGGAATTGTTCACAGATTTTAAATGTTCGCAAGAAGACGAATTCAATCCCATGCATGTGCTTTCTAGATATCATTAATTAGTAGAATTATACCGCCTTCATTTCAAGTATTATTTGGGAAGTTGTACATTCAAGATATAAAAAATAAATGCCATAAACGTCTTTTTGTCTTGTTCATATAGTTAAAAAAGGAAAAAAAACTCGGTATATGGTAAATAAAAGTACATATTATTCCAAATGAAGCAACTAAGAATTGGGTTATTCAAAGGGGTTTATGGCATGTGGATGATTGTTTGATGTTTGTTGCATCATGGTCTCCGGAAGGTTCATTAGCTATTCCCGAAATCAAAACTATTTTAGTTTGGGTTACTTTGAAAAAGATATCCAACATTTTATACTCAATTCCATGAATTAGCCACGGAGCTTCTGGATTGGGTGTTCCAATGGCAACTCATATACCTCGTTTAGACCTAATTCTTATGGGAGATGCCAAGATTCTAGTAGAGGTTGAGTTGAGCAAAACTTTCTGATCTAGAATTGCAAATAATGATGTAAATGGTTTTATCTCTATGGTGGAAGTAGAATACGCATGGTTACCTACTAAGTGTAGTAGGTGTGGACAACTAGGACACGAAATCAAGCGTTGTTTACAATCTGCAATAGCGAATGAATCGAAGGATCGCAATGTGATTAGGTCTAATACTTCTCTCTCTGTTCCGGTTGATTCACCACAATCCACCGCTTTGGTCCCTGCCACAAGTGATGAGGTCATTCTTTTTACCACTACTGTTTCCCCATCTAAGGAAATCACAGTTAAAACCTCTCATGTGACTGAGCAAGTCAACGTTACAATAACATATTCAACTGTTCTACCAGCTACAACATTAATTAATTCTATTGAGTCTCCTCCATTGGTGACTGCCACTTTAGCATTATCTCCTATTCTTCCTGTTGTTATTGTCCAAAAGAAGAGTAATCAAGATGAGTTTGATCTTGGCTCCAATAGGTTTGCCTCTCTAGTTTTTTTTTAGGTTGTAGAAGATTTGTCGGATTCAGACAATGAGTGTGATACGACGGATCTTATGACACCTTTGGGCAAAAGAATCCTTCGAGATAGACCAGTCAAACCATCAACGAAGGCTAAGGAGATGATTTGGAAAGTTACAAAGGGTGGAAAGGGAAACCGAGGTCATGAGAATCGAGGTGGACGTGGCTAGATGGCTTCATCATCTTAACATTCGATCGAAGTGGAAGATTCGATTGTATCTAGTTTAGTAAATGTACTCAAAGCTTTATCACTCTTTGTATCTCTTTATAAAAACTGTATGACCTTGTGTCATAGCATGTAACGTTAGTTACTATATATAAAAGATATTTAAAAAAAAAGTTATACTATTACGTTATTTAGTGACATATGGATATAGGGGCGTTGCATTGATGGTATTATTGGTTTTGTTTTGTTTCTTTTTTTTATAAACCGTGTGAATTCTAAATCTTTGGCTCATAATCTCTGAAACAACCCGACCCATTTTTTTTTTTTTTTATACATTGGAATCGAGTCAATGTTCCCATAAACATTTAACTCTCAATTTCCAACCAATACAGCAATTTAATCAACGACTAAACCAGGCAATTATCAACCAATCGATTCCACAAATCAATAAACTCATTATTCAATTCAACGATAGTCAGAACAATGTCAAACCAATAACCAGACAACTTAACCAAGTCTACAAATTCCACAATCTAGAATTACTAACATCCTAGCAATTCCAATCAAATGAGACACCAGATCATCTCCTCTTCCTCGCCTTGATTCCCACGATCACACTTTATCTTTACCTGCATCACATGGCAAAACGAGATGCGTGAGTATTATCATAAATACCCAGTGAGACGGTCGTCCCATCTACAGACCAATTACTCAGTAATAGAATATATGATACCAGGATGATCAATCAGCAAAGAACCAGCAAGCAATAACACAACATGCAGAACGTACTGTGTCGCGCGACACGGGTACTGTGTGTCGTGCGACACCCCTCTGTGTCGCGCGAAACGGGTAACGTGTGTCGCGCGACACGCCCATGTGTCGAGCGACACAAACTAGTGTGTCGCACGACACATCGCGCGAAACCCAAGAACGAGTCTCATCCTCTCATGACTCAATTCTTGGCTCGATTGTACACGAATCTGCATCAAATCATCTCAACAAAACACCACAATCCAACAGGAAACAATAACAATCAATCATACCACACAAACTACTTCCTGAGAGTCTATGGTCGCGCACTCACCTCGATTCTGGAAGGAAAAAGGCGAAGAACACGAAGAACGAACGAAGAACGCGAAGAACGAATCCCAGGAACTCCCAAAACAGTCTGGAATCGATCTCAACACAAGCTCCCTTACGTTCTAAACCCTCCCAGAACACTAAATCAACACTTTGGATTGAGAAACAGGAAGAATCCACAAGAATTTCCCTGAAACAACTCGAATCCTCTCAAGAACTTCTCTTCTCTCTTAAATCCCTTTTCTGCTTCTCAAATTCGGCCAAAAACAGAAGAAACACGTTTTCTCTGTTTATATAGGGAACCCTAGTCCCTAAACCGGCCCCGAACTGAAACAAAACAGAACCGAACCAATCGGTCTGATTTACATATGTGTCGCGCGACACACACACATTGTGTCGAGCGACACAGCGTCAAAACCCACAAACCTTGCGAAAACGACGCTGTCACGCACACCTACCCAACCAAACGCCATTTTTGGTTCACGGGCGTTACAATTCTCCCCCACTAACAAGGATTCGTCCCCGAATCACAAGTTACACATACCTGACCCCTGCCCCCAAACCGTCATTTACGCCCAGAAACCCGACCAAATTTCCCCGAAAACACCAAAATGCACCGTTATATAGTCCCAACCAGGCCTGCCCAATTGATCGTTCAACAATCAAACAAGAACATGACCGACCAACCGTAGACCCGGCGAAAGAACCAATTGATCGTGCAACAATCAGACAAGAACATGCACGACCAAGATGCTACATAAAAAAATCCAGAGTCGTCTGAACGAGGTCCCAGATACAAACAACAGTCCAGGACTAGATCCCAACACACTCCTGGCCCTACCCGGCCAATACCACCTAAGATCCTCAACGATCCCCGAAGGTCATCGAGTCCCAACACATAGTCACATTACATAACGCACTGCCCGCACCCATAGTATATGTATACATATATATATACACCCAACACTCCCATGGTCGTCACCCTGAGATTGAAGTGTATAACATCCAATCACCCTCCGGGCGGCCACCCGTCAGACTGGTCTGCTCCCCGCTGACACATCCTCGGGACACACAGTCCGTCAAACGCTCTACGGGCAGGAGACACCAATTGTCCCCTGGAGAGATCTCATCTGTCTCTCGAGATATATATATACAGGAACCCGTACTGGTTCCTAGAGAGAATCATGTTCCCTCAGGTATGCACGGCACCTTCTGTAACATGGCTATAAGTGTCCATTGACCCGAATCCCTTCACGTGGCTCTCATGATATTCCCTCAGCGGAATATCTAATATGACTCCTCAGCGAGCCATCTGGAACACTCGTGTTCCTGACATTCCCTCAGCGGAACATCAAATATGACCCCTCAGCGAGCCATCTGGAACATCTCGTGTTCCGGGAGTCCCTGGGAAAGACAAGCCCCGCACAACCCACTTCCCAGACTCCTCTAGAAAAATAGACCAATCTCAACTCAGCCCAAGACCTCTATTTTCCCAGCCAGCCATCCTAGCGAACGGACGAACCCCAACTACCCATAGGATTGTCGCCCCTAGAACTTCCAGCCACGGACTAGCTCTAACTCGCATAGAACGTCCATGCTGCCGGACAACTCACACAAGTGACCCTCAGCGATCACAACTTAAAGGAACTCACATCCTCTAACACACGTGACCCTCACCGGTCATACCCTATAGGAACTCACATCCCATGACACAGAAAAAATAATAAGAACTCCCCATCTTATTAAATCATCAAAAATGTATAATCGTTACAACGAAAACGAAATACAACTATGGTAGCCACATGCTACTACAAAAGACAGAACAAAAGAAAAAAAGACTCTTCAAGCCTCCGCTTGCTTCTCGAACCACTTCGAGAACTTAGTCTTCATCTTCGCCTCTGGCTCCCAAGTCTCCTCCTCAATACCGTCGCAATCCCACACGACTCTCACCAACGGTATCCTCTTCCGGCGCAGCACCTTGACTCTCCTCTCGAGAATCCTCACAGGCCTCGCCGCCAATGTCATGTTGGGCTGAAGATCCTCCGGAATCCTAGCCAACACCTCCTCAGACTCATGCAGACACTTCCGCAGCATCGACACATGGAAGACTTTGTGAAAAGCCTTCATACTCTGAGGTAACTCCAGCCTATAAGCTACCGGTCCGACCCGCTCCACAACTCTGAACGGTCCCATAAACCTCGGACTTAGCTTATTCTCTGAAATGGATCTGTTAGGACCCCTCAACATAGCTGCGTTGAGATACACCATGTCTCCCAGCTCGAACTCCAACTCCTTCTTCCTCTTATCGGCATAACTCTTCTGCCGATCCTGAGCTTCTTTCATGTTCAGCTTCAAGACACGGAGCTTCTCCGTCGTCTCCTGAACGAAACTCGCACCAAACATGCTCCTCTCCCCCACTTGAGTCCAGCATAGAGGTGTCCTGCACGGCCTCCCATACAACGCCTCATAAGGAGCTATACCGATACTCGCCTGATAGCTGTTGTTATAAGCAAACTCTACCAGGTTCAGATGATCCGCCCAATGACCACCATAGTCCAGCACACACATCCTCAGTAAATCCTCCAACGTAGGAATCGTCCTCTCCGACTGCCCATCTGTCTGAGGATGATATGCTGTACTCATATGCACCTTCGTGCCCATCTCAGCCTGAAATTCTCCCCAGAACTCTGAAGCAAATCTCGGATCTCGGTCTGACACTATACTAGCTGGCACCCCATGCAGCCTCACAATCTCCCGCACATATTTCTTAGCCAACACCGCAGCTCCATCGGTCTTCTTGATGGCAAGAAAATGTGCTGACTTAGTCAGACGGTCCACAATGACCCAAATCGTATCATACGTTCGCGAAACCGGTAGTCCTGTCACAAAATCCATGGTAATCATGTCCCATTTCCACTCCGGAATGGGTAAGCTCTGCAACAAACCGCTCGGAACCTGATGCTCAGCTTTCACCAGCTGACACACGTTGCATGCTGCAACCCAACTCACTACATCCCTCTTCATTCCGACCCAATGGTAGTACCTCTTCAGATCCCGGTACATCTTGGTCACTCCCGGATGAATCGATAGTATGCTCGAATGAGCCTCCCTCAGAACCTCCTGCCTGAGACTCTCATCGTTGGGCACACATACCCGACCTCTCAACAATATCGTCCCGTTCCCAAAGACCTGATACTCCGAACCTGCAACTTGAGAAGCATCAATCAACCCCTGATCCTTACCCTGAGCCTCACGAATCCTGCTCAACAAATCTGCCTGGTTAGCTGCCTCTAACCCCAACGGCTCCTGCGAAATAACACACAACCTCAATGTGCCCAACTCACTCACCAACTCCTCCATATCACGCTCCTGGTCCGAAGCAACCCTCTTCCTACTCAACGCATCTGCAACCAGATTAGCCTTACCCGGATGGTACTCGATATCCAGATCGTAATCAGCTACTAACTCCATCCAGCGCCTCTGTCTCAAGTTCAGCTCTGGCTGAGTGAAGAAATACTTCAGACTCTTATGGTCTGTGAACACCTGGACCTTCCCACCGTAAAGATAAGAACGCCAAATCTTTAGGGCGAAGATCACTGCAGCTAACTCCAAGTCATGAGTAGGGTAATTGCACTCGTGCTTCCTCAACTGCCTCGAAGCAAGCAATCACCTTCCCCTGCTGCATCAGAACACAACCCAGACCAGTACCAGATGCATCCGTATACACCACATATGGCTCACCCGGGTCAGGCAACGCCAGTACCGGTGTACTAGTCAGCATCTCCTTCAGCTTCCCGAAGCTCTCCTCACACTCCGCAGACCAAGCAAACGGAACATCCTTCCCAGTCAACTTCGTCATCGCCTGCGCCATACCCGCAAAACCCTTAACGAACCTCCGATAATACCCAGCTAAACCAAGGAAATCCCGAACGACTAAAACACCTCCTGGAAATCCCGAACAACCCGAATATCTGCCACTGCAACCTCCCCAACAGACTCTGGCATCACGATCGTCAACAAATACGCCTCGCAGCCCCTCTCAATCATATGCTTGGCCTAAATCGCAGAGATCACCAAACTCCCGGAAGTCGGCCGTATACCCTGATAAACCAACCTCCCAGCCTCTCGCTCAAACACCACTCGTCCCCGATGGTAATCCAGATGGACCCGGTACCGCTCTAACCAGTCCATCCCTAGAATCACATCGTACAGCTCCACTGGACTGATGACAAGATCTGCTGGCATCGACTCCCCAGCCACCAGAATGTCTACTCCACGAGCCCGCCCGAAAGTAGCCAAAGTCTTCCCTCCAGCCACTCGCACTACTCCCGGCTATTCCCCGGAATCACTCTCGATTCCATTACTCTCTGCGCACTCCGGTGTAATGAAGCTATTCGAAGCTCCAGAATCAAACAGTACATGAGACTCACTCCCGCCTACTACTAAGGTCCCTACACAATCATGTGCCCAAGAGCCCTAAAGTATTATCACAGATACACAATTCCAAAATGACCGACAACTACAACATATAAATATTCACGAAGTTAAGAAATAGAGAGTACCTGTGATCGGTCTGGCGCTGGAGCCTCCTGTCTCCACCATAGTGTAAACCCGCGGAGCTGTCAACTGACGCAACGGCTGCACATTAACGGCTGCACCCTGCACTGGCTGTACAACTGCCACCGCCATTTGTAACTGCGGACACTTAGGCCTAATGTGCCCCGCCTCTCCGCACTGGTAGCACACCCTAGGCGTACTCGGTGCACTAGGCGCACTGCCTGCCGCCTTCTTCGGACAGCTCGCCGCTCGATGATCCACGCTACCATACACGTAGCACCCTGAACCACCCTGCCCACTGCGGCCTCTCTGACCCGATCCGGAAGTGCCCTCCCACTTCCTCTTCTGTCCCTGAGCAGGCTTACCGCCCCTGCTCGACCCCATCTGCTGCTGCTGCTGCTGCTGCGGCTTCCTCTGCGGCTTCCTCTGCGGCTGCTGCACCGGTGGACTCACCACCACAGCCTGCTCAGCTCTCAAATCCTCCTTGATCTGAGCCGCCGTCTTCACCAAATCCGCCCTCGTGGTGAACTTACACGGTCTGCACCGTGTCCTCAACACTGGTCGAAGTCCATGCATGAACCTCCTGATCTGAGCCTCCTCGCTCCCAAATTCCCGACCAGCGTGAACTAGCAGCCTACCGAAAACCTCATCGTACTCCCGCACTGAGCGCTCTCCCTGCGTCAACTACAGAAACTGAGTCTCCAACCGGTCCATCGCCTCCTGCGGAAAGTACTTGGCATTAAACTCCGCCAAGAAATCTGCCCAGCTCATACCAGCCTGAGCTCGCCTACTCGCCACACCTCTCCACCAGAGATGCGCGTCACCCTCCAAAAAGTGAACCGCAAGGTCCACCCTGTATCCCTCTGGACACCTCAGCGACTGGAAGTTACGCTCCAGCCTACACCTCCACATATCAGCCTCCTCAGGCTTGGCACCGCCCGAGAAGAACCCGGTGCCAATCCTCTGCATCTGCTCTAACATCCTCAGATAGAATGGGAGCTCCTCCGCAGCCGCCACACCTGACTGCACACCAGCCCCTACCGGCTGAACCTGAACCGCTACCGGCTCACCACCAGCCACACCTGGCTGCACCACTGGAGCCTGATCCGGAGCCGGCGCCCCTACTGGCAACCTCTCCAAGATCATCCGCAGCAAACCCGCCAACTGATCCTCCCGGCCCTGAGCTCCACCACCTGCGCCAGCACCCCCTCCCGGAGCCTGCACGCCACTAGCCACACTGGCACTCGCGGTATCCACACTCAACGACCCCTGAGGCATCTGCGACGCTGCAGCCTGCTCCTGCGTGCCCTCAACTGACACACTCAGATCCACTGATCCCAGGCCACGCCCACGGCCACGCCCTCTGCCACCACGGGCACCACGACCTCTGCCTCTAACACCTCTAGCCATCTCACACTGCACTACCAACGGCAGACTACTACATTAGAAAACAGAAAGGTCACAAAAAAAAAACACACATACCGTGGAATCTCATTGAAGGCTCGGAGAAGATGATCCAGGACTCCAAACCCAAACAACAATCAATTGACTAACTCACTTAATCAATTCGCTCTATTCCACGCAATCAGCCAAACATGCAATTACTCACTTAAAAAAAAAGTTATACTATTACGTTATTTAGTGACATATGGATATAGGGGCGTTGCATTGATGGTATTATTGGTTTTGTTTTGTTTCTTTTTTTTATAAACCGTGTGAATTCTAAATCTTTGGCTCATAATCTCTGAAACAACCCGACCCGTTTTTTTTTTTTTTTATACATTGGAATCGAGTCAATGTT